>CM056199.1:114557877-115157877 GCA_029692085.1 Gymnothorax javanicus | reverse complement strand
ATGTTTACTGTTGCTATGTAAATACTTTGCCTTCTGCGTACTTTGTCAATAACCGCAAAGATGACTTATCCGCAGATTTTCCAGAGCAACTACTCTCATTTAGACGCACATTAGTGTTTGTCGTACAGGAAATCGAGCATGGCTCAATTCAAGATTTGGCCCACACTGTAAAGCACAACTCCATATTGCCAAGAGTGCCAGATGTAGCCATGGCTATTAAACTATTTCTTACCCTACCTGTGACAGTAGCAAGTGCAGAAAGATCCTGCTCATAATTTAAACAAATCAACACATATCTGAGAAGTGCCATGGCACAGGAGAAACTCCCAGGGCTGGCTGTCCTCATCATTGAAATAAACCAGCTAGTAGTCTGGGTTTGAAGAGAGTGGCGTGGGGCTTTTCTCAAAGATACACGTTTGTATACAGGCCTGCAAGTCTGTAAGAAAACTGAATGCTATTTGAGACTTTACAACTTTACGATACAGTTGTGTAATAATCTGAGTTGAGTGGGCTGATGGGCTTTTTTACAATAACTTTGACAATGAAATCCAGCACTAATGGGTAGTAATGAGGAGTCGGGCTATCTTGGACAGCTCCTCCAATTATGACCGTCGTAGGATCAGCACTTTGACAACGGTTATGACACTTCATTGTTTGTTGTCTTTTAAAGCCCCAACCTTTAAAATTTAAGCTACATAAAACGGTTAACTCTATAATCTTTGTCCAGTGTTCTTAGGGTAAGCTGGGGGGCACATGTTTGCGTTACAGTGCTGGCCACAATTTTTCTGCTGTTACTCAGAGAATAGATTACTTCAAATAGGCTACACAATGCCCTCAATTAGTTACATTTCACATAAAAATTTGACATTTGACAACTAACCTTTCTTTCATTTTGTGTGTGTTTAGCTTCTCATACATTGTGCTTATTGTTAAGTTAATAACACTTAAGAGGCAAATGGGACAGCTCACATTGTGACAATTTATTTATTTTATTTTTATTTAACCAGGGAAGTCCCATTGAGATTGAAATCTCTTTTTCAAGGGAGCCCTGGGGGTTGAGGTAGGGAGGAAGAGGGCAATTTGCACAGCAAATTAGATCAGGGGATGATGTAGCCTGGAATCCATCCACATCAAGTGCTGGTCGCTCCCAACGGTCACTCTGAACTGGATATATAAATATTCATGCTTTCTGCTCTTGGCTGATTGGGTGACCTTTTGGCGAGAACCAATCGCGCGGCGCCATTTGCAGAATGAATGCTGACCGGGTTATCCGTCGCATCTCGTTGTCAGAAGCGGTAGCTAAGTAGGTGAGCAATTAAATGTTGGGACAAGTATCTTTCTTATATCTGCATGTTGCGTGTATATTTCCTTTTGCTTTGCTACATCATGCATTTTACAACACAACTAACGGCTGTACTCAGCATTACGAATATGAGTTAGCTGGCCAGCTACGGCATTCGTGAATGTTATTTGACATGAGCTTAAAAATTAGATTGTGGCTTGCTTGCGTTTACTCTTGGAGTGGTTGTTAAGTTTTGAGCAGGATAATGTTTGGCCATATCTGTATTTTGTTTATTTTAGTGGGATTCCCCGGTAAAATAATGGCTAAATTAAATAATGCTCAAATTACGTAAAGTATTTCATTGTAATTGGCATTAGCTATAGCTTGAAGGGCATGATTGCATCAGCTAGGTTAAGCCTATGAAGCTGGTATGTAATAGGACAGTTGCTAATTTATTCCTTGCCTGTCTACTTTCTTCGGAAAAGAGAAAATGGATAGCTTGTTCCTATTATTGCGACCTATTGCTGCACAACGTTTTGCCATTTTTAACATGGATGGCCAACGCTTATTTTGTCGCTTTTCCCGGCTTGTTTAATATCTGATATCAATCCAGTGCAAGATCATAGCGATCAAATATATTCCTTTTCCCTTTAAAAACGATTAAACATGATGGCAATAACAGTATCACTGAACATATAAACACAAGCATTATTTCAGTTTGAAAGTTTAATTAGTAGTTTGCTGCAGTCCATACTGCATTTCTGTATTGTCAGATGTTACGTGACCGCTGCTGAGAGAGACACAGGTCTCGAACAAAGTTCATTTTCTCCTGATCTGTTAGTCTTAAAAATGCCATTGCAGCACCAGAATGTTTGGAAGATATTTGGCCTGTGAAAAATAAGTCCAGTATTTAATTCTGTTACAATGGGGCAAAATAATTGGTGATAATCTGTGCTCACGTTCACTTCTCCCCATTGGAATCAATTCATTCAGGACCCGCTGCAAGTATATCTAAAGGGGCGGGGCACCCTTGCAACTGTGAGCCAATCACAGATCTCGCATGGATTTTGTGTGAATATTTGAAAGTCAAACACTAGCCTACCGACTGAGGCCAGACATATCAGTGAGTGACCGTTGGGAGCGACCAGCACTTGATATGGATGGATTCCAGGCTGGGGATGATTAGGTGGCAGGTCGAAAGAGCCAGGTTGTGACTCTAGCCATGACAGCGGGGAACTCCCTACTCTTATCAATAACTGTCATAGGATCTTTAAGCAGGCGTCACACCGTCCCGTAATTGACACCAGATGGCCATACGAATATTGGATTTCGCGCGATGGCCCTGAATTTGGTCAAAAGCCAATCTACAGCCGAAGCAAGTACGATACCTACAGAAGGTCACACGATGGCACCCAAACCACACACGAAGGCAACAAAAAGATGTGCATTTTTATTAAGTAGTTTACCCGCAGGACACACGAAGGCCACACGATGGCTTGTATATTTACTACAGAATAACATAGTAAATTTATGACAGATTACTGTAAGTTTCTATAGGAAACTAGTGTTTTGTTATGAACAAGAAATGTTAAGATAAAAAAAGTCTGACGTTAAAAGCAACCAGTTCATTATCAGTTATCAGTTTCACGAATACGTTGTGCCTTATATATATTTAGAACATGACACTCTTAAATAGGCTCGATTCTGATTGATCAATTGCCAAAATTCTGTGGTGTTTATTTCCAGAAATGTGACCGCTGCGCTGCGGTCCGTTGCTAATAATATTAATATTTTAATATTTCAAATGTTTTAGCCGTATTCTAAGCGGGATAATGTATAGTGAGCTGCGCATCGGGGTTCTATTCCCCCGTCGGGAGTTATTTTTCAACAATCACCGGCTCACTATACATTATCCCTTACATATATAATATATGTTGTGCCTGCTCTGTTGAGCTGTTCAGGACTGACAGAGGAAGATGCTCTGAGGCTGGCCTTTTATATGTCCACGTTACCATGACACGTGAAAGACTTGAGCTACTCAAAGTCGGCTGTCTTCACCGAAACCGTGGTCCTATCTCAATGTCATCGTACTATAACACGATGGCTACACGACGGCATTGCGAGGGCTTCACGTAGTCGCGTTGCCCTCCTAAGACAATCGGGCAGCTTCTTGTTTCCTTCGTATTGTCTTCGTGAGGCGAAAAAATGCCCGATGGCACCGATGATCACACGAAGTAAAGACGAAGATGACACGATTTGACAAGATGCCCTCATGATGGCCTTACGAAGAACAAAATGGACACACGAATTCAACACTAAAATGAACCTTCGCAAGGTCTTCCGGCAATTTTTCGGCATGCCAAAGATTTTGCCACCGCTCACGAAGTTGCTGCCGGAGCCTGAAAAACAACCGGCGGTCATACGATGCCCTCACGAATGGCCCGATGTTTTTACGATCAGATCCGAATTTGAACATTTCCTTTATCGTGTGTCCATCTGGTGTCAATTTCGGGACAGTGTGACACCTGCATTAGTGACCACAATGAGTCAGGACCTCGGTTTAACGTCTCATCCAAAAGACGGCGTCGCCTTCAGTACAGTGTCCCCATCACTGCACTGGGGCATATTCCATCAGAGGGAAGATTGCAACCTACTAGCCCACCAACACCTCCTCCAGCAGCAACTTGGTTTTCCCAGGTGGTCTCCCATCCAAATACTAACCAAGCCCACACCTGCTTAGCTTCAGCCACGCAGCTGGAGCAGATTGAATTGTGGTATGGCTGCTGGCAATATACAAGCAATGTCTATTTATGTGTTTAGTTTAATGTTTTTTGTTCACTAGCTAATTTATCTAGCTTTCTTAGCACAACTCAGTTGACTTGTTGTCATCAAATGTCTAGTCTATCACTTGGTTCCTAGTCTGCAGTCATGGTGTTTGCAGAGGAGGTGTGACAATAAGCCAACCGTTGTACTGTTTTGATTTAAATTTGGGTCAAAAAAGTAGCCTGGTTTGTCAGTCGTTTGCAAAAATAAAACAAATCTCCTCCAAGTTTTACTTGGCCAATAAGAATTCACAATTTCAATTAAGACATTCTCTTGACTTCTTGAAAGGAAATGGATAGCGAGGAGAACATTGCGAAGTAGATAGGGCTGTTCGAGCAGGGAATTAAAGCCGCTGTGGCTGCAGGGCATGAAATATTTTAAGGGCCATTATGACCAGACTGCAGGGGCACTAAGGGCATGACTGGCATAGCTGTCTGTGAATTCCTGCCCTGACCTCCTAAATTAAAAATAAAATACATTATTCAGAAAAGTTTGATATGAAATGTTTGCATTCATCAAAATGAATTGTATATTAATTTTTTAATGAATTCAATTATCCCCAGTGTGAACATGAGCCTGCTCTTAATCAACATGTTATAGCACATAAATCTTTTACTACAGTTGCTTCTCTGTGCATGCTACATCAGACAATATGTCAACTGCACTGGGGAGAGTGCTTAAATTTCAAACCTTTTCTCAAAGCGATAGATTAGTACTCTCGAGCATTGCAGGAAATTTTGGATATTACATCCGGTGGCAAAATACTTTTCATGAAGCATGCTACCAATTTATTATCTGCCAATTTGTCCTATTTGCAAACCAGCTAATGTCTTGTGTTAGGATTCCGTAATCTGTGTTCTGTTCTGTGTCTTTTGTTTCCCATTAATGTACGATTGCAGTCTTCTTTTTTTTTTTATTGAATCTTATTATTTTATTACTATTTCCTCATGTGTCTCATTTCTCACCCCACCTTTGCTGTTTTCTCTGTTTCTCCTTGCCTTTTTTATGCCAGTTTGTCTGTGTGCATGTATGTTCCCTGTTTCCTTTAGTCAGTGCGCAATTGTACCTTTAATTTCTGTGCCATTGATGTGTGCTATGTTACAGTTTGTTATTTATTCTGTCTGTTGCAGAGCCAACCTGATACCCAGTCTGTTCCTTAGGCAGTCTGAGACCCAGTCTGTTCCTGAGCCAGTCTGATATCCAATCTGTTCCTGTATTCCCAGTTCTGACCCTGCATCCACCTCTGACTACGATTACCAAATCTGATTCTCTGCTGCTATCTGCCTGCCCGATAACCAAACTCTGCCCGCCTGACGGCAACCGCAGATCCTGACACTGCATTCTGCCCGCCTGGTAACCGAACAATGCATGATTCACAGACACCCCCTGCCTCTGATTTCTGTTCTGCTGCCTATTCATAAACTCCAGTTCAGGATTCTGCGCTGCTGTCTGCTCTTTAGCGTTCTGTGTGTCCTGACAGTTTTGTGTCACATTTGCAGCATTGTTTGGCCATAAACTGTCAGGAGGCCCGCACAGCATGTTATTATAGTATATTGGGATGATTAATTGCTAAACTCAGCTGTACATTGTAAACTCAGTGTAGCATGCAAATTGCTGTGATGTTACTTCATTAAACCATACTCCTTAATGGAGAGCTGGCCCCTTTTCATGTAGGCCCCTGTCTTTTGGGGCTTTTGGCAGATATAATATTTGCACATAAAATGTCTTTTTTTGGGACTGATAAAATATACAGTATTGATATGTATCTTCTCCTGCCAAGAAATCCGTGTACTCTCTGCATTAAACCCCTCTATCTCTAAGTGAGTCAATGAGCGCAAGAAATAGCATCACATCTCAAGATTCATCTCAGGATTTGAATCTTATACAGGTCTAAAGTGCGTGGAAACGTATTGGTATTCACATCCTGACATATTCACATCCTGAAATTAATCCTGAGATCTCATACAGTTTCATTAGTTTATTGACATTAGTTTACATATATACTGCATATATATGTCTTTTCACAATACTGGAGAGATTTCAGGGATTGTTGATGTTCATTGTTTAATTATCAGCAGATAATGATTTATACTATCAATTCATGTTCATTTTTTTAGCACACATAAGAGATATAGTGTGGATAAAACTACCACCCAAGTAAGTTTTTTTAATTAAATTATTTAAAATGGAATTTGGCTCAAATTAAGACACCAAAATGTGACTTCAAAAATCATGTTTTATCAAAAAGGATGTGGGAAATTCAAATTAGTAAGTATCATCTGCATTTGCCCATAAGTTATTTACTCACAGTTCAGTGAATAAATTCCTCATTGTTACAGAACTTTTCTGGTCAGAAAATAGGATGATATCAGACTGAAATTATCAGGTCACGGTCATCGCCCTACATGTCCACTGTGCAAACGACTGTTACTACAGCAGGCAGGTCTTGAGTGAGGGGCACTGCTCCAATGTACTGCTACTCCACAGAAGAACTGACTTTCCTTACGCGGATAAACCAACTCCCTGACCGCTAATTTCCGTCGATTTTGAAAAATATTCACTTGTATACTAAAAATCATGTTATGTCCAGTAAATCACAACCATTACCAAAAAAAATTTTGATTTTTATTCTTTGATTACACGCATCAATTTATTGATTTTTCATGTCCTATGGAATGACTCTATGCACACATTTTATCGGCTACGAAAGTTTTCCTGTATGCTGCTGTGAGTCGGCTGATCTCCGTGACCATACCTTCAGTGGCGGTCCTTCTTACAGGCCACATAGATGCTTGCCTAGGGTGCCACCCAATGGGGGGCGCCAAACATGCGGCCCCATTGGGTGGCGTTGTCGGTAAAAAAAAAGAACAAAACAATAATAATAAAAGTCAAACTTTTTTTTTTACATTTTTGCCATTCCACTTTATCTGCCACAATACTTAGACATGAAAAATAAATTAAATGCAATCAACGGCCTGGGTCCACAGTAAATGTTTTTTGCACTGGAAGCACCCATACTCATTTTCAGAGCGCTTCTCTCCAGTGCTCACTGTTGCTGTTACAGAAACCATTTCCTTAGCACTTCCGCAATCCATCGTTGTGAGTGTCAAATCACTATAGTTCAATGTTACGTTCACATGGGTTGCTTTAGAAAGGTTTTCTAATACGGTTAAAATAAATTGTGAATAGTCTTAGTGACAGAAGTGCAGAATGTTTGTTTCCTAAAAAGCGTGACTGGAACCATATAGGGGAGACTGGGGTCCGATGAGGCATGGGGACCAATGAGCCATATCACTATTTTGCCTATTTTAAACACCTTTGGCATCGATTGATCGCAAAATAGTGATATGGCTCATTGGTCCCCATGGCTCATCGGACCCCAGTGTCCCCTACAGTCAGTGGTTTGAAGATTGTAACCAATCTGCTCATGTCTCTTGTAACTATGCTTTGGGAAATGCAGCTAGCTACCCCAGTTAAAATAAAAGGGAACCTAAGCGATAACAGAGTACCTAGCAACAGCTGTTGGGCTCAACAATTGTATTAAACATGAATACAAACTAACTAACTTGTCAGCAGACTTCAAGTCCCTAAACAGAGAACCGCAAGCAAATCTGAACTGTAGCTAATTAATTTGAAGCATGACTGTAGTAGCTGGCTCAGTTTCTGCTCTGTCATTGCTGTTGATATTGTCGGTCCCTCCCTCTACTTGAGTTTGGTCGATGAGACGGAAGTGACATTGACGTGTCTGGCATTATTCCAAAAAGCGCGTAAGCGGAGTGGGGAAAAAAAGCTGAAAGTTCAAGATGTTGCACTACTTCACAGAAGAACTGTTAAAGTTAACTTTTTTGTTTATTTTTGTTTATTTTTGCCTATTATTGATTATCAGGTTTATTTAACAGCGTTATTTAACAGATTTAACAATACATAATATTTTTGGGAAAAAATTTACGCATATTCTTGTATTGTGTTTGGGTGGGGGGCTTGCCAAGGGTGACCATTGTTCAGCAACTGGCCATCCTCCAGCAAGGTAAGACGTTACAGACCGCTATTTTCATGACTTTTCTGCATAATTTGTGTTATTGATTTCATATTTTGGGATTATAACACAATTTCTTGTCCACCGTAATCCATTGCGATGAAAGTTATGCTTCAGAATAACATTGTCCTATAAAATATTGCATGAATTAAATGTACAGTCGATGTTACCCGTAAGCAGTGATGACTATTTTGGAAATTTAATAAGAATCGCCATTTTCTTGCTCGTTTCACTGCCACACTTTTGTTACCCAGTATCGTGAAAAGACAGCAAATGCCATCAAACATTTCCAATCACTGGCAATGAGTCCTTGACATTGCTGAGGAGGAGTTTCAACCCACTCTTCTTTGCAGAAATTATTTTAATTCAGCCTCAGTCAAAGGTTTCCCAGCATGATCTACCTGTTTGACGTCAACTCACAGCATTTCAATTAGATTCAAGTCAAGACTTTGATTAGACCACTCAAAAAATTTTCTTTTAGTGTCTTTTGAGCCATTCAGTGGTGGACTTGCTCATGTGCTTTGGATCATTATCCTACTGCATAACCCACCTGCATTTGAACTTTAGGTCACATACTGATGGCCGGACGTTCTCCTTTAGGATTATCTGGTAAAGAACAGAATTTATGGTTCTGTCAATTATGGCAAGTTGTCCAGGTCTTGAAGCAGCAGAGCTGCCCCAGACCGTCACACTACCACCAGCATCTTTGACTGTTGATATAATGTTCTTATTGTGGAATGCTGTGTTAGCTTAATTGAGACTGAAGTTGGGGTTTAATTCTAGAAATAAGTCCTGTTTCTCTTTTGAGGCAAGAAAGAAACTGGTTTCTGCTACTTTTTTTTTTTCAGTTATTGATTATGGTGACCTTTCATACGTGCATGCACCTGCACATTGTTTACAAAAGTTAGATAGTGTTTATCACAGTGCATTGAGATTTGTGACAAATTATAAAGCCTTTATTCATCATTATACTCTTTATGCCAGGGCTGGGTGGCCATCTTTGACCATGCGTCGGCTCAGTCATTGGTATTTGTTTATTTATAAAGCTATTTTAGGTAAACTCCCTTCTGGTATTTGTTCCTTGATTGCACAGAAATCTGACTGTAGATATAATTTGAGATCTAAAAATGTGATTTTATTGTCTGACCCAAGTACACGGACCAATTTGTGAATGAAAGCTTTTAAGTGCTCTGCTCCCCTCACCTGGAATAATCTTCAAAAAGATTTGAAACTAAGGGAATTAGTTTCTTTGTCTGATTTTAAATTTCTTATTAGTATAATGGTATATATATTATATACTATTAGTATAGTATAATTGGTTGGTACTTGTTTATGCCCATAGTTATTTAATGTAAGTCCACAGTTAAATGAATATCTTTTTACGACCATCGGTGCTTGAAGTTGTCTGCATCTAAGTGTGTACAATGTATGTTTTCTTGTTATTGTCATGGTGTCTGTTACAACTTATGCTGCCATTTTGGCCAGGTCTCCCTTGAAAAAGAGATCATTAATCTCAATGAGACTACCTGGTAAAATATGGGTTAAATTAAAAAAAAAAATGCTTGATGTCACGGGACCCATGTCTTCCAAACTTCCACTTTTGACTCATTACTTTATAATGTATTATTCCAAAAATCTTGGGGGTCATCGAGATGTTTGGTAAATCTTAGACTAGCGGTTCTGTATTGGTCAGCAAAGATTTTCGCTTGGCAGCTTTCCAATGGATGCCATTTCTGTCTAGTGTCTTTCTTATTGTGGAACTGTGGACACAGATCTTAACTGAGGCAAGTGAGGTCTGCAGTTCATGTTTCTCTGTTTTTTTTTTTTTTTGTGACCTCCTGGATGAGTTGTCAATGTGCTCTTGTCAGATTTTTGGTTGGTAACCACTGTTCCAAGTCCTCTCCATTTGTAAATAATGGCTCATATGGTGGTTCACTGGAGTCCCAGAGCATTATAAATAGCTTTGTAACCCTTTCCACACTGATAGATGTTGCCAAATTTGTTTCTCATATGTTTTTCAATTACTTTAAAATGCGGGGCTCATGTGCTGCTTTTTGTTTACTTCACATTCCCAGACATGTTCTACAACTATATAAGAGATTTTTAGATTCAGTAGGGCTGGTAGTAATCATGCCTGGGCATGTTTAGTGAAATTGAACCCAACTATTAATTAAGTTTGTATAATTGGTTGATTTTGTAATTGAATTACATTTTCACATGAAGCCAGGTAGGGTTGGATAGAATTTTTTCCTAAAATGAATGAAATTAGCATTTAGAAACTGTATTTCGTGTTTACTCAGATTATATTTATCAAATATTAAAATTTATTTCTTAACCTGAAACATATACGTGTGAGAAGTAAGTCAAATTAGAAGAATTTGGGGGGGAAAGCCCTTTGCAATTACAAATCACTGACTAAGCAAGGAATAACATGCTGTGGGCTTTGCATCAGTCAAATCTTGCTGCTGATGCAAGATGTGCAATGCTTTTGCATTAAGCACTGCTATAGCCAACAGCCTGGTCATATTTAGCTAGGAAAGCAATCTCATCAGAAGCAGCATCACGGCTGTCTCTCGCTGCTAAGATTAAAAAAAAAAAAAATTAGCATTAGTAAGCTCAGAGTAATCAGAGAGGCTGTTAGGAACAGTTAGGAACAGTGGTATTGAAAAATTGCTGGTCGGTGGACAGCTGGAATACAAATAACTTGCTATTAGCAAACATTATCTCTTTCAACACTGAGCTTGCGGCACTCAGATTCACTCTTTGAAAGTATATTGTTGTTTTCACTGCTTTCAAGGACAATCCCTTATCCTCCATAGACCAGGCAATTCATTTTTATCCCTCATTTGGGACTTAAGTCTCTGTCCTAAAGCAGGCGTGTCCAACTGGTCCATAAAAGGGCCGATGAGCTGCAGGTTTTCACTCTAACCAAGCAGAAGCACATCTGATTGTCACGTCTGGACCAGGTTTTCCAGGTGACATGCCCCCTCCAGGCTCTGAATTTCGTTCCATGTTTTCATACGGGCACATCTGATTGTTTGATACCCTTGCACCTGTATCCAATGGTCAACTCAATTTAAGCAACCATTCACCCCTCAGTCTTTGTCTGGCTTTCGACTCCGTGGCTTTGTGTGAAGCAAACCTTGTTTCAACCCGTGATTCTCTACCACCATCTTGTATATTTTGATAATTCCTTTCTTATCCCCCCCGCATATAATGTGGGGGGATATAGTCATGGGTGTGGTTGTCTGTCTGTCCGTCCGTCCGTGAACATTTCGTTTCAGGAGCATAACTTGAAAACCGTTCAATATTTTTTCACAAAACTTGGTGTGCGCATTAATCATGACCTGAAGTGGTGCCTTTTGCTAATCCGAAGTTGATGAATTTTGTATTTTTTCTGGTTTCCATGGAAACATTTTGCAATTAGAATTTTAGGGGGTATGGTTTGTTTCCGGAGCAGGTGGCATTTGCATTCTTTCAATATGTCAGGATATGCCATCTCCTGATGGTTCTTGTTTGTTCCTAACATTGACTCTTTTGTTTTCCAGGGCCCTGATCCCACCCTGTTTTGTGTTCTGCATTTGTATGTTCATCTCCTCGATAGTCTCACATTCCTGTAATTACACTCTTGTTTATATCCTCATCTTCCATGTTCCTTGTTCCTGAGCTCACTGTGACACTGATACAACTGTTTTAATCTACTGATCTCAGCCTGCACAGTTGATTAGATGTATCAGATGAGTTTCCGCTTAATTGGAATGAAAACCTGCAGCCACTTGGCCCTTTTACGGACCAGTTTGACACTCCTGGTCTTGAGCAAACACAATATCCATATACTGTATTTGACTAAGCTGAAACCTATGCTGTGAATATTTTTCATTTTAAAATAAAAGAGTATTTTAAAAGTTACTAATTTGTTAATATTTGAACAGGATCGAAATATGACCAGGAAAATATGTCATGGTTTGGAGGCTTTGAGAGCTTTCTTTGTTGCTCTCGTCCGGGACGATATTGTTTTGCTCTCAATCGGATTCCTGGGCCAGCTGGCATTAATTGGGGGCGTCGCCCAGATTCTATTTAAGCCCTAGTTCCGCCTCACTTCCCTTGCTAGAGTGTCAGTGTTATGGTTGCACTTTAGCTGGTAAGGTCTCTAGTAACAGAGTTGTTGAGGTTTAGCTGCATATTTGAGGAAAAGTTCTAGATAGCAAGGGAATCTTTCTGTTTTTTTTTCTTTCTGTGCACTGTCTGGTGCTTATTCCTTTTATCTCGGTTTCTGAGATTTTTTCCCTGTCTATTCGACCTGTCGAGCTCGCCTTGCCTCGGACATATCTAGGTCCTTTGGAAGCGCGAGTTTCGCTCTCTTATTTTATTTGTTTGTCTCTCTCATATCTGCATGTCATCCTTTTATTCTGGCCGCTGCGTTTGGTGTCTCAACTCACCAGCCATCACAAAATATCCCTCAAACTGTGTTTTTTGCTCACTTGATCCAAAGGACCAAAGAGAGCTGATGGGATCATGTAGTGGTATCGGCGCCTGCGTTAACTTTGATCTTCTTTTGTCAAACCACTGAAGGGATCAATGTGAAATTTGGTGAGGTGGTACATATGGATGTACAGAGTAAAGTCTTTTGGAGGCGTCAAAATTCGACATCAAACTTGGCCACCTGTCGGCTGTTTTTAAAATTGCACTATATCATGCTGGGGGGCGTTTGACAGTAGTTAGAATGCTGAAACTTTGGACACACATACTTTTGAGATAATCGATCAATATTATGGTAAAAATTTGACTTTTATTGTCATTTGACCTCTCAGTGACCTTGAACTTGGAATTGCACTATATCATAATAGAGAATGTTCGAAAGCGGCCAGAATGTTGAAATTTACCACACAGATGCTTTTGACCTTGGCTATCAGCATCCTCGTGTGAAAGATCAGGTTGGTATTGCATTTCAGCCTGATCTGTAGACACATCTGCCATATGACATCTGCTTGAATTTGTTCCTGTTTGGCAGACATAAAAATGAAAAGCTTAGCTCCTAAATTGTGACAATTTGCCACTCCCTTGAGCAACTCATTAAGCCCAATATCCAATTGGTTAATGCTGGGTACAATGATCTGATGTCTTGGGCTTGATATTTCAATGGAGCTGGCTGCACTAGGAAAAGAGCACTGCGCTGCAAAAGATGATATGATGAAATATCAAACCTTGATGCTGAATTTTGCTTGAAATGTTAGTTTTTTTTTTTTTTTTTTTTTTTGCTGCACAAATTACAAAAGGTGTCTTCATTTTCCCAGTGTTGGACCCAAGCATAAAGTATTCTACCACGTGTGAGCTTCCATCACACTAAAGCCTGAAATAAACTATGTGAGCTACAGTGCCCATAGCACTATTTTTTTTTTTTTTTTTTTTTTTTGTGTTGGTCACCAGTTGCAACAACAGGTCCTCAAATTAGTCCACCTTGTTGCCTGCAGCTACAGACAAAACACTTCATCTATGTGCAGCAGGGTCCGCTATACTGCCTCAAATAAGCAAGTTTAGATATTGATCCATAGTTACAATGTTCACTACCCATTTGGGAGAGTGCAGATTAGCATGTCACTGCCACCTGCTGCTTCTCTCAAGGCCGCGTAAATACTTCAGGAGACATAGAGACTCAAGCTGAGGAAAGCAACTCAGCTTTCTTCAGGCTGCTGCATTTGTTTTTCTTGATTTATAATACAGCGATAAATTCACAAATTACAAATGTACTCACTACAATCAGATGTTTCCTGTTTTCCTTATTCAGGTTAGTAATAAGATAATGTCAATTTTTACTTGCATATCACACAGTGTAATTAATACTTGTTGCAGATTTGCCAACACATTATCTGCTCTCAAACCGAACCAGTATGTATGGAAAAGATTCTTTTTAATTCAGATTTTTTAAATGTACCTCTTTTTGATTGACAGATCTATCATCAACTCTCTAATCTCTACTGACACTGAGTTAGTTGAGCTAAACTTGTTGTTTTAGACAAACCCTGCCTTATACAGTATTTCCCTGCCTATCAGCTGCCCTGTTTATTACTATGACAAAATTATGTTCTAATTTAAGACTACAATAATATCATGCAGTAGAAGCCTAGGCTATTATTGCAAGGTGATGGTGTTTGGCGAACTAGTCAAAAGATCATTAAAATTGAAACTATGATCGTCAAATTCATCTACTATTGTATTTTTTTTTATAGCAAGAATAGTGCTGACAATATTGCTCTTACCAGTTGTTTCATCACTGCATACCTTTTTCTCTGCAGATCAGGGAAAGATGGGAGTAAAAATGGAGCGAGGCATCATTGAGCATCAGGTGAGCTGGGCCAGTATTGTGCACGAAGATCCCAAGCACAGCTAGAGTAGGAGAAACACAAGCACTTGTTTGGTCAGAATTGATGAGTGAATTGAATTGATGGATATCAGTAATGTTTAATCCTGCCGTTCTCTTGGTACCTGAAACTGCAAAGTGCTCAGTTAAAAAGTAATACTGGGTGTGCTTCCAATCAGCAGAAATAGCACAGGCTTTTGCGTGTGACATCCTGGACATTAAGCTCCTACACGCTAGGTATTACGGATGGATTGCAATGCAGTGTAATAGCTCCTCTCCGCATCCGAGTTTGATTCCACACCAATTCCGAGCTGCGTGCAAGGATTTTATGTTAAATTGCAATGCAAATTCCTTTGACTAAAAGTGGCAGTGGAAATGTTGGCCTGCGCGTGTAAATGTAAAAAGTACATTGCAGTACACTTGCAATTGTCAGCCAAACACGGGCCTGGATGGTGGAGAGGAACAGAGAGCCAAGCAGAAGGCCTTTGTGAACTGCAATGAGATGTGCTGGGCTTTGCCTTCCCTCTCTGATTTCTCTCAGGGGGCTAATTAGCCTTCCACATCCCTTCTCCCCCCCCACCTCCGCATGCTTTTAAACCTCCTTAGGTGCTTTATCTGTGGCCTGATTTGTTGCCAGGCAGCCTGGAAGTATGCTTCTTATGGTGTGTTATTCTACACTATAATGAACATATTAAGACCCGTGGACTGAGGCCAGGATGAATCATTAATGAACTTAATCTTGCAGCAACTGGTTATAGCTTCCTGTAGCATGAAACCAGATCCTTTAATGGTGACGTTGATCCCTGACATCATTGTAATAGAGCAACATGATACGAAAAGAAGCCTTGCTTTACTTATTTATTTTTTGCCAACTTGTGAGTTCCTTTCATGCTTTCATATAGGTATGGGTGCTTTCATTTTCAAACAGTCAGCGAATAGATAACAGAGTAAAAATAATTAAAAATTTTCCAATTTGAAAAGGTTTACTTTTCTCTTCTTATTGCCTGTTATTCTCTGTTTAATTTTGAAAACATTATGATGAAATAATGATGCAATAGTGGTTGGTGCTTATGGTATTATTTATCCAGTTCCAAAGAAAATGCCATTTTTAATGTTTTCCATCTTCCCTTTGACATTTTAATTCACATATTGCCATTTAGAATAAGGAATTATTATTCTGAAGACAATTATTATGAAGCTCCTCTCCCACGGTCTTTTTGTGGAATAATTCACAGCCAACCACACTGTGACATATTTTTTCATGTTAATTTAACTCATTACAGTGTTTATTACTTGTACTGCCATTGGTCTCAAATATGCACTTTAAGGACGTAAATTAACACCCAACATTGTACTTTACACAAACCACATAACTATACTTTTATACGGAGATCAGTTATATTTCAGTTCAACAAATTCAAGACATTACATTAAAACTTCAAATGATGATTCAAACATGATTTAACAGATGTTTCTGACAATTATTTTAAAGAAACAATTCATTTCAGTTAAGTTTTTGAAATAACTCAATTAAAATGGACCACCCCTGAACTTTGCCCTGAAAATTTACAGAAAATTTCAAATGTTCTGAACTGTGCAGATCAACAGGAAGATCTGCAGTCTGTATAAGTGCAATAAGGAGTGATGAGCAATGTGCAAGTGAGTGAGGACTGCAAAGCAATCTTTAAACTATTCTGGAATCCAGCGTGCATGGTTAAATACCACTTTATGTATAATCCATTGATTCAATTTCAAAGTTTAGGCTGAACTACTGCGCAATGGCAGCACTGCAGCAATAGGTTACGGGAAACTATTGCAGCACATTTAGCTAATATAATGTTCATGCAGAAAACCTTAATAGGTGTATGTGCTTTAGCTTGAAAAGCCAAAGCATCTGAAATCATGTCCTAAGATGATGATAGTATCCAATCCAGGCGCTGTTTTAGTGCATGAGAGGACCAGCTAAGGACAAGTCCCCACCATATCTTTTCCCTCTGTGATCAGGAGCCCTACAGAATTGGTCATTATTATAAAAAATAAGCGACTTAAACTTCAAAAGGCAAGTTACTCAGCTTGACAACCTTCAGATCTCATTCCAAACACTGGGGGCCTCGTCTGAATATGGCACTATTCTGCTTCCATGTCATGTTTTCCCCATTGAAGAAACAAAAGCCCACGAACACTAAAATTAAGAGGCCACGTTTTGCAACATGAACTAAAGATACTGAGTTTGTAAAACTCATAATGTAGTCCTCAGAACTCAAAAAGTACAGTTGTCCCTGTTGAACTATGAATCCATCCATTATCTAAACCAGCTCTTCCTCGTCAGGGTCATGGGGCAGCTGGAGCTAATCCCAGCTGACTATGGACGAAAGGCAGGAACACACCCGAGACAGTACGCCATTCTGTTGCCAGGCTCCTATGTCATTCACTCTTACACTCATAACTGTGGGCAATGTAGAGTCTTCAAATTAACCTAGAATTGATGTATTTGGGCTGTGGGGGGAAACCGGAGTTCCTAGAGGAAGCCCATGCGAACATGGGGACAACATGCAAACTGCACACAGAAAAGCCTCCAGCCAGACTCTAACTTACGACCCTCTTGCTGTGAGACAACAGTGCCACCAACTCTGCCTCTGTGTCAGCCTCCTGGTGACCCAGTGAACTTAAATTAAGGTCCAAAAATGATAGTAAAACTCACATTTATACACTGACTTAACAAAACGGCGGGTAGTGTCTCTCTCTCTTTTTTTCTTTTTTTTTTTTTACATTTTTGTGGCATAGTCTAGGGTTGGGGGGGTGGTCCCTTGTCTCGTATATTAAGGCCTAATATGCTGTCCTATAGCTGTACATGAGGTGTCCTCTACAGTGTGAAGAGATGCAGTTGGCTACACTGTTGACAACAATATGATTCTGTGCATCCTGTATTGGTTAAGGAGTCAACAGAATTGACACAGCTTTACAATACAAGCGGGTATTCCAGGTTGTGCTGAAAATGGAGAAGTGCATTAGAAAATATTGAGCATGAAAAAATAAATTCCACAAAAAACAAAACTCAGCAGTTAGAAATTTCCTTGGTCATCCTTTACTTGAATGTCTTAATGTTTCAAATGATTATGCATGTCTCAGCTTAATGCTTGTTTCCATAATGGATGAGGAGGGATTATTTTTGCTCTTCTTGATTCACATTGGTTCATTTGTGATTAATAGAAAACACCCATTATTCACTGTTATTAATAATATAAGACTTTATTTTCCAAGAAATGCTGTCACTGTCGCATTCTGTCGACCATCTGAAATTGGAAAAACAGCTCATGAGAAAGGCAGGATTTGTTTACTTATAGGTTCACATATATTTTAGCTAGTTAATGGGGGTTTTTCATTCGCAATGCCAAGCTTTGGCCGGAGCAGATGGAAGTTACATTCGCGGAAAACAAAATGTGGGGGACAAAGCCTGCAGTGCTGACCTCTGCAATGTGAAGAATGAGAACGAAGCAGGAAGAAAAAGAAAAAACCCTTCCCACAGAGAGACGCAAGCAAACGCACAGCCATTTATTTTGGAGAGCTGTCTTATAAATGACCTAGGCTACCCCTACTGTACGATTCCAGGAAAGCTCCTGAGAGCTCAATCTCTCTGCCTGCACAGTCACACTCAAACCTCGATGCACACACACACACACGTACACGCACACACACTTACACACATACACACACACACAATCATTAATACACATGTGCACACACAAATGGTTATGCGCTGGTGTGCACACACTGACAGACACGCATACATTTGTGTACTCAAATACACCTATTCACACATCCGCATACACATTTATATAAATGCAGACACATGGGCATATTCACATGCATGTTTTATATAAGTGCACACGTGCATGTGCGTACGCTGATACACGTTTACTTGCGCTTGCATGCTAGAGCAGACGTGCGCGCATATGCACACAGTCGTACACACAGACGCAGGCTATTGTGGGGCTTATGCTGCGCCCTAATGGAGAGGACCCCGGGGAGATACTGAAGACGAGACATCTGGAGGAGGATGTCTCGTCGTGTGTGCATGCTTGCGTGTGTTCGTGTGTGTGTTTGTGTGTGTGTTGGGGAGGGGGGTTCTCTTTAACAGTTTACAGCCATCTGACACACCACAGCTGCCGTGGGGACTGTTTGCTGACTCGGCGCTACTGTTGCACACACGCTGAAACCCTGGAGCTCCAGACTTCTCTCTACCTTCCACACCATTACGATATCCAGCATTTATTTAACTTTTCATAGACCTCCTTAGGCTTTTCCATAAAACTCTCTGAGGCTCTTGGCAAAATTTTTTGTAAAAGATTAGAAAGATTGGTGGCCTCAATGTTGTATTGGAATCTTCAGATTCTTCTGCATCGGAAGCCAATGTTGCTTTAGCTGCACCCGGGAAACCTCGATGGAGCACCTGATCTGCCCAGAGGGACAAAGACGTGGTCTCTCTTCCTTTTTTAAGTTCTTGGGCATTTTCCCTATTACCATCCCCCACCACAAACTGGGGCGGGGTATATTGCAATTGATCTTGCCCGTCCGGCCAGCTGTCCTTCCAGATATGAGGGGACGAGTTTTTTTTTTTTTTTTTTTTTGGAAACTACTTTACCTAGATGAATGAAATTTAGTGTGTGTTTATGTTACTAGTCATGATCTTGATTGGGTTTGAAAACAGGACTCCATGGAAGCGAGGGATATTGATGCGAAATGTATTCTGAATGAGACCCAGTCTGGGCACCTCAAGGCTGCAGATACAGGCCAAATTATTCTGCTAATGTTGCTGCCTACACCTAGGGACAATTATATTCTCCTTTTCAAATTCAGTTCCTCAAATCTCTGTGCTGTTGCTCATGATTACATATCAACATATGGTCCTGAGTGAAAGCACCTGTAATGACAGCAATTTCTATTAAAACTTCTTTACTTGATAATCGGCTATCACCGATAGCCATCTCTGGAATCAGTTTTCAGGACTATGATCTGGCTCTCCTCCAGGGGTAAATGTCTAACAAATCACAGCTGTGTGAAAATGAAATTGCAGTTGCACAATTCCTTTAATTATGCTCAAATGAGACAGAAGGGCACTCTATAAAAATGCAGTAAACCCTTAACATCTGCATATTTTAATGCTGTAATTTCGCAGTCACATGATGGCCTGCAGTGTAGCGGCTGTATTGTTACAATGTCAGAACAGTCTGCATCTGCCTCAAAGCTGCAACTGCTTTTCATTGGCCATATGCTATGCAATTCTTACATAATTAGGGTGATAAATAAAATAACACAGTTCTACTGCGGAATAATATTTAATTTATCTCTCTATAGTGATTAGGTAAGAAGTATTTATTATGCCTCGGTTTTAATGTCATGCACTTAACATGCAAGCATCTGATACTCAGTCTGTGTATTTGTTTGTTTGTCTGTCTGTTACCATCATATAAACAGCGTGTGCATCCAAGCTAAAGTAACAATGCCAACGTGACAAACACTGTTCTCTTGATTTTAAATGTGCCAGAATTTTGAAAAAAAAGGATTCAGTTCAAGAGCTACGAAGTTATTTGCTTACCATGTTTGTTCTTGGTACTTTCTGGTTGAAGTATATGCAGCACAGGAGAGTTAGTAGCACTACTTATAGTACATGTACTACAATTACTACTCTATGGAAGAGATACCAACACAAACCTAGTATCAGTTTAGCTTCTTGGCTTTCTTTTCACGATCACATGATGCACACTTTCGATTTTTTGTAGCACTTCATGTTTCAGTATACACGTTTTGTGTACATAATGTTAAGCCACACCCACATGATTTTGGCACAAGGACCGCACTCTATTGACTGTTTATGTATTCAAGCTTGCTTTTATGTTACTGTACAACTATTGTACATCAGTAGTGGCTAAGCAATACACACCGAGGCATCAGCACCTCTGGTGCTTTTATTTTAAAAAGGTTCTCTGATTTTAATGGCTCTTTCTGAAAATTACTTAACATGAAAGCACAAAGTGTGAACTTACCTGTGCCTACAAATCACCGCTGAATATCTTTGTTTTAATTACAATTTTTAATAGTACAGTAATGTGACCATTTTTTCAGAGGTTGCAGGATTAATATAAAGTGTGAATATAGTGCTTTTAAGACTTCCATGCGTAAATTAATGTGGTTTTCAAAGACTCCTATTTCTGAAATCTTTTGGGGTTAACTGCAAGAGACTAAATAAATGAAAAAAATCCCAGCAGAGGGGTTTAAAATCTTTGGGGGTAATTTAAATACTGTTTCTTGCAAGAAGGATGTATGAGGTAAGTTGGAATTCTCTGGAACCAAGAGTTAAGAGCAACTATTTAGCGGCACCAAATATGGAAGCTTAACCAGATGGAATGGTTGCAGAATATTATATCATCTTCAAATAGAACCTGTTAGGCTTTATTTATGACATTAGAAGTTGTGTACACAATATGCTTGGCGTTCAAGTGGTTATGTAGCGAGAAAACTGCTGCTAGGCAACAACAACATTGACACCAAATGACTCTGCGTTGTTCTCTTGCGAGCGGGAAGAGTAATGCTGGACATGCACAAAGATGGAGAAGGTCATTGGGAATATCAAAGATTTCCTCAGACGTATAATAGTTACTCCTAAGTAAAACTACACGAATAAAAATATATTATATTAGTTTACCATTCAAACCAAAAAAATGAACATCCATAGCCTCTGCTAATTCTAAGTACACAAGCGAACACGTCAGAAT
Organism: Gymnothorax javanicus; assembly: GCA_029692085.1. NCBI lineage: Eukaryota > Metazoa > Chordata > Actinopteri > Anguilliformes > Muraenidae > Gymnothorax > Gymnothorax javanicus. Next base: position 115,136,605 of record CM056199.1, on the reverse strand, counting down.
TGGTGTGCTCTGAGCATTCAAAATTTTCCACTTTCTGAGGTTATGATAACCACGAGAGGGGGCATTCATATGGACTCTTCTCATTAAAATGGAAAACATGACCCCGTTTGAAGACTGCATAAGATAAGCAGCCCTCAAAATATTTTCTCAGGATCTGCTATGTCTTCTCCATCCATTCATGCAGTATCCTGGTCCTTTGTAATGTTGTGAAACCTCAAATATGAAACCAGTGTTTTAATACCTTGACAATAGTACATCATTCTGACATTATCTGTCCTAATATGCCCGAAAATTCCATATAATAATATGGACCAACAATTGTTTGGGATCCAGCGCTTAATTCATCTGTTATATTAGGTAATTGCACTTTTATTAAACATTGAACTGACATTGTTTTTTAAGCATGAACTAGTAAAATTAAAACAAAGTCAGGCTGCCCCTGTGGCTCTCCAGGACCTGGGTTAGTGTGCTCTGCATTAGACAGCTGGAAAAAATGGTGAGGCTAAATGGGCCAAATGTGTTCTTCACTTAATCACAAATACCGACATTGTTACGGTACGTTCTGTGGGCTCGGTAATTTGAATGAATGGCATAGCTGTGGTATAGCAATAGCTTTGACACAGAGATCCCATAAGGCTAGAATATGCCTTGACCTGCAATGTCAGATGAACAAAAATGGAGTATTTGTTTCACAGTTCATCTAAAGTAAGAGCAGCCCAACATTCAATCAAGATGAATAATTACCATCAAACTGCATCATATTGATTATCTTCCAGTTTGTTAAAGTCTTATTGGTGCCTCTGACCGGAAATGCTCTAAAAATACTATTATAAAATAATAAAAATTACAATGATAAAGTCAAAATGCTAAATGCAAAAAAAAGAAAAATTGCACATGATAATTAGCACCCCTGACTGGAAATGCACTAAAAAAACTATTATAAAATAATAACATTATACTGAACTCAAAATGCCAAAGGCAAAAAAAAATTAACATTATTAAGGTGTCAGAAGAACCATACTAAATTATTTGCACATCAAAATGAAAATCAATTTTTCTTAAATCAAATCTTCATGATTAATGATACCCCTGTGTGACAGTTGAAGGGTTGTGTCACTAGAAATGCCTCCTAATAAGTACACGCCCTGGCTACCTTACCAATGAGCCTGGCTCTTTGGTGATGTGGTCAGTGCATTTGACTCTCACCCAGGAGTCTAGGGTTCAATTCCCCGCCTGGGCTTTCCTTTGGCCTGCCACACCTGGATTAGTGTTTGGTGCACCAACTCGGGCAAGGATCACATCATGGAGTTTTTCCAGTACTGTTTGACAAGGACACATGTTGTCGTGGGTCCAGTTTTGTTTGTTCTATCCTCCCATGTGCTAATGTGTTGGGTGGCTACTCGGCTAATCGGACACTGTTCTGAGAGGTGTAGTGATTGCTGATTACTGCCAGCAGCACAGAACTTATTTAATCCTCCCAGTTCTGCTCGACCTCGCGTCAGTGTCTTAGTAGCGCATCTGAAGTGAGGGTCAGCTCTCTGTATTCTGTGTAGACCACAAACTTGTCATAGAGATTTTGCCTGTGGAACTAGATGGTTTTGGTAGTTCCAGTTCTCTTTGGTTTCTTGTTGGTCTGCTAGCAGTCTGTTTTGAATCTCATTCATTTCTCTTTGTTCACGGGCGCTATCCATGGGAGGAACTAGAGAGGCTGCTTTTGTTATTATTTTCTCATTTTAGTCTGGGAATCGCGGATCCCGTGCTATCCGCTAAGTTCTGTTTTGTTACCATTTGGACTGTGCCGAAGCTCGGGCACATTCTAATTTTGTCAATCCTGAAGTCTAAGTTGTAATCTTTTACTTTCAGGGGTAGTTCCCACAGGAGTGACCCCCTCTTTTCGTTAAGGGTTTCATTCCCTGGCAGTTTGCCTTTTATATTAGGCTCTTGTGGTAGCGTCTTCCTGGGAGGTGCTACTTGTAGACTGTCCATTTTTGCTATTAAGACTCCCATTGAAAGGAATGGCTTGAGACTCCAAATGCAGTTCAGCAATGGCAGGGCGTTTATTAGGTGCGCTCATGGTCATACAGAACAGAAATCAAAGCCAGGCAACAGGAATGGTTTAGGCAAGGCAGAATCGTAAATCAAGGGACAAGCAGAAAGATCTATAAACCAGGATGTCAGTCCGCACAAAGACAGTAACACAGGGAAATACTAAAGGGATTTGGGGAAGGAAAAGGGGAGTTGGAGAGGATAAGGGTAGCACAAAGGAAATCTCTAACAAAGTTGGTAAATGGGAATAAAGGGTAAACGTGGTACTTTTCACAATCACTATCTCAATCACACAACGCAAAAACAACGTAAACAAGACTCACGGGAGAAATCAAGAAATACAAACTTGCAGAAATCGAGAGAAAAGATGCAGAAACGAGACTTGACCAAAGGAGTGGCGGAAGAAACGAGTCGACAAGAAGCAGCAGGAAAGTGGGTCTTTTATACACAAACAAATTAAGTGGAGGCCCAGCTAAACTCAGAACAGGTGAGAGGAGAGGCGGATCTAGAAAAGCAAGGACGGTGATAGGAGAGAGAGAGAGAGGAAGTAGGTGGGATCCTAACTTTGAACTAACTAATCACCCAGCCTAACTGAACTGCTCTAATGTGGATAGTCCAATCAGAACAGCAAGAGAGAAGGAAGAGGAATTACCAAACCAAAATGGAAAAGAAAGAGCAATCTTTTAAAGACACCACACAAAAGAAACAAGAGGAAAGTAAGACATGAGACTGCAAGTTCATTCTCTAAACATGAAACATGTAACTCAGAATAAATATATAAATACAATAAATACACTAGAAATTTAGAATGGACTAAAACCAACTAAAAACCAAGCATTCACTTCTTAGCACCCATTTTATACAAGTGTTCACTTTATACCCACATAACACATTACACATGTGGAGGTATTGTGGACCATACCTTTATACAGATCCTTCCAAGATTGGTCTCATTCCTGGGTTTGCGTGCATCAACTGCCTTTTTCAGTTTGGCCCACTGGTTTTCTATCCATCTGAGGTCTGGTGACTGAAATGGCCATTGCTGTGTGGATTTTGAGGTGTGTTTTGAGTCATCGTCTCACTGGAAAATATCCTCATGTCCAAGTGTCAGCCCTCTGGCAGAGGCAACCAGATTGTCTGCCAAATTTGCCTGATGCTCAATGGAATCCATTGAACATTTGATCTTGACCCGTGCCCCAGGACCTAAAACTGCCACAAAACATGACTGATACACCACCATATTTCACCTTGAGTATGAGGTGCCTTTTTCTCATCAGGATAGAAGGGGAGCTGGAATCTATCCAGCGTCCTCATTTTGAAGCTAAAAATACAAATACTGTATTGCACCAGAACATTCAATTTTGGTCTCATGTGATATGAGCACCTCATAGTCAGATGATTGTGGTCAATTGTGGTCAGAACTACAAATGTGGACATTTTGAACGTTTTAGTCAGATCCAGCATTGGCATTTTTGGCACTGAAATGGAGACATGTACAAGGAAAGGCACTGCATATCTCAAGAGCTTATCTCTATAATGTTATTATTATCCCCTGCCACAAAATGGGATGGGGGCCATTGGATTAGGGTCCGTCCATCTGTGCGGCCATGCACGTGTCCGTCCGGGCCATAATGGGACAAGATTTCTCTGAAACTATTACACCTAGATCCGTCAAATTCTGTAAGCTTGATAAGCTACTCATGATCTACGTTGAGTTTGCAAATGGATGTTGAAGCATATATTTTTAGTTATGGCCCTTGATCGTGGCGGGGGATAGTGATGACAATGTCGTCTTGTTTATTTTTGTTGTAGTTTTAGTGCATCTCCAGACAGGGGTTCTGAAAATTCTAGAGCCTACTGTATGGTTGTTATTCATCAGAACTGATCCCTGAGTTCTCAACACCAGACATTAAAAACACTCAGTGCACCTTGCAAAGTGCTTCTGACGCTATCGCTCAGCTCCGGGATATGCATTATCTTCTTTTCCATTGGCACCATTGACCTAATGAAATATATGTATGTCAGAGTACCCGCACCCCCCTCATGCCCTCACACCCCCACCCCCTCACCCCACTTCAATTTCCAGCCAGTGAGTGCGCTGTGCTGGAGAGCAGCCGAGAAACAGACCCCAGCGTTAATTTATGTATTATGCAAAACGGTCCCCTTTCCTCTCCCTGCTCAGCAATTCCCGCATGTCACATTTGAACCTCTGATTCATTCCTTTCTCAGTCACAGGCCCACAGAGCACTATTTTTCAAACGGTGGCCAGCAGTGCTCTGCATCCATCTTATTTGTGTGTACATTAATCACCAGGAGAAACCTGCTGTAAATTCTGACACTTTGTTTGAAGGGAAGAGGGTGCCCATAAGACTTCTATTGGAATCCTTAGCTTAGCACTCACAATATTTCCTTTTAAACTCAAAATTTACACTCCGATGTGCCAATTTCAGCAGGCTCCACAACCACTCTTATAACATGGAAATAATTTTGTATTTCCAAACACACAGAAAACATGACATTGATTGATTATTAATAAATTCTTTTGACAATCCTTTTGATTGAACAGTATGTACAGTAGGGATAGAAATGTTTTCATTTACAATTAAACAGCAGCTTTTTTAAGCAATAATGCACTTTTTTTTTTTTTTTAAGAGATCTGATTGATTGATGGCTTAGATCAATTTGAAGATATTTTTGAGCCAAGTCGTCGAACTGTTTTGGGTGGTATTCTTCAAAGAACTACACAGCACCAGAATATCTGACCATTGAACTGTACATAAAACGAGAAAAACGAATAAATGCTGAATTCAAGTTCAATTTAATCAAGTACTTTTTTGATCTCCTGCTCAGCAAGAAACATGGTTCTCTAAAAGTTGAAGCATGAAGTGTAAGTGTTTATTCAGCAAAGGTTTTTTTTTATGGTGAGAATAAACAAACAGCATTCGGGACTCTATTCATTCAAGCCTGTTTGAAAATCAATCGCTTTATTGTTGGTTATATTACTGTGAATTGCATCAAACTCTAACAGTGATATAAAGAACTCTGTGAATCTGCTGTAATTTTGTGTGGTGTCTTTTTCCAGTCTGACTTCACGAAGGCACTTCTGTTTTTGAGCTTTGGGTCAAATGCAAACTACTCATTTTATCCTGTGTTCATTCAAGTCTGTCCTTCCACGCACTTCATTGACTGTGCTCAATTATTAATGCTTTCCAAAGGACAGGCATGACCCAGAATAGCATTTATTCTTTTGAAGCCCAGCTCAGTTACAAGAGGGGCACCCTGAGCCATCGCAGTATGAGTGATAGAGTGGCACAAAAATAACAAAAACTCAAATTACCACATATTCAGTTTCCTTCAGCTTTGCTCCCTTGTACTTTGCTATGCCACTTTGCTTTGCTTTTTACCCTCGATTTGACCTCCATTCAAACTTAAGGGCCTTTCTCAAGATGTCTATGACTGATATGGCTTTATTGCTTTAAATTAATGGCTGTACACAATACTGCGCTGAATGTAATGCCAAGCAAATTCTTTTTACTCTTTCCTAACCTGTAAGATCTTTTCCCTCCATTTTATATCTTGATGACAACATTTACTTGTTGACAAAATTTTCAATGATATATTTCTTCATGGCTGCAGCATTTTACCAAATCTTTGGGTGAAGATACCCTCTGGTGCTTGAATGGTCTCAAAAGCTCAATGGGTTTCATACTGGGGGTTAAACAAGCATGCTTTATTGCTTCCATTAATCAAACAAATAATTGCGGCTGCAGTGGTAATAAGCAAGATACAATGTGCCCTTTGTCATTTCCAACACTGCATCATTGTGTGGTCCTTTGAACTGGTCTTTCAATTTATCACAGAAGGCAAAGGGATGTTTTTGGACAAGATTCCCATTAAAGACACAGTAGCCATTCTATGAAGGATGTGATTCATTATTTATTTTTGAAATATTTCCCTGTATTCAGAGATTGCATGGCTGAAAGAGGCCATTATTCAAGGAATGGCATTTGCAGATGTAATTGCTGTTGAGAAAACTGTCTAAAATACCACAGTCTTTTGCTGATATGTTTTTTCTTCTTCACCTAATCTGAAAAATAAATAAATAAATAAATAAATCCCTGAAATGTAGCTGCCTTATTCAACTTGCTAAGGACTGAAAACCATACTTTTAAAAACTGGAAAAAATGTCATTAGCTTCACAGAACACTCTAGCTCATTTTGATGCAAAATAACTTTGGTCACATCAAGGACTCAGCGTTTGGAAATGAACTGCATGTATTTTGCTGAACCTCCCTTCCAGCTCCCTTGGGGTATGAAGCCTGGCATGATAGTACTGCTATTAATCAGCATGAAACAATCATTTTAGTATCTAAATTGATATAATTTGAACTGATCTTAGGGTTTATGACATTTAGTTGTACTGCTTTTAAATATTTTCAGTGGTAGCCTATATATTATTCTTCTTGTAAGCTGTCTTACATTGAGCAGTCAATGGAAGTTTCAGTTCTGTTGCAAAGTAACTCGTTTAAAAATAGAGGCACTGGAGTACATTCACAAAATAATATTGAATTTGATTTCTGTAAGTTTCTGTCCACATCTTCTTATCCTAATAATCAATACTGCAGCAGACCTTTGTCTCTTATATGCGCCTTCATTATTTCAACAAATTGTCACAATATATTGTTGCTTGCTGCACAAAACTGTTTCTACCAATTGCCAATAAGCAAGGTAACAGTCCTGCACACCTTGTTTCCTGTTGTTGTTTCTCGTTCATTAATGTGCCAGGACGAATGACATGAATAGCCTCATTGCAGCGCTGTCAGTTGTTTTATTTTTATATCAGTTATATAATAGGGATAATTCAAAATAAGTTGGTCTGCAATTGAAAAACAAGACCAGGCAAGCCTAGTTTAGCTAAACTCAGATCCATCTAAGTGGGAGGATCTATGTCACAAACAATGTACAATGTATTATATTATACTGTTATTATATGGCAGCAACCCCAGTATTATTTATTTGTATACTAAGTAGATGATGATGATGATGATGATGATGATGATTTGTTGTTATTATTACTATTATTACATTTGTGATAAAAGGTCAAACCTGCCATAGGTTCTACATACTGTGAATTTGAAGCAATGTTCAGTAGGTCATAACTGTCATCAGCACGTTTATTTCAGGAAGTACTTGTAGGCTATGACATACTGACATCTAGGAAAGTTTGAGTAAGCCAAAACAACAACAATTTAGATATGACAAATCCAATAATAAGCCTTTTATTACATTGCAGGGGCTGTGATTGTCAGGAAATGGAACATGTCGAGAGCTGCTTGGGGGATCAGAGCTCAGCAGAACTCAAATAAACAACATATCTTCACAACAAAACAACAATATAGGTTGATTCTTCCCGAGCATCTTATATGACTCATACGATCATTTGAGCAGCACCGCTCCTTATAAACAAATGTTTAGGAAAACATTGTGCCTTTGGTTAAAGTTACTGCTTCCCAGAGGTTAAGGTTAGGGTTAGGTTTATGTTAGGGTGTTAGGCAGCGGCGGACAGTGTACATGGGGTTGGGCTGAGCGAGATTGAAGGCCTGGTCCAAAGTCAATTCCATGTGGTCAATCTTAGAGGAGATAGAGACACCGGGAAGAGGAATACTGACTCAGACGAGGGAGACAAACGATGCGGGAAACGGCCAACAGGAACACAGGGCGAAAGATGGAACAGGAATTAGGGAGGAAACACTGAGAAAAAGGTGAGAGTGTGTCAATACACAAAGACACGTCTAACAATCTGGCACTGGAGATGACAAAGAGGACCTTACATGGACAGAGACAATGATCAAAAATGACAAACACGTGAAGGTGAAGGTGAATATTGAACAAGGCCTACCCTGTCGCCACCGACAGCAATGGTGAACCCCTCAAGTAAAAACTCCCTGGGAAGAGGGCCTCGCGACAATATTGCCCTATACAGCATGAATGCCAAGAGTAATGCTGGTAGAAAATGAACATTTTGCCCAAACGTTGCAGTACCCCTTTAAATTAGTGTAAACTGAACCCATTTTATCTTAGATATGCTCAGACTGCCCATATCTTCTCATTAATTATGAAAAATAAACTTATCTATTTCTTATGAGCTCAGCAATAAATTTAAACACTTAACTTATTACTTAATCTATTGATATCCATTGCAGTAGTATTCAGCAATAATAGATCATGAGTGAAAGAATAAACTGGCAAAATGTCATGGTGATATGACTTACATATCAGGCAATATGATGGAACTCAGGGGTTCCAGGAAATAAATAAGTCAATTAATTTATTATTAATAATAAATCAAAGCTTAAAATCAATCCAGTTCTCCGTCTTGATAAGATCTAATGGCAAATAAAATTTGAAGAGAATCTATGGAATAGTTTTTGTGTTATTGCGTTAGCATGAAGGATCTGTAGCGGAGGCAGCAGCAGTGCTGATTCTATAATATCGATGAACAATATAGTAATGAGTATCAAATAACAAAACAAAACCAAAAGTGACGCAGACAGCCAGACTGTAGGGAAAAGTAGTTAACAGGAACACATATTGTGACGTTCAGGGTTCGGGTAAGGCAATCTTCCTTTTTAAAAGACAGTTTTTCCATTCGAAAAAAAGTTCAGACGTGTGTTCCACAATATTGCTAATTTCTTGCTATTTTTCCTATTCAAACATGTCAGCTCATTTCAAATTCTCATCTCCTCTGTTTTGGTTGCTTGCATTTACAACCTATCTGGCCATTTTCCTCTTGAGGATGAGCTCCATTTAACAAATGCTTGTAAATTTAATTCATGAAACACAACAAAAAGATGAAAAAATTGTTCTGTGTCTTTTACAGATCTTATCTTGTCTTTTTTTTTGAGACCCTGTGCTGCTTTGTGCCTTCTATATATAATATGTATATTGACCAATCCTTACAAAAGTGGTTTTGGTTTTTAAGACTAGCAGCCTATTTTACCTGCTAATATCTGATATGCAATTTCACTCATTCCCACTCATGTCTCCCGCTAAGTGGATAGAAACTTTTACCCTTGCACCCAGGGACATATGAGACCTATGCACAAAAAAGCCTTTGCTTGATCTTCCTATTGCCAGGGTCAGGGAATAATAACCAACAAGGAGACGAATAGCTTGCAAACAAGCATAGAGGGTTGCCTCAGCAAGAGTCATACATTTTCGAAAGACAACGTTTTGTCGTGAACCCTTTAGAAAAAATTGGTCAATAATTTGACACAACCTATTGATTTAAAAATAATTCTCTCACCCCAAATAAATTAAAATTGATAGAAGACTAATTTTCCCTTCTGATATTGGCCTATCCGTGAATATCAGCTAATGTGATCTCTGAAATGAGATGTGATACAAGTGAACAGTGGCATAACACCTTTCACCTGATAATGCTTTAATAAAATACTGGGCGCAAAGTACCCTTTTGCGAGACACAGATAAACAACTGGAAACATTCCAAGGAATCCCCCCCAGATGAAAGTGTGCAATAAACCAACTAGGCAGAGACAAAGTGAAACATGCAGTTTATGTACAAAGCTCATAGAGGTTGAGCTGAAACTGGGTTACGGTCCATCTGCATTCATAAGCACGGCTGTGTATCCAGGCTCCAGAAACTGCATTGCGCCGTTCAAATCATCCATCTTGAACAGGTACAAAGAAACAACAGGAGGGTAATGAGCAGGTGACTACAAAGAAGGTCATGTACCCCCTTACCCCCGCCTCCCTGTCAAGGCGTATTTGTGGCTGCTTATCCGTAGTCTCTTGACAGGAATGGAGAATCACAAACGGCCATCCAGCCAAGTTGTATGATTTATATCCGGCACAAAGTCACATGCAGTAGGTCTTCTGGTCCACCCAGTGTGGCTATCCGAGGGTGAAGTTTAACGGGATGAATTTCAATAAGGGCTTTGCACAAAAACATTAAAAACAACAAAGGAAACACCAGAAAAAGAAAATGTTTCATTACGCAGCACCTGTAGTATTGTAGCAAGCCAGTGAATGTAAAAGACTGCACACTGTGCCAGTCTAATCTTGTCTACAGAATGACTGGCTTTTAATCAACATTTATCATGTCTACCTCTGTCTCATCATGCTTTTGATGTGCCAGCACTGGCCTGAGAGATTTAATTCACAAGATTATGAGAGGCCATATGAGACACACTGTGAGCACTATAATTCATTAGATAGTGATACTTTTTTTTCTTTTTTTTTTTTGGTTCTGTTGGCTGAGTCAATCACCAGATCTGAATCCTGTTGAACATACATTTTACATGCTGAAGAGGAGACTAAGGGCAAAAAATTCCCAAAACAAGCAAGACCTGAGGATGACTGCAGTACAGACCGAGCAGTAATGTGCCGTCGGGCTTAGTTAAGTAAGGCAGAATCCTCACTAATTTACTCACAATAACTTAACCTATCAACTTTTACCTTGCTTGATTAGCAATCAAACAATTGACTGGCTCATGTACTAAAACTAATAAACAGATTGACTTGCCAGTTTATATTTGTGTGCTCAAACTGATCTCACGCCTTAGGTGTCTTATGTTGACATTTGGGCAGATGCCCTGGATGTCACTATAGAAGTGAAACAGGAGACTTTTTGCATCAGTTTTGAACGCTGTGTGCTCTAAACCCAGATAGTGTGGAAAACTCAAACGTTTTGTGGGAACCTATTACCTCAAAAAAAGAATGTTAAATTATGTAATTTAATTGCAGTGTGTGGACGGTACTTAAAGAACATAAGATAAAAGTTATTCTAAACATGTTTTCAAGTGCTCTGCACACAAAATCATTAGGTTGGTGTACACAATTTTTTTTTAGATAATCGGTTTCCCCAAAACAATTGAGTGCATCAGGGTTTACAGTGTAGGTATCCTCATAGTGTTCAATACAAAACCGACAGCGTCAGTATTTGACGTCAGTGGTAAACATGAGAAAACAGTGTTCCTGATGGGCCTTAAACCCAGACCTTCTTAATAATAAGACAGCCACACTAACCAGTGCTCTACCATGCTCACTGGTAAAGTAGTTGTTTAAGTCCATTCTATCCCTAACCCACACTGTAATCCAAACTTTAACTGACCGTAGACCCAACCCTAATCATAAACATATAAAAGTAGTTACGGCGGCAAAAGAACTGACCTGAACCTGAGAACTAACCTGAATCCTAATCTGAACCACACAAATAACCAAGTAGTTTTGATGCCTAAACCTGACCAAGTTGTTTAGATGCCTAAAAATAATTGTTTAGCAGTGCTGTCAAACAAGGACACTTAAGGGCTTCTTTTTCATTGTGTATCGATGTTTGACCCAGACCGTAACTATACGAGTTGGGTTGCTACCATTTTGGCTTGTTGTAGAATTCCTTTGACCAACATGATGTCATTTCAAACCAATGATAAAAAACTTTTTTTTTTTTTTCAAATTAATTATTCGGATTTCCATCCCTACAATCTCACAATGATGCTGAATACCATTCAAACTCTTTGACATCATCACACCTTAATTGTTATACTGTAGGCTACATATTGAATTTATTTGGTAAATAAATTACTTGATCATTAATCAGGCAACATGAGTGGGAACAGGATTGAGAGTAATCCTGTGATGACGAGTGAAGTCACAGCCTACCCTGAGGGCAGGTCTCTGAGGCCTGGCAGAACAGCACCAAACCAATGAAAGTTCCAGGCGTCATGTCTGTGGTCGTGTTTCCATCTCACCATTCTTATGCGCATTTTGAAAATTTGCATTGGAAAAAGCAGAAACAGATGGAAACAGCAAAAGGAGAATAAACTTACTCTAAGTTGCATGAAAGTTTAGACAGAAGAAGAAGAGGTTGCAAACCAGAAGAGAAACAAACTGAAGCGAAACAACTGGAAAAGAAACCATTGCAGGAGAAATGAGATGTTGTAAAACTGGAGAGAGGTTTACAGGAATTGCATGCAATTCAGCAAATTGTCAGAGAGCTTTTCTTTCAGCGAATGATTGCAGTGTTTGATGCTGTCCAGGGACAAAGATGGAGTCGAATGCTAATGCACTCAGAGGCAGCAACGCAGCTACGTCAGAACTTAGTCTGTGGTTCCATTCCATATTATGCGACCTTCTTCAATGAAGTTTATTCGCTCTAAGTCAGTTGATAGAAACGCACATAATTCAAATTTTTTTTAAGCCAATTTTCTAAAATTCAAGCAGTCATGGGGAAGATTAACTATTTTATCTCCTCTGCTCTAACGTAATGTCTCCCAGTAGCAACAGCCCTTAGATGGGTACAAACAAAAATTCGACACCTTATTCCACATATTGTTGTTCTTCTTGATGCAGTCAGATCTGGACACATGATGAAGGCACAACACCCCCGAGGAACTCTCAACATTAATAACAAAAATGTAAGTGAGTATGATGGATAGAAGTTGTTTTGTTATGTTGTTATGATGAGTTTCTCCTCGCATACAGCATTCAACATTATAAGCGGTTTTGTTTATTGCTAAATGGCAAATCTCCGTGGTGATTATCAGGTCATGACATCACACTATTCTTCCCCATTGCATACAAAGGATATGTGACCAAACCTTACAGATAGTTACTTTATTCAACATTATATTAAGCTAGTTTACTAGTTTCTTTGCATGGTTTCAGGAAAATGTGTGCATGGTTTGATTCATATACGTTAGGAGTGCTTGTGAAACATTTTATCAGTGTGTGTGTGTGTGTGTGTGTGTTTGAGTGTGTGTGTGTGTCTGCTTCCAAATTTATCTCCAGTTAAGAACTTTATTTAGCTCCATGAGCCACATGCACATGTCCAAGGTAAAAACCACAGTCTCAGTAAAATGAATCTTCCTGTTGGAGGTGCTGATGTAAGAGTGCATCTGTGTGTGCTCGCATGGCTACAGCCTCTAGCAGCCAGGCAGTTGGCTTTGCAAAAACATTGAAAAGCTCTGTGCCAGGGTTGCAAAAAAGAAAAACAGCTCCTCTAATTTATTTTAATTACTGTCCTGTCATGGCTGCTTTTCCCCCCAAACACTGGAAGCTTATTACCCACTGTTGTTATTCTATTCCATTTCACTGGCTGATGATTGGCACTTTTATACACTTATACTATTAGACTTTAAGAGCTTCGCCTCATGCCCATTCCTTTCAGAAGAAGATACTCTCATCTGACTAGTTATTAAATATTTAAATGCCTAATTGGAAGAAAGAATGCACTTTCTCTTTAAAATGTGTCCTTTGGGTTGGAAAAAAGAACCAACAGTTTGGCATTCTGAGTCGTAATTAATGACACATGCATTGATCAGTCATCATTTGTTTTATAGTAGTGTCTGTTGGTTCCAAAGATGCACCTCCCACATACGGCGCAAGAAAACTTTGAATAGATTTGGCAAACACACCCAATTAGTGACCACAGGAAATACTCTGCTTCTTTATTAGCGGGGAAAGGTGAATGAGAGGAGTTACTGAGAAGCAAACTGCTTCCTTTTTAATTTTGTGACCTCCAGTTTAGCCCTCATTACAAATAGATTGTTATGGTATACCGTCTTTGGCCCATATTCAGTCAAGCTGTCATTAATCCCAATGAATAAATAAACATGAGCAAGCATTTTTGCACGAAGGTCTTTAGCAATGTAGTTTTGTTCAGCTTTATCTGCAAAAGGAAACAACATACAAAAAAAAAAAAAACTAGCACATGAATTTTGATCAATTCCAGGCTGTACTTACGTTAAATATAAAAACCACACAATGTGCATACAGCTCCCATGGGAAACACTTTCCTGGAGAGGCCATGTCAATTTTAGTATGTCCTTGCATCTTTTCACTTTATGTGATCTAACCACAGTCTCTCAATGTTCCCTCCATTGGGGAGGACCTGCTGCTGGTGGTAAGCCAGTGTCTCTAATCTGGAACTAGTGTATGAGTCTGACTGCTAATAACAGCTCAGGGGCTGCACAGGGAGTGACACCGACTCCACCTGAGGACAAATCTATGCAGCTACTTCGCCTCTGCTGTCTTGTCAAAACAGAATGAGAATCACAGTGACAGCTGCCTCTGCCCTTGGAGAGATAGTGTTCCCTCATGCAACCGAGGTCCAATCACTTCATTCAACACTTGCTGTTGGGTCATCGGCAAAAGGGAATTGATCTGGAGCCGGTTTCCCAATAAAAGTGGATCTTACAATTAAAGAGAATGTTTCATGAGGCACGTCACTCTTCTCCGCCAGCACTGCCAAATCCCAGTCAGATGCGACTGGTGAGGAAGGTTTTCAAACTTTCCACGATTCTGTTGCTTTCCTATTACGAGTCACTCAGTATTATACGTCAAAGAAAGCTGAGAATCTGCGCTTTCCCACGATATTGAATATGGAATATTCGGCCATCGTTGGAATAGTTCGGATCCTCAAAGCAAGACGTAATTTTCTTGAAAAAATACTTTGTTTATGGTTGCTCATACGTGGCGAACATTGTGTAAGCATTGCAACCTGTTTTGTTTTCACTCATCATCGCTCGAAAAACATCCATTATAATAATGGCAAGTGACACTGAAATGGTATCTCCTTTGCTCTCTGAGGAAGAAATTAATTGGACCGAAACAATAGTTCAGAAGAGTTTTCTCGTGGAGATGTTTTGGATTGGGGTGATATTTTTTTCAAAAGATGAACACCTTTGATATCGACAGCTCATCCATTATGAATTTGTTTGTGTGGTGGTGTTTTTCCATAGCCATTTTGTCCACATTTTGGCCAGTTGGGAAAGAGTTAAGCAACGAGTGTCCTTTAGTAGACTGTCCTACTTCCCTGTAAAGCTTTCCTTTCACAAGCTCTTGAAGATGAACTTCACAAAGAGGTTTATTTATAGAATGCAATAATGGTGTGACAAGTCATCAGTGCAATGCACTGTCATTCTTAGATATTCGAACACAGATTCTATTTCATGGAACGTATATTTTATTCATCAACTATATTTACAACATCAAAAAGAATAGACAACGATGTAACAACATTTTCAGTTATTTTTGTGTATAATTGTAGAACGTAATCACAAGTGTGCATTGACATTGCATGCCTACTTTGTACTGCCACAGTGCAGTGGATGGCCGTGAGCTGGCTGGTAAAAACAGTCTTCAGGTGGGAATTAGTATTCCAAAGTGTTTGCAACTTAAGAGTAAAATTAAGTGACTCTCTTTACAAAGTTAGGAAATGCAAAGGTATTCTAAGAATGTTTGTAAGAACCATTTAAAGAGCTCCTTAATGTTAAGAGGCTTTTTCCAGATCCATCCTCGTCCCCTCTCAACATCCTGTCATTTTATAAAACAGACAAAGCATTTGAATCCATTTATCTAATGGACCATTTACATGTCCTTCAAAAGTGACAACATTGTGCACCATAAAATGTCCAGCAGATCAGAAACAATGGCCGTAAATGTCTGTGAAATAAAAATGAGCTTGCAATGATGAAGTGAGATTGACAAACTTTTGTTAGCATGGACCTAAGCCACTCAGATTGAGAAATACAAAGAATAATACTTTAGGGTGGCAAGAACAGGCCATTCTGCCCAACACGACTCTCCATTCTCCTGCCACTAAAGTGTAAATAACACTAAGGATACTAAAGGACAAGACAGTATACAGCACTGAATCAAACCTGGTCTTGAACATTACCAGATTTTCTGCCCTAATGATATGACCTGGCAAGTTATACGTACATCATGATCCAGTATACTAATTTTAATTTTTTTTTTTCAGTGTGGGGGTTCATTTTTTCTTAAAAAGTGAGAAAACAGTGACAACTTCTGAAGCAGGAAGGGCTAATAGAATAGCTGGAGGACTGCAGTGTAATTGGTGCAGGAGCTGCAGCATTAACAGTGCATAGACATTCTTTCGCTGTCAGAGGTCTCCATAAATCTCCAGCAGAGCAGTGGGTGTCATACATACATTCCCAGTCTGAGATGCAACAGTAGGGGGTTGTGGGGTGTATCTATTCCCCTGTATACAAACACACGCTGAGTTCTGCCTGCTACTACCGCTGACATTTTTCTCCAAAAACAACATTCAGTGAGGACTGCACAAAAACTAATGTCAACCAAAACAATGCAGCCTTCACCAGACCAGCCTCCCAGCTAATTAAAACCAGGATGAAGGCCAGGGTTTCTTTATGGCGGCGGATGAAACATGGCGAGAAACCTCTAGAGACCGGATGCGCTACAAAGGATAAGCTAATTAAGACTTTTGCCAAGGTCAGAGGAGCATTAGCCACTTTTTTAATGTGCTTTTGACTCATTTTTTTAATCAAGTGGTGAGCTAATCAAATTTCCTTTTTTATATTCAAAGCAAATGAATGGTAGTCCAGGGGAATGAAGCCAAAACAGGGTCATCACCCAGATCTGTCTCAGACAGAGATGCGACGGTGTCTCTGCTAGGGACCTCTGGCTTATTGATATGACTAATTCCAGGTGCAGATATGTAAAGATCCCGTTTCAGGGAGGGTCTTAAGGAAATACAATTGTTGCGGCATTGAATTTTGATGACATTTCAATCCTTGTCATTTAAATCCACAAACTTTTTCATATTTGACTACATTCTATGAGGCTCAAATTAACTTGAGCAGAAGAGCTTTTGGTGGTGGACAAAATATCAGAAGCACCCCCTGAAAATGGCTTTAACTTTGAAGTTTGTAAAACACAGTTTAAAAATAAAAATTCTTGTAGGTGATTTTGATTCATTTGAATACTAATGGGCCACATGTGTCTGCTCAAATGAGGTCTTTCCTGCAGTTTCACACTTAGTAAGTTTTCCAAAAGCTACCAACAGGGGCAAAATAGTTGGTTTCTGGATTGCTGGTGCATTGGTTGCAAATATTGTTGAAAGTGTCAAAGGGGAACTATCTTGGAAATTAGGACATGTTCCAAACATCAAAAATAGTGACAAAGCCACTGCGCCCACTTGGCTAAACATGGTCAAAATGGAACTTGGCCTGGCCTGGAACTTGGCCCCCATATACCTGCATATAAAATATGAAAAGGATCTGTGAGAAACTGAAGGCGTTAGAGCGCTGACTAGGCAAAAAATTTTACGAACACATGACAAACCACCAAGAAGGCATCTAACCACAGCATAAGCCCGATTGGCCTATTCTGTAAATATGAATTTGGCCAATCAAAATGGAGCTACTGTGTATTCCTTTTCCTAAAAAATTACTTGAGTTTTAGCCTCTGAATTTCTAATAATTGGGAAAAGAATTCATATATTTGGATACAAGGTTTTCAAAGTCAATAATGTCAGTGTGATTGTACAACTTAATTCTGTGATGTTTTTATTTTAATATTACATTGTTAATGGTGCTTGAATTTTAATAGTAGATATTCACCGGTTGCTAACATTCAAGTATTATTTCAACTTAAAATGTGGATATATAATAAGCAAATTGAATTGGAGAAACCCAAATACTGTATTCTCTTATGGAATGCAAGAGCTAGAACACTGAAAAAAGTAAAACATTGGATCAACTTAAAATTTCTTCCTCAACTGGTCACATCTAAAAATTTTAAATTGACTCAACATAATAATATAATATTAAGTTTGTTCATTTTAATTAAATTATGTTGAGTCAATTTAAAAGTTTTAGATGTGACCAATTGAGGAAGAAATTTTAAGTTTTACTTTTTTCAGTGAATTTTGATGTTTGAATATATGAACAGAAAAGAAAAAAATTAATTTGCCTCATTAAAGTGACAAAGCAATGAGTGTCATATGTATGGTTACCGATACAGAGATTGAAATGACTTATATTCAGCAGTACTTAAATTCAAGCCTTTCCTCGACAATGGCACTGACACTACAATACTGCAACAAGTATTTGTTAGCTGTTCAATTCTTATATTTTTTTTTTTCTACCAAACAGATTTTACTACTGGGTTAGTGTATGGCTGGGCCAGCTACAAATTAATAATTTTTCTTAATAATTTTTTGGCATGCCCATGATTAACTAGTTTAAGCCGGACTATATGGAAACAACTGGCTTGATTCCCTTGTGCCATCAACTGTATTAGTCATCATCATCATCTGTTAACATTAAATACAAGACAAAAATGAACCAGAAACTTATAGCCCAGAGCATTAGGCTTCATTTCTGAGGGGCCACTATGTGCGCTTGAATTTTCTCCACCCATTGGGCTGTATTAATTTTTTTTTCTTTTTCTATGGTTTACTATATTGGGGATGGTAGTAGTGCAGAGCATTTTGGAATCGCACATGTGCAAATGTCAGCTTATAAATAACTACTCACACTAATTAAGCTTGTGAATTTAATTGTCAGTGCAAACATTTAGCCAATGCCAGAGGTTATAGGAAAGTGACATCTCTACCACTTGATAGCTGACATTCTGAGCATATTGGGATTCAATTCAATTTTATTTGTATAGCGCTTTTCACAGAAGGACTGTCACAAAGATGCTTTACAGTAAAAGAGCAGTGCTCAGCTTTATCCCCAAAACAGTAAATGAGGAAATAATAATTTAAAAAAACTCAAAATGGCCCCAGGATCCAGATAGCAATTTAAATGATGACAGATGGAAGCATTTAATGATGGATGAAAATGGAGAGGTTAGGTCTTGGATAAATGGGAATTTTTGCAGCACAAAGATATTCTGTAGACCCAGTAAAATATAACAGCCTCATTGTAAACCATCATTGTAGAGCACTTTGATTGCTACAAAAAAAATGGGTTTCTATCAAGAAGATTAAAGTTAAGCCCTGTGCAGGGCATGCAGGAAAATGGAGTGTAAATTTAACTCCTTGTAAACATTTGGTTGGCCTCCTATGTAGATTCTTAGTTGTTCAGTAAACACTAAACATCTCACTATGCAGTATAAGACACATGGCGAGGTTGGGGCTCCGATAGTTACTTCTCCAAATGGGGAATGTCCCAATGAATGGGGCATATACTCAGAAAGAACTGGGAATTTTTTTTCTTGAGTGGTACAGAAGTCATATGTCCTTGCTCTTTGTGCGGCGGAAAATTGTGTGCTTAATTTTTCATCTTGTTTTTTTACTTATATGAAACATATGGATCATCATATCATGGAATTTGGGCAGTAATCATGCAGGCTACTGTATAGCACTGCATAGTAATAAGATTACCTTTATTCAATTAAGTAGCATTTAAAAGTAAAGGTTTTCTTTTTTTATTCATAGCAGGCATTCTTCATGAGGGTAGCGCCACCTACCTTTGGTTAAGACAAACATGCATTGTGATTGTGTGTGTGCGTGTGTGTGTGTGTGCGCACAGGTGATTGTGCGCATGGTAATAATAACAGACATCGAGATCAGTGTGAGCATGAGCAGTTTTCCAGTCATGTTTGTGTGGCTGTTTTTTTTTTATTTGTGTATGTTGTTGCTTTTTCCTTTTTCAGTGCTCTTGTTTGTATTAATAAATGCACGTGTGGGTATGTGCATGCATGTGTGCGTGCGTGTGTGTGTGTTTGTGAGAGGGTTTTGCAAACCCAAAGCTAATTTCCTCCTGCAGCAGGATTATTGAATTGTTTATGTATTGACTTTGCTCCAGTTTGTCATTTATTTGGAGCCCTCATTGCCTCAGGAACCCTTTGTTTAGCCCCATCACTAAAGTACTGACTCAGCTGCCCCCTCCTATTTTCCTGTTTTATTTTCTTTTTGAGCTACAATATGTGAGCAGCCTTTCATAACAGCCATTATCCATCCATGTCAGATGCAATGTCACAGTGACTTTCCTGCAGTTGTCCAAAATAAAACAGCAACGTGTCCAGAGTGTCTTGTCACTCTATATGTTGCCTTCTCAACTTCCTCTACATCAACAAAAGAGAATGATAATTATTGACAAAATTTAAAAGAGGAAAATGTACTCTGCATCCCAGCTATGTAACCTTCACCCACATAGGGAGCATGAAGCAATTGCAGCCCTGTATACCAGCGCCCACACACCAACGATGAACTTTTATCACCCAAATTTTCTCTTTCTACTTGATGAAATTGTGCATTTCTGTGGCACAACAGTTGAGCTGCGGAGCTATTAAGCAATTGTTGCTAATAAAACTCACAGCATAGATAATTCTCTGGACGGTTGACAATTTTTCCTTACATTTAACAGAGAGGTTCAGATGATTTGTGGCATTATCGTTCATTCGAAATAAAATTGATTCTCTAAGCTGAATGAGATGAATATGTTGTCTGTCAGCCACTTACATTGATGATCTCAAAACATCAGGTTTCTTGGATTGATTCCGTCTTGAAGGGAAACCATATGGACTCATCTGAACTGACAAATGCTGTAGGTATATCCAGATAGGGTAAAAATTATGTAATTAACAAATTGTAAAAAAAAAAAAAAAAAAGGAAGGACCCAGCATACTCCTGTGTAGGACTCACATATTGCATTACAGAGTACAGCTGTACTATTGTACAGAAATATTCTTCCTGTATCATATCTTCTATGTGATCTCTTACATTTAGATATTGTATCACCCAATGGAATGATAAATTGCTTTAAAAAAACATCCGTAATTAAGTCATATCTCATGGTTTAGTGGTTCATAGGCATTTTGTGGGTCAAGCAAACTATTACATAGAAATGTTAAATACCCGTTTCCTTTTTATTTAATCATTCAGTATGGTGAGCAGGTTTAAAAAATAACCTGAAGCCTGGCTGAAATGTTAATAGAACATTCAGTGGATGTGATAATAAATCATTCTTTATACAACATTTGGAAAATCACTTAAACATTGAAACTGCCCCGTAGTTTCACTGATCATATAATGGAATTGCTGTTTTTGAACTGCTGTATTTTGTCAAGCCTTTTAAAGTTTTATAGCTATACAGTGCGTGCTGCCTTAGAGAGGTCAGGCTCTGACAGCGTCTCGGCTATTGCTTGCACTGAGACCATAGCTGATGTAAAATTATCAAACAATTCCTCAGCGTGATTAAAATGTTTTATTCATGTCGTGAAGAGTCCAGAGTGCACTGAAAATGTATCCCATAAATTGTCACCTGTGGTGATTTAAAAATTTCAGCAAACTGTTCTCTAGCCAAAAATTCCTTCCCTCCCAGCATAACAACATGTCTGGGGACAGTTTTCTTCAGTGTAAGGCCCGCAGAATGCGAGAGTATCATTGATTCTGACTGGAGCATTTCTGTCACGACCAACAACAAGAAACCTGTAGGTACCTGATAAATAGCTGCATCATGCTGATACAATGGCACACCGAGGAACCCGGGTCTTCTTAATTCCACCCACAGCATAACAGAGCCACTTGTCTCGCTATTTCACACCTGCACACTTAATCTGCTAATGACATTGCCTGAACTCAAAGCAGAGACATGCAGGTTATATGGTTGACTGAGCCAGCGAATTGATGCTTGTGCTGTCTTTTTGAGGATGATCCTGCTTTTGTGCATACATTACAAATGTGGTACTTGGATGATAAGGTCAAGTGAGGAGTAAATGAATGGTGAGTATCATTCTTCTACATTTTTTAATTTGAAAATGACAAAAATCAGCCACAAGGGTTTCATTTAAAATTTTGAAAAAAAATCCCTTTTTCTCAATCAGGTGTTGAGCCACTTCACTGGGTTCAATTTTCTGTCAACAGAAAGTCGACAAGAACGCCATCAGCAACTGCAGGAGAAAACGACCACCTTCTCAACAGCCCTTTAGTAACCAGTGCCTGCACTGGGAATAAAAGAGTCATTGCTTCGTCAAGTGTCTCTCTTGAACCTGGCAATGCAAAAGTGAGACCATGAAAAAAAGACATTATACACTAATAAGAACAGCTCCCAATGAACAGAAAATACATTAGCTCTACCTACTCCACTACTTCATGTCATTTACAGCAATGTTTTCTAGGCTGATGTTTCGAAGAGTTGCCATGTCTGTCAGTCAGTCGGATTCAGTTGGGAAGCAGAGGGTTAAGAAAAAGGAAGAAAAAAATGTATTCTGTCACGACCCTTATGTGAATGCCACTTCTGTCTCCTCCCACCACCAACTAGCACGTCTATTAGAAGAATTGTTCCTTTTGATTGGTTTTATGTCTTGCATACTTTCTTCCCCAGCTGCGTCCCATTCATGTTTCCCCTCCCTCACCTGTCTGTTTGACATATTTATACCTCCCTTTATACCACCATATTTATGGGGCGCCGTTTGTAAAATAGGGTGTGTTGTTTTATACCGTTTACAGTTTTTGCACATTTAGCGTCAAAAACCGGGAAAAAAGATTGTTGCCATTTTAAACTGTCTCTTTTTCACACATTTACGCACAAATATGTGAAAATTGGTGTAGAAAAGGTGACATCGTTTTTTGTAGTATAACTTTTTTTAGAAGGAAAAAGAGGACATTAAATATTAAATCTAAACATTAAATATAAATCAAATTGCTAAATATAAATCTAAATTATATATATAATTATTTAATTATATATATAGTTAAATATATAATTATATATATAATTTAGGATTTAGGTTTAAGATTTAAGGTTTAGATTTAACCTGTTCGCCAATAGATGGCACTGTCAGCTTAGCATTACTGTTCTGTGGGTCGTACATGACTTAAGCGTGAAGACAGCTCGAGCGAGTAGTCAACAGCGCGCTAGCGAGAAATGGCGACAGGTATAAGACAAGATTTGGCAACAGCCATACAGATGGCTGTTTCCTTAGGTGTACGGGCGGCAATATCTTTTTCCGTAACGTTCATGCGTCGCTACTCTGGAATTCTGGTCCCCCCACTTCACTTTCGTCCTATAATCGCATCAATTTGCGTCTTGATTACGGCGACAAAATAAGGCTACAGTTTGTGAACTGTCTTACTCGCTAGCGAGCTGGGCCCGGTTGTGCAAAACTCAGTTATTTTAACCGCCGGTTAACTCCTAAAGGCCGGTTAAATCCTTAACCGACCGTTAGCAAACCGAATGTTAAATATGCGTTGTTCAAAACTATGGTTAGTCATGCTGTTAGCTAATGTCACCGTCAAAGTTAACAGCGTGGTTAACGCCACTGGTTAGCATTCCTCTATCCCACAATTCCACATTTTTTTTACTTCTGGTTTATCAAAAATGGAACCCCAAAACCAAAAGATTGCCTGCACGCCATGGAAAAAGAGAAGCAGAAATGTCTCTGCTGACGAGGAAAATGTAATACAATTCATGGTGGAGGCAAACTGGTCCGTGTTAACCAAAAAAAATAAATTTTTGCGCACATTCACAAACGAAGCAAATTCGCACTCGCACTACTGCGAAGCTCGGAGAATGTCCGAGCTGCGCATGCCTGAAACTCGACCGAAGAATGACCTCTGCATGCAGATTACATAAATACAAAATCTTATAAAGTGTTTGGCAACATTATATTTTATGTCGGTCTTAATGAAAATTGTCATATTTTGCTGTCAGCATAATATTATGTTTTAATATGAACCTTATATGAACGCAAACATAATACTCTCTAATGTAGTTCAAGGATAAACACAGAGAGCGGGACATCAGTCAAATTGTTGTAAATATTTTATGGGCGCTTCAGATGTGTATACTGTAAAAATGTCAAACCAAGATTTATGACTGAATTCATGGAATCAAATTAGGTGTAATGTTTTATCAAACCAAGAAAACAGGAAAAAAGGAGAGTAAACATATATCTACATAAACCCAAAAATATCCAGTTTCATTGATTTCTTTTGTTATTATAAATCATAAATAAAAAATTAGAAATACAATTTGATTTTGTCAAATCTATTTTCAACCTTTAAACAATTGAATACACTGCAAATCACAAAATTATTTAATGTTCACATACAGGTTAAATGCTTTGTAATTTTATTAATGAATATTAGCTCATTTGGAATTTGATGCCTCTCAACATGTTTCAAAAAATCTACTAACCATTTTTGCAAAAAAATATTCTGAAATAGTTTTAGGAATTTTGTTTCATTTCAAACACTTATTTGGAACATTTGATACAGGGAAGCCACTCTAAATGTTCTAGTGGAAAGGAAGTGTTCACATCGTGATCGGCTTCCTAGTCTGCACAAGCTATCCTTTCCTGAACAAACACAGGCTCATGAGCTGATTGTCGAACAGTTTAAAAACAACATTCCTCAAAACCACCTATTGCAAGAAATTTAGGTCGATTTTATCATCTACGGTCCGTAATATCGTCAAAAGGTTCAGAGAATCTGGAAAATCACTGCACGTGGCGACAAGGCCGAAAACCAACATTGAATGCCCGTGACCTTCGATCCCTCAGGCGGTACTGCATCAAAACCCGACATCAGTGTGTAAAGGACATCACCACATGGGCTCAGGAACACTTCAGAAAACCACTGTCAGTAACTACAGTTCGTCGCTACATCTGCAAGTGCAAGTTAAAACTCTCTATGCAAAGCAATGCATCAACAGACCCCGCCGTTTATCAACAGCACCCAGGGCCCCCAAGCTCATCTAAGATGGACTGATGCAAAGTGGAAAAAGTGTTCTGTGGTCTGACGAGTCCACATTTCAAATTGTTTTTGGAAACTGTGGACGCTGTGTCCTCCGACCAAAGAGGAAAAGAACCATCCGGACTGTTATAGGCGCAAAGTTCAAAAGCCAGCATCTGTGATGGTATGGGGGTGTATTAGTGCCCAAGGCATGGGCAACTTACACATATGTGAAGGCACCATTAATGCTGAAAGGTACATACAGGTTTTGGAGCAACATATGTTGCCATCCAAGCAACGTCTTTTTCATGGACGCCCTGCTTATTTCAGCAAGACAATGCCACATTCTGCCAACAGCATGGCTCCGTAGTAAAAGAGTGCGGTACACTAGACTGGCCTGTAAAAGCATGGCTCCGTAGTCTCCCATTGTAAACTGGCCTGCCTGTAGTCCAGACCTGTCTCCCATTGAAAAATGTGTGGCGATTATGAAGCGTAAAAATACGACAACGGAGACCCCGGACTGTTGAACAACTTAAGCTGTACATCAAGCAAGAATGGGAAAAAGAGTTCCACCTGAAAAAGCTTCAAAATTGGTCTCCTCAGTTCCCAAACGTTTACTGAGTGTCGTTAAAAGGAAAGGTGATGTAACACAGTGGTAAAAAGGCCCCTGTGCCAACTTTTTTTTTGCAATGTGTTGCTGCCTTTAAATTCTAAGTTAATGATTATTTGCAAAAAAAAAAAAAAAGTTTCTCAGTTTGAACATTAAACATCTTGTCTTTGCAGTGTATTCAATTGAATATAAGTTGAAAAGGATTTGCAAATCATTGTATTCTGTTTTTATCTACGATTTACATAACGTGCCAACTTCACTGGTTTTGGGTTTTGTATTTATATATTTTGAGTATTGATTGAGGAAATATCAGTTTCATTGATTTCTTTGCATTATTATATTTCATACACAACTATTTAAATTATTTTGAAATAATTGGGCTATTTGTTTTATTATTGTCACATCTATTTTATTGCACACTTAGCACTTTAAACTGTATGGATACGATGGGAAATGGAAATCAGTCAAAATTATGGGATTTTAAGGGTGCTTCACATACATCTTATATTATGCTTTGCCAATATTTATTAATGAATTACTTAAGTAAAATCAATTAAATTGTTTTAAAAGCCCATCTCAATTATGGGCTTATTAAATCTACTAACCATTTTTGACACATTGAAAATATTCTACAAATAATTTTAAGGTAGGTTTTGTTTCATTTCACGTAAAGATTTCGATTTTTGATACAAGGGAAGCCACTCTAAATGTTCTAGTGGAAAGGAAGTGTTCACCATCGTGATCGCACACAGTCTGCACAGCTATCCTTTCCTGTTTACATACACAGGCTCATCTCGAGAAGGGGCTTGTATGCGAACATGTGTCCCATCTACACATCCAATTACTTTGGGAAAACCACCTAGTGCGAAGAAGCCATCTTCGATCTGTCGAAGTTGTCGATTACATGTAGGCCACGAAATGTACTCATTGCGTTTTGCCACTAAGGCATCGGTCATATCGCGCACGACTCTTGATACTGTGCTTTTGTCTAGTCCTAGGGTATCCTCCACAACTTGCAGAAAACTCCCTCTTGCATAGAAGCGAGTGCTGTTCCACAGTCAGTGTGTGGCCCCTGCTTGTTGGACGCTGCAAATCACCTTGCAAAATATTGCAAAGGTAAGCAATAGATGCTCTACCAAATCGATAGCGGGTACGTAACTCTTCATTAGAGTAATCTCCAATATCAAAGTCCAGTCCACGATACACCCTATCCTTCCTTTGCTGAACTGGCATCATGAAAGCAACGTTAGCAATGAATGCCATTTTGAGAGTTAACCACACTGTTAAAAAGTTAGCGGTGGTCCTTAGGTGCGTTAACTTTAACGTCAAGTTAACACCCTGTTGAAGTTAACCGAGTTTTGAACAACAAGATAACAGCTCTGTTAAAGTTAACAGTCGGTTAAGTGTACTTAACGGCTGGTTAAAAAATAACCGAGTTTTGAACAACCGGGCCCTGGTTGGCTATCTAGCTAGCAAACTAAAGTGATGTCGAACTGTATAATGTTATAGCTAACGCGCCGATGTATTTAGCTACATAGCCAACTGGCTAGCTAGCTAAAAAGGCTTCAGTTCACTTACAATGGAATACTCGCGAGCGAGCTATTTGTCTGTCTAGTTATCAAGATGAAGGGACATCGAAATCTATAATGTTATTGCTTGCATGCAAATGTATTTAACATCCCAACTTTCCTGATTTCAGGAGGGCATTCACAGTAACTGTCACTGGGAATCATTATCATGTCTTCAATGATGAAAATCTGTAGTGCTCAGCTTTATTCACATTGGATATCAGGAGCAATGTGAACTATGGAAGTGTTTTCTTTTTGGGGTACATTTTTTCCCTTGGTCCTAAAAATTGTGATGTGTTAATGGTTCAGAAAAAAAATCAAACACAAAAAGGCTGTAACCAGTTATTATCATTTTATACAGTTCAATATCAGTTTAGCTAGATAGCCAACCAGCTCGCTAGCGAGTAAGATAGTACGCAAACTGTAGCCTTATTTTGTCGGCGTAATCAAGACGCAAATTGATGCGATTATGGGATGAAAGTGAAGTGGGGGACCAGAATTCCAGAGTAGCGATGCATTAACGATACGGAAAAAAAAATTGCTGCCCGTACACCTAAAGAAACAGCCATCTGTATGGCTGTTGCCAAATCTTGTCTTATACCCATCGCCATTTCTCAATAGCGCGCTGTTCTCACGCTTAAGTCATGTACGACCCACAGAACAGTAATGCTAAGCTGACAGTGCCATCTACTGGCGAACAGGTTAAATCTAAACCTTAAATCTTAAATCTAAATCCTAAATCCTAAATTATATATATAATTATATATAATTAAATATTTAATTATATATATATTTAGATTTATATTTAGCAATTTGATTTATATTTAACGTTTAGATTTAGTATTTAATGTCCTCTTTTTCCTTCTACAAAAAGTTATACTGCAAAAAATGATATCACCTTTTCGACACCAATTTACACATATTTGTGCGTAAATGTGTGAAAAAGAGACGGTTTAAAATGGCAACAATCTTTTTTCGTGGTTTTTGACGCCAAATGTGCAAAAACTGTACAGTATAAAACAACGCACCCTATTTTACAAACGGCGCCCCATACGTGTTGACATATTCATGCCACCGCTTTAAGTTTGCAAGTCGCAGGATTGTCACTTGCGATACGCCCTTTAGCATCCAGTCAAAAATTTCTTGTAGAGCTCTTTGTCTTTTGAAATAAGTTGTAACCTTTGATGATTGTGAAATACGGGAGGTCTCTTCTTAGTTCAGTTAAAGGGAACAAGCTCCCAAGCCCTACTCTCAGTCTCCAGGATTAGGACTGCAATCCTAGTAATCAATCTTCAGTCTGTTCCTTCAGTCTGTTCCTCCATTTTATTAGGAACAACCTCCCATGCCTTCAACGGTCATCAGGATCGGGACGGCATTCCTGCCAAACTCCTCTGTCCGGCCATCTGAAAGTCTGGCTCTGTCAAAGTGTGCACTCCATCTGGCAGCTGTCCCAAATAGCCACTGGGCCGGCACGGATGCCCTCGCACCCTTGCCAGTTACATCTGAACTGAACTGTGTCATTCTGCTCAGGGCTTTGTCCCTCTGTCTTACCATATTACTATTAATAAACTCTCCTATTGGATTGTACTGTGCCTCCATGTTTGGTTCCTAGTCTGGATCATGACAGTATTCTCAACCTTTGATTAATTTTGTAAATCAAAATTCAATGGCATCCGTTATGACGAGAATGAAACCCCAATAAATAGGAAAGTTGAAAAAATACATATCAGGAAAAATCAAAAGATGTTTATTAATTTTTTCATCACAGCTGACAATATGGCATTCAATTAGTATCCTTCCCTACTACAAATGTTGGGGTAGTTACTTTAAAAAAGTAATGCATTACACATTACTAGGTACTTTAAAAAAAAAAAAGTAATCCTTTACTTAACTTAATTACTCACTGCTGAACGTAAATAGTAACACTACTAGTTACATTACTGTTGTATTACTCAGCACCATCATCTGAAATTCACCATAATTAATTAACCATATCATGTTAAAACCTGGCATATGCCCAGATCAGCACAAATCTTTATTCTAGTGAGGAGGACACACACAAGATCTCTCTTTCATACTCTTTAATACAGCAAAGCCAACAGCAAACTTGTAAAAATCAGCCCAAACAGCACTTCACAGAAAAGTGAGTCAAGTACAAGGCTACAGTACTGGCATAAACACGCATGAAAAAGGAAGTTTGATTTTTTTTCTGTCCTTGGTCTCAATCGCCAATATTCTCAAGAAAAAGAAGAAGAAGATGATATTTCTCTGGCCTCCCAGCCTGCTGATAGTTGAATAATTTAAAAGTAATGCAAGTAACGAGATAATCTATTTGTTAGGAACGTAATGCGATTACTTAAGTTATCAGAGTAATGCGTTACTGATAAATGTAATCTGATTACAGCTATTAGTTACTTTGTAATGCATTACCCCCGACACTGCCTACTACAGACACTGAG
Organism: Gymnothorax javanicus; assembly: GCA_029692085.1. Classification (NCBI taxonomy): domain Eukaryota; kingdom Metazoa; phylum Chordata; class Actinopteri; order Anguilliformes; family Muraenidae; genus Gymnothorax; species Gymnothorax javanicus. The sequence continues at coordinate 115,107,451 of CM056199.1, read as the reverse complement.
TTAGAGATCTGTTCAATGAGGACACGAGAGTATCCATTTTTCTCAAACTTGAAGTGCTGATGTAATAGTCCTCATGTGCGTTTGTGTAGCAGGGCTTGAGACAGGTGGGATCGCTGCATCTTGGCGCACAGCCATGAACCTTTACTAATCTACTTGTTGCTTGCAAGTTCAGCTGCTATGCAACATATGGAATTACAATATCTTCCTTTCACTCGGGTTCATAACACTTGTAGTGATATAAGCAGTGATGACTCACATCACAGGCTTTGGAGAAGAATGCATGCTTGCTTCTGCTTTCCCATATTGAATTGGGTTTTAATGAGCATCATACGCATGATTGAGCATTGTGAATTATTACAGGATAGGAGAAAATCACAAAAAGAGCAACAATAGCATTTTACCAGACTAATTCATACTTGCGTCAGTACTCAGCCATGTTCCACATGATATTGAACGATATTCATTTGCGCCCCATAATCACCATGCACTGTTTGCATCATTCAAAGCCTGTTAAAGCACATCTATCTGCAATTGTCTGATGATACACTTAACTGCAGCATTGAGTGCCTCTTAAAGCGGCATATGACTATGCTGAAACGGCTCTCCTATTAGTATTCTGCTAGCGAGGCTGAGACGGAAAGCCGGGAAGATCGGTCTTGTTTGCTTTGAGATACTTAAGTCTTCTCCCCACATTTGTCATTACATAAGAGACCCTCTACCACATTAGACAGAAAGCACCGGCACAGCTCCATTTCCACACTTTCACAACGCGCCCCACCGCCGTCCTCCCACTGAAAAATCAATGTGTCCCGTGGATGATTGAAGGGTTACGTTTTACAGACAGAAATTGTGCCACACTGCTTGCTACTTTCAAAATGTCTGTCTGCACTCTGATGCTGCTCGAACAGTTCCGTGACTCACCCCTGCTGCCGCACATCGACCGCTCCTCTGTAATTATTATTTTTTTTGAAGGACCTTTTTTGTGCCGATGGCCCCCGACTGCGCCGCTCTGCATGAGGGCGATTATTTCGGCAGCTGTTACTGTCTGTTCTCCCTGCGTGGGACAGGACCAACAAGGGCCTGACAGTGAATGAGTGGGCTGAGGGCCGGGGAGTGGGCCGGACTGGTCGCGGCGTGGACACAAGCCATTACTGATTACGAAATGTTCCCTCCATTGTTTGATTGTTCACGCAGTGCCATTATCTGGGGTCAGCCGGTTCTTCCCTGGACTGTCTCAGACATTCTGTGTTGGACGCATGTGTTTGTAACAACCGTCTCAACAAGTTTGGCTGTCAGCAGACCAAGTCAGGGCTGGTTTAGGGAGTGAGAGCGAGTGCAAGAAAGAGAGAAAGAGAGAGAGAGAGAGGGAAATTGTAATTTTATTAATGATAATTTAACTGAATATTTATTTAATTATTAATTTTAATTGTAATTTTTATTTATTTATGTACATATTATTTATTTATTTACATATTATGTTTATTAATTTATTAATTTATTTATATTTGCTTTGGCAACACAGGTGTATTGATTTGTCATGCCAATAAAGCAAATTAAAAAATAGACAGAGAGAGAGAGCACTGCAAGATATCAAGCTCTATGGTGGCTCCATTGGGTCTTTCCAAACTCCCTTGAAATATTTAATTAACAGTGTAAAGGGCACCCTTTTACAAGTCGCAGAATAGAATTGCTGAGAGGGAAAAATGTTCTCTGCCTGCATTTAAATGTTTGTTTAAGGTCAATGTGCTGTAACACAGCTACAGTGTGAAGGAAGCAATACTGTTATAATGTGACTGATTGCTAGGTAGGTTGGTTGATTGATTAATCAGCTAGCTTGCCGGGTTGTTTAATGGACCGAGGTGGTTGATTAATGGCTGTGTGCAGCGCATGGTGCATTGCACATTTTTGCAAAGCATTTATATTGTGCTTTTTAAAACAGCAGGAAGTGGACAGAAATCTATCTCCTGGCCCCACAATCATGTGAAGGAAATTCCTTTGGAAATGACAAAATAGTTTCCCCGCGACCCATTGATCTTCCAAAGAGATCCTGAGCTAAAACATATATATGGTTTGTATTGAGGCAGGAAGCAAAGTAATCACATTTACAGGCTATTTCCTTACATTAGTCTCAGATGTTCTTCACTTAGTCATTGATAAGAGTGCTATGCTCCGTCAATTGGTATAAATGATTCTTTTTCAATGGCTGTCACATGCAAACTCATCTCACTCTATGTACAAGGTTAGCCTTTGACATGAGAGTCATTTGTAACGTGATGTAATGGTCAAAGGAGGCTTTGTTTGAGTAAACAGAACATTTTCATATATTAGAACCTCTCCATCTGCAATGCATTGCCAGAGGGCCATTATCAGCCATACATGTGCATGGAGTGTTGATATTATTTCAGAATATTTATATTTGCATGTAAATTCACTCCAAAACACTCCAAACAACCTCAATTGTAACAAATGTGCAGTGAGCTCTCTCTCATTAACTCATTCCTTACGGCAAGCCGCTGCCAACGGCGCGGCGAGTTCTACCATTCCCTACGGTAAGCCGGTGCCAGCGGTGTGGATGACGTCATTCGGAGTTCCGTTGAAAACATGCGTACATGAGTATTGCGTCAATCTGACAGCAGTAATAGCGACCTCGACCATTTGCAGTCCGATGAAAACACGAAATCAGTTGACGATCGCGGTGATGGGCCACCTATACTTCAACCACAGGAGGGGAGGGGCCGTGGCCGAGCCAGGACAGGTTGTGGTCGAGGAGCATGTAGTCGAGCACCTAGTCGAGGAGCTGCTCAGCGTCATGTAGCAGTCAACCAAAATGACAATTAGAATGATGTTACAAATACCCAAAATGACACTGCTGATTTGACATTTGCATTTGAACCCGCTAAAAACCTTTATTTTGAAAATACAGACGTTTAGCTAAACGTATGTTTACATTGTGTAATTTTTGGGAACAGAATTCCGTACAAATGTGATAATTTTATATAAAAGTATTCCGTAGGGAATGAGTTAAAGAAATTACACATTAGGGCATGACCAGTGCTGTGGCTCAGGTAAGATTCTTACCCTTTATTTAAATTTGTGGTGCTTACAAAGTATACATATAACCCATGAGTAAAAGATAAAAAAGAAGCGCAAAAAATGGCTGAAAAAAGTATTAACCAATTATTTAATAAAACAGAATGCATGAAATGAAAAACCTGGGCATAAACTTTTCTTTCAGTTGGCTAGACACAATCCTCCCAATCCTGGTCCGGGACAGCCAGGGGAAGGCCTTTTTTGAATCTCAGAACTTCTATGGCAACACACTTGTCTTGGTTACATAATGGCACCTTGGATGACTTGGTGGATTAATATAAGCCTACATGAAGCATGCAAGCTTCGATGACATAAAGCACGTCCCAATACTCAAAAAAAGGTTTCCTCCTGTCCTCCTCTCATCTCCTTTTCAAATCTGGAAGTTTTGGGGGAGGAGATGAGTGGTGGAGAGGTGAGTCTTTTGAGGATTGGGATGCCCCAATGGATTGGGGAAGACTGGTCATCTGTCCTCCCTTATTTTCAGGACCCATGGCCAGAGGGGGGTGGCATAGCCATTTTAGGAATGTTGAGGAGAGCTATGATGGGTGGAATCAAGGATGGGGACCGACTCAGCTGATACCACCCCGCTGTCTCAGACTCGAGAGCTCTGAAACGCTTCCCACACAGCTGCATCTCCAAAGCATTTTAGGCCTCTGGATCAGCAACAGGATACAGAGCTGTTTTAGTAGTGTAGTGATAGTGCCAAGACCGCTTAGTATACAAGCTAAATGCCATAAATGTTGATGCTGGCCATGAATCACTCTAACAGGCTGTGTCATTTTTAATGTTGAATGCCTGATGTAAGAGGGAGGAAAGGCAACTCAGCTGGGGGTGGCAGACGAGACGCAGAGCACCTGAAGCTCGTCTCCATCTTACTTAGCAAGCGGTAATAATGACACTGGGCACTTCTCCATGGAATGCTCTACATTAAGTAAGCGGGTAGACTCTTAAGAACTTCGAGAACTGCAGATCACTTTTAAAAGTTATCGACTGCATCGATTGCAAAACAACAGTGGCAACGGATGAATGTATTTTCCCCATTGAGCAAATAAATACAAGCTGGGCAGGTATGAAAGCCACATATGTTTAAAAAACTGTGAGTGAAAAGACACGTGGCTCACTAATTTTTGACTGTCCAAGTCCTGGCACTTAAAGCGGTTATTTTGCCAGTTCATAAGAAACTTTTTTTTCATCTCATCAAATAGAATTAAATTAGCGCTGAGCTTTTAATCATAACTGTGTGTGCTTTCTGTGCTTACGTATCCATGTCTCATATAGTCAAGCTGAACTGTGGTTCTCATATTTATCCATCAGTCGGTTTGCGGACATCCTTCCGTTGCACAAATGAGTCCTGAAAAACCACTAAAATGAATGCCAAGTGGTTAGCCTGCAGACACTAAATTGCTGTTATGGTATCAAGTACATAAGAAGTCTTTCAAAATTAGGCCATTCAACATCCAAATACATTCCTTCATTTCAAAAATGATTAAAATACCTGTCACTTTGTTTGTGGTTTCATTCTGTTTGTGGAGTTGTTTTCTGTGAAGTCTGCAGTGTTCAATCATGTTTTGATCAACATAACTTGTTTAATGGCCATGCACTCGCATAATGAGCTTTCTTGCTTTGATATGAATGCTTCAGCCTACACTGAGCAGAAAATATCCCTGATTGCAACTTAATCCATTTACTCCCACCTCAACTGAAGCAGTCAAATACATGCTCATTTGTTAACTCAGATCCGCATAGTAATGTCTCTGGCACCATGTATCAGAATGACTGGTTCTGGCCTAACCGAGGCTTCATTACTCAACATAAGGCCAAATGAAATCATTCCACTTTCAAGGTTAATATCTGTAGGATGCTCCTTGTAGAGCTACCAGAAACACATTTCATTCAATCAAATAAATGAGAAATTTCTGCAGGGAGCATTCAGAGCACGGCAAGCCTCTTTTTCTTTGTCACCTGATTACCTTTTCGTGGCACTGAGGCAGCAGACTGGAGGTAAATGGGATATCACTGTCTTGAGCATTCAGGCTTCTCTTTAAGCACTAATAACGTGACCGAGGAGGGCACGTCAGTTCATCTGTTATCCTACTAAAGCGGCACACGCTCTTTCAACTCTGCGTCCTCACGCACAAGCGCTGCGAATGAAAAGTCCAGCAATTAATTTGACCAAAAAAAAATTAAAAATGCACCCGCAAAAATACTCCCACAAATGTGCATACAGAACAAATATCTGCGTACGCATCCCCGTACACACTCCGACATATGCGCAGTATGTATGCATGCGCGTGGGGCCATATACAAAAAACATCTTGGTGTCAGAATGGGGATTTCGGATCAGCTGTCGTTGGTACACAGCTCAGCTTTCTCAGTCATGACAGGAGGATGAGACAGATTCCAGATCAGCAGGCCTACACTGAAAATTCTGATGGATACAAACCATTGTGGAGAGGGTGGGTAAGTGATGCAGTATCTCTCTACAGGTTGTGAAATACAAGGGATACTTACAGGGATAACACTTGGGAGTCTAGAGCAATCCCAAGGGAAGCTCTGGGAGTGTGGCAGAAATGAAGGAAATGCCAAAGTGCACATTCTTGTCAGATGAACAGTCCTGCAATGGCAAGGGGATTTCAAAAGGAAGGGAATATCTGCCCCCAGCCGTTGAATCAATAAATAATTCAATTGCAATGATTACATGATGTCATCTGTGAGTTAATGTTCCGTGACTGAATTGTTGTGAATCGCTGAGTCTCAATGATTATTTATCCGTTGTTTTTAGATGTCTCACATGAATTTTGCAGTGATTTGATTTATTTGCACTGCATGATTTTGTCACAACCCTCATGTGAATGCCTTCATTTCTCCTCCCATTCAGCAACTTGTGTGTCAATTGGAAGTATGTCTCCTTTGATTCATTTTCATCTTGCGTGTGTCCCTATCCCCGGCTGTGTCTTGTTTCATTGTTACTTCCTGACGTAGGCTACCTGTGACATGTATTTGAACCCCCTGCAATGAGCTGCAAGTTGCTGGATTGTATTTCGCTATTTGTGCTTAGAACCATTAAGTATTTCCTAATAGAAGCTCCTCAGCTTTAAGTGAAGGGTAACCGTTACTGGTAGAGACTTGCAGAAGCCTTCCTCTTTATTTAGTTAATTCAAACAAGCCCCCAAGCCCATTCAAGGTCCAGGATTAAGACAGCATTCAAGTCAACTCAGTTTAAGTCAGCTATTACAAACAATAAACTATTGGATTGTACTCTGCCTCCACACATGATTCCTGGTCTGGATCGTAACCAATTTATTATGAACTGGAAAATGGAAAAACCTACATTTTAAAGAGATTTGTTAGAAGCTTGATACCTGTATTTTAATAATGATAATAATACTTATTATTATTGTTGTTGTTGTTTAATAACAATGAAAACATCCCCCCATTCAAAAGTGTGAAACACTCAGGAACTCCCCATAGCCACGTTTGACACGGTTCACACACTGGCTGACAGCAGCAGACAGACATGCTGATAATTCCGCCAACTGCTTCAGCTGAAGTGTTTACAGATTGGCTCTGACATGGATGACATGGATGACTGGCACCAATCAGAGGAATTTCTGATTGTTATATATAAATTAGCTTATGTAGTTGTTGAAAAGTGGTCTTTGGTGTGAATATTGGGATCATTTGAAAAACATAAAGAAACCTGGGTAAGACTATCATCTTAACCATGTTAATGCAGCCTACCAATGAAATTGGTACTGCTGACCATTTTCTGAGATCTTGTGTTGTACACTTTAATAATGTTTTAAAATTGTAGTCATACAGCTTTCCCATCGAACGAGTGACTTTAATTTCCAGATATGGAAATCAATTTTTTTCAAGTTTGAATGGAAAGCTGGAATGATCGCTGTCAGTGTCATTAACCCTTTGAGCGCTGAATACATTTTCAAGGAATTAAAAATGTAGTTATCTGAGCTATTGAAAACCTATCATGTGGCAACTTGTTGAAAAGAGCTCCCCTGGGGGAGCTCTTTTAAACAAGTTGCCACATGATAGGTTTTCAACAGCATCTGACTTTGATATCTTACATCATTGGGCAACTATAGTTGCCCGCGGTGCTGAAAGGGTTAACTGGAAACAGTAAACTCTTTGAATAGTTTATCTTATAACCTAACAGGTGACCAAAATGATCCAGAATGAGTAATAGTTCTGGTAAAAATTCTGTTGGGGTGGATATGTATAATAACAGGTCGTCGGCATAAAGTCACACTTTATGAGACCTCTCCCCCCGGGAGAAACCCCAAACACCATCCTCTTGTGAAAACACAACACCCCTAGGAACTCTCAGCATTAAAAGCAAAAGTGTAAGCGAGTATGACGGATAGAGGTTACGATGTTATGGTGAGTTTCTCATTGTTTACGGCATTCAACATTACGAGCGGTTTTGTTTATTGCTGAATGGCACATCTCCATGGTGATTATCAGGTCATGACGTCACACTATTCTTCCCCCATTGCATGCAAAGGATATGTGACCAAACCCTACAAATGGTTACTTTATTCAACATTATATTGAGCTAGTTTACTAGTTTCTGTGCATGGTTTCAGTAATATTTGTGCATGGGTTGCTTCATATATGTCAGGAGTGCTTGTGAAACATTTTATTAGTCTGTGTGTGTGGGTGTGTTTGTGTGTGTTCCCTCAACAGTTACTGGGGACATATTTTTGATGTATTCTCCCATATTTGTAAACAGAATATAACTCCTGATTTTCACACAGTATTTGGCATGCCACCTCCAAACTGTAAGCTTACAAATTTACAAGCAAACGCCTTGGCATTTGCATCACTGATTGCCCCCACGGACTTATCCTCTTTAACTGGAAGTCAAATAAAGCCCCATCATCCCTACAGTGGTTGGGGAACGTGCTTTTCTTTTTGCCTTTAGAAAAGCTTCGATACAAAATAGGCAAAAAAACACAAGGACTTTGCTTTGACCTGGAGCCCTTTCATAGATTTTATCGAAGGTTTTCCCCTCCACTGATGGTTCTGTTCACCTGTTGTAGTCACATTACTTACACAAATCTCTGTGTATACTGCTATACTGCTATCAAAACCTCAGTCAGCATTGGGAATTGTGGTAAGGAGACCATGTATAGTCCTCTTTTTTTTTTTTTCTGAGCCTTGGAGGGGTGGGGGGTGGGGGGTAATTTTGCTTCTGCTCTGCATTATGTTTGTGTTCCGTGTACATCTGTAAAATAATTTGAAAACCAGAAAATAAAGTTTTCAAAAAAAAAAAAAAAAACTCAATAAAAATACACATGATTGCGCATGATTCCAATAATAATAATAATAATAATGATAATTGTGGAGGGGACTGTATACATTGACTATTCATATTATACTCAGTGCCACAAAATATGCTGATAAGACAGTTTGGGCTTTGCCCAGTAAAAATAAATTGAGTGGTACTTTTGCCAACATATTAAAAATTCACTGAGCAAAATTACTTGGGATTCACTTACATACCAGGCCATGCACTGACTTCTGAAGTGTATACCACAGTCAATATAAAAATGATAACCTGTGGTAAGCTACACCATAATAGCTGCTGTCTCCAAAAGCATACTTATTATTTCTTAGAGCTGGGGAATATGCTGCAGCATATGTTTGAGTTTCTCTTTGGACATGTCAGTTGTTGAAGGTATTTGACCTCAATTCCAGCTGCTATTGCTCACTCTAGCTGGTCGACAGCTGCAACCTACCCACTAGCAGCTGTTTCAAAACCTAGCACCAGGCTGTTTACCTGCTATCAACTACCAACAGCCATTATTCACATTCATCTCTAGCTAGAGACTCACTTTTCAAAACCATAATTTCAGCTGGTCACAACCCACTGTTTTGTTTGAAAGTCTAGTTCCACCTGTAATGCTAGTTCCTAACATCCAGTAAGATTTCTTCATCTGGGCAGAGTTCACACTCCAGTGGTAGCTGTAAGTTTTTTTTTTTTTTTTTTTTTTTTGGCAGTATCAGTTAACTGTTCCTCCCTGGTAACAAATGTATGACAGTCTCAAATTCTTTTTTTACTTGACAGGATATGTTTAGTTGTCACTGAGAATAATTCCACTATTGTTTAACAACAGCTGACGCTTGCACAAGTACTTACATGCAGTGCACAATGCTTGCCAAAGGGCTTGGGTTAGAACTTGGATGGCTTTTCAAATAATAATTACATGATCAAAGACCATGACAACCACACTTAACAGTGAGACCTAATCGGGAAACATGTTGCCTCATGGCATGCATCATTAGATGAATGATGGCTCTTGTTTCCAGAACATAGTGTGAAATTTCAGTGGCAGGTTTTTTAAACATCACTGTCAAAGGCACAATGATTTTGCCCAGCTCATAGATTCACTTCTCTTTCAATATCCTGACAGAACTTTAGTTGCATTTCCCCCATGTGTTGGTGTACAGCTGAATTAATTTCTCAGATGGCCACTGTGAATCTTTTTAATTTAAATCTCAGAAATGTGAAAAATGGCTGAAGGCGCTTATATGTATCTTTGGCCATGACTATCAACGATAATGCGCCTTAGGACTTGAAAACAGTTCACTTAAAAAAGGAACATGACTCCTGTGCACTACTGTCCTTCAAGCTGTGGATTTATACGGTCTTGAGTAACTGAGAAATAACGCCAACTAAAAATCTCTGATCTAAAATGAAAAAAAGCAAATGCAGTATAATGGCAGACTGCCTGCTAAAATAAATCTACTTTCCCTAACATGAAATGCTATTAACCCATTAATTTCTTGCTTTTTGGTTTGTGGCATCTTGGTGTAGGTGGCTACACATAACCAATTTCAAAATTATGATAGAACATATATATCATATCATACTTAGGGGTCAAACATTGATCTTTGGAAAAAATTCAAAATAGCACAAAAATAAGTTCAACAGTCATTTGACGGGTTATGTATCAGATGTACACCAAAGTGTTATAAATGTACTTATAGCACAACTTCTCCTGAATCCAACGATACCAAGCGTTTGATTGAACTCTGTACGGATCCTGAGATACAGCCCTTTAAGTTAAGGTACTATTTTTAGTTGTTGGTCAAATATGATAGTGGATTTTTTTCAAATTTCTTCTTAAAATGCCTTAGAAATATAAGTTCCGGTTATGACGTGGTCAAAAGATTGAAGGCATTTTTGTTCCACCCACAGATAAGTAAGAATCAATTGGGAAAAGGTTTGATTTTCGTGAAAATTGAAAAAAAAAAAAAAAACACGCTATCATATTTGACCAACTACTAAAAATAGTACTTTAAGGAAAATGGGTGCTGTAGCCACATACTTTGACAGATCTGAAAAATTCCAACTGATCTGTGCTTTGCTCAGCTAGTACTTTCAGTGCTGTAAAGGAAATTAAAAATTTCTATCATGGTCATTAATGGGTTAATTGATCAAGGCCAAAAGAAAATCTGTACGTAAAAAAAAAAAAAAATGTTTATGTTATCTTTGCCCCTGAGAATTCTGTTCCGTTCTGCAGTCTGTTGTTAATTGTGCAGCCTGTTGCTGATCTCAATCGACTAAAGCACAATCAGGTGTAATTACAAAACCCAATTCCAATGAGGTTGGGATATTGTGTAAAACGTGAATAAAAACAGAATACAGTGATTTGCAAATCCTTTTCGACCTATAGTCAATTTAGTACACAACAAAGACAAGATATTGAGGGCCCTGTCTTATGCCAGAGTCCCTAAACCCGTTATTTGGGGATTTCACATTGCGTAAGAGGCGTTCCCCCGCGAAAGTTGCTATCTTGCACACCTGCCTATTTCCCTAAAACACCAGCGCTACCCGTTACATCATGCATAGGCGTGCTTTGGGCGTTACGCCAGTTAAACCAATCAGTGTGCCAGGTGCCACTGCCTTTCGGAGCAGGCTGCGCTATCCCAAATCCTCAAACCGAAACCCGTGATGGAGAGAGGAAGGTCGCCACGTTTCTCCGTTGACGAAGTTAAATTGCCCGTGCATGAGGTCAAATCCAATCAGAGGAGGATCTGTTTTTGTTAAGTTAATCATGAATTGTATTATTATTATTCTTATTATTATTTGACATTGACATATTGTTTAATGTTTGGTATGTAGTAAAAAGAAAGAAAAATCAAGCCTATCCCTTTTGTGATGGAAACTTCAAAAAAAAAAAGGAAAAGAAAAAAATGCATTTCGCCATGCACTTCCAACTCCCTCTCCTGTCGGAAATGAAGCATAGAACAAAATCCCATTTTAGAAAAATAAAATTAGGTCTATGCACTGGCACTCAGCGACGTAACTTTTTTTTCCCCCAGCAAGAGCGGCATTTCAGAACTCTTCAGCGAATGAAGGTAATTCTGGTGACAAGTACGTGGTTTCGTCCGTTTACATTTTCCAATCGGACAGCTGTCTATTTTTTTACAGCAAGTTGCGTGACCATGCTGCAAAAACAGGTGTACATACTTGTCGCCGAAATTACCTTCATTCGCAAGAGAGTTCTGAAATGCCGCTCTCGCTGGAAAAAAAATTTCCGTTGCTGAGTGCTAGTGCATAGCGCTCTTGTGAAAGCCCAAATGCGGGTAGCGGGTGGTTCTAGGACCCGCTATACGCTTTCCCTAACGTGTGTGGTCAAGATAGCAATTGTAGGGAAAGCGCATAAACACGCCCACGGGCACACTTCCAGGCGCAAATAAAGGATTCGGCATAATGCATAGCGGGTAGTGTGGCCGCAAAAAAAAAATTTTTCTGAGTGCCAGTGCATAGACCTATTTATAATTAAATTATTTTTCTGTACTGAATGTAGCCCATTATTTTGTCGCTGTTAGATCGCATGGGGGAGAGAAGCCGTGTCTTCAATTGCCACTTGATTATTCTTGAATTGGAAAACGTGTTAATAAAGGAAAACCATCTAGAATCAGTCAGGACTAATTGTAGTCAATAAAGGGATGGATATTTTCCCCCAAATTTTCAGGTCTAGCGTCGGCCCTGATATTATATATAATATAGATCATTAATATATATTATATATAATAATTATATAGCATTATAAAAGCGGAAAAAATGATTGATACAAAATAAAAACAATATAGACTTACCTGAAAGGCCCAGGTAGCTGGTGCGCTGGCGGTAAACATGTTCTGGGCGTCTTCTATTATTTAACTGGCAATCAAGGCAATTTAGTACCATCTCTGCCATTTTCTCAGGGGTTCAACTGAGGCTAAAGCAAGGTGGCTTTTTATAGGCAAGTTAATTCGGGAAGTGGAGCCGCATGTGCACGTCCACATGTGCCCAAGTGGACGCGCATTGAAGCCGCCTGGGCGCGCTCTTGTAAAAGCCCAAATGGGTAGCGGGTGGTTTGCGGACCCGCTATACGCTTTCCCTAACATGTGTGGTCAAGATAGCAATTGTAGGGAAAGCGCATAAACACGCCCACGGGCACACTTCCAGGCACAAATAAAGGATTCGGCATAATGCATAGCGGGTAGTGTGGCCGCAAAAAAAAAATTTTTCTGAGTGCCAGTGCATAGACCTATTTATAATTAAATTATTTTTCTGTACTGAATGTAGCCCATTATTTTGTCGCTGTTAGATCGCATGGGGGAGAGAAGCTGTGTCTTCAATTGCCACTTGATTATTCTTGAATTGGAAAACGTGTTAATAAAGGAAAACCATCTAGAATCAGTCAGGACTAATTGTAGTCAATAAAGGGATGGAGCGCATAAACACACCCACGGGCACACCTCCAGGCGCAAATAAGGGAGTCGGCATAATGCATAGCAGGTAGTGTGGCCGCAAGATACCGTTTAGGGATAGTGGAAGCTGCTAAATGCGTAGTTCACGGGTAGCAGGTAGTGGCAACGGGTAGGGCAGTGTGAAAGATAGAGCCCTAATTGTAGAAGCTCTGTAGGTGGAATTCTTTCCCATTCTTACTTGATGTAAGACTTCAGTTGCTCAACAGTCCGGGGTCTCCGTTGTCGTATTTTGCGCTTCATAATGCTCCACATGTTTTCAATGGGAGACAGGTCTGGACTGCAGGCAGGTCAGTCTATTACCTCCAGTCTTTTACAACGAAGCCACGCTGCTGTAACACATGCAGAATGTGGCTTGGCATTGTCTTGCTGAAATAAGCAGGGACGTCCCTGAAAAAGACGTTGCTTGGATGGCAGCATATGTTGCTCCAAAACCTGTATGTACCTTTTAGCATTAATGGTGCCTTCAAAGATGCGCAAGTTACCCATGCCATGGACACCTTCACATCCCTATACCATCACAGATGCTGGCTTTTGAACTTTGCTCTGACAACAATCTGGATGGTCCTTTTCTTCTTTGGCTCAGAAGACACAACGTCCATGATTTCCAAAAACAATTTGAAATGTGGACTCGTCAGACCACAGTACACTTTTACACTTTGCGTCAGTCCATCTCAGATGAGCTCAGGCCCAGAGAAGCCGGCGGCGTTTCTGTGTGTTGTTGATATATGGCTTTCGCTTTGTACAGTAGAGTTTTCACTTGCATTTGGAGATGTAGCGACAAACTGTTATAACTGACAATGGTTTTCCGTAGTGTTCCTGAGCCAACATGGCAATATCCTTTAAGGAATGATGTTGGTTTTTAATGCAGTGTCGCCTGAGGGACCGATGGTCACGGGCATTCAATGTTGGTTTTCGGCCTTGCCGATTTTCCGGATTCTCTGAATCTTTTGGTGATATTATGGACTGTAGATAATGAAATCCCTAAATTCCTTGCAATTGCACTTTAAAAAATGTTGTTCTTGTACCGTTGGACTATTTGCTCACGCACTTGTTCAGAAAGTGGTGAACCTCGCCCCATCCGTGCTTGTGAAAGACTGAGCCTTTCGGGGATGCTCCTTTTATACCTAGTCATGACACTCACCTGTTTCCAATTAACCTGTTTACCTGTGGAATGTTCCAAACAGGTGTTTTTTGGGCATTCCTCAACTTTCCCAGTCTTTTGTTGCCCTTGTCCCAGCTTTCTTGGAATGTGTTGCAGTCAACAAATTCAAAATGAGTGAATATTTCCAAAAAACAATAAAGTTTATCAGTTTGAACATTAAGGGCTCTAAATTTGTTGACCAGGCGCAGGCGCGGTGAATGGGGGGAGCGCCGCGCCAACGGGGTGTATCCAGGCACATTTTGCAATAACGTGCCCGGCGCAAGTACTCCTCTGTCCCGCCTCTGCCCCTCCTGCCGGCGCAAGTTGCAAAGAGGGAGGAGAGAAGGCGTGAGTGGGTTTAACACAGCCGAGTCAAATCTTCACCAATCAAATGAGCTCCTCTCCTTTCCTTTAAAATGTTGAAATAAAAAAGCCTCTGTCCTATATCTGCATGATGCGTTAATGTTGCATTTTACTTTACTGCTTCAGGCATGTTTTCTGCACCGCTTACGTCTATACTAAGAATTACAAATATGAGTTAGCTGGCTAGCTAGGGCATTCGCGAATTATTACCATTAGCAAACTTGAATGGAATTTCAAAACAAAACTACGTCAGATCATTCAAACTTATGAAGTTGGAATGAAAAACGGCGGTTGCTCATTTATTTCTTCTGCCTGTATCATTGGGATGAGAAACGATGGATAGCGTGTTCCTATTATTACACCCTGTTGCTGCTTAAAATTTTGGGATTAACATGCATGGACAACAATGCAAGATACATTACACATTTATTTTCAATATGTGATCTTAACTTAGTACGAGATCATAGCACTCAGGCTGTATTCCTTTCTCCCACTAAAAACGATAAAACCTAAGTGACAATAATAGTATAAAGCCGCTTGTACACTGCACACGCGTGTATTTGCGTCTTTGCATTGACTTTGAATGTAATCAGTTGTGCGAAAAATTCGTTTTGCGTCTGATGTGAAAGCAGCTGAAGGACACATACCCACATAGCCTACACACGCACTCACGCGCCCACATGCACACACCTCTCTCTCTCTCTCTCTCTGATCTGACATCAGGACAATCGATATAGATACTATAATTTATGTGCTAATTCAGATAGTTACATTAAATAGTGGTTGCTGTAATTATTTATTGCATTGAAATGTGCCTGACATTCTGGAAACCTGCCTGTGAGGTTTCGGTGACGTGTGCGCACTGTGCACCGGTCAGCCAAATTTGATCAAATGCACTGCACAGAAAGTAAACCAGGTTGGAGCTGGCGAGCCCTCTGCGCACTTTCGGCGGAGCCTTTTTCCACGAAATTGTCACTGCGTCATGATGAATATGTGACACCTCCCCCTACTACGCGGCCACACCCATCTCAGCGCACGTCTGTCTACCAAATTGCCAAAGTGGCTGCGCACGGTGTGGCACCGCACGAAATTTCCACTGCGTGGGCTGCGCCACGCTGCACCACCCTGCTGCGCCAAGAAATTAGAGCCCTAAATATCTTATCTTTGTAGTGTACTCATTTGAATATACAGTAAGTCAAAAAGGATTTTCAAATCATTGTATTCTGTTTTTTTCATGTTTTACACAATATCCCAACTTCATTGGAATTGGGGTTTGTCTTTGTACTTGTACACAATGTTATGTGTTCAAGAGGGAATGTTAGATTCTTCATATTATCATATTCATTGGCCCAGAATGTTTCTCTAAGACAGAATTTGTAATGGCGAAAAAATTGTCTAAATCCATTTAACAATCTCCAAGTGCAAGTGCAAGTATGCAGCTTGTGTTCTAGTTGTAGCCAAAAAGTCCACTGAAGAAATATCTAACATTACACTGTTCTTCAGATACATGCAATTTTGAAAATGATCAGTTGTAAAATGTGCTAACATACCACAATTTCAATCTGTGGGTTTGTTTCTACATGCATAAAGTGATTGTGTGGATAATTATATTAGTTACCAATATATGTACCGTGTTAGATAAATTGATATGATAACTTGATTGCTTTTCTGGTATTTGTGCGAGATGTCTGTGTCAGTAGTGTCCGTAGGTCCTCTAATCCATATATAATGATAACCTATGTCCTTCATTAATGCATCATGATATGAAACCAAAATGTTCATGAGCCATAATACCTACATGTGCATGATAATAAATAAGCAAAGGACAAGTTAGACAACTAAAACATTGTCAAAGGTGATGTTATAGTTAAAACACTGACTTATGTGGAGATCTGAAGCACCTGACGAACACATTTGTGTCATGTGCCATCTAGCATTTTGTAGTTCTTGAACGTTATTTGTCAATAAATTCATATTTCAGTAATTTGATGTTGTTTGTAAAAAATGATAGTTTTTTTTTTTACTGTTTATGGTATTATGACCCTTGTCTGTAGTGTCCGTAGGTCCCCCAATATCTCACCTGTTTCAAGCATCAATATATATATATATATATATTAAAAAAAATCATGATCGAATAAGGGGAAAAAATATGGACCAATAATCCCAAGATGTGTAGGTACAATATTAAAGTACTTTGTTCAAAATATCAGGCACTTGAACTTTCAGCTTTTGTGCAACATCATTTGTACACCTAATTGTGTTTTAGCCGAATGGAAGTAAGTGAAAATCTGTAGTTCTCATCATGATAATTGCTTTTATCCTGACTACAGAAGTCTGCTGACGCAGCAAAGTGGGCGGCTCAGTGCCAGGAGCAGAACCGAGCATTTGTACATTGAGATTTCAGTGCCCTGCCTCTCAAGTGTATCTCCCTTGACATAAGCTGCATTAAATTCACCTGTAAGCAGCCCGTTGTTCTGTCGTACACACTGTGCACTTAACAGCCCGCTGTTCTGTTATATACACTGCGCATCCCTTTATGCGATCTTATTTGTTAAGAGTAAACAGCCATTCTGATGCACTGTAAAGTATCACACAGGCATAATATATTTTTCATTCACATCCATTCATATTGGGAATTTTCACATGAATGCGCCTGCATGCAATTTGAAGATAAGTATTTTTTTTTTTGGATATAAGGTGATGAGAATGAAATATGCGGTTCAAATTAAATTGGTTTATGTTGTGATAGAATAGAACAAAAACACTTAAGAGTATGGTTGTTTTTGCTAAACAGTCCTTTCACTGCTGCAAATTCAAAGATTCAACATCAACAGGACCCAGCAACATTATGAATGTCTGACAGATTGTATTTATACTGGTTAGAAACAACATGTCTGCCTGAGCTGTGATTTATTGGCTCAGGAGCTGTCCTTTTCACAAGAAGATGGTGAATTCTATTCAGTGTTTAGGCACCTTGGCAGCAGTCGCATACCAAATTATTTGGCATCCTGAATAGAAATTAGGGAAAAAAAACAACAACATATTTTATAACCTATGCGTCAAGTGAACATATGGGCAAACAGTATATTTCAACAAATTTTTTTTCTCATGTTGCATTGCTTTTTATTGAGTAATCTTATTTTTTTTATGAAATTAAAGGTGTCAAAATAATTAGCATTCGTAAAAATTACTGTAAATAAAATTAATTCAATCGTTTGTCTTTTTTTCAGGTTGTGAAGTTCATCTCAGGCCAAAGGAACTATCTAATGACATTCCATCACGTCCCATCTCGCTAGGGTATGAAAATGAGGTAAATTGCATGCAGAATCTGTTTCTCATCCATCACAGTGGAAAAAGTAAAAGAACTGTCAATTTAAAAGAGGCAGATGGCAATCGACCTTCACAAGTGAAGTAATGGGTTCCAAAGAATGCATAAACAGTCAAAAATAGCACTTCTGCTGCACTGTAAGGGCAATAATGAAAACATTTAAAACATGTGGAATGCAAGCAAACTGACCAGAAAAAGAGATGGTTTTCCTGGGGCACTGGTTAAAATCAATGACATAATGAATTCCACCAAGGAGGAAAATCTGTTCGTCTCAGCTTAGAGGCAGAAACTTTGTCAGAGCTGGATTTTCCACCCAGACGATAACCAAAAAAATGTCAAAATCCACACAGAAGTCAGAAAAACAATTATAATCTGAAATTCCCTGTTGTCTGGCAGTCTGTAAGTGCAAAGCCAAGGATATCAATGATCTTGAAAATCTATGCACAGTTGAAAAGTCAACATTTCCTCCCAAAATGTTCTCTGACGATATCACATATTACAGGAAATCTATCACAGCTGTCATCTTCACCAGGTTATTTTGAAACATTATATTGAAATAATGGAATAGTTTTCCAGTATTTTTGAAAATTAAAATATAGAATTTTATTTGAGTTGTTTATATTGTGCAGCAAGTGCCCATTGTCCACTGTCTTTCACAGATGACGGTGGGTGGTTTGTATCCTGAACACTTCCTTTCATCTTCCTCTTGATGAAAAGCTCTGATTTTTACTTGAATTTCCCCTTAAGTAGATTCAAAGTTATAAAAAGCATTTTTTTTTTCTCTGTATCGTAGGATAATACCACATACGTACATATTCTGTATCCGCTGGTTGCAGCCCTTCACTGAAGCTACATCACTCATATATTTTGACTGAAATATTCAAACCCTGGATGCCATGCTTTTATGGCTGCAGCAAAACATTCAATAGAAAATATCTTGATTTTTTTGCATCATTTTATATACATTTCCCTGTACTTCAGCAGGACATATTTGGGATTGTTGGAAACTGAGGGATCTCCACTAGAATTTAAACCAGGCCTTAAGTTCCACAGGTGTGAATAAAGCAGCCGCATTTGACACTCCCACACATGAGATGATCACAGGGTTGAGGAGGATAATGTTCCTCACACATCCTAAAGATAGTCTCTTACGAATTCACATCAAATCAGTTTAGCTCCGAGCAGGTTGTAACCTGGCTTTTTTTGTTCTTGATGCTCACTGATGGTTTGCATCTTGCAGCAAAACCACTAAAGTACTACTACTGCAGTTTATGTACATTCCGAAGAGTATTTCTGACGCACGTGACAACTGAAAAAAAGTTTTTTCCTTTTTTTTTTTTTTTAAATCTTTCCTCAAGCATCTAATAGGGCAACTAAAACAGCACAGTGGCCCATTGGAGCATTCTTGCTCCAAATACCAAATATTGATTTTGACCCAACCAATATTTTGGGTATGTTTTTATTACTTATTTAGCTACAACCTAAAGCTTTGCACCCTCATAGAGTTCTGGTACTGATACTTATCTGGTCCTCATGTTGAAAAGCAACAGCAACAGACACTAAATGAAAATTACATGCCCGGAGTCAACTCTTGATCAGTTGTTCGCAAACTTGGTCCTCTAGGGCCCTCGCAAATGTTTTTTTTTTTTTTTTTTTGTTTGTTTGTTTCAACGTCAATGTTGGGACAAGGTGTGCATTTTTCTCAACCAGGTGAGCTTCATGTGGGATGATAAATTCTCAAATCACACTAATTGAGAAATTACCATGCATCAATTGAAGAATGAAATGTTAGTGGATGGTCAATTGCAAACAATGCATACAGTAAAAAAAGTATTTGCCCCCTTCCTGATTTCTTATTTTTTTGCATATTTGTCAAACTTAAATGTTTCAGATCATCAAACAAATTTTAACATAAGACAAAGATAACCCGAGTAAATACAAAATGCAGTTTTTAAATGATGATTTCATTTATTAAGGGGAAAAAGCTATCCAAACCTACCTGGCCTGATGTGAAAAAGTAATTGCCCCCCATTCTCAAATCATGAATTAACTGTGATTAACCACATTTTTTGAGTCCAATTTCACTAGCCACACCCAGGCCTGACTACTGCCAGACCTGTTGAATCAAGAAATCACTTCAATAGAACCTGTCTGACAAAGTGAAGTAGGCTAAAAGCTCTAAAAAAGCAACACGTCATACCGCGAACTAAAGAAATTCAAGAACAGAAGAGAAACAAAGAAATTGACATCTTTCAGTCTGGAAAGGGTTGCAAAGCCATTTCTAAGGCTTTGGGGCTCTGGCGAATCACAATGAGAGCCATTATCCACAAATGGAGAAAACTTGGAACAGTGGTGAACCTTCCCAGGAGTGGCCGGCCAACCAAAATTACTCCAGGAGCGCATCGACGACTCATCCAGGAGGTCACAAAAGAACCCAGAACAACATCTAAAGAACTGCAGGCCTCACTTGTCTCAGTTAAAGTCAGTGCTCATGATTCAACAATAAGAAAGAGACAGGGCAAAAATGGCATCCATGGGAGAGTTCCAAGGCGAAAACCACGGCTGACCAAAAAGAACACAAAGGCTCGTCTCACATTTGCCAAAATGCATCTTGATGATCCCCAAGACTTTTGGGAAAATATTCTGTGGACTGACGAGACAGAAGTTGAACTTTTTGGAAGGTGTGCATCCCGTTATATCAGGCGTAAAATTAACATAGCATTTCATAAAAAGAACATCATACCAAAGGTCAAACATGGTGGTGGTAGTGTGATGGTTTGGGGCTGCTTTGCTGCTTCAGGACCTGGATGACTTGTCAAAATTGATGGAACTATGAATTCTGCTCTCCACCGGAAAATCCTGAAGGAGAATGTCCAACCATCAGTTTGTGAGCTCAATCTCAAGTGCACCTGGGTTATGCAGCAGGACAATGATCCGAAACACACCAGCAAGTCCACCTCTGAATGGCTTAATAAAAACAAAATGAAGATTTTGGAGAGGCCTAGTCAAAGTCCAGACTTAAATCCGCTCGAGATGCAGTTGCATGACCTTAAACAGGCCGTTCAGGCTCAAAAACCCTCCAATGTAGCTGAATTAAAACAACTCGGCAAAGAAGAGTGGGCTAAAATTCTTCCACAGCGATGTGAAAGACTCATTGCTAGTTACCACAAACGTTTGATTGCAGTTGTTGTCGCCGAGGGTAGCACAACCAGTTATTAAGATTTATGGGGCAATTACTTTTTCACATAGGGCCAGGTAGGTTTGGATAGCTTTTTCCCCTTAATTAATAAAATCATCATTTAAAAACTGCATTTTTTATTTGCACGGGTTGTCTTTGCCTAATATTAAAATTTGTTTGATGATCTGAAACATTTAAGTGTGAGAAATAAGCAAAAAACATAAGAAATTAGGAAGGGGGCAAACACTTTTTCACAGCACTGTACCTTTAATTGCACATAAAAATAGCATAAAATTAGCTGTATTTGATCAAATTATGGAATTAGGTGAATCAATTTCATAATTGCAAAAAAATTGTGAACACCTGGCCACCTGAACTAACCATCTGGAAGATAAAGAGGAATGTAAATATAAGGCAATAATAGTGAGGCAAACTTCAGTTGTGATGGAAATTTATGGAAACATTATGACTGAAATTATCATTCATTCAGTAACTAATTCAGGAACCCATTAGCCTCTCATTTGTGAACTTTTCTCATGTAATTGTTGGCCTTGCAAGTGCTATAACCAAAACATGAATTTGGAAATTACATTCTTTTTGGTACTGCAAAGCTATTTCTGGCATAATATGAATCAAGAAGGAAAATAACCCACCCAAACATTAAACGCATCTAATTAAGAAGAATAAACAGCTTGTTAAAATGTGGTTCAAAAGAAAGCCATCATACACTGGATCCCCCAGCACCAGAGGTTCTCAACCTCATTCTTGAGGGTCCTTCTGTATATTGGTTTTTATTCCAGTAACAATGGTAAGAGTAGGATTTTAATATGTTAATATGACGTGGTAGCCTAGTCTTCCAGCTGGTCTGACCATCTTGCCACACAAACACAAATTTTCAGCTGTCTCACTAAAGCCTCTCTCACTGTTAACCGCGCTAAATGTGAATTTGGAAAAGGCACTGTGACTTATTTGGGTAAGCAGGTAGGGCAGGGGCAGGCGTGTCCTGTGGCAGCGAAAGTCCAGGCGATTATTGATTTTCCCGTGCCACAGACAAAAAAATGTTTGCGCCGTTTTCTTGGTATGTGTGGTTATTACCGAGGATTTTGTCGCAATTTCTCTGAGGTAGTGGCTCCTCTCACGAGTCTCGTTAGCCCGAGCAAAAGCTTTGTGTGGTCCGCCGCGCGCCAAGCTGCTTTTGAGGCAGCCAGAGCACTGTTGTGTAGTGCGCCCATCCTCGCTGCCCCAAATTTCTCTCGTCCTTTTAAATTGGAGGTCGATGCGAGCGCGCTTGGTGCTGGTGGCGTTCTTCTGCAGGAAGATGCACAGGGCATTGATCATCCCATCTGTTATTTCTCAAAAAAATTTAAAAAACATCAGCTGCATTATAGCACTATCGAGAAAGAAGCTTTACCCCTGCTGCTCTCCTTGCAAAATTTTGAGGTTTACCTTGGGTCCACCCCTCAACCAATTAAAGTGTTCACTGACTTCAGCCCGTTGACTTTTTTGCAACAGATGCGCAACTTGAATCAGCGTCTCATGCGCTGGTCTCTTTTCCTGCAGGATTTCAACTTGGAGATCCTTCACAATAAGGGATCAGAAAATGTCATTGCAGATAGTTTGTCAAGGTCTTTCTCTTGAATTGAACATCATAGGGGGATGATTAATTATTGGGAAAGGGGGTGTTACGACCGCGGTCGTAAGGTATTTTGTTATTGTATATTGTACCTTGTAGATGCCCCAACCTGGCTGTGCCTGCAGTGTGTGTCCTGAGTTGTCTTCTACCTAATTAGGTGTGCCATTACCTGCCGCTGATTCGCTGCTCAAGTTCTCGTGCAGGGTGGTGATAGGTTGCGGTGGAGCTGGCCTTCGATTTAAAGCAACCGAAGTGACGTCACCGGAGCAGCAGGGGGAACCCCGTCACTCTCAGATCGCAACCGGCCACGTCAGTTCCCTTGCGAAAGCTGTTGTGTGTCAATTTGTATATTGGTAAAAGTAAGGGTGAACCTTTGGAGTTTCTTTGTATAGTTTGTGCCTCTAACAGGGAGAATTATTAACTGTGTCTAATCCTCAGCTAGGCTACTGTCTCTTCCGTAGACTTTTTTTTGTTCTGTCAGATTAAAGTGTCTCACCCTGAGGTAAACAACCCCTCTTGTTTCTGTGAACTTGTCAATCCTGCCTTTGTTAAATAAATTACCTTGCTGACGGAATTTCGAAACTTAGTCTTCGTGGCTGCTTGGGATCTGAGTGTTACGGTGTGTATTTCATGTTGTGTCCTGGGCTGGCCACCCCTAGACGGGGCATAACAACCACATTTTGACAAAACGTGTGCATGCATGTCAAGAATACATTTAAATTGAACAAATCATGTCTATGTTTCTATATTGCAAATAATTTCAGTTCAGGTAATAAAGTTTAACAAAATCTAATTAGGCGCAGAGTAATTCAGTAAGCTCCAAATTAGGCAGTTGAACAAAAGTGTTCTATGTCCTTTCAAAATACTGCGCTTGAGCTTAATGACATAAACATGACACAAAACAAGTTTGACTTTCTGGGCCTGATTTTTCTGAGTGTGTATAATTACATGTGTGCAGACCAATCACTGCGACCATTCCTATTTTCCTCCAGCTGCAAAGACTAAAGGCAGGCGGGCAAGCAGCACAGGCAATGCATGTGTTTTTGTTATGATGCATTAAAAACAAGAAAACCCACTTTTGATTGGAAGGATTCTAAACTATACACATAAGAACCAGTCCAACTGAATGATTGCGGAAGAGGTTGTGATTTTCCTTGCGTGTATTGCATGATAAAGCAAATCGAGCCCTTTATCATTTTAGTTTATCATTATAAATGGTTAGTTTTTGTGACCATGTGTCCATGATTAGGAACTTGTATTTCGTTTGATTTGATCAGTTACATTTTTTCTCATTTTATTTTTCCTGTTGTTTTCAATATACCACAAGGAGGATATGAATTCTTTATTCTTCATGTCTGTCATGCCACGCCCCCAGTGCTCTGCATCACCAGAGTTCTGAGGAACCAGCCTGCTCCTCCACTCACCACTTAACTGTTTGCAACTGTGTACAATCATCTCATTATCTCATTAAGCCTACAGTATATAAGCCTGAGCTTTGCACCATACTGGTGCGAAGTCCCGTAAGCCTATTGAGTAGAGCAGGGCTATTCAACATTATCCTGCAAGGGCCGGTGTGGGTGCAGGCTTTCATTCCAACCAAGCACTTACACACCTGATACCACTAATCAACCCCAAGAGTCTTTGCTAAAGAGATTGATTAGTAGTATCAGGTGTGTAAGTGCTTGGTAGGAATGAAAGCCTGCACCCACTCCGGCCCTTGCAGGATAATGTTGAAAATCTATTTCCTCTGCATGTGAATCCAGTCACCATCATTTCCAGTTTTCAGTGCCTTACAAGCCTGCACTGAAAAGACATTACAATGGAATGCATGGCATGGTCATTTCTGATTTAGGCTTGTATGGCTTAAAAGGTGAAACAATCTCTCTAAACGTGTAATTAAGAATACTGTAATTAAGAAAAATTAACAGCTACATTGTTACAACATAATATTTGCCCCCTTCCAGATTTCCTCTATTTTTATATTTTTCACATTAATGTTTCAGATCATCAAACTTATTTTAATATTTGACGAACATATCACTTAAATAAAATCTGTCTGGCATTGTGAAGTAGGCAAAAAGCAGCACATAATGTCACAATCTAAAGAATTTTATGGTCAGATGAGGAACAAAGTTGACATCTATCAGTTTGGAAAAGGTTACAAAGCCATTTCTAAGGCTCACGGACTCCAGCGAACCACAGTGAGAGCCATAATCTACAACTCAAGAAAACTTGGAACAGTGGTGAACCTTATCAGGAGTGGCCTGCCTACCAAAATTACTCCAAGACCACTTTGGTGACTCATCCAGGAGGTCAAAAAGAACTCAGACGAACATGTAATGAACTCCAGACCTCACTTGCCTCAGTTAAGGTTAGCGTTGATAATACCACATTAAGAAAAAGACTGGGCAAAAATGGCATTCATGGGAGAATTGAAAGCAGAAATCATTGCTGACCAAAATTAACACATTTTACATTTGCCAAAAAGGGTAACACTTTACAATAAGGGTATATTAGTTAATGCAGTAATAAGCATTAACTACCAATTAATTAACACTTAATTAATGCATCAGAGAGCTAAATAAGCATCAGGAAACCTTAACTTACCATCTTTTAATGCTCTTTGACATCCTTATTATGAAGTTCAAAACATCCCTTAAGTATCCTTTAAGTAACGCCTCATACTGTCAAATTGTTCAATAATGTGTAAATTAATACCTTAGATAACATGAACACCATTAGTAAATGATAAGTAGACCCATTAGTTTGCTGTTAATTAACTGATAGTTAATGCTTCTTACTGCATTAGCTAATGTTAATCAATGTACCCTTATTGTAAAGTGTTACCCCAAAAAGGTCTCGATGACCCTCAAGACTTTAGGGAGAATATTTTGGGGATTAATGAGTTAAAAGTGGAATTTCTTGGAAGGCATGGGTCCAGTAGCATCAGGTGTAAAGCTAACACATCATTCCACAATGAGAACATCATATCAACAGTCAAACACGGTCGTGAAATGTCTGGCCATCAGTTTGTGATCTAAGGCTGAAGCGCAGTTGGATTGTTCAGCAGGACAATGATCCAAAACACAAAAGCAAGTCCATCTCTGAATGGCTCAAAAATAAATAAATAAATAAAAATGAAGGTTTTGGAGTGGCCCAGTCAAAGTCCCGACTTGAATCCAATTGAAATGGTGTAGCATGACCTTAAACAAACAGTTCATGCTTGAAAACTCTCCAATGCGGCAATTCTGCAAAAAAGTGGGACAAAATTCCTCCACAGTGATGTAAAAAAAAAACCCACTCAATTTCAGTTGCCTTAAACATTTGATTGCAGTTGTTGCAGCCAAGGGTGGTAAAACCAGTTATTAGATCAAGGGGGGCAGTTATATTTTCACATGGGTGATATAGGATTTGAACAAATTTAGGCTGTCTACAAAAGCAATGATTATTTAAAAACTGCATTTCGTGTCCATGTTTACATCAATGTTTACTTTCTGCTCTTTTATCTCACAATTATTATTTAAAATCCACAGTGCTTGAAAACAAATTCAACACACACACAAAGAAAATGAATTTGCTCTCCAGGCAGAATACCTATGCACTGCACTGTCATCCTCTGGTCAATCATGCCACTTTCAGAAATATCGTTGATTTCATGTCAGGCTAACACACGGCCCCATTGGCTGATGGGCTTTCACTATAAAAATGTAACCTACCTTCACACAAACCAGAAGAATATTATGGATCTAAAGCTAGAAGTCATTTCTGCACACAGTGCGCTGTGCTCCCTCAATTTAGAGAGCTGACAATACTCATACACTAACATAGGTTCAAGCATAATGATTTTTGGCTGCATGTGTTGAAAATACCAGCTGGCATCCTGAATTGATTTTATTTGGCCATGTGCGGTGTGTATTAGAGAATTCAATGAAAAGCAGTGCCTGGAAGGAGTGGGTTCTGCACAGGAATGATAATGTATTTCAGGTGTTTAAATCACAGTTACTTCATCCTTACACCTCATGTACTTGAAGGTCACCTGAGAGGAGCTGTGACCGAGAAGGTCGGGAGCTTGTTTAAAAAAGGAGAGAACACGAAAGACGCTCAGAGGCAGCCCCATTGTTATTTATTGGCACTTACAAGAACAGTCATTACATGTCTCCTCTCATCATTGCTCAAATCTGAGATAAAGAAAAACTGTTCTGGCAAGTTAATTGTGTTTCCCACCATAAAAACTTTTTCTTATTTGATCGTCGAGTAAAGTGCTCGTCTCTCACAGCAGCAAGAGCAAAAACTTTGAGAAAAATTTTGCCCTCACCAATGCCCCTTTCTGCAGTGAAGACAGCATGGAAAAATGCAGCATCTCCGATCCAAGCCAACACTGGAATATACAATTTATATGTGCAAGCGTGCTCATATTCACCGTACATCCAAAAGTGTATGGATGTTTTACTGAAAGCTCATTCACATACACGTATAACATAGAAAACAGACAGTTTTAAATTCTATTTAGAATAGCTGAAATTTTCATTGAAGGCTGGTAAGACATACTTTCAGCTTTAATTTGAGGGTATTTACATTCAAGTCTATTCCGGTATGTGGTGCCCCTCCCCCTTTCATAACCCCAGTTAGATTTAATGTAACCTTCAGCAACCCTGTCCTGTAAGGCCATACTGACCAATTAATTCAAAATTCAATTAAAGTGTCAGCTATGGAGAATTTTTAGAGTGTCTGTCCACTATGTAATGTAGTGTATGTCAGCAACGTTTCAGTTTAGTATCCACACACTTTTGGCAGTGTAGCGTATGAGGTCAGAGAAGACCCAATCATTTGCATGTACGGACAACACTTTGCAGGCACCAATACAATGAACGTGAGTTGTTCAAAGTAATGATACTCACCAAGAGAATGTCTCCCATATATTTTTTCATCCCTCGGGCAAAATGAAACTGCCAGTCCACTGTTCCTGAAATGTTTTCGGTCAGAGAGCAGTTGGCAGAACTTGGCACAGGCCGGGTTTGACATGATACCATGGTGTTCAGTCATGTGCTGTAAGCAGTGCTTCTACTATTTCAGTTATGAACTGCAGGGCTTCACTGATTTAAGGGGTGCTGAGAGACCCTTAAAATATATATTGCTGCCAGAGGGTACGCAGGTTTTTTTAATGCCTTTTCAAACTGGGATTTTTAAGAAGAAACAGATCCATTATTTTTTAAAATTGTTGTCTGGACACCTTGCATACACCATTAACAGCGGCTGAGTTGGCTAACTTGGTAAAGGTACCACTTGCCGTGCAAGAGTGACCAATATGGCATCTGATTGAATTAAGCCATCCCAGTGCTAACAGTGGCCAGCAGTCTCGAGACAGCAGCATTCGCGCTGCTGGGGATATGGGGTGGATACAGTCAGTTTTAGCTAGCATTGCTCATGCGCCTCCTACTGGCCATTCGAGTGCTGGTCAGTAACATTCAAAACAAGCACATGTTCGGGTTTCCTCCACCGTCGTTCTGAGCTTGCAAGGTATGAAGCAGCGAGAGAAAAGACGGGCTGGCTGGCAGACGCATGTTTCAAACTGTTTGCCCTCTCCCTTGATGACAGCATGAGTGGCATATTAGCAAGCTTGGACATAGTTCACTGGTATGGCACTCCAGATTTTGGTGGGATTGGAGATGCCAAATTCATATGAATAAACAAGATAAAGTGGCTTTATTTTATATTGAACACTAAAATGGTGGTCATGTTTGTCTGTGAAAATGTTCATGCTCTACAAATCAAATGATTTTGTTTCCTCGTCTCCCCATCCATACTGGTTGAGGATTTGTACACTACATATATTTTTTTAAATTTTATTTAAGAGCATCTAAAATGCATTATTTCACATGTACAGGTAAACAAAAGTGACATCTGAAATGTGCTTGATCATATTATTTTCAGGTTAAAAATTCATTCCACTAAAATTGAATTTAAACAAATATTTGAGTGAAAATGATTTTTGATACAAAGTCAGGGCAAATTCAGAATGTCCAAGTTAACTAGACATTCTTTTATTTTTCAACTTTCTTTTACCCACTACCACAGAAATGATCCCCCATCAGGATATACAAAATGATGTTTTTTTCCATTAGTCATCCACACTGTGACACAAAAAATATCATTTTCATCTCTATCTCTGAACGTATGAATACATATTGTTTCAAGTTATGGAAATGTCAATGGTATTATGAGACCCCTTTCTTCTGCGGATATTTTTTTACTCAACCTAAATTTAAGAACCACTTTTATATTAAAGCCTTGGTTTCTGCAATGAAATTGCTCAGCAGTTAACCCTTGCCTGTAAGTTGCATTCTAGGTGGTACATCAGTATCAATGACTCAGACCTGCAGAATTTTAGTAATGAGGGAAGTGCATCCTGTGGGCTGTGAACTGCTACCCCCGCAATCAGGACTGCACAAAATGAGATATGACTAACTAATGGAGGAAAAAAAACATCTCTAGCCTATTATCTATCTCACCACAGTAACCAATAGCATGCCTGTGCATGCTGAAGAGCTTGAGATCATATTTCTGGAGATTGAATGTTATCAGTCTCCTCATTTATGTTCCTGTAAGATGCCACATTTCCTATGACACTTATGACAATAGTGAATCTTATACATGAGTCTGATTGTTACACACTTCATTGATAGTTGGCCAAGGCTGAAGCAGGTTTTCATAGAAAGCACTGGAAGATTTTACTGCGTAACAAATGAAAACAAAGTTTGCAGTTAAATAGACAATATTCGCAATTATTCGGGAGACAGAATTTTATACACCCTTACTTCATGTGCTCATTTACCCAGATGAACTCAAGTCTCATTAGTCTCTTCCTCTTCAGAGGAAACACCCTCAGCTGTCTCATATTTTAATCTTATTACGCCTCTGCCACACACAGAGGGTGGGAGGCATATTGTTTTTCGGTTGTCCATCTGTACAAGCGTCCGTAAAACTGTCCATCACAAATATCTTGTCTGCCCTATGTTTAACAGAAGAAGTATATGGATTTTCACAAAGTCAGACTGAGAACTCCCCACAGAGGGCAGATGAGCTTATTTTGGAGGTCAACGGGTCAAAAGTCAAGGCCACATAAGGTCAGCTGTATGTGTTTCCCAAAAATCAACTTTTAAGACATATGAGGCAATGGCAGGAGGAAGGCATAGCAATCAACACAACCCATCACACATTATATCAACCATAAGGCATGCTATTCTATGGGGTTACATAAAATTCACCTTTAGCAGCGAATGTTCAACTGCTCCCGACCCGCAAGAAATTGCACCCTCTAAGCTTGGTCTATTTTTATCGACATAGACTGTGCTAACTTTATTGCCCTTTCTTGACAGAAAATTGACAAAAAAAAATCTCTCTTGGTCTTTGGGGTCTTGTCAGTGCTCAGGCCTGAGGCAGTGAGGAGTTGAGTTGAGCTTTGTTGTCAGTCTTGCCCAGCATGCTGTGGGCTGCCCCAGTTTCCCAGGAAGCAAGTTTCTAATTAGGATAGTGAAGTATCCTTCTGTTGACAGCAGATGATGGAGGCATATTGGCCCCTTTAAAATACGGAATGCCCTCCAGACTGTGCGACCCACCGAATGTATCAGCACATTTGACAAGCCTCAAGGAAGGTATATTTTTGTAAAATGCAGAAAAGCTGGGGGTACACCAGGATAGCGCTATCAATATACAATAATGTTTAGTCTGTGGTTATTAGCCATAGTTAAGGACCCCCTCCTGGCATTGATTAATCACCTAAAAACTCATCTCTGTTCATCAAAATTATTTAATGAGAATTCCATGAAATTCCAATTCCCATGAAACAGAATCCCTGCACATCTTAAAATAGCTTAAATGTAATTCTACACCTTCGATCTAATTTAGTATGTGCAATTCTACGAACACACAAATATTCCCCACCTCTATTCAAATCTCCACCGACCCCTCTGCTGCTTATCTACAACTAGATGATACTGGGTCTATATCATATCCCACTAACACTACCCCTCCTATCAGGGGTTGTGTGATCACTGTGCCACAATGCACACAGAGCAAGGAAACATTTGTTGTAGAAGGGAAAAAACAAAGATATAGCATCGTTTCACAAAGAAAGGCGCACACACACACACACACACACACACACATAAATGTATGTATATATGTATACAATGTTTTTTCATCCATTGTGGAAGCAGCAGCCGTGAGCTGTGGTGTGAAGGCTGTTGGTGCCAGTTTTGTTGGCAACACAAGGAGCCGTTGGTGGACACCAGCAGTGAGGGAGGCCATCAAGCTGAAGAGGGTGGCCTTTCAGGCCTGGTTGGCCAAGGGGATTCCCGACTCAGCAAACCGGTATTGACAGGCTAGAGGGACTGCAGCCACGGTGGTCGCTTAGTAGAAACTCAGGCTTGGGAGGAGTTTGGGGAGCCTATGGAGATGGACTTTCGGGTGGCCTTAAGGAGGTTCTGGCAAACTGTCAGACGACTCAGAAAGGGGAGGCAGGGCCTTGATTGGGAATATTGTTCGGTGGTGGAAGGAGCACATTGAAAGACTCCTGAATCCGGCAGACATGCCCTCCATGGAGGAGACAGGGATGGAGGACTCAGGTGAGTCTTAGTCCATTTCCCTGGTAGAAGTCACAGAGGCGGTCGAAAAGCTCCCCAGTGGCAAGTCACTAAGGATGGAAGAGATTTGCTCTGAGATGCCGAAAGCCCTGGATTTTGTTGGGGTGTCCGGACTGCCACACCTATTCAGCATTGCTTGGATGTCAGGTCCAGTACTCTTGGATTGGCAGACTGGGTGGTGTTTCCTGGTATTTAAAAGGGGGAACTTTGGGTGTCCTCTAACTACAGGGGCATCACACTGCTTAGCCTCACAGGGAATGCTTATGCCAGGGTGCTGGAAAGGAGACTCCAGCCAATTGTCGAACTGGAGAGGTCATTAGAGTTTGCCCACGTAGTCTACATTTGTTTTGTGGACTTGGAGAGGGCTTATGACCATTTCCCAAAAGGTATCCTGGGGGGGTGCTGTGGGAGTATAGGGCTCCATAGCCCTTAGTTAGAGCTGTCCAATCCCTGCGCAACCAAGGCAGGAGTTGTGTCCTCATTCTCGGCATTAAGTCGGACTTATTTCCAGCTGGTGTAGGACTTCGCCAAGGGTGTGCCTTGTCTCCTAGTTTGTTCATCATTTTCATAAACAGGGTGTCAAGGTGCAGCCGAGGCTTGGAGGGTGTCCAGTTTGGTGGCCTCAGGATTGCATCTCTGCTGTTTGCAAATGATGTGGTCCTGTTGGCTTCATCGTGCTGTGACCCCCAACGCGCACGGGAGAGGTTTGCAGCTGAGTGTGAAGCAGTTGGAATGAACATCAGCTCCTCCAAATCTGAGGCCATGTTTTCCTGCCGGAAAAAGATGGATTGTCCCCTCTGAGTCGGGGTGAGTTGTTACCCCAAGTGCAGGAGTTTAAGTTTCTTGGGTCCTGTTCACAAGTGAGGGTAGGATGGAGGGGAAGATGAGTCGCAGCCTTGGGGATCATCATCAGCTTTCATGAAATCCTTTCTAACCGGGGATTTCTTCGGCATGTGTCCACAGAGGTTGAAGGCATGAATCTGACTTTGTGCTAAAGCACTGAGAACCAAGTGAATGCAGATACATTATATGATCTTTTTTATAAGGACTTTATAAAAAACTATCATTTTAATTTATTATAATAGTGCCACAGCCGATATAGTGAAATAGCAGAAATTTTTGTTACTGTCGTTATATAAATGAAATTTATGGTGCAGTTAAATTGCGGCCAGTCCACCCCATTCATACATGCATCTGCAGAAGTACGGCAGATAGGAGAGCAGTTACTGACTGCAACAAGAGAGTTAACTTTGAAACCAAATTGCTATTAAATACGGATTGAGGCAGAGTATCTTGTTAAAAAAAAAAAAAAAAAAGTGGATTTTTTAAAACGATTACGTCTATCATTTTTCAATTAATTTTTACTTTTGGAGTTTGGACTTTAAGAGACAGTGCTCTTATTATAAAACTTTGGATCATAAGAGCTGGAAACAAATCCTATGCAGCCACCCCTGGAATGTAATTCCACAAAAAGAATAATACTAATGATATTACTATCGACTGATTTGTCAGCTACTTTGTTGGCTACTAGGAAAAAACAACAGGTTTAAAAACAAATACAGGGTTTAAATAAAATTAATATATCCAAAAAAAGCTACAGCATTCCAATATTGATTTGGAATTTGGTGGTCAACGTGAATCTGCAACATGGTTTACGTTCTGCGCCTAGTCATTTAGAAATCAACATATAGAATGCAAAGGATGTGTAGCCATGGCAAAGCGAAGCAACCACAATACGTCATCAGCCCACAGTGCATTACGAGCCATTTAAGATGGCGGCGGCTACAATCTTGAACCGGCTGCAAGGTCCATCTTTGGAAGACGATTAAAAAAAATATTTCACTTGATAGGGCATTTTCTTTATAACAGATCTTCTCGTAAGTACCGCAGGAACATTTTATACTTGTGTAAAAACAATGACAGTTCCCTTTGAGGTGCTAATTCTTAGCCATGACACTGACAGTTTATTTTGCTCCTAATATGTCTTGTTAGAATTTTTAAAAAAAGAGAAATGCACGTTAACAAAGTTAAAAACTTGGTTTTCATTGGAGATAGTCTTTAATAATTAACATATTTCTTAGCCTAAATCTTGTTTTTAAAAGACTGCCAGTCATATTAATGAATTGTATGCGTGAGACAATGGCTAATTTGCATAAGTTTCCAATTTGTGTCACAAAATGAGTACATTACAAAATTAAACACATGAGAAGGGAAAGTCAAACAGTTTAGAATGAATTTAATCGAGGCTGAATGCCAAAATACCTTAATAGGACCTGATATCCTGTCTCAAATTCACTCACTGATGTTAGATTTTAGGATTCAAAATGTCAGGAAGACATCAAGTTGCAGAGGTGCTATTTCTATGGGTCTTCTCCAAAATCACACATTTCATCAGGTAAATCCTGAATAAGAAATACTATGGTGTCCCAATGGAAACACACTGCATGAATGTGCCAGCATCACAATGTAAGACTAATTCGTCTCAGCTTTGGACAGAAATCCAGTATTTTCCTCAACAATGTCCAATCTGCAAATGTACGAAGACAACAATGGCTGACCATTTGCCAAAGGCTGGCATTTTGAGTGATATGAATGTGTAGTCACGTCCATCAGCATTTGGACATTGACAAAGTACTTGCTATTTTAGCTGTATACTGCAACACATGAGTGTTGCAATTTAAAAAAGACTATTAGTGCATTTGTTCCACTTCAAGTTGAGGGAATTTATTTTCAAATAGATTTAACAGTGTACAGCAGTTTTTAAACATAGACCAATTTTTAAGTGACCAAAAGTAATTGGACATTTGGCAGCACTGCTGTCCCAAGGCCAGATTTATTCCTTCATTATTTCATTTACAAGTAAGCAGATAAAAAGTCTGCAGTTGCTCTGAAGTGTGATATTTGCAAACAGAGTATGTTGCTGTTTACTGTCAATACGAAATCCAAAGCGAAGAGTAATGGCAGAACATTAGCTATGGACAAATGAAATATTTGGCACATCTTTAAAAAGAATGAATGTACTGGTCAGCTCAGGAACACCAAAAGGCCATTACTACAGATAATAGCTCTGCTGGGTGACCCCTTTCCATGGTAATGAGAAACCCTTAATAACCTTTGGCCACATAAAGAACTCTCTCTCTCAGAGGTAAGTGTATCTCCCTCAGCAATAAAGAGAAGACCTCACCAAAGTAAATACGGAGGTCTTACCACAAGATATTGCCTATTAGTAAGTCTCAACTAGAAAATTTGTGTCATTGGACATGGATCCCCCCCCCACTGAGAGTTTGTGAAGCCCCTAACATAGTAAAATTATCCAATTTTGTCAAACAAAATATGAAATGCACACTTTTGGTCTATCTAGAAAACATTTCCCGAAGCTTGTTGAATTCTATTCCATAGTTTTTGAGAAGAAGCGGATAGACAACATCCCCTATACAATGCCGTATGTAAGGATGGACGGATGGACATACAGACAGACAACGTTAACAGAAAAGTTAGGCATAACAGATTTATGGAAAGATGAGATCAACATTATACCGCTCATCCACCAAAAGTTGGTCATATGTGGACTTGAATGAAGGCCAATGAAACTTCTGTGTATTTATGAATGATGTGACGGTTGGCAAAAGAAGTATGGTGAATTGTGAATTATAAGGGTAACATTATTGGCGGAGATTCAGATAAATGCTTCAAAGCTCATTGGATGGTGCTTCACAGAGCAGATGCACAATGATCAGAAGCACACTGAAAAAAGCGACCCAAAACATTTTGCAGGCAATGAAGTAGATTGTTCTCCAATATTTAAGTCAATTAATGAACTTGAATCCAATTGAGCGTGGATTCTCCCCAACAGAAGGAAAACGCCCCAACAACAGGCCGAAACTGAAGACTGTGGTGCAGAAGGCCTGACACAGCATCACCACACAGCAAAAATCCCAGTGTTAATTCAACTCCAGTAGTGTTCATTTGAGTCCAAGATGGATGGCTTGGTGTCATATAAACTCTTCAGGAGTTGAATTAACACTGGGATTTTTGCTGTGCAGGGAAGAGACCCAGAGTCTTGCAATGGCTGCAGATTCCAGACTTAAGGCAGTAATTGACTGCAAATTATGTGCACGTATTCAAAATGACAATTCATTGAATGTTCACGCTAGTTTGTCCAACCACTTTTGAACATTATATTTGGAGGGAGTAGGGGGATGCCACCTCTGAGCTTGGGCTACTTAAGCTAACTAAGCGAGCAGCAAGAGCAAAGCCCTTCTCGGAAATACAACAGGAACTCAGTGGAAATGGCCAGGTGAGTTTAAGCAAAATGGACTTTATGGATAGGCACGCTCAATGTCCAGGGTGGCTTGATAAGGAGCTTATTATGCAATTCACAAGCCCTTTCCCCAGCTAGCAGTACGGCTGCCCAGATGGATACTAACTTTATCAACTCAAGAGCTTCTGACACTATCCAGTGATCTGGTAACATTACCTGATTGAAAATGCAAGCAGGGAAGTTTAAACTCAACTAGAGTTTAGCTTAAAAATTGAATGAGTTTTTCACCACTAAGAGCACTTCCTTTTTCTCCAGGCAAAACACTGCCAGCGCCAAAAACTCTGGTGATCATGCGCGCAAAGTGCAAACTCCATATACACATAACACCCTCATCACACTCGGTGCAAGACACGGATGTAATGGCTGTAAATGCCACTGACTCTTTGAGGGAAGCTTGGTAAAAACCACCATTGGTTTTTCCCAGATCCGGCCCTAGCCAGTTTGGTGCCCTAGGCAAGATTTTAGCTGGCGCCCCTCAGAATTATTGCCAATTTCCCCACCCATATTTGTACTTGTAGCAGGCAAGTTGTACATAAAATTCATTATGCACATAGTCTGTGATAATCTCTCTCTGCCTGCCAAAGATCTACTTATGTCTCTAACTATTCTTTAATGTTGAGGAGGGGAAAGATGGAGCCTTTTTTTAAATAAATACTGATTTATGTTTGTATAATTATGATTGAGTATATCATTTTAATTTAATTGCAATTAATCATTCATTGTAAATTACTTTGTTTACCTAATATTTACATTCTTGCGAGATGAATGTAGGTATGATTGTGTTACTACAATTGCTTCTTTATGCTGCTACAATCACCTCTGCATGTGGAGGCAGCTGCAACATCTGATTTATAGTAATTTATTTTATTTTTGTGACATTTGATGTTCTGACATCTAAACAAAAACTGTTGTGACTGCCACAGTTAAGTCTTTGCCTATCATTCATGTACACAGAAGGACTAGGATTAGGGTTTATTGACAATCAGGGATGACGTTGTCCAGCTAAATTTCGATAAAAATAAATAGTGTAGGTACTTTCTTTATTCCCCTTGGAAAATTTGTTTCTTTTCTGCATGTAACTATACATACTTAATAGATATTATTTAGGTAAAACAGCAGCAGCAGCAGCAGCAGTGTAGTAAGCTAGTACTGTAGTAGTTAGCAACATAATATAGGCCTAAATATGATCTCTGAATAGATGCCAAAATGTTCTTGATAACAAGCACTATAAAACAGGCAGCCAGTGCAGCGTCTGAATAATGTCATTTAAAGTTACATTAACTCCCATTTCTGAAAATTAATTTTCCTCAAACCTCTAAAAAGTTGCTAAACATCACTATTGTTCAAAGCGGCCAGCCACGTTACACTAAGTTAACGTTATCATTAACAGAGAGATTAACAACATAATGCAAATTAAGTTAGTATATGTTATTATACATTTATCATACATGACGTCACCTCGGTCTTTTTCACGTTTTTCCTCCTGTTCTTTCCTTCTCTTTCGCCCTTGAGCACCGGAGAGCTTTGGTCTTTTTGACATAACGTTATTTAAAAACTGTTAGGTGTCGCCTGCTGACCAGCCACTCATCCCCAACCATGCTCAAAGCTGCTGAGAGGGGAGGTCAGATGCAAACTGCGTGGGGGCGTGGCCATGTGCACGTGCGCGGGGGCGCGACAGGCAAGGTAGAATCTGCGGTCAGAGTCAGACTCAGACAAGTCATATTGATCCCCATTTGGGCGCACCGGCGCGGTGCCCCTCAGGACGGTCAGTGCCTCTAGCATTTGCCTATACTGCCTATGCCACGGGCCGGCCCTGGTTTTTCCTAACCCTGAAACATAACGTTAACGTACCGAAAAGAACGATTTCAAATCACTTGTAGTACGTACATTAGGGCCCTACTAGCTTATATCTATGGCACCAATAACAGATAATAACGCCCATTCAATCGACTAATAAAATTTGAAACAAGGGGTCAAACCGGGAAAATTCACCGGGCGACCAGACCAAAGGCAAGCATCAGATACAAATGGGATTAGCCAACGGTCAACCACAAAAATCCAATCTAACCAAAAAAAGGGCAAGGCGAAAATCAAAAGTCAAAGGAAAACTGGTTAATCACGAAAGGAAACAAAATACTCACAATCTACAAATGCAGGGTGAAAGAGTTAGTCTCGACCTGGGAATCGCAAGCGGTGACCTAAAGAGCACCAAACCTGGAAGTGAAATCCTCCCAAGACAACCACACATGAAGCAAAAGATCCATAAATACATGGGTATACCACAACAGGGGTCGTAACATGTATCAGCAGGCTGGCATTCCAACAACAGACACATATACAGTGCCTCTGCCACTATGAGAGAAATTTCATTGCAGCAAATCACTGTGGCAAGCATGTTTTGTGTAGCTATCATGCAAACTTACATGCGAGAGGCAAAGCACATTGCTGGCAGTAATTTTTTTTGAGCCTGATTGCCAGAGAAAAATTTGCTCAGCCTCATAGCCCTGTAGAGAAGGCTTTCCAAAAAGCAGCAAAACATAACTACAAATGGTTGCTAGCTCCAACCGATTCCTCGAATTCAATTGCCAATTGAGAGTAGCCCCACTCTAGCACAAATAAACACTGAATTATAGATGAGCCGGACGCCCACCCTGGAGATTATTGCTTTGAGATTATCTGTTTGAACTGTCAACTGAGCAAGCCCCTGTGCTTATTCCGATGGGAACCAAATTAAGCACCATTTGCTTGGACTACCCTGAACTGTGGACTACCCACAGTAGGCTGCAAGTTTTGGAAACCTGTTCCTAGTTACTCGTTCTGATTGGCTGTTTAGCACACCACTATGCCATCAATGGTTAGTGTGTTACAGTGCTTATTCCATCACAGACAAGGTGATCCAGAACTATATGTACCGCTCTGCAACACAGTGCAACTACATAGTGACTGTGGCCCTCTGTGGCTGGCTATAACCCGAATCAGACACTTAATTAGCCTTAGTGTATAATGACTGGAGAGGGGGCAGCCAATAATGGTTTTCATGTGAACAGTATTGCCATTCCCATTAAATACTGAAGCAGGCCATTTCACTGCTCTGCTCATCTGTGCCTTTGCAAGAGATCTGCAAGGCTGTCACTTGGACATCAGCCAGCACCTTCTCCCACTTCTACAGTGGTCCCTCTACCTTAAGCTTCTGCTTCAGTTTTCCCCCAGCTGCTCTAAGCAGTCGCAGGTGAGTTCCCTGTGATTACATCAGGATACACATTCCGCTAGAGCTGAAGCACT
The DNA here is from genome assembly GCA_029692085.1 of Gymnothorax javanicus. Classification (NCBI taxonomy): domain Eukaryota; kingdom Metazoa; phylum Chordata; class Actinopteri; order Anguilliformes; family Muraenidae; genus Gymnothorax; species Gymnothorax javanicus. The sequence goes on along the minus strand of CM056199.1, from coordinate 115,068,687 downwards.
GTCTGGAACACTATGAAGTAGAATGCTAGTCCCTAACATAGCAATGGTTCTATGAATAGGTTGGTGGACTCCAAAGTCTATAGGCACTGTATGAGAGTGACCTACAGGCAAGTAAGTCGAAGATGATATCTTAGGGGCTCATATGATCTGATGCAGTGGTTCTCAACGTTGATTCTCTGGGCCCACCGTCCATGTCGGTTTTTGTTCCAACCACAGTTCCAATCAGAGGATAATAATGAGCTGCTAATTTGTCTTAATTGGGATCATTTCATGTTTAGAGCAGTTATTTACTCTCATATTACTCTCAAATTACCCCGCGGGGTTCAATAAAGTATATCCATCATAAGCAACATTTTTGCAGAAATATCTATGCATAAAGAATAAAAGATCCTAGAACTCACTGTACTTTTTTCTACATTGCAAGTAATTTAAGTTAGGTATAATAACATTTTAAAACAGATCAAATTTGGCACTGAAAAAATCAGTAAGCTCTAAATTAGGTAGCTGAGAACAAGTGTTTTAAGGTCTTTCAAAATAATTTGGTTGACTTTCAATACATAAACATGGCAGAAAGCAGGTTTGACAGTTTATCATCTGTTTGCATAAACTGTTAGTTTTTTTCCGACTGCGCGTCAATTAACTTTCCGAATGGTTAAATTTCCCCCGTTTGTTTCCAATACATCGAAATGTGAATTCACAATTTGTTTGCTCGCATAGAAATTTCAGTCAAAATGTGGTTAAAGAGGGTAAATAACTGCTCTAAACATTACTTGCATCAACTGAAGACAAATTAACTACCCAGCTGGCATTTTAACGTTTTTTCACTGTTGTATCAACGTCATGGATCATAGTTGAATCACCGTTGAATTATGCTTTGATTTTGAAAGATGTATCAACGTTGATTTCGCAACATTTTTTCAACGTTGTTTCAACGTTGTAACAAATCTTGTTCAAATTTCAGTGTTGATTTTAGATCATTTTGTTAACCTTTTTGTAACCATCAGAGTTAAACGTTGTTTCAATAGCGTTTCAACGTTGAAAGGCCAACTGACATAATTTCAACCATATTTCTACGTTGAAAGTCGGTCGTGTGCCGGTTGGGTTACAACCATCCGAGTGAAACGTTGTTTCAGTAGCGTTTCAACGTTGAAATGACAACTGACATAATTTCAACCATATTTCTACGTTGAAAGTCGGTCGTGTGCCGGCTGGGTAATTGTAAAAAATCCAATGACTGCAGTTATGGTTGGTATGCAGTGGGCACTCATGACGAGAACCACGGGCCTAACGTCATCTACTGGAGGGTGACTATTCTCCAGCAGGGGACGGACCAGTGATTCGGCAACAACCCCCTCTCTAGTAGCGGTCCTTCATATAGCCACAGATATGGTCGTAATTGGCATTTTAGTAGTTAACCGTAGCCTGCACTCCATGTGCATAGCAAGGAAAATTCCCTGTTGTCCACTTGGGATTAAACCTTATATTATTAATGCTCCCACCATTTTCAACTAAGACCTGGAAAGTCCAATTTAAATTTACGATTAAAATATTTACGCTCATTGTCCCCCCCAAGAACACAATACTGACCATATTTTGAAAACATTCCATATTCACTTTTCTGGGCGCTGAACACAGAAAGCCTGCCTGAGTCGCCATCCAACTACCAACAGATGCGTAAATTTTTCAAACGCACCTACAAATGTTCCAGTATTGGGGTCAAGCTTAGCTGCAAAGAGAGAGAGAGAGAGAGAGAGAGAGAGAGAGAGAGAGAGAAAATGCGGTCGACGCACTAGTTTGTTGAGGTGTATCTTGCGCGTGTGATTTCGCCGAGGCGGATTAATTTGTGTTGTGTGTGCTACGGCTGCTTCTTGTCACTCATTCTCTGAACAGCCTGCAAGCAGAGCCAGAGAGCGGATAACGAGCATTTCTTAACCAAAAATATTACTGTACTCATATTAAAAAGAACCGCAAATAAATACTAAGCCATCAAGAGCACAAGCAGAATTCTTCCAGGAACATACCTTTGTGAGAGATTGCAATGCTTCAAACCAGGGACCTCGTCTGGGCATTGCTTTTCGTTGGCACTGCAGGTAAGATAGAATTTACTGTTAAAACATTTGGACTTTAGCTACTGGACAGCTGTGTTTAATGAATTTGTGAATGATTTAGAAACACAATGCTGTGATCATTAATGCACGTTGTTCTGAAGTCTGCTGGAGTAACAGTGCATGGTAATCTTCTATGAATTCCATGAATCACGTTCCTTCTTTTAGCTAGTTTATTCAAACGGGAGCTGTCCCTTCTGAATTTTCAAAGATCTGCGTGGAAACGTTTGCTTCGTTTGCTTTATTTGGGTAACGTTATTCCTTTCTTAGTGGCTTGCGTACATCGCCGATCTGGGCAAAAAAAAAAAAAGCTTGCAAGCCACCTTTTTGATGATGTGACCCTCCATTTGATGGACAAACGATGCCACATTGTCTCCCGGGTTGTTGTATTTGTTTAAGCCATGTTTTGGTTGGTCGAATTATACAAGAAATTGCAACGCTAAGTTCAATTAACGTTAGTTAACTTAGAAAGGGGGCTTTGTGCTTGAAGCGGAGCCCCATCTCATTTGCCTTGCAATTGCATCAATTGGTGCGACAGTGTGTGACAAAGACTGCAAGACGAAAACAAGGATTTTCCCTTGAGATAAGCGTTAATTGATCTTTCATTAAAACTGGTTTGGCTATTTACTGGAGTTACTGAAAAAGCACGGCTGGACATTTTCAAAGGATGCTTGAATTATTCTCGCCAACGTTAGATGTACGTGGACTGGATACCATTTTCAGAGCAATAGTCAGCTTGCGAACGTTAGACATTAGCAAGAGTAGATAGAAGTACTGCTGAAGTTCTATTATCTTGGAATAAATATGATAAATAGCTTCCAGACGCTTACTCTCCTCGTAGATCGAAAGCATCAGGGCTGTGAAAGAAAATAAGGCTTTGAGCTTCACAAAAACTAGGATTAACTGAGTGCAATATAACGTTAGGCAATGTGCGTTGCGCGGATTCTCTTCGCATCCATCTCGACGCCTCTGCGCGCACGAAAACTCATTTGAGTAGTTAGAGGTTCTCCTTACAGATACATTCCTCTTCAGCATTATAAAGCCGCTTTCATACTGGACGCGCGAAACGAATTTTTCGCACGACAGATTACATTCAAAGTCAATGCAAAGACGCGAATACACGCGAAAACGCGTGTATTCGCATCGTTGCATTGACTTTGAATGTAATCTGTCGTGCGAAAAATTCGTTTCGCGTCCGTTGTGAAAGCAGATTTAGGCTACCATAAAATTGTGCGTGAAAACGCGAACTCATTTAATGTTGAGTCCATACAACACCTAATCACTGTACGGATAAGATCGTTGCTTAGTAATGGTGTGCTGCCGTAGTGATGTGCTTATGAATAGTATGAGTCGCTGAGCTGTGACTATTGTTCAAGTGTAATGATCTGGGCTTTTGTGAAAATGTCTGGCTTGGGAGAAATACAATCGGCCACTTGCGCGTGTAAACTCTCTTATGGCGAATCAGTTTCTGTGCTGTTGTTGCTTTGGACATTTTGGCCACTGAGTGGTCCTCGGAGGCTCGGACATGAACTCATTACATTAGTGCAGACTAATCAGCTCCGGTTTGTGGGATATCGGCTTGTTTCGTTACTTTTATCATCGAGATGGAGAAAAAACGTGCAGCCTCTGATATTTATGGTAACAACGTCGATCAATTCAGTGATTTTTTTTTTTGTGAGTGATACTAATTGCTGCAGAATCACGATAAAATAAGCATTGTTGCCTGAGAGGTGATTCGAATTGCGCACACTGGTGGAACAAAGCTAGATGGTGTGCCTGGAAGCATTAGGTGAATTTTATTCCGACCAATCAGAGTGCTTGGGGCTTGGGCGCGAATAGACCGTTAGTTTTATTCCTAACTGGGGAGGATCTGCCCACTCCCCGTTGTCAAAGGCACAGGTTAAGTCAAAGCAAAGATTGCGATAGCTGTATGTGTATCAAATTTGATAATCCATATTTCTAGTAATGGGGCGTAGTTTCGACTATAATTTATTTTAGTTTGGTTTTCTGATGTAAACCGAGACTTCAGACCACATTAAAGAAAAAAAAAACATAATTTTAATATTGTAATGGAATTCATTGCTAGATAATCAGCATATTGCTCTAAGGGGAAAAAATGTGTCTGGTGCCTAATTACCCTTTGCAGTTGGTATTAACCCCGTGAAATATGAGGTGGGAAAATACAAAATAATTTGAATTTGTGGAAAAACATTGCCAGTTGTAACCATCTGTCTTAAAACTACTTTTTTTCAAACGTTCTAAAATATGATTCTTATTGAATCCATAAATTTCTGGTTTCTGGTCTCTGAAAATACAAATTAGCACAGGAATTACAGCTGTGACATAAGGTATTTTGGGTAAGGCCGTCATCCAGAAAATAAACTGATCTCAAATGGCTTGAAAAGACTGGTGACATTTACACTGGGAATCTGACTTGTTTTTACCAAAATATATCCTACAACAGGCAGGCATTTATCCTCCCATACTTCCATCCTTTGGTTGAACACAGACAATGCTGTTTCAGACCATTTCTGGGCAATATCCAATGGTCCCCACCTGCTATAATTAATCTCAAGCTGACAGATCAGCACCCAGGCTGGGAACCAACCAAATCTGTCAGAGAAGGTCGAATTCAGTTCAGTATGTTGTTAAGCGTATACGTTTATGCATAAAATAGCGAGGGAAATGTTCACGCATATGGTCATTTTCATTTAATCATACATTTATTGCACAGAAACACCCACCATACTGTAATTGGGTTGCTAAACATGTAGCTGATGTAACACTTTCGTGGTACTTCTTGAGCAGTCTGAGTGTGCCTGTTCCACCAATTTGTACTATAGCCTACACAATTTGAGCATGTTTCCCCAGACAACGGCTATATCCTACCATGATTAATCTTAAGCAGGTGTTGGTTTGTTTCACTGAAGCGCTCTGTCGGTTGGCATATGCATCGAAGATGTGCGCCTGAAATGTGTTACAGTGGAGTGTGGCCCTGTGAAGTCGGTTGGGCCGCATTGTTCTCTGCTCTCTGACATGCTATTCAACGTCGTGATGCAGCTGCTCAACCACGCACTCGACATTAGACGCCAGAGTGACAGATAAATTCTGGACTGCTGTTCTCCGGGCATCGCATACACAGCATTCCAGGCACTGTCCGGCATATTTCTGGATGTAACATGACCGGTGGTTACATTTTTACATTTGTTTTCATTGGTGTTTGGAGAACGTTAAGGGGGAATATACAGGAAACTCAAAGTGGTTGAGTAAATACAGTTGCGCAAAAAGTCATGTTTTATGTGGGTTGGACAAAGAGAAGAATGTTTAGAGGCATAGGGGGGTTCGGTTGGCCTTTGAGGATGGTTAAGCACTGAAGTCCCAAGTAAGCAGTTTGGCATAAGTCTCCACGAAAGGCGTGGGCTTTAAGAGTTGTCAACATTGGGGGGGGGGAATACAAACAAATCCAGGATGAATAACATCTGGGGCTTAAACTTCTGCGGGGAGTTCAAAGCCACAGTGAAAATTAAATGGCCTATTTTTAAAAACGGGGAAATTGTAAAGACCCAACAAGAGAAAATTATAAGGTTGTGAGTCTTTTGCTGGAAAAGGAGAAATAAATTCAGCTGTCTGGCCCTTCAGACTTTCTCCCGGTTCAGAAAGCGGTTACTCTGGTATATGAGTCAGACTCCGATTTTGACAAAGATGAGCCTACATAGACTAGTAAAGTCTGAAAACATACTACTGGCAAAGATTTGAAGGTCTGGGGAATGTTTTATGTAAATGGAGGTTTGACCTGAAGGGGTTTTCTGAGATGAATGGAGAGGGTGCTTTATGAAACGCTTTTTATAGCCTTTGAAGCTGTTTCGTGTTATAATCATAGATAGAGCTGGTTCTGTGGTACACTGCGCGTCTTCCTTACTGGAACTACTTTTTTTGGAAAATCATGCTCATTCAATTCTCGGCAAAAAATGTTGCTGAGGCACCAGTTTTTTCCTCTCTGCATTTGTTGACCTGCGCTCAGTCCACTTCCTTTGGGGTGCGACAGACTTTCAGGTAAGAGACTCGAATTTACTGGAACTTGTTCTGGAAAGACTGGCACAAACAGTAAAAAATCCAATTAATTCTTCATTTCCCAGAAAAATCCATTTACTGTGCTGGATGTGGTGTAACTTCCATCCAGAAAAACTCTTGGGAGATTTCTGAGTGTAAACAGACGCAACTTTGTTATGTCTGTTTGTGGTCTCGCGCCTTGCAATCCGCCTGATTTAGCTTCAAAAGAATGATTCATTTGTTTGATTGCATATCCACATTTGTTTTGGGCCTGCGCAATTTGACATGAATTATGTTGTCGTATTTCACAATGCACAGTGAGCAGGCTAACGTTAGTATCTGGTTGTGTCTCTTTAATTATTTGTTAAATTGTATTTCTTTCCATCTTTGCTGTTTGATAACAGTGTAGGCCTTACGTTTTTGCATAGTGATAAACGTGTGAATGGCGACGGGGTTAATTTGCATTGTGTATGCCCCCCCCCCCGACCCCTCCCTTGAAGGCTCGCCATACATGGAGTGCTTGAGAAGAACATAAAGAGGGGAACTGGGGTTTGTTACATTGAAAAGCGACCCCCGCTGTCCTGCTCTCCCATCCACCCGTCTGCCCCAACCCCCTGCTCTCTCTCCATTCAAGTGGACGGGATCTGAATGGGAAGGGGCTGAGGGTAGCTGTATATGGTTAGGGGCAGCTGTGTCTAATGCTAAACCCTTGCTGTTGGTGCGTGTGTGTGAGTGTGTGTGCGGGCGTGACTGTGCCTGTGTGCTGATGGGGAGGGGCGTAATGAACACGTGATCAGTGCTTCGTAGTCGTTACCTCTCCGAGTTGAGTTACAATGGGAGTGACTCATCAGCCTATGATGTAATCCCCAGCAACGGCGCTTCGCTCATCCTGGGCTTTGGAAAGCCCTGGCGTTGATTAGCTGCATCCGTGCACATCTCCTAGGTAGCAGGTGTCTTGGGTGCTTGCTGTGCCTGTTGTGCTTTAAAACAGCCCTTTCCCATGAGAGGGCGGCATATGGCAGCATGAATCTTATTTCTGGTAGCTGGTCGGAGAGGTTGTCAGTTCACGACTGGGGCTTTGAAACTCGCTTACGATAATTGAGTTTAAAGGCATCCTTGTACTGTTGTGCTGCTGAATTGTACAGGCCCAGTTTAACTTGGCTTTTTCAGGTTTGTGCTGGGAGAACTGCTTTCCCTAACATTTTTCAGCTATCTCCAAATAGATATGGATGTTAAATGTTAGCTGTGAAGTTAACTGCTGATGAGTCTTTCAGAAAGTTGCTGCATATGGTCTTGAATTTACCCTGTGGAAGTCTTGGATATTAACAGCATTCGGCTCCATGAAACCAATAACCACAGTCTGATTTTTGAACATATTGTGCAATGTCATATATATTCTGCTTTACAGAAATGCAGCCTGCTGTTTGATGATTTGCAAGAAAAGTTCTGTAGTTAGTATTTGTGCCGCCTCAGGCGAGTCATAAAAGCCAAAATATCAGCTGCCATTGTTCCTTCCGTGTGCAATTTTTCATTCTCACCAAAATTTTTTTGTTTTAGGACATATTTAATGGGGCTGATGGTTGGCATTCTGTTTGGAACTGCATGCTGCGTACTTCTGAATATATTTGACGTAATAATCTCCCGTGCCGTTCCAATAGAAAATGTAAATTTGTAACAATTGGGTGACGTACTGCTGGCGGTGTTCATAAGGCTCTTATCAAACTCTGTAAAAATGATGAAGGACACGGAAGATGTTTTTGAACTAGCGAGTGAGGTCAAAACTGGAGAGCATTCCTCTGAGATTCTTGTTTACTTCTGCTTTGGGAAAACGTAACCCAATAGTAAAGGATTAGGTAGAAAGATATATTAGTGTCCATAGCTGGTTGGCACAAATTATTTGGGTGCTAATTATTCCACTGATAATACATAGTTTCTCAGTTATGTTGTGAGAAATCACTGTATCACGATTGGACTGTGCTGATCTGTGTTCCCTCTAAGATTTTGCATTCTGCCAGGATGCATTATGTATTCAGCTCAGCATGCAGAATTTATGAGGTGCTGTCCATATTGTGGAGACTCTTGTGTTTTCTCATTTTCCGGCTCTTGAATATTCATGAAGGAAACTGACAGAAGACAACCAACTTCATTGGTTGGAATGGGAGCACAGCAGTCAGAGGAACCTGGAACCAACTGGTGAAGGAAGTACAGTGGATAGACTTTCTGACAGAATAATGTAGAGACTAGGGACAGCGTATGGAATAGAGGTATGCTTACTGCAAACCGGTTTGATCAGGAATTCCGTCCTACTCAGCCACAGCCCTCGATCATAGTTCTTTTTTTGTCCATCTGATGTTCTCCCGTTATTGTTTCAGCTAATTGTTGATTTGCTTATGTTTGCGTGTGCGCGTGAGAGGCGAGTATCGCTTAGGTGCTCGTGGTGTGAAAACTGACGTGTTTCTTATCAGGCTGGCTCAGCGCTACTTCAGAGACTCGCGAGGCATATAATTCACCATGACTTTCAGGGTTGCCGGCCAATCGCATTCATAAAGCCGCGACTTTGTTGTAACCTTATGTTTTATACATGCAGTTCTGGTACCGCAAGAAAAAAAAGCTAGCAGACTTAAAGGCAAAATCGACTTTGAGACTATAATAATTGGAAAATTCTGTGCGTGCACCCTTCTGAATTAAATTACGTTTTTCTTTTTCTTGTTATTTAAAGGACACATTGAATTGCTTTGCGAAATAACCTTTTTTTGCATGTCTCTTTAGATGAAAGCCACCGTGTCCTGGCCTGAGGTGGGGGGGAGTGTGTGATTTATTGGGGTTAAGTACTGAAAACAGCTGAAGAAGAGCGCTTTGAAAATGCCCCGCTGACATTGCCCTTAATCTGCAGAATGAGGGCAAAAGAGAAAAGACAAAGACAATGAGAGACAGAGAGGGGCTGAGAGATGCAGTTGTGTTTTGAGGGAGGGACTAAGGGCAGTGGGAGCATTATAGACTGTAGTGTGAACAGGCCCATGTTAATGACAGTGGAAACGGTTTGCTAGTGTCGCTGTCAATTTCTGTCGTTTGAGCTGCTATAATGAAAATAAAGCCTTTTACTGCTGTAGCGGTTTCTAGAAGATATATTCATCAGTGATGGGCTTGTAAGAGAGAAATGGACCAAATAGTACTAAATGATGGGCTAAATGGTGGGTGATGGACAGAATCAGACGCCTTTTAAGCGTCAGTCAGTCAGTTTTTGAACAGAAATGTAGCCCCCTTTAAAAAGAAATGTCCTTTGGCTTGTTTTTTATTATAATGATTGAGAAGCGTAATGAAAGATGAGATAGTATTTCCTTTTTTCCATTTAGCTTGCTCTTCAACTCTGTGAGAGGTTTTTTTTTTTTTTTGCCAAACTTATGTTTTTTCCCCCGAAACTTTCAGCAAACGCGGCTTAGCGAGAGTGATGTACTTTCAACTGAAAAAAGTGATACTCACATATCTCTAGACCTCATATCGCTGAGACCATCATATATTGTCTCCCGATGTGTTTGGACAGCTTCATGGAGCTAGGTGTGCAGGGCGAAAATCAGTGCAACACAGCACTGTGATACTTTCCTCTGTAGTGCTGTATTGATGCATTGGTGCCAATTAAACATCTCTTCACTGCTTTTTAGAAGCAGATGCTCATTCTCAGTAACTTAATTTGTGCTGCTTTTTTTGTACTTGTTTTCACAAGTGTAAATAAACGATCAGGAGTTGGGTATCACATAACCATGGAAACAGTCAAACCGTCTTCGACAGCATAAATGCTTAATGCTATGCAACACCTTTATTTTTGTCCGGTGACATGTCAACAAGCTTAAAAACATAAATTAAAATTATGATTAAGCCTCAAGCTGTGATGCGTTGAAAGTTGGCTGACTGTACGTATGATGTGTCCACATTGTGACTAAATAAGTCTTTCAAAATACAGATTATTGCTAATTTTGGCTCAGGGCTTACCTGTGGATTCATCTTTGGATGCTTTGGTGAAGGAATTGGAGACTGCCCGCATCCTACCAACAGGATAGCAAGCTTCCTTCTGTAAATACCTTCTAGTGTTTTTAGCATTAAATTTTACACCAAGTACCTTCTAGCCAAGTAAGCATGAGTTATAGTATACATTTGTTCGGTGAACCGCGCATCCAGGCTCGACTGCACGCGAGAGTCTTAAGTAATGTGTTTGTGCCCATCCCCATTTCTCATCCCTTATGCTTTATGGTCTAATTAAAAGCAAATGCTATAACAGCTGTCCGATTTTGATTCTGAAATGCGTCAATTGTATACTAACCCATTGTAGTGGGTGTTGCTGGTGACGGAAGGGTTGAGAGATGTTTTTGTGAGACAAACTTTGTAACTTTGGTTTTTTTCTGAGGAAGGAAACTGTCGATTTGTGAAGCAAACCGGTGATTGAAAGCTTAACTTTGCTGACACTAAGTTGGTCTCGAGCAACTTAGATGCAAAGAGAAGAGCAACGATGCGGGGCTAGGAAGCATCATTTCCTCAAGAGAGTGCACATATAATTCAAAGAGAGATGGCAAAAACAAGAAATGCTGACTCGATTGAGAACATCGAACACTGAACTGAATCACACTAACAGGTACAAAAGTGCCGGAGTATGCATTAAAGTACATTAAATGAACAATAGCGAAGACCTACGCACTCCAGATAATATACGTTGTACCTAATGAGGTGTTAGGGCTATGTCGGGGCTCTGCAATGCTCCCATATTTGGAGCATTTGCTCCTTAAAAATAAGGTATTTTACCTGGAAGAAAATAATTGTCAAGCACATCTACAAATTGGAATGCAGTAATGCGCTCCTATATTTTTCAACACGGGACCGCTATGCTACTTAGAAAATGTTACCATGGGGTTCTTCACTGTGTAGCACTGCTGTAGAGGACCAGACAGTCTCGGCCAGCATACGGTCTTGGGGTGGTTGGGAAATGGGGGGGTGGGGTCTTAAGTCTTGTCTCATCGGACGGTCTGTATCGCTGCTGCTCTGACTATTCTCAGAGCATCATCATTCCACCATTCCAGCTCCTTGTAGCACCATCTATTTTGTTGTTTACGAAACCTAACGCTCCCCTCAGCAGTTAATGGCATTTTCCGTGCAAAAAAAAAAGCGATAGAAGTATCTGTCAGCGATATGAGCCGTTGATGTGATCCCTCTGCCGTAAACCGATATATTCCCTCCCACCATATTAAGCAGAAATATCGCTTAGTGGACTTAGTAGATTGCTTAGCAGGGCTGTTTTCTCGAGCGTAATGCGTCAGATGGGAGAAAGTTGGCAATGCAGGCGGTGCACGAGGTGCTGAGATGCCGGGTGTTAAAGGTCTTGGTCTGGATCCAGCCCCTCTGGTTAAGCTAAAGCCATTATGTAAGACAGTAGCGACCAATTATTTTTTTTGCTTTTGCCAGTCCGGAGGCAGAATCTGCCACCTAAAAAAATGTGTGCCCGGCAATTTATACGTGTGCTCTTTCTTTTTGTTTTTTTCTATTGCTTGTGAAGTTTCTTGTAAGCTCCCAGGGGAATGATGTGGTGTTGCCTCTACAGAATGTTCAGAGTATTTTATAAAAGTGTATTTTAATTTAGGCCTACTTTTTTCACAGAAGTCAGACGCCTGCTTACATGGTAATAATGATTTAGTGCTTTGAAGTATGTCATCCGTTTGCATCAGTTGCTGCATTTTTGCGGTTCTTGTAATTTGTGGCCTCGGTTACTGAATTGAAATGGTTTCCCTGTGCCCCAGATGGTCCATTTATTCCCAACCTGACAGATAATGGATTTTCACATTCTCTCTTTCCCATTCTCTCTCCATCTTTCTCCTCTGCCTGTTCCTTCCTCTTGTTCTCCTTGTTCCGTTTTCCCCTGTCTGGATCCCTTTAAGAATAGTTTCGGCCGTCCGGGCTCCAGTACGCGAGTTTGGGAGCCACATATTGAGTGACAAGCCCCTCATTTATCCTAATCTGCATTGAAGGTGGAGCTTGGTGGCATTTGCTGATCAAACACGCCGTCGGGCTGTTTCTTTGCGAAGAGGATGTTTTCTTTATTGCCTTCACATTCTTGCTCTGGGGGCTAAGAAAAAAATGTATGCCTATTAATAGGTTCCTCATTCAGAAAAAGATGTTCACTGCCCTGAAATATCTCTCTCTCTCTCTCCCTCTCTCTCGCTCTCTTTCAAACTCACATGCAAACACACTTGTGCACACATGTGTGCATTGCTACCATTACCAGAAAAATCCCCCAGTCGCTTGTATAGACACTTTTATCTATCAGAGGGCAGTGTCTCGAGTATTACCGCAGATGTTCTCATGGCCAGTTGAAAATAATGCTTTTTAATAGATGGAATAATTGAATGGAATTGAAATAATGTGTGTTAATGGATGTGGTAATTGAGTGGGGCCAGTGGTGTAGTTTTTTTTTCTGTTTAAAAACAAAAACTGGGTTTGTGACGGCGTTCTATCAGTCCAGTCTCACCCACAGTCTCCCCAGACTCATGCTGTTGTTATGTTCTTTTTTTTGGCCTGCTGAAATGTATGAAAACATATGTGAGCGCTTCCCGTAGGGTGTCGACTAGCGTGAATTGTTGTCCTTCAGCCCTGTCATCGTTGCTGTCCAAAAATACCAGCATGGGAGTGTAGTGTAATCTAATTCCCCCTCAACAGTTCTGCACCGTGAACATCCATAGTTATTTTTAAAGGCAACAGTCTGACGAACTGCCTGCTGCCAAGGCCTGCAACTGAGATTGCGGCACTTTCGATGTTCTCGAAACAACTAGCGTCATCCGCAGCGCCCAGCGAGGGATGAGCGGTCCTTTGGAAGTTAATGCCAGGCTCAACTGTTTCCTCAAGACGGCTTTTTTTTGCCCTAAGAGTCAACCCTGACGTTTGCCACCAGATGTGAGAGCGAGGAATTCGGCGGGAGGGATGCTGCAATACTATATGCCACTCTCGAATCTCCTCCCTTTTTAGCTGCCATTTTGTTCTTGTGCCTTTCATCAAGCTTCCCTTCAGTACACATCCATTTTGAAAGTAAAGGCTGATCTGATGAGTTTGTTTTTCAGTCTTGACAGATCTTTCTTCTCTCTGATTGATCCTCTGAATGTGAGCACGCCCCCCCTCCACAGGAAGACTCTCGCCCCTGGGCTGACCGTATATATTGCTTCCTCCTCAAATGCGCCGTTTTATTTGCTGAATTTGGAATACCCAGTCACATTCACCTGCGTCAATACGACCCTCTCTGCCGGTTAACTCCTGTCGTGTTGGAAGCCTGCATTCCTCCAGTGCAGACAAGTTGCAAATGCACTGATGACTGCATCACTGTTGCTTTTGACCCTGTTGGCAAAAACACATACCTAGCAGGGCAATGCTGCAGTCAAGATTTGATACTGTACACCCACCATGTGACTCTAGAGCTCTTTAATTTCATTTTTACCTCAATGGTCACACCCCCGCATTTGAATCAAGTTTCCAAGGCAAAAGTGGCGCCATGTTGATTAAAAATAAGAAGCAAACTAACCTTCCTAGATTAGTCTTGTAATGTGCTACAGTGCTGTCTGTCTTTTCTGAATGATACCTTTGCAGAGCTGATTGAATGGGCACTCAGCTTTGTAGGATGCGACTGGTATTTTTAATTAGTGATTTTTTGATCAGGAGCATTTCCTTTGATGCTGATTCAAAGTGCTGATGGACGCGTACCTGAGTTGTAATTCATATGATTTTGCTGCTCTTTAGTGTTCTGCTGCAACGTAGCTTCTGCTAATTAATGCCACAGACCTAGGGAACAAGGTTGTTAGCAGAGATTTTAGCTGATTAATGGACTGGAGAGGTGATGAACCCTCGCAGTCTCCTGCTTCCCCAAATCTCAGGGCTTTAATCTCACCTACGACCACAACAAGAGAGCTTGTTTGTTTTCTCTCTTCTCAGTCTTACACTGTGTTTCTTGGGGTGGGGATGCAATGTATCCTGCCCCCAGTAGTGCTTGTAATACAAGGGTTGAACGCCTTGACAAAGTATCATGTTGTGTATAATAAATGGATAATAAACTAGAGGCACTCGTAGAGTGCAAACCTCCGCCAAGGCAGCACAATCCAAATCTTCATGAGTGGGAGCAAAGTTGAGTTATCGCGTGTCATACAATTTCAAGATGGCTGCCGTGGCGGCCATATTGTTTCACTGATCGCGGTGAAAATCAATCGGGTCCATCCTTATGTAATAGCAATGCACCCACAAAATTTCAGCCAAATCCGTGCATTACTTTTTGGGTTATGTTGTTCACAGACAGACAGACAGACAGACAGGGGCGAAAACATAACCTCCGCCCCAACTTCGTTGGCAGAGGTGATGAAGGCAGTACAACTGCAACACATGACTTTACCTTCGGGGAAAAAAAATTTGTGGGCATATAATGTATTTAAATGCCTGTTTACCTAAGAGAAGTTTGCTGATGCATATAAACGCACAGAGCGAACATGTCAAAAACACACATCGCTCCGCTAAAATTCTTATATGATCCCCTCCCTCCCACGTACAGTAGACTCTCAATTACAGTCCCTTTTACAATGTAGACATTTATCTTACGCTTTTAAGCAACACTGCGAATGTTCTTTTCATGTCGGCAATGCTGGCGAGTGGCGGCAGTGAAAAGATCAAAATGACGGTGCAAACGGAGTCCCTTTAACAAAGACATGTGTTTACAATGGCGAGAAGGACAAAAGGAATGTCACGGCGAGATGTGATTGATGGAAAATCTCTCAATATGGTCAGGCAGTTGCTGCACGAGGCATAGTCAATGCTGGGGTCACTTCAGGGTTGACATTTCGTCAGTTTCCAGAAGGGCTGCATGTATTATTCAGCCAAACGGACCCGTAAGCCAGAGACAGAAATATTCTCGGCATGCTTCGCCAGCCTTGCGCTGAATCTCCTGCGTTTGATGACTGGCTTTATCACCGGATTTCAACTGAGGCCGTCAGGGAGGCTGCAACGTTTTATTGAATTTTTCTTTTTTTTTCTCTTTGGTTTTGAGTTGTTGCCATTTTCAGTGCATTTCTCACTATGATCGTGCGAGTAAAATCAGGAGTGATTTTCCTGAATAAAATCTCACCACTTGAGGCAATATCTGTTGAATCAGCAATCACGTCATAAGTCTCTGTTTAGCTGGTAAAGACCTGGAAGAGTGTATTACTACATGGATATTTTGAGGCTGGACTTTACCCCAGCCTTGGATGAATGTGTTGAATGTACTCGTGTTTCTTTTTGATGTGTTGCTGAGGTGAGAGGAGTTTTCAAAATAAAATGTTGCCTAATCACTCAGCTAGTGTCTGAATAAAACGCTAACTTGCAAAATTGCTTGCCAAGCATTCAGTACATAAGAGTATGTCTTGGCTAAACAACACTGTTGCTGAGAGCAAAATAAAGTTCAATCTTGGTAATGTTGTCTAGATGGAGAAGAATAGCTGACCAGTATCAGCACAATCATTCAATATCTCTGAACAGTATGACGAGTATTATATTTAGCTAAAAAGGTTACCTTAGTTCCAGAGGATGTATTTTGACAGAATTTTTTTCCATTTTTTGGAACTGTGATTCCAGAAGTGGAATGGAATTTTAAAGTTATAAGCGGATTTGATAGAAGTTTAATAACCGCCCGAATAATTGACTCCATCCTCGACTTGGATTACATTAATGAAACTGACATGGCGGAGCCATATACGCTGCACTGCTGGTTTTACTGAGGACTGAGTTAAGCTGGTTCAGTCCGGTCGAGGGAAATCAATCAAGATCGACAGATATGCCCCAAATCGGTGGCAGAAAAGTATAAAGGGCCATTGGGGTTTGTTATTCCTTACTCTGGCGGAAGCTCTAATGTGTTAATCCATTTCTCCGGAGGAACAGATGCAGGGCAGAACATGCAGGCCGTGTCAGTCGGCTAATGGCTTTGATTGTTTTGTCAGCCACCGGCTCCAGCGCCATGATGCGGACTCCCGAGCCTCTAGTTGTTTGGTTGAATGTCTCCTGTTACCCCATTTTCAAGCTGTACACTATTTGCCAACATTAAGCCTCTGTGAAAAAGCCTTCACATAATCAAATTTCATATTTGCTAAGCAAAATCAGTTTTTTTCTCAAACTGTGAATGTTATTTTGGCAAATATTGACTTTTGCTAAATGCTTTGTATACTATCAAGAAAAATGCAACATTTGTGTAATTATTTTGAAAGGGAATAACTTAGGAAGTGCTCTTCATAAAAAAATGGGCTTTTTGCCTTAAACTTGGAATTTTTTTTTCTGCATACTTCATTTAGTTTTTGTTGCTATGGGCAAACACCTAGATAATGGAATCAAAATGATAGGTGAATTGGGGAAAAACCCATCGCAAAAAAAAAATAATTTTTTATGATATTAAAATGGTGTGAGCCCTGTTGTACATTGTCTGTTTGTCAACCATCATCCATAGGCAATTTGACCTAGTAAGGCCTGGCGCAAATATTGATAAAACGTGACAAAACCTGGTATGTAACATCTTTAGCACATAACTTCCAGAGCTGTTTTCGTAAGATTTTTCATCCTGTCAGTTTTGGTTGTCACTTTATAATGGTAGAAGTATAAAGATTCAGTGAATGGCAGAATCATGCCAATTGATGATTTCTTAAAGTATTTTCAAATACATTAACAAGAGCATTCATCTGGCAAGAATGAACAGCCTTGGAAGGTTAAATCTATTGAAGTCTGGCTCACAGATCATAATTTAAAAATGCTGTCTGCTAGATCTGAAAAGTGGGTAACATCACCATAGAATTGATTGGCCAAGCAGTGTAAGTGTCCTATTCGGTTTTTTCAAAATGGGAGGTTGCACAGCTTTTATTTGCTATGTCTGTACCCTCTTTTTTTGTGGTAGAAGACCTGAAACAATTGTTTCTGTCTGTAACTTGCTTGCACATTACATGTGGCCTGGTAAACTGCTGCATTAACAGCATTTACTGCTAGAAGAATTGGATTGCGAGAGGTAATGGAAAAATTGACTCGTTGGCCCAGATTTACTAAGACCTTTTGTCACGTGCAAAACCATTAACGCAACCATTGATTGGTGCAAAACAAATACCCGGAACAATCATTGGCTGCGTTATTGGTTTTCACACGTGCGCATGCAAAAAGTTCTTTGCAAATCTGGCCCTCTTTAACGCTCGTTAGTAGTCTGGGGCGATGTTAATTCTGGTGGGAAGTTTGCGGAGGTGTACTTTGATAGATGTCATGTTTCTCATATTAATGCATGCCCACAGAGGCATTTATGTAGCAGTTGCTCAGTTGATCCCTTGAAATTACATTTGAATGCATTTCCAGCTGTGCAACAGTTGATAAGAAGATAACGGTCTCGTCCCCTGGTGGCTGTCTCACTCTCTCCTGCAGGAGAGAAATAGGAATCCTCAAGCTCTCATAACTCACAGATGGCAGTGGTGACATGAAGCCTAAATAAGATGATGCACTTCAGATTTTTACAATAAAAGGTTCTGAAATGAATGTGCTTGCGTGGGAGGATGGTAACTTTTCATCATAGCTACAAAATATGTTTTTACGCTTGGCTTTTTTGCACGATGTGGAAGCTTTATCGCTCGGCGTTCCAAGGAGGACAGCTTGAACATTCCTATAAATTCTGGGGGAAAAAAAAAATGCGAATCTCCATGACATTTAAATATTTGGGAAAGTATTTGTACGGTTTGGCCCACGAACAAAGCTTTTTGAAACCCTCCTGCTTTCTGAAGCCCTCAGTCTCATGGGCTTTGATGTTGAAACAGAAAATTGATACTCCTATTTAATGTGCTGCAGTCTGCGGGTGCATTATGATGGGATAATATTCAGCTTGGAGGGTAAGTAGTACTCGGTAAACAGTCAGGGGTTCCCTATTGTTTCATAACCATCCTAAAATGGTATCCGTTTGGTTGAGTACCCTTCGCCTTACGAGAAAGGTGAATGTTTGCAACTCTCCACATCTGCAAAGACTGAGCACCTGTTTAATCAAATAACACAAGCTTACTCAACCACTAATGTACATAATTGCGCTTTTAAATCGTATATCACACATTATATAACAACTATTCTGCACAATATCAATATTGATGCTTGCAATGACCACTGCACAGTGAACCACCCTGGTTTATTTTAACAGAGAGTTGGCGCAAAGTTTTCTTCTTTTTCATTTAGGACTATGAAAATATGGGGAATAGTATTAAATGGGGGGAAAAATATTTGTAAAAGTTGCCTGGGATCCTGGTGCTTCACAGACCCCATTTTGTGAGCCCGGCCTCGATCAGGCTATTGTGAGACACACAGGGAGAGGGGAGGGGGGAGGGGATGGTGCACACGGGCAGCTGCTGTGAACACAGTGGTCCCCGGGCGGATTTTTCAGCTGGGCATTCACATAGAAACGGCTCAGACTGCAGCGCTGCCGTCGCGCGCGGTACCCCCCATTTTTCAGGAGCGACCAGGGGAAGAGCTCCCTATTCATAAATCATCCTGTCAGAGGAATTCTGGACACATAATGGTAAAAAGGTGTCTCTGTTTTCATCATGATGTCCATGGGGTGTTGGAAGATTGGAGGGGAATTTTGTGTGTGTGTGTGTGTGTGTGTGTGCGCGCGCGCGCGCGTGTGTGTATTTTTGTGTGTGAGTACATTTATGCTTGCATGAATGTGCGGGACTTGGGCAAAATATCGGAAATACTTGCTAAAACTGGCTCCATTATTGATTTTGTCTGCTATATTTAAAAAGTAATCTACACAGGTCATTCCTATTAAACTGAATGCTAATTAGCAGTGTGTGTCAGCTTAAGAGGTCTGACCCTCAGCATTTGGCTGGGTGAGTCCTCACAACGAGATGAGGATGAGTTCTAAGATGAGTCAGGTCACAAAACAGCCAATCTGGTAGCAAAATTTCCTATCCGGTCAATCAAAAAATGTGTTTTTGGAAGGAAAGGGTTACGATGGCTAGGGTAAAAATGTCTACAATTATGATAGCATATGTCACACACCAAAAAACAGAAACAACAAAAAATAACTATCGGCTCAGTGAAAGCTCTAACAGGGTCAGATAGACGGGATAACGGGATAGTTGTTAATAATCACAGACCTACAGCTCCTTAAATCACTGCAGAATTGAATCACTGTTGATAAACTGAACCAGATTCATCGAAAATAACAGGTCTTGAGCTCTACAAAGCACATATTTACGGCAGGGCCACCATTCGGAAAGCATTTGTATTCAAGGTTAATGTACGAAAATGGATAACATAGCGTAAAGAATCCAACACCAGGGCCACTGAGTAATAGAGGAAAGTAATTTGATATGATGAGTCATCTTTTACTCTTTCAGTGCATTTGGATGGGTGACTGTTACCTAAGGAAGCTAAAGGGGAGAGGCTTTCAATCCACAGAGTCTGTTCCCCACTGGTTGGTGTGGTGATGGTTCTATACTGGTATGGGCAGCCATATCATGGGCCTCATTGTGTCTGGTGATTTCTTTATATGGACATTTAATGAGCAAATGATATAAAACTATGAAACCGGTGCACCATATGGGGCCAGTTATTCCCTCTTATTGTAGCCCCCGGACGAGGTCGGTGCTACTATGGATTTGGCCTCATCGTGTGTCCGCCGCCGCAGCTGCAGCAGCCATACTGATTTCCTTGTGGACACTCTACAGGCCACAAATTTCAAGCTATTTCTTTTATATTTGATATGTATATGGGCAGTGGTTAGGACACGGTGCCTATTGATTTTGGTTGCCAAGCTAACATAATTCACTGAATAATACGCGGTTTTGTGTCAAAGATAAGCCAAAATGGGGCTACACCCACTGGTCGCGTGCGACCGACCTGTCTAGTTAGGTTACAGTCCCTGTACACACTGCTAAAAACTATTAAAGAATGGTTACAAGAACACAACGATGATGTCAAATGTCTTCAGTGGCCTGTGCAATCTCCAGATCGGATCATAATTGAGCCTTTATGGGATGTTTGGGAGCACAACGGGAGTGTGAACTAGATTTCCACTGCCTCATCTTTCATAGAACTGGAGACTGTCCTTCTTGAAGAATGGGCCAATATCCTGGTACACACAGTTCATAAACTGTACGACGGCAGCATTCCTTGAAGGACTGGAAATGTTTTGAAGGTAAAGGGTGGGCCTACTTGCTATTAGTTTGTGTTTCTAATATTTTGTTCACTCCCTGTC
The DNA here is from genome assembly GCA_029692085.1 of Gymnothorax javanicus. Taxonomy (NCBI): domain Eukaryota; kingdom Metazoa; phylum Chordata; class Actinopteri; order Anguilliformes; family Muraenidae; genus Gymnothorax; species Gymnothorax javanicus. The sequence continues at coordinate 115,048,281 of CM056199.1, read as the reverse complement.
TGTGTGTATGGATGTATGTGTGCGCAAGTGTGTTGTTATGTATACTTAATAGTTTGAGGTGACAGGAGGGAGCCAAACAGCCAAAGTCCTGATTGCAAAGTCATTAAGGCTGTGGCTGAGAGCTGTATGAGCCGTCAGCGCTGGGTTCTGAAGGACAGACAGTTCTGAGGGGCGCTCATTAGAGAGACGACGCTGTTTTTACAAGGGGAGGGGCCTAATGAGCTGCCTCGCCCACAACTACCCTGGAATAAACAAGGAAAAAAAACAACAAAAGTAAACCCAAGTGTATACAAGTGTATAAACTTATATACACCAAGTGTATACAAATGGAGACCTGGTACTCGGAATATCACACCTCTCCACTGCATTGAGGGGCGTGTTAGATCAGCAGTCAGGTGATTTACAGGAAGCTTCTGATGGGCAGTAAGACCAGTCCGCCTAAATGAGTTACAGTAGCCTTTTACTTTAAAATACATCATCGGATACCCATTCATGTTAAAAAAAAAATGTTGTTTGGAGGTTGAAACATTAACTCAAGGCTCTTGAGCCTAAGTGTCAAATTTGCATTTAGAGAATTGCTGCAGCTCGGGATATCTGGGAAGATTATTTCCTGTAATCGATCACGTCGCCATCAGTACTCTGGGCGAGGTTGTGTGGCTGCGGGTGGGCGGCGGGGGCAGTGATTGAAGTTCATACTGTATACAAAGCACATAGGCGGCCAAAAAATAGAAAATTGAGCCTCTCAGGTCACTGTATGGAATGGCACTGTAATTCCAGGATCCCTTTCAAATTAAGTATTGATTTGCAGTTTCCCGGCAACAAGGGTTGCCAGCAGAGTCAGTCTTTGTGGCCGGGGACAGGCTGAGTAAAAAGCTGCGGAGAAATCGGCACAGCTGTGTTTGAACTCTCGGACTGCAATTCGATAAGGAGCCCCACTTATTCTAGAATTGTGGCTTTTTCTGGTACTCCCACTGTATCTTGAGTAGTTCTTGTTATGTGTTTTTTTTTTTTCAAACATGGACCTACAAGCAGCATTCTCTGTTGATAGTCCTGATTTTTTTTTTTTTTTTTTGTGTCGTGTGTGTGCGTTTCCAAGACAGCGGCCCCAGTGTTGGGTAATGTGGAAGTGCAAACATGAGAGCCGTCCTGCAGTCACTCTGCCTGGATTTTCACAGCTTCTCTCTGTTTCCATGTTATTTGCTGTTTGATTTAAGCGGGGCTCTCGCTGCATCTGTGCAGGACTAGCGTCGGTCTCCCTAAGTAAAGGCAGATGTGCAGTAGCAGGAGAGGCCTCGCGGCTCTCCTCATCTCTACCTCGCGCTCCAGAAAGTTCCGCAAGTACCGGCCACCGTTGATTGATGAAGTTATCAGTGATTATGAGAGAGACGTCACAGAAAGGGCTATGCCTCCAGTTCATTTGGACACAGTTTATCCCCCCCGGAGTCTCTCTCCTGCTCCCTTAAGACGGTCTATGCACTTGGTAATGGTGTCATTAATCAAAGGGTAGCGCCTCGTCAAAAAAGTCGAAAATTGTCGAGAGGGCCCGGTGTTTTTGTGAGGTAGAAAGGCAACGGAGCCGGGCACTGTCCAGTTCTGTCGAGCCAAGTCTCACCTCTGGTGTTTCTCCATAGCCTCAAACTTCAAGTGCTGAGCACGCACTTGCTCACATTACCATGCATTGGCCTGGGGGCAGCCCTCCATTTTGGCTCCTTGCTCGGGCAGATTTAGCATTGCACAGTAGCAGAGGGTGTGCGTACCACAGCCCTTTTAAAACAAGAGAAGGAAAAAAAAAAAACCCTGCTGACCTTCATTCCCTGTCGCATTCTGAACGTCTCGTTTAGGAGCTCTGGGACGTGGTGTGCGGCGCTCCACATCTGGATTTTATTTGGACAGCTCTATTAGGGGCAGTTACTGCGCTCTGTCCAGTTGGCGTCCAGCGATCTCCTGCTGCACTGCCGAGACCAGTGGCTGCTTCCGTATTGAAAGTCCTCCTGAGAGACACGGGCCCCTGGGTTCATTTGACAGTTGAGTGCCTTTGCCTGATAAAAGAACTCGAGGGCACTCGGTGGAGCACATACCTCTGCCACGCCATATAACTGTTCTTTTGGTGACAGAATATGTTCCAGATCACCTCCAAAATTAAATCAACTCCTCCTTGGATTACCACCAGTCATTCTGCCAAATTTTGTGCCAAACCATTCATAACTTTTTGAGTTATCCAGTCAGAACTATCACACAGACCGGTATTAGACAGACATTTTAATTCTTCCAGATCCAGAATCCAGAATATGTTCCGGATCACTTCCCAAATTGAATAAACTCAGCCTTGAAATACCACCTGTCATCCTACCAGATTTCGTGCCAAACCGTTCTTTTCTTTTTGAGTTATACTGTTGACAGTCAGACAGACAAACAAAAAAATGGTTGGAAACATAACCTCCTTGGCGGAGGTCATAATGGAGGCTCTGGCTGCATATGTCAGGGTGTATGCTAAATCTGGGGTGTGGAACAGTTGCGTAAATTGTGCAGCACTGCAGCAGATGTTGACCCTTATGCATGAAGCAATTTAGGGTACAGTGCTGACCTGAGATCAGTTTAACCCATGGATTTTAATAACCAAGGATAGACTGTGGACAAGAGGAAGAAGTACCAGATCAGCAGTGCTGCTCTGACAGCCTGTAGTTTTGCTATTTCATGATAATACACCTTGTTTATTTTTCGTACTGAATGGCAATATATTGCACTGCGGTTTATTTAGATGTTTATCTATTTTTTGAAATTAAGGTCATCACTCTTAAGGTTGGTGATTGTACTTGCCAGCAACATCGATAAAACTAGTTCTGAGAAGAAGCTTGGCCGGGGCCACGCATTTATTTATTGTGATTACTCTGCCACAGAGTGTAGCGAGGCCTCATTTCATTCTGTGCCCATCTTCCGCCTTTAAAAGGCAGGCATTATAAGCGAACCTTCACTTACGGCACTTCATACTCTCAATGCCTGAATGGCAGCCTATACGGAGCCATCCGGCGAACCCAGCTAAAGATCTGATCGGACCCCCCCCTCCCCGGCCTCCCCAAAAACGTGCAATTTGCCAGCGCTACAGAACAAAGGGAAAAAAGTACACAAACTGGAGCCGCTCTCATTTATTTTTGCGCCTGTGCGTTTGTGCTACCGCGGGAAAGTCGGGAAAATCAATGTTAAAGTAAACAGACGTCAGAGCGAATAAACAGGGCGAGGGGAGACGACGTTTCATGGTAGAATTAAGGAAGAACGTTAGAGAAGCTGGGAAGAAAGGGAGCTGCAGCTCTCGGAGTAGCGGAGCGAACGGTGAAAACACAAACAAAATGAATGGCGGGTAATTGAGAACAGTAACTGTACCACCGTGGAACTGTGTGCTCTCGGCGCCATGGAAACATGCTGAAACTGCTGGTGGTCAACAGTGCAGAGGCGGTCAGGAAAAGCCTGATCTAAACAAATAATTAAGTGGTGTTAAATGAGCAAGGAAGAAGTGGCGCGCGGAGCAGCCGGCGTGCTGTTGGTCAGTCACGGGCGGCGGTGTTGGGTGTGCAGGGTGTGGCTGTGAGTGCCTGAGCATGGTCACGTGCTGTAAATGTGTTGGAAAGAGGGTTGGGGTGGTTATGTTTTAGAGCCTGGAAATGGTTGTATGCTGGAAATGTGTTTGAAAGACGGTTAGCGTTGGGGTTGGATTGTTTTTTTTTTTTGAGTCTGAACATGGTCAGATGCAGAAAATGTGTTGGAAAGAGGGTAGGGGGTTGGGGATAGATGGTTTTGTTGTTAGAGCCTGAACACGGTTGAGTCCAGTAAATGTGTTGGAAAGCGTGTTGGCATTGGGTGGTTATGTTTTAGAGCCTGAAAATAGTCTTGTGCTGTAAATGTTTTTGAAAAAGGGTTGGGGTCAGATGGTTCTATTAGAACCTGAACGTGGTTGAGTTCAGTAAATGTTGTTGGAAAGAGGGTGGGCAGTTGGGCTTGGATGGTTTTGTTAGAGCCTGAACACAGTCAAGTCCAGTAAATGTGTTGGAAAGAGGGTCGGGGTCAGGTTGTCATCGTATGTAAGACCCTGAACCGGGCTGCGTGCTGTAAAATTTGCGGGACAGAGGATTTTGAGGTGGGGTGGACCGGGGGTAGGTGAGGGCCGAGGAGGAGGGTGGCAGGTGGCTTGGCACCAGGCTGTCGTGCGGAGCGGTGACCATGTTTTTGGGGGTGGGGGGGTTGCAGCCCTGAGAGAGTATGCCCGGGGGAGAGCTCTTCTGCTTGGGGGCGTCCGTGACACTGAGCCTGGCTGGCAGATCCAGGCCTGGAAGATTCTAGAAGTGATATTGACCCAAACAGCAGGAGAGAGAGCCGCGCGGGGCTCATAAAAGCACACGTACAAACAAACACGCCGCCTTTATGGCTTAACGGCTCTTTCTCACTTTCTGCATCCGTGATTTTCTGTCACAGTCATATTTACAGTTACACGCAGGCCGTTTTATCACCTGCAAATGTTTCTCTTACACAAATACAAATACACCCACACACAGGCACCAGTTTACTCATTCAGGTACGTGCACAGAGTATTTGTGTTTTTATCCCTCACACACACACATACACACACACACACACACGCATGCTCTCAACAGTAGAGGCTGCGTGCACTGATAAACAACACGTCACGGCTCGACTAAAAAACCTAAATTAATGGCCTGGATCGAAAGCTTATTCCTCGGATTAAGGAACTCTATTGTGCATCAATGCCCTTTTTCCTGAAAGCTGTGTTACTGTTTTAACTCAAAGACTCTCGGAATATTGGGGATACTTCAGCGAACAGAAAGTCTGTCCAATTATTCACCTCTGATGTTCACCCTTTGTCATTCTGCCAAGAAAGCAGGCTTTTCATCTCCGGCACCCTCACCCCCTGCTTGCCCTGTGTATTTTTGGGGAAAAGAAGGAGATGTTCGCTGAGCTGTAAATCACAGAGGCCAGCGTGGGACAGACTCCTGTAGGGCCAGTCGGCCTTTGTGGCACCGTTCGATCTACTCGTTTGTTATGGTTGTACCCGACATCCGATATCGATAGGAAGGGTGTCCTGAATCAGTCAACAGGCCTGCGCCTCCAGCGCTTGTGTCAGCCTGTGTCAAGGAAACGGTCCCCATTCGCTTTAATAATTGCAGAACTCTCCCTTAGTCCCGACTGTGGAAGGGAAAATAACTCCAAAATCAAAAAAATTCTGCTCTGAAGGCCTGGATACATCGAGCTTACTTTCAAGGATGACCGTATCGGTAGTTCTGGGGTATGAGGAGGGCACTTTGTGAAGCAAATTCATCTGGCCCAACCTTCATAAGGCATCAGAGATAGGCCATGACTCCTCATCATCAAAGGTGGGACTGTGCCCTCCAGCAGGCTGAGGACGGTAGTCGTGAGTTGTACACAATTCTCAATAACTGCTGGTCGGTGAATGGGACAAACTTCTCAAACCAGGCACGTTAATTTTGGCCATCTTGCCAAAGGCTAGTTTGGCTGTAGCCTTGAGCCGAATCAGAAAATGTGTACGCTGCATGAGTGTAGATGAGTAGGCGATATTAAATTGAAAACGGCTGCGTCTCAATTCTCTTAAATCAATTCTCCTTGCTATGGAACGCTATTTGGTCCTCATTTTGTACAAAAATAGCGTGTTAACAGGACATTTTATAACGTATGAAGACACAGAAATACAACATCTTAATTCTGACGCCGAAATTGATGTTTTGGACCAAATGGCGTTCCATGGGAAGGATAGGATGGAAATGTAGGAAATGAGGATTTAATTTAAGAGAATTGAGACGCGGCCAGTGTTTCTGAGAGAGTTTACAAGGGTGCCGATGAGAGCCGGAGTTGTGAACCAGAGGATGGTGGGGGCATGTTTCAACTGGAATTGGACTCCAGCTCCCATCAGCACCTGCCCCGTGGCAGCCGAGGAGGAGGCGGAGCATTCAATCCTTGAGCGTCCTCAGTCGTCAAGGGCACATCTGTGTGTTAGAGCAATTGCCCAGGACCTTAAAATAGCCTGAAAGTGAAAGCAAAATGTGTCAAGGTTATGTACGAAAATGGCTCGGTCCCGGGGAGATTTATAAACGAGCCTTTTTTCCCCCCTTTCTTTTCTTGGTCGAGGCGATGAATCACAGGAACGGCGGCAGGAATATTTGCGTGGGTCTAAACGAGCATCTGCTCACCAGGTCGTAATGAAAAAGTGAGTCATTGCCTCTCCCTGGACGCGCCTGCAAATGAAGCCTGTATACGCATACATGTAAATGCACCATCAATTGTCTCGCAAATTATTCCTATCTTTCTGTAAAATAATTATAGTCATTCCTCATTAGCTCGCCGCCAGTGGCAGTACTGTAGTCACACTTGAGTGGCGAATTAGACAATGGCTATTTATAAAAGTCTCCTCGGCGCGTCGACTGATTGCCGTGCGACGGCATGTGCGTTTTTGGCGCTTGCCTCCCTTTCGCCGTGCTGCTGTTTTCACGGTTTGCCAGCCTGGCCCCGGGGTAACACATGTTACCTCGGCTGAGATTTTGGACAGTGCCTTGAAGCAGCAGCTGCCCCACTGTATTTATTTTTCGCCACTCGAATCCCCCCCTATTGTATTTCGCGGAGTAGCTACGAATGACGCATTTCGAAGACGACCGCATTCTAAACTTGACCACAAGCAAGGTTCCCACACCCGAGCCTCCATTTCATTTAGTGCCAACAGACAACTTGGGGTAGAAGTTGAGGGGAGTTATTTTCTCGAAGAATAAACTTCAATAAATATGGAGGCTGGAATTTAGGGGTAGCTTTCAAAAAAAGCTATAAAAGAAATAGCTGACAAAGAGAAGCTTTTTGGATGCTGCAGCTTCACCGTAAAGCGCTAGTGACACTGTTACTGCGCCTTGCTGGGCTGCTGCCTGCCAGCATAGTACTGATGATGTTTTTATGGCTGTTATTTCTTTTATGGCCAGATGGACGAGGAGCTCCCGTACAGTGGGATCATACCCCCTTTCATCCAAACGCAGCGCACACAGCAACTGCGTTCCACGGTCTGCTAAAAGGAGCGCCGCCCTTTTAAGATTTTCCTGCTCGTAAAGAGCAAATGACGCGGAACATTATTTATTTACTCTGATCCGTCAACGACTCTGAGGCCTCGCAGCCATACTCAACTGTTTTAAAAAAAGACGGAAAAACGGAGGCAAGCTTTGTATGAACTTTTATGGTAATCGACTCCCTTGGCTCGCGTGCGGATCCATTTCTTCAGCGAATTGCTGGAACGCCTTCAATAGCACAGAAGCCTGCGTCGAAAAAGGCCATTGGTCAAACGGCTTGCTTCTTGCCGCGATGGAGAGGTCTTTCCCTGGCTGCATTCTGTTTCTCCTGTTGTACATTACCTGCTGTGAATGGGAGTATTACTTCTCTCCGCAATCTGACCTTGTGCTCCGAGCCTTTTATAGCCAACAAAAAAGGACTAGACTCTTCTCACCGGTCCTGCAAAAAAACCAGGATGGCCTTTATTTAGTTTGTTAGTCTCTAGCAGCAAGGTTTGGCTTAGTCATTAACGCTGAATAATTTCCTTACTCAGAAAAATTTGGTTATCTTGAGTGGGAAACAGAGAATGCTGTGGTTGTTAGGTGAGGCATTTGGGGGTCATTTATTTTCTCACTGCAAAATGTCACTGGAATTAGGAGGGCCTTGTGGTTTAGCGCAACTGTTAGCGAGTAAGGGAAGACCAGGCTTGTGTAGGTGGTCTTGTCTCAGGAATCTATAGGCTATGTTAACGATCCTCAGGAGCTGTGGTAGCTGGGTTGGGTTTCATCATGAGGTGTTTTCCCTTCGCATGTTTGGTCGCACCGTTAATCACCACATCTCCAGCGTATGTCACAAGCGCTCTCGGTGAGACCTCTCACGCAGTCGGCAGCGCAGTTATGCTAGGCTGTAGATTCTCGGAGTTCCTTCTGCTGCTGCCCATCTCCTCACATCCGATCCAGCGTGATACCATTTCAAACAGGCGGGCTTTGTTAGCGGGAGCCTGCTTCTCCAGCTCCGTCCCGGGCTGTTTTTCCGTCGCGTTCGTCGTTCGTCGCAGGAAGACTGCTGGATGCCGGGACCTCCTCCGAACAGCCGCTATAGTGGAGCATATGCGCGGTCTCATCTCAAAACATGTCAGAGGATGGAATTCCTCAACTGTAGCAGAAGGAGTGTTTCATGACAACTGGAAAAGCTTTGCAGCCCCCACTCACAAGCCCTTGCTCCGCCCTCATATCTCATTCACCTGTTCACTGGCGGAACTAAATCTCTGGTATTACCAAAATCGAACCCTATTGGAAGCATTTGTCAAATGTTGACTAATCTGCACCCCGGGAATGTCCCACAGGGAATTATTTTGTTACATCTCATTTCATCATTTTGCCGGCTTTCATATCCGCCGTGACTCTTAAGACAGATCAAGTGTTAGAGCGCATAAGAGCATCTAGTTGTTTAATATGAGCAAGAACACAAACGGAGACAGCGCTGTCCAGACTGACTTGCCTATTTGGTATCATGTTTCCATTAGCCAAAAGATTGAAACTCACAGCAGTTTTATACCTGAAAATAGACAGTTTTCTAAAATGAGATGAGATAACATTGTCAGACATTTACCTGTTGGCCCTGCATGTGTACCTGTGTACCGCTCCTGGCTTTTGCATTTCCCTTCTCATTTGGAGCAGCCTTTAGTTACCAAGAGGACATAACAGAGGAAGACCAGGCTGTGGAGGGAGATACAGTCTCCTTGCAGCTGTTTAGAGGACCACAGCTTGTTTTACCTAGACAGCGAGGAGGGGTGGCACTAGTTAATGAGATGGCAAGGGCGTCCTGTGCTGCATGGTGCTTGCCTGCTCTCAGTTTTAAGTGAGACGGGAGTGCAGCAGAGGGTCGCAGGTCTGATTACAGCGCTGGGCGCCATTGTTTCACCCAGGAACAAGGCACTGAGACAGAAACACTCGCGAATATCCAGAGTCGAGTTCTTATTACGGTAATAACGTACAAAAGGGGAGAAACACAATTTTCTGCAGATGAGGCAATCTGCCAAGCAAAAGTGCAGGAATAAATAACGCCGGCCTTCTCTGCAACTGTTTGACTGTAGATTCCGGAATCTTACAGCAGTATTTCTGCTTCCCCTGAAACTCTATAAGCAGCCTAGTGTGAATCACATGCCACGAAAACCCTCGTGTTTTCCGAAGCAAAAAAATTCACGTCTTGTTTTTTTTTTTTTCTTTTAAATCATTACGGTTTCTGCCAGTAGTAATTAATCATTCCGGCAATTAAAATAATTTCCGATTTAGTGAGGTATAGCCACTGTGGGTCTGCCGCACTGTTTGCTGTTCGATCAACATCTGCTCAATAATGCATGGGGTAAAAAAACGCCAAATTAAGATGGTTATCAGCCTGTTAAAGCTATAGGAGTATCACCCAGCAAGGGGTGAGCATTGGATTTCTGTCAGTGCTCTTGGAATTTATTCTAGTCTGTTGATATGTTCACCTCTCATTAAGCCCACGTCCTTACCCAAAATTTGAGTGGTCTGAGCACATACAGTATCACGTTTGTTCCTCGACTTTTTATAAATGGACTACAAAGAAATGGTGCGATTGATTTTTTTTTTTCCTTGCATAGAAATTGCTGTTAATGCCAACATTAAACGTGCATCGCATAATCACATCTGAGTGGCTGTCTGGGTATTTAAAGTGCTTGCAGCTGAATTTTCCTCAGTATTTATTTATGGGTGCATACTCGTGCCAGTTAAATTATACATTACTGTGATATGGGCCGTATCAGTTTGCTCTCAGTACCCTCAGTAATGTACTAAGTAAGGCACATTGGACATGAAGATGGCTAATTGGTCAGCTCATGATGGGGACCATGATTGGGAAATTGATTGGTAAACAGGATTGTTCGTCAGTGTATTAGCTCTCCAAGTGGCCCCTCTGAATTATCCTGGCTGCTTGTCCTTGCAATTTGGTATGTACACTCTTCCTTAACTATTTATTTGTTTTTGTTATAGTTTGAATTTGAAAATAGAGCTGTATGCTGAAATAACTGTGAATTTGCATGAAACACTAATTCAAATAGTTTGATTATTAGCTCGCACTGCATTGACTTAGAATATATCCACTGCAGCAGTGCCCATTGCAATAAGTAATTTGATGCCTGTCGTAGTGAATATTTCTACAACCTGAAATAAAGTCAACACAATTCAACAGTATATTTTAGCTGTTTCATTGAACACTTTATGAAATTGCTTGTAGCAGTGAACATTGTGCAAAAAACTTTATGAAGTCAGTTTAATTTATCATTAGCCCGTATTGCGTTGACTTGGAACATATCAGGTTGAAGTAATGTTTATTGTGAAATGTAATTTGATGCCCGTCACAGTTAACAGTTACCGGATACAATCCAAGTCAATGCAATTTAATAATATTTTAAGGCTACTTATTGAGTCTTTTGCACGATGTAGTGTGTCGGCTTGTATTTGATGGCGTTCGAAGCACATTGGTAATATTGCACTCCTGTTTGCAGAATTTTAAATGCAACTTGCTGTTGTTTCATGCGGGAGTTTGCTGTGAGAAATACTTTTTATTTGGAAACCTCAGTGAAGTGGAGCACGCGGCAGGTACCTCGCCTCGTTTGTCACCGTGCTGGCGCCTGTCTCGCCAGTGCATTAGGAGCAAGGAGCATTGTGGGTAAAACATAGCCCCCCGTCTGCCCCGTGAGCTGCACAGCAGGCATTGGTCGATCGGTAAATGAAAGTCTGGCAGCGCAGGTACCCGACCTCGTGAACGAGGGATGGGGGTCCACCTCTCTCAAGTTACCCAAGGTCAACAGGGCCTCACGTAACACAGCGTGCCTCGAATACTGAGCGTTACATCCAGGAGGCGACTGAAGCTTCAGTTCTTTGGGACTTCATCCTTAGAGCGTTGAAATAAATAAATAAAAAAATAAATGTAATTATCTTGTGCTGTTGAAAACCTATCATGGTGCGACTTGTTTAAAAGAGCTCCCCTGCGGGAGCTCTTTTAAACAAGCTGCCACATGATAGGTTTTCAACAGCTTTAATTTTCATATCTTACATCAGGGCTATTCCACCTTATCCAGAAAGGGCCGGTGTGGGTGCAGGCTTTCATTCCAGCCAAGCACTTACACACCTGACACCACTAATCAACCCCAAGAGTCTTTGCTAAAACGCTTGATTAGTAGAATCAGGTGTGTAAGTGCTGGCTTGGAATGAAAACCTGCGCCCACACAGGCCCTTGCAGGATATTGTTGAATAGCCCTGTCTTGCATCATTGAGCAACAGTAGCTGCATTTAGGGCTCTGAGGGTAAAGAGTTTTAAACGCCCTTTTCTCAGCATTGAAGAGTGTAAGTGGCATATTGTACTTGGCACATTATTCTTTGCCCCGCCCCATGCCCAACCCACCTTGGACTCTCATTGGATTCTGCGGCTGGATTGATGATGCGTTCTCACTGCGCCGTAAAAGCCCTGGGCTGTGGCAGGATTCACTCGGACTGGATTTGCTCTCACTTCGACGCGGACCCCTGCATCTCCCCGAGTCAGGGTGACCTGAATTCGCACCTGGAGGAGGAACATTAACTATACCGAGTCAGGGCTTGAGGTCGTACGCCTGACCTTCTTTTCCAGATTTAGACTGGACAAGTTAGGTGAAGACTTCTTTCTTACCCCCTCCTCTACTCCCACATACACGTATACACAGCTTGGCACGCACACACACACACACACACACACACGTACAGACACACACACACACACACTCTCTCTCATCTATTTTTAAACACTGGAGAGAGTATGATGGGGCTGTCTTCTCCTCACTTAAAATTAACGATCGTTAGGGGTCTGCTGACTGTGTCGCGCGATGATCGCTCCACAATCTGCTCACCGTACGCCGAGCAGGAGGGAACCGGAGCCTCGTGGGCCCTCTCACCCCCATCCTGTGACCAAACAAACACTCCTAAAATTTCGTCAGGGCGCCGACCCCTCGTGCAGAAGAGCTATTCGCACCCACTGACCCAAGTTCAACTCTCCCAGACTTGCACTGCACGACCAAAAACTTGCGCTCATTCAGCCTCTCATTCCAAATGAATGGTCGTTGGTTCTTTCTTTGGGGTTGTGACAGCCTCTGCTCTTTCAGGAAAAGTCTTGCATCTGGAGTTGGCTGGCATCTGCTTCCATTGCTGCCAAAAAGCATTACAGAGGTTGGGCAGCAATGTTGGGCATCTGTGTACGATTCAAAGACTGGATCTACACTTGAACCCAATGATGTTTAGTGAGGTTAATATCAGGGCTCGGAGCAGGCATTGAGGTTCTTACCATCCGATCTTGACAAACAACAGGAACTTTATTCAGCGCATGGATAAATGGTCTTAGGCCATCCCAAGACTGCTGAATGGACAGAATGATCTAGAATGCCTCTGAATGCGAAAGTTTAAGATTTTCCTTCACTGGAGCTGCAGTCGTGGGCCACCCCATTAAACTGAACCCTGGACCTGAGAGTGTCTGCATACTTTAGGCTGCAGAGAGTACTTTTCATTAAATGCAACAATTATTTGCCCGTTATTTTGGCTAATGGAGCATGAGCGAAATTGACTTTTAACAGCTCTTGGGGCTTTCTTTTGAAAAATTATTTGGTGCTCACCTTGGAATTATCCTTAAACATCTGCAGCTAATAGAGGTTGGAGTCAATGATTTTCTAGGGGGGAAAGGGCAGGAAATGTTTTAAATTGAACCCCCTGGGAAGGCTTTTTTGAAAGTTTTATTTAGCACAATGGCTAAACTGTTCCCACAATGTTGGTTGTTGAAATCGTTTGATACTTCAGACTAAACGCTTTCGTTTGGTCTCGTATTCTTGCGGAGAAACGCACATCTGGTGTTTATAAAAAGAAACGCGGGGGGGAAAGGGTGTATTTCCTTTGCATAGTGCTTGCAGTGAACTGCAGAGGTACGAACATCGGTCACACTGGTTCTCAGGTTGGCTGTGCTATGACATCATTCACACCTTTTGTGCCGAGAGATTGTTACCTCAGGTCACAAAGAAGCAAGAAAAGCTAATTTGATCTTCATGCCAAGATTTGCATGTCCTTGAGTAATTTGCACAAACATTAGCATCCTTTTCTGTACTAATTAACTTTTTTATATACTGTGGGAAGAAAGTCAGGCCATGAGATTGAAGTGCGCTTCTGGAGCGTTTGCTCTGGCCTTACGAGCCCCCAGCCAGGCTGCTGGGGAAAGGGGTTAGTCTCTGTACCCTACGGGCTTGTCATTGGGCATTTTGTGCTGCTCAAACAGTGACATTGCTTTGTCGGGCAGAGCGAGGGCCTAATTGGAAAGCAGTAAATGACCCCGAGCCCGATTAGCGTGGCCAAAGTGCCGCGGCGCCGCGCTGAAACCATGCAAGTTGGAGCACGAAAAGGCGAGGGAACAAACGTTAGCATTGTCAACCCCCCCGTGTACCAAATCAGTGGCTCCCAAAAGCTACAGCACATTTAATGAGCAAATACACTCTCTGCAACTCACCCCTTATTACATTGGATTAATGGCGTTGAGCAAACACTCTTATTCCAGGTGATGTACGGCTTGCAATGTATCAGCTGGTGCAGAAGCATTGGAAAGCCACGAGGGAAATAGCTTTTGAATTTCCAGAAGTTACCACATGGGTTAAAACTCAGACGCTGTTGATTAACTTGTGGAATAAGAGCATCATTTAAACAGCCCGTGCAGATGAAGTTAATATTCAAACAAGGAATAAATAACACCACAATGGACTGATTAGTAGAGCATTACCATGTAGTCTGTAATTCAGATATTGTATTCACATTTTTAGACTTGTCAAAACAAATGTTTGTACTCCGTTGGCAAAGCGGTTACATTTGACAGGTGCACTGTGTTTAAGTTGACAGGCGTGTGGGAGTCAATGGAGCGTACATGTCAGTGAAGAAAATCATGCTTTTTTCTGTGTCACTAAACCAACCTCAGTCCCTCTCCCCTTAAGGAGTTCAAAAGCAATGCTTTGGGAGCCATTGCGCCCAAACACCAAGGCTAGAGTGGGCCTTGATTGGCAGTTCGTGATCTGAAAATTTGTGGCGTTCCTAAACAGCTCAAGTGACCTCACAACAAAATGGTGGCTCTGCTTTGGGCGCTAACCCTCGCAACGTCCTCGTTTTCACCCTCCAGGTGCTTAATGAAAACCGTCTCCGGCAAGATTAAACTCTCATTCAAAAAGCAGATGCATTCGTGGAGGAGCGGGGAGCGGCTCGTAATGTAGACGACCTTTCCTGGTTATATTAAGAGCACCTAGCAGGGCAGCGAAGGGGACGATAAAATTTTGCATACGGTGCACAGGATTCGTTGCATAGTGCAGTTTGAGCCCCTCCCTTTTGAAGATTGCAGTTTTATATTAACTGGCCAATTGGTCTGGAATCTGAGAGTGATTTCTTTTTCTGCTTGAGAGTATGGGGGGGTTGGGAATGGGGTTTATATCCAGTGTTTTTGGGCATGTTATCAACAGTGGTGCACCGTCAAAAGCCCAGCCTTCGTGCTGAGGGAAGATTAACCCCTATTTGACTGAAGACTAAAGATAGTGTTAAGAAAAATGGCTTGCAATAAACCATAGAGGCCATTTTGCTGAAGGGTGACATTGCGTATTCGTGAGGCACGGCGGTACATACTTTATATCACCCATATTGTTTGAAAACCTTTCAGTTCATGATGACAGAAGCAATGTTTAAGTTAATTTTTTTTACCGCTTGTAATGAGGTTTAATGGGTTAACAGACAGCACAGTTAAGCCCTGGGTTCCTCTTCATCGAGAGCTGGTAGTCAATCAGGAGAAGGATGCTCTTGAGTAGGGATGCTCCAGTCTGACTTTTTCAGTCCTGATATCAATCCCAATACTTGGGCTTTGGGTATCGGCGGATGCAGAGTATCAATGCCTAGATTATATTAATAAGCTGTTTTGCTCTCTATGAGGAACAGAAAAGGATTTGTAAGGCAATGTCAGGCATGATTTAAAAATTGCTTCCCTAATTTTGTTAAACAGAATATGACAAATAAATTTACTGAATTGTAAATGATTAAAATAATGGTATCCGATACCTGATCTGTCCATCGTTACCGATGCCTGATACGGTAATTTGAGTACATGTCTGACCGATTTCTGATATTAGTATCAGTGTTGATGCATCGCTGCATGAGAGGCTTTAGTCCTTCCTTGCCAGTCCTGGGAAATTTTCCTCTCCTTACCCAAGTTGCTCTCAGCACTTTAGTTTGCCAGCTGCACTGAATTAACTTTATAGCTTCAGAAAAAGTGACAAAAAAGCACAAACACTCGCACGTGCACACATGGATGCACATTCAGGCACATACACGTATGCACCCACACCCACACATTAACATGCACAAGCTCACAAACAAGTAGTCTCACACACTCTCGCATACACATCCTCATTTGCCACTTGCAACATGTGTATTACACATTATAATGCAAAACCAACTTGTAGATTAGCGCCAGCAGCGCTGTAGAATATGCCAAGGTAACAGGCCTGCACGCGCAAGGGAGCTGCCCGATGTGCATTAAAAATTTAAACTGTCTTATCTTCGGAGAAGAGTTTCTTCAATGTGAGCGCTTAATTTGCAGAGCTTAATAAGGAAATGCATGTCACTTAAAGTATCTGCCTGCCTCATTAATAACCCTGTTTGCACGAAAGGCTTGAAGTTAGCGAGTGGGAAAACTATTATGTCTGGTCTTTCCCCTCACTGTTCGTGAGATTGCAAGCTGTGGTTTAAGGTCTCATTTCTTAGCAGTAATTGGTCTGCAGTTACATTAGGCTGCCGCAAGTGGCTTGGGAAGTGCCCACCCGTTACATGGAGACGTTTAATGGCGCAATGAAATGCTATCGTGGCACAGCGGTTTATGCCCATATCATCTATTAGTCAAGTCCATAAGTTTTTGGTGCCCATAAAGTGCTCAATCAATTTAGTTGCAGTTGGCTTGCAGTGGGAAGTGAGCCCTCAGTTGAAACGTGTTGTAAAAACCTCCACCGCCGAGTCGTGTTCGTCCGTCATTTTTCAAGTCTCGCCAGTGAATAGCTTTAGCCTTGTAGCAAAAATTGGCCTGTGAGGCGTGAGGCTATCAGTGTGTGTTTTGATACATTAGCTACCTACTTAAGGGAGTCAGGTGGCCACGAGGTGCGTCTGCAGCCCAGTTACTTGTCCTGTGGGGTTTAAGGAAGCGCCTTGTCACCTCTAAGACTCTCATCAGCTTGGTTGATCTTTTACTTACCTTGCTTAAACGGTTGATGTACAGTTAGCCGTGGACTGCAAGAATTAATGGACACGCCGATGTTGCGTGATATCTACCATGCACTTTTATCCCCTCGCGCTGTGCTTTTCTAAACTTAGCAAAACATCTGGAAACCGTCACAGATTTCCAATTTTGTTTCCTTTCATGGTTATCGAATGCCCTTCCAGGCGCACGCACAGTGTGAAAGAAACCGTACAGTACAAATGATGACTTTTTGTAGCTTTAGAAGGCATGTCAAATGCCCTATTGAATCAAATGAGATGTTTTCTTTGGCTTAGTGGGATGACAGGGAAAGTAAAGCTTGCACGGTCGTCCTGGAATCGGCTGCGCTATCTGTGCTTTTTTGGCTGAGGTCGTGGCGTCTTTACTTTTTATTTACAATATCCTGAGAGGGGGAATTAGACATCTGTGACTCATTCAGACAACGACGAGGGCTCTCCTCACTGTTCTGCTCAAACATACCTCGTTGCGGTTTGTTCTTCAGTATGAAGGAGAAAGTTGATATAAATAAACCTCCCACCGTCTACTGCCAGCGACTCTGTTATATTTTTTACTATTGTTTAATTCCATCCGTGGCTGCAGGGTTTTTATGCCCAGACTATTTTAACCATTCCACATTGTTAACAAGGCAACTTTTCTGGGAATGACTCTCAAGCAGGTAGGCTTCTCATTCACAGTATGTCTGGAGGGCCAAGGAAGCTTCCAGAATGTTCTGCCGAGGAAAGGGGGCGTGAAAGGTGAAAGAGAGAGAGTTCAGGGGCTGAGTAGTTGAGGGAGGGTAGATGGTCGTGTTTTCCAGATGGATTGGAGATGTAGGGCTGCTGATGGAGGTAGAGGCTTAAGCTGGGTTGGAGTAAGATGAAGAGCCTTAGAGAAAATCACTAGATTGAGGAGGATTGAGAGTAGAAAGATGGGAATTAGCCCTGCGATGTAGTTTTTTGCAGAAATATAAAGCTTAAAAGGTGGGAGCTTGAAAAAAAGGGGAAGAAAGGATATGTTTGGT
Source organism: Gymnothorax javanicus (assembly GCA_029692085.1). Taxonomy (NCBI): domain Eukaryota; kingdom Metazoa; phylum Chordata; class Actinopteri; order Anguilliformes; family Muraenidae; genus Gymnothorax; species Gymnothorax javanicus. Next base: position 115,030,910 of record CM056199.1, on the reverse strand, counting down.
GATTTGCAGAAGAAATTTGTTTGAGTATAAAATGGCCACCTTGCTAGCTGTTGAGATGAAGATTTAAGGCGTTCCCGTGAGACAGTTTGCACGTATGTTGAGCGCCAATGAAGACCCAGTGAGCAGTGTTTATTTCTCATCTAGGTCCTCCTTACATCAGTTCTTAACATTAATAATCCTGTTTCTTGACCCGAGGGAAGCTTTCTATGTTTAAGATTTTCGGACTCAGATTTTTTTTTTTTTTAAAGATTTTAAGGAACTCGGCGTAGCCAGGTTGAAATTGCCTCGCTGAACAACAGTCACGGGGTGATGACGGTACTAAATCAGAAGTCGCAGCAGGCAGATATTGCCTGTCTGCCTCGCCGGCTTGCTGTGAGACAACACAGCATTTGTCACATGGAAAGGGGAGTAAAAAATGAAAAAAACCTTGTTAAAACGGGGGCATAAACTGTGAACTCAGAAAACAAGAGAGGGGTTATTTTGACAGCTGTATTGGGGAAGGTGATGGTATCTCATAAGGTTCCCTGAGCTGCTCTCTTTATTCCATATGACAGCTGACGGATGTGAATCGCAGCAATCTCTCAGTCGACCGGAGGAGAGATTTTTTTGTGTCAGGAAAAGAGAAAGAGATACTCTTCTTTGAGCCGAATGATAAGACACCAAATGATACAAAATGTTGCATCGCTATTTTTCCTTTCCTTTTTGATTCTGTGAGAAGCCTGCTGGACCTAGGGTTGCATAAAAGGGGCTTTTCACTTGGGTAGGCAAATATTTGCCAAGTCTTGGTCCAGTTCCCAGTCTCAGTGTGTGCTGACTGATCCAAGTCTGCAATCACGATTATTAAAATATGGTGAAGGCAGGCTGTTGTGTCATCCACTTACCCAGTCCAACTTGGAAGAAAGTTGATCCATGTAAAACAAATGGAGCCACTAATTACCAGTTTGCACAGCAATATGTCACAGTTCAGTCATGTTTTAATGACCCTCCCTGACTTGGGTCAGGAAGACAGTCTAACTACAGGTATTCACTGATGAGGCTCTGAGCTATAAATACCGAGATTGGGCGGGTTTTTTTGTTTTTTTTTTTTTGGCTGCATAAATGAACTTTATTATACTGCAAGCTGGAGAAAACCAGACTTGTATGTGAAAATATGTCTTCGCAATGACTAGCTGAGTAAGAGCGGAGTGCCTGTTTACAGTCTGATCTCCGTGTGGTATCACTCCGCTCCAGTGAATTTTTTAGCTCCAGATGGGAGGCAGCAGCTACCTCCAGAGCTGAGAAAAAAATCAATGAGAATGCTGAAGAACCACAGCCGCTATTTTTCAGACCTGACCACAATGCCAGGTCAAGAGGACCATGCTGGTAAGGCCTGATCGGCAGCCAAAAAGCTGGCGATATAAAAACACCACCCAGTGCGGGAAGAGCCGAGCGTTCGCAGACAGGCTTCCCTCTTGCCGTTGCGAATAGCAGTGCTCCGCTCTCGAGCTTCACCGCGTCCCCATCCTAGCCTTGTGCAGAGGTCCTCGTGGACGGGTGCTCTTTGGTTTGTAACGTAGCTAGTATTTTTGTCCAGTGTTTACATTTTTGTTTGAGTCCAAAAGCCAAGCTTCTTGATAAAACAAACCATCAGAACGCAGAGTGGAAAAGTTTGTTTTCATCCTTGAGGGAATACTAAGGTCTCATTTGCTCTCAAAAATATTCAGCAAATTTGAAACTGCCATTATTTGTTCTCTTTGGTTGCTCTGTCCACCCCCACTGCTACGAAAAGAAGAAAAAGAAAAAAGAAAAAACTAACGATTTTTAATAAAAGGTAAAAAAATGTCCCTATGGTACAAAACCTGTAAGTAAATTTTCCTTCACTTCATTGAAGATGAAAGATGAGTTTCTCACACTTGGCAAAGGCGCTTGATGAAATAAGCAAATAGTTAAGCTCATAATATGGCTCAGAAACAGTCCTTCCTCATTTCCTTCAAGGGGCAATATTATGACCATTTGCCAGTTCAATATACAAATTTTTGAGGTCTATTAAAAAACGTGAATGTTTTTTATGGCCAGAAAGCACTTAGTTAGAACTCTTCTGCACTTCAGCTTCACAGCTTCACAGCCAGCTTTCACAGCGGGCGGGCTAGGAATCAGAAAGTTCCTGGTTCGATTCCCGGCTTCTCCAGAGAATATGTCGAAGTGTCCTTGAGCAAGACACTGAACCCCACACCGCTCCTGATGTGCAGGGTGGCGCCTTGCATGGCAGCCTCCGCCATCAGGGTGAATGAGAGGCATAAATGTAAAGCGTTTTGGGGTCATGTCATGTTACTAGACAGTGCTATATGAATGCAGTCCATGTACCATTTAAAGCCCACTTTTTTGTGATTGGCCAAAACTGATTCAGGAAGTAGTTTTCTGTAAAATGAAAGGTTGGGGTTGTGCTGCTGAGGAATAGTAAAAATAATTTTAGCTGCTGATTCTTCACTTTGTTTTCATTTGTAAGTTCATATGAAGGGAATTTTCTTTTGTGCCAAAGAAAACAGCATCTTGTTGACGTGGAAATACAAACCAACCTGTGCCTGGCCTCCACTCTACCTAGCTTAGTTTGAAGGCATGCCAAACTAGTCTCTAGGCGGGCATTATGCAAATTTGTTACATTATGACTTGACATAGGCAAGTTGCATAAGAAAAGGCTGAACTAAAACAAGGTGTTTCAAGTGGTTGAGGAGCTGTGATTTCTCTTGGAGAAAATAACTCCTGGCTGTCAAAATTGCCCAAATGTGTGAACTAGTGTTTGTTATGATAACTGCCTGAGTCTCAGCTTTTGATTTGGGTAACATTTGTAATAACTTTTTTGCAATCATTTGACTCTGATGATGTGAATGATAGATGGAAGGCTAGAAAACTATATTTGCCTTGATGGAGGTCGGGAAGCGATGAATTGTGAATTACAAATAGCCGAAATGGAAAACCCATTTTACTGCCGTGTTGGACATTAAACGCTGTGGGCCAGTTGTCATTTGGACAAGTGAAATGCAAATTGTACGTGTCCCTACCAGTAAGGCACTTGTCCGAAGTGCGCGCACGAGCTGTGAGCGCCAGAGGGATGCCCCTCTCCCCCGAAAATTTTGAAAAATGGTGAATTTTGATGCACACTGGTGCATTTTATGTACAAAATCAGCTCTTTAAAATCCTCTAGTTTCGGCATGAAATTTTGGAATATTTGTCATCTTTCATTGACTCTCCCCTGACTTTTCATTTCTCCTGTTTATCATGCATGTTATGATTGTTTTCTTTCTTCTAATACAGATGATACTTTTCATAGTTAAACGCAACACCCTCATAGTGATGCCAAACTTCCTGCAGTAAGCTTTTGTGTACCGCGCCTGAGTAGTGCATGCTTTCCTTTTTGTGTCTTGTGCCTGTGGTAAATGTATATCCAAATGCATATCCGCCATAGTCTCGTCAATGTATGGGAAACACTGCTGCAGCAAAGCATTTTTTTATCTAGTAATGTTTAAAACTGAAGCCACTTGTTGAAGTAATTAACCCACTAAAGTTCCGTCCTTTTTAGGCAAATTTCCATCCTAACTAAAGTGCTCACTGTTCATAAACCGCAATGAAGTCGCTTCCAAAACTGTTCTGCTTCACTGACAAATTTCCCCTTCCCGTCAAAAAGCATCAAAACATTTCTTCGTCATATAAATTAATCCCTTGGCTACCATACGCATTTGTCTTCTGGAAGTTCCAGACTACTAGCCGGCTGCATGAACTGAAAGAAATCGATTTTGTGATTCATTGGTGAGGGCTGATAGACCAAGTTGAAGCACTTATTGTTCCGTTAGATCAGTACTTATTAGCCAGCGGGTGTGCTAATTGTGTTCCTAAAGGACTAACGTTTCAGTACTATCTACAGAACTGTATCATGAGTAAAAAAGGCTAACCTTGATTTAGGGCTGTGATGCAAGTTAACGACTTCATATCTTTCTCAGCCAACCACAAACTGCCTCGGCATCAGGCAGTGCGTTTATATATATATATATATATATATATATATATACGCTTGCGTTCTATGCTCAGTAAAGCCGCTTGCACACTGGACGCGAAACAAATTTTTTGAACGACTGATTACAGTCAAAGTCAATGCAAAGACGCGATAGTCGGACAGAGTTTTAATATATCTCTGTGTCTGAAAGTCATAAAAGTTCTAATTTTGGAGTATTCCAGGAATTATTAGACGTGCAAACTTGGCCATGTTTGTGTTCGACCTTCACAAAATGCAAATTGATAGCTATCGAATTTTCTTGGTCTTTTTATTCGTCTGTTTTCTTCTGTTGAAGATAGACAACAGTCTTTATTCGGTCTCTCTTTTGAAAATTAGTCCGATGGATCGAACAGATTCACGCTTTATTTCCACACCAGAGATAAAATTGTGCTTGTAGTCAGAGAGCAAATCAATTCCATGACCATTGACAGTGTGAATAAATTATCGCATGCACGATCAAGACTGTCCGACGCGAAATGCAAAATTCTCCATGTCCGGCAGCCAGCAAAAATTAAAAGTATTGATATGAGAACAGATCTATAACAAAATAAAGAATAAAAATATATCACCGACAAACAGAACATCCAAAAAAGATGGCCCGCAAATAAATAAATCGCAGTGTTCATTGGATGTTCTGTTTGTTGTTAAAATGTTTCTTTTTATTCTTTATTTCGTTATCAATCTGTTCCAATCGTCCTCTTTTTTTTTTTTTTTGGCTGTCAGACACGGAGTAGTTTGCATTTAATGTCCGACAGGCATTGTACATTGTCCTGCGCCAACGACTCACTTTATTGAGCAGAGCTTAAACAGAAACATTGATTGAAATTCTCGGTACTCATCTTGAAGAACTGAGCCCTCTTATCAAAACATTCACGTTTAATATCTAAAACATTCAGTAGATTTGAAGAAATTAAAAACAATAATCGACTGTCGGACACGGAGTTACATTGAAACCATCCGACTGTCGGACACGGAGATATATTAAAACCCTGTCAGACTTTCGGACACGTAGACACTGCGTTCAACGCAATCTGTCGTGCGAAAAATTTGTTTCGCGTCCAGTGTGCAAGCGGCTTAATACTAGGCTACTATTATTGTCACTTAGGTTTTATCGTTTTTAGTGGGGGAAAGGAATACAGCCTGATGGCTTTGATCTCATACAAAGTTAAGATCACATATTGAGAATAAATGTGTAACGTAGCTTGCATTGTTGTCCATGCACGTTAATCCCAAAATTTTAAGCAGCAGCAGGGTGTAATAATAGGAATACGCTATCCATCATTTATCTTCCCAATGATGCAGGCAGAAGAAATAAATGAGCAACCGTCGTATTTCATTCCAACTTCATAGGTTTGAATGATCTGACGTAGTTTCGTTTTGAAATACCATTCAAGTTCGCTAATGGTAATAATTCGCGAATGCCCTAGCTAGCCAGCTAACTCATATTCGTAGTGCTTAATATAGATGTAAGCGGTGCAGAAAACATGCCTGAAGCAGCAAAGTAAAATGCAACATCAACGCATCATGCAGATATAGGACAGAGCTTCTATATTCCAACACATTAAAGGTGAGGAGAGGAGCTCATTTGATTGGTGTAGATTTGACTCGGCTGTGTTATACCCAAACACGCCTTCTCTCCTCCCTCTTTGCCACTTGCGCCGGCAGGAGGGACCGAGGCGGGACAGAGGAGTACTTGCGCCAGGCTACGCCGGGCACGAAATTGCAACATACGCCTGGACACACCCCGTTGGCGCGGCGCACCCCCCATTCGCCGCGCCTGCGCCTGGTGTACGAATTTAGAACCGAATGTTGTAAAATGATGAATATTTTATAGACTCATACTGAAAATACGTTTTGTTTCATACATAGATATATCGAGCTATTTCTGACAAAATCTTCTTCCAGTTGCGAGGTAAGTGTCGGGTAATAACAGATTTAATCTAATCTAATAACTGATTAGAACATTTTGAAAATGCTAAAAATGAAAAATAATACTGTTTAATATGCAAAACCTTACTGAAAATCATGGTTAGTTTATATTTAAATTATTACAGTGCATGAATATTCTTGATAGTCTTACATTTAATACCACTGCTTTGAATAATAAACTATTTCTGGCCTGCCCTGAAAAAATGAGGGTGATAGACACAATTTGGTGGACAACAGAAAAGTGTATGAATAGTTTGACAGTTTGACAGTTGACGCTCAAGTGTTTCAAGTTATTTAAAAAAACTTCAGGTGAAATTAATTAGACCAACATAACACAAAACTGGTTTGACTTTTTACCTTTTGCATGTCGAATAAATTTATCATGATGTGCCAATTAGTTATCACCAATTAGGAGCCATCTACATCTTTAATTTAATTTGTTACATTGTTTTCTCTCATTTTATGCTGTCATTTCCAATGCATCGCAATGTGGGTATGGCATTTTTTTTATTTTTGATGGCAAACAGCTATTTATTTTATCTTGTGAGTTAAGAGGGCAAATATTCGCTCTAAACATTAAATACATTTAATTAAGACAAATGAACAGCTTGTGAAAATCCTGCGATTGCAACTGTGGTTGGAACAAAAGCCAGCGTACACAGTGGATCCCCAGGAACAACGTTGAAGGCCACTGTTCTAGACCATTAATCAAACAGAGAAAAACATGGATTTAGTCCAAAACATCAATACATTCATGTATAATCATGAGGCTCATGGTGATAGTCATGAGAAAGTTACATAGCATCCAAATATTCTGACAGGACTTGTGACAGAGGTTAATATTTCATGAAAACTAGAGTTTCCGGAGAGGACATTTACGGAGTCATAAACTTTATGTAGAAAGTTCATGAAATTTGTCAAGCAAATTTCAGGTTAGAGTATCAACAGTCCTGGGGAAGTCCTAGATTATAAGAATAATGAAAAAAGATTGGAATCAAGCTATATCTATTCAAGCTATCAGGTGAAATGTGCATTCCGGAGTGGACATATTTTGGACGGACAAACATTCTGCCTTTTCTCTGACCACTGTACAACTTTTTGTTATATTGCAATATCAACACAACTGTATACACTTTGAGAAAATACATAATACAAACAAAAATACCCTAAACAGATCACCCATTTGTATTTATATGGCATTTAACTCATCACAATCATTTTATTTCCGGAGAGGACATTTTGGACGGGCAAATGTACAGGTTAGTTTACTGCTCATATTTATTCTATCTACTTTTTCACAGTGTGTCTGTGCTGACTGATAATGCCAAACACGTGAATCTGAATTCAGAGAGATGTTTTGCACCTGCATTTAGTAATATATTTCATACAGATGTATAATTTATTCTTAATTTCAGCAATGAGAAAAAAAAAATATGTCCAAAAAATGCCATTGTTCCGCCATTCGAAGGAAAGTAAAGCTTTCTTCATGAAATAAACAACATTTTTAGTTGCATTAAATGTATTTCTTGCAAAACAATTTTATAGAATTCAACAGTTCTTCTAAATTTTGGCAAATTTCACTCAAAGGCTCACAAATGTTATGCGTACCCCGATCGTGAAACAGCCCATATCGAGGTATTCGGTCACAAATATCGAGATATTAGATTTTGTCCATATCGCCCAGCCCTACCTTGATTATGTGATTCACTAAGATGCACTGCTACTATCTCTGTGGCAAAGTTGATTTAGTGCTCTTTGTCCAAGCTTGCTTGTTTTATGGATTAAAAACTATCACTGATTTTATCGACGGACTGCTCCCAGGGTAAGAAAATCGATTTCAACATATTTTGACAAATCTGAACTACGCTATACAATGAATGGGACTCTACTGTCGTGCTGAGAGTGGTTATTACACAGTTCTAAGCACCACCGTAGTATTTGCATCATGAAATGGCGAATGCAGTTAAAATTCTGAGTCCTCACACTTTCGAACGATATAGTTCTTAAACGTAGCTACCACAATATTTGACGGTAAGAAACGCAATTATGCCTGGCAGCCTGCCCTTCGGCCGAAGTTCGCTAAATTAACTCAAGTGTTGGCAATATTAGTAAACTCCTGGCAGACACAGCAGCCAAGCTGACCCTTTTCCTCATCAGGTTTCAGCCGGGGAAACTCTGTAAACCAATTTTGGACGAACTTTCTCTCTCTGCCAACTTCATCTCTTTTTTTGCCTGTTCTGCTGGAGTCGATGATTTACGCTAAAGGATTTTTTTTCTTCGTCCTCTACTTCGATTCTTCTTCAGAACTCTCTTCTAAACAGCTTGCCTCATACAAAAATTTTGCATATATTTTCGTCTCTAGTAGGGAAGGGGTTAACTTAAACTGTAAAAAAAAAAAAAAAAAAAAAAAAAAATCGCTTCATTTTACCTGATAAATTCCACCCAATGTTTTTCAAGTGTCTGTGTTAATGACTAACATAGTTTGTACATCATACAGTGTGCGGGAGTTTGATATTATTAAAGTGTGCACGGATGCCTGATCACAATTACCTACCATAATCGTTGTGATTCAATCTGTCCTTTTTCCTCTATGAAGACGGCCTAGTGGCTAGGTATTTACTCATTAGTAAAGCGTGTTGGCTTATCAAAGCATACCAAGCTATTCAGTGCATGCCATTCATGTTCTGTATTCCTTTGTAACTTCGACATTCAATCCCTATCAGCAAAGTAGCTATTTTCTCCGAGTCTGAAAAGACTTCACTTCAGTATTTTTGCTTCTACTGAGTGAGAAATTGTTGAGAAAGAATAGTGTAGGACAAAATTGCAGGAGTTAAGCTTCTGTATCATGTGGAGTAGGTAATCAGTGACCTCTTATCCCAGAACATAACTTCAACATTCTCATCTCCTAACAGAGGGGATGAGAGTCTAGCTCTAGACAGCCATAGCCTGGATGCCTTAGATGTCGCTCTGCTCTATCACACCTGATTCAAATGACTGTTGACTGTCTGGGGGTTGATAATGAGACAATCTTTTGAATCAACTGTGTTAGAACATAGAAATGTCTAAAACAGGCATCGCTGTGGTTCTCCAGGAGTAAGGTTCCCCACCCCTGTCTTAACATATAGGAGTGGCTAGCCTTACACCCCATCTTCTGTCTAAAATATTGTAGAAGTTGGTGTCATGGCAGACTATAAGCAGCGAATACTTTGGCATGGCTTCAGACTCAAACTTCATACTTACATATGATACTGTTTCAGATGATGGTAAATTGTGTCCCTGTCACCATTGGTCTGTGGCATAAGTTGCCAAGAAATGCAACTCGATGGTGACTTTAACAAGCTAGACTGCATACGCATGCACAGAATTTGTTTGACCTCTTTTGTCAACAGTCTCTCCATATTTGGGGGGTAGTCTTCCTTTTTTTTTTCCTTGTTTTATCTTCTCTCATTTATCAGAGTCAGTGTTACAGTCGTGCTTACTTGCTGCAGAAGTCCACTCATCGCAACCTGGCTGTCATTGCATTGGTTTATTCACAGCATTTGTGGTTAGCTATTCAATTTGAATTGGCCTGAACACTGTCTCTGTGATCTTAGATGGTGCTTGCATATGCAATGTTAATTTAGGATGAGGACAAACTGAGAAAATTATTATTGTGCCAAAGGCTGTATCAAAGTTATTGTGACAAACTTTATTATGATGGTTTTTTGTTATTGAGAAATTGCTGAGCCCTAACTGAGCTGCGTGTCATTTTAGGTTACAAATACTGTAATTATGATAATACAGACACATTATTTACAATCAGAGCTGAGTGTGAGTGTATGGGCAGATTGCTTGTAGGAAGCCAGGCTGGACTGTGGGCCATTTGTCTCTGGTGTCCAATTTCTCTGTGTGGTGCCTTGGAAACAATGTTAAATTGGACTAGTCACAGATGAGATTTTACATTGGTCATACTTTATTGCACTACAATGGTTACAGTACGTCTAACCAAATGTTAACTGCTTTACACATTGGAAAAATACATTTTACATTATTTTTTTCAAACAATGGTCAAAGGACATAGAATTGGCAACTCCAGCGTTGGCTTGTTGTAAATTCATAAGCCGTGAAATGGTGTATTGTGCTGAAATGGAGGCATATTTTCCAACAAATTAAATAAGGATGGGAATCAGTATATCAGTACTTGCTTTGATGTAGAATTTTTTAGTTACATTGACACTAGCTTTGGAGTGAGATGTACAGTGGTGTGCAGGGATTATTATACACTTAAAAATTGAAGATAAAAATCAGAAATCCAGTACTATTCAAGTATTTATTTAATGTAATATTGGATCATATAGGCAGACAACAATATATAGTAATAATTTCAGCTTCCTGTCTCTATTTCTTGAGAAGTTATGGTCCTTCCAAAATGCTACAAATCGAAATGACAAATTCATGAGTCAAAAAGGGGCGTGGCACCCAAATTTCTAGAGCGCGCCACTCGAAAACTGTTAGAGACATTGACACAAAACTTGGGATTCTTTCGTTTAGTACCATAAAGAATTTTTGGACAAGGTTCGAGCAAAATCTGAGAGGCGTCATGTACATGGGTGGCTGAGTTAACATGGGATGACCCATATATTTTTGGACTGGTTACCATATGTAAGAACATTTATGGGTCAATGACTGTAAACCAGTAATATTTAATGGTAGACACCATCCCCTGCCTGTTTTGCTAATCCTGCGCATCATACGACACAAAATGTTCCCAAAATGTTCATGCAATGTCATACCATTTCCAGTACACTGCAGCAACATTGCTAAATGTTCTGTGTTAGTTGCGTAGCTCTCAGATGACCAGCAGAACTCGCTACCACAACAAGTTGTCAGACCTTACTGTGCCACCACAAGTGTGGCTGCTGAAGCAAATTAGTTTTGGGGAAGGTGGCTTGAAAGACAGAATCGAACAAATGCAGCGATACTGACCGAACCCTTAGGCTCAAGGAAAAAAAATTTTGAGTGGAAACACTGGAAAGTATTGGACATTATGTGGCTCATTTGGTGCCGGCAGATAAATTTTCGTAGGTCACACATTGTATTGAGCCAGTTGAAGCATAGGGGGTGTTTTGCTCATCTCCTTTGCTCTTGTTCATCTCACTGAACTTTGAAAATAGCCTCCATATGAAAGAAGGTTGTATTAAGAATTCAGTGAATCTTGTAGATTATGGCATCCATCAGTTGGCTTTGTTTTTTGTTTGTTTGTTTGTTTTTTCTGTGTTCATTAACCCATGTCAGGCATTTCATTTTGATAGCCAGGGAGAACTTAGCTGACAGCATTAGCTTTGCCTATGTGGAGAAAGCACACATAAGCACACTCACACAAACTTCCACACACACTCTCTCTCACACACACACACACACACACATGCACACGCACACGCACACGCACACGCACACGCACACACACACACACACACACACACTTTCATTTCACTGCCCAGCACAGCAGGTCTCTGAGAGAGAGAGAGGGGACCTTTTAGAAATGTAGAGTTGTTAAAGTGTTCATATTTTATATTTCCATGGATGACTCTTGTGCCTGCCAGCCTTTAACTTTCATTTGGCTTCCAGACTTCATAAATTATTCATTTTACCGTGAGCTTTGGGCAGTCATATCAAGAGAAAATGCTCTGACTCGAGTTTGAAATATCCTTTCTAACTGGAAAAGAACGGAACGTGAAGGGAAAAGCAGTGGCCTCATCCTCCCCGCAGATCCAAAACCCCGAAACCAGGTCATGCCATTGCCTGTATCCTAACTATTGATTTTATAGATTTTGTACTGAAATTTTACAGTATTTTCTTTTACAGGGTATTGCATGTTCTGGGCACAAGCCCTGACGAGGAGGAATTATTTGGCTTGCATTCAGAGATGGCAGCCTTGTCTATTTACTGCATGATGCAAGCATAGTTTACGAGCCTCGTTTTGGGCTTTGAACTTAAAATCTCCCTGTTTCTTTGGCTGTGCCAACTATCACTGCTCACTGTAATCTGAATATACTGGGATCACAAAGCATAAGCTTGCTTATTGATGTCCAGTTGAATACTTGGTTGGTCCCACACAGTTATGCTACACGTTTACCTACATAACACGATCCATTAAGGCTTTGACCATGACAAACCTGAAGAGTGATTCAGCTGTCAGACTCAGAGGCTTTATACACTCTCGGGCAAAGAATGGGCCAAACCAAAAATGTTAAAATATGAACCCTTTTACGGTCGTCAAAAAGGTCATGAGGCCTACTTTATCTCAACAATTAGTTAAAGTGATTTAATATGGGGCTGCTTTTTCCATTAATTTATTTTAAGCCTTGTGGATAAACTTACAGACGTCTTTTTGTTGAGACAATGTTGTTCCACTCAGTGGTGGTGGTTTCATACATGCCAACTCTACCACTTTTGGCGGTAGACTACCGCTTTTAGGGCGTTTTTTTTCAGAATGAAACGCCCCGAAAGCGGTAGTCTACCGCCAAAAGCGGTAGAGTTGGCATATATGTGATTTCAAAAAGTTGGTGAGCTGTTGAAAAACATTTCCTGGCTAGTTTATGTGTAATGTTAGGGTTTAAACCTGGACACTGAAACCTCTTTCTCGTGCTTAACTGTGGTAGAGATGCCCATTTAGCTCATTTACTTTTGCCCAGGAGTTTACATTCTGGCCATTCCCTGTAGTCTTTGGAAGTGTGATGCACTTGATTAAGAATATTGGGCTTACACACAGACTCCTGGTTCGAAGCTTATTTCTCCAGGGGAAAGACAAATGGGGTTTTCATGTAATTGTCTCCGTCGCAGTCTTTGTTTTAAGCTGGGATTTAAAAATTGGACTTTTATATCTGGAGACATTTTTCTCTTATAATCTACTGGCTTTATTGAATGCTGTCACTGCTTTCCAGCTTTCCAGCTCAATGTTTTTTTCTTCCACTTGCAACAAGCAAACAGTGCATTCTTTTTTGTCATCTGCAAACAAATGTCCAGATGCCGTAATTTATTTTAAAGGCTCTAGGAAATACTGCACTCATGGCTCCAATAGCTTGCTGGAGTTATTGAAGCAGAAGACTTGAAAATGCTTACAAATCTGGAGGGAGTGACGACCCGAGCTCTGGGGCCAGTTGACAGGAAAATGTAAACTATGTAGTAGGTGCCACTGCTTTGGCTATATACTGCATTTGCTGTGATTTCAGGATCAGGCCCGGCACTTTTCCACGTTGTTGGCTAAGTCACAAGAACAAAGACAAACAGCGTGTGTTTATTAGGATCTGTACATCACGGTTGTCGAGACAACCAGACACTGTGGAAGTCCTTCACAAAAGCATATATGTACTACAGCTTCTTGGGTTGATGATGTTCGCTGTTAGAAAAGAGGAATCGGTTTTATGCCTTATTCACTTTTTATATTTTATCTTGAGCTCCCCGAGATATGTTATTGAAGTGGCCGAGCCACCTTATAGTGTTTGGGGATGGTGCTAGTTCAGAAGATTAGTGCTGCAATTCACAGTGTTTCCCATTCTAGGCTTGATAATGCCAATGTGCATCCGAAACACTATCGATTACTGCCATCTCTGTCTGTGATAGAACACAACCTTCAAAGACTGGAAGTGCATTAAAAGTTTTGCCGCTCTTACAAAACCTTTTCTCGCTGGGTGGCGAAAGACGAAATGAAACTTTGCTACTTTGGGCCTTGTTAGTTGTCATCTGCAAGAAATATTTTTTGTGAAAATGGGATTTGGGAATGGGGGGGGGGGCATCAGATTTTCTGCGATAGCGTGAGAGGAGATAGTTTGGCTGTTGAAACAAACTGAAGTCCTGCAGTGAAATAGTGAAACCGTGTCTCCTGGCTGGATGTAAAAGATGTCATTACAATGGCTGCTTACTGATGTGCCAACTGTCAACTGCGTCAGATGAGGTCACTATGGACGTCCACAACAAAAAAAAATTGACATATTCATGATGCTAATTTTGTTAAGATTAGTTTTCCTGCTGCTGTTGCTGCTGTGTAGGCTGCCATTATTATAAACTAAACCTTTGTCAAATAACTGCAGATCTCTTTCAGTGTTTATTGAGTTCCCTTTTTTTCCATGTCATTATTTGCATCCCAAATTTTTAAATGGTCTCAACCAATGAAGGCATAAGCCTGTTATACATTCTGGGGGTGGAAAAAATAGTGGCAGCACCCCTGAAAATGACCTTTAACTTTAATTGAAGCTTCTAAATTGCAATGACAGGTGTATCTGTATGTGTGACGTGCATGAGCCTGTGAAGAGGCCAATGGCAGTGTGCTCATTAAGGCTCTATAGCAAGATGAGGTTCCAGTGGCTCTATGTTGTTGGTGCCAGAATTGCACGAGCATTGGTCACAAAAATGTTAAATTATTTACAGTGATAAGGGGAACTGTCAAAAACTCTCTCTGACTGGAACAGATGGACACTTTGTAGAATGTTGGCTAATAACCACAGATCTACAACTCTGAAAAACAAACCACAGAATTGAATTAATTCATATCTGAACCAGTTTCAGCAAAAAAATAATATGCTGTGAACTTTTCAAAGCTGGTGTTTACAGCAGCGTTTCCAATGATCATGAGTATTCGTGGGCTAATCAGCAACAACAGTGAAACAGCCTCTCTAACATTTTATTGGTCCCCATGCTGCCAAAACAGCTCCGTCAAAGTGATGTCGACTTCAATTCCTGAACCCTGGATTTCCCAGCAGAGCATTTCCCAGAGCATCACACTCCCTTCACCAGCTTGTCGTCTTCCCACTGTAGCATCCTGGTGCCGTCTCCTACCGGGGTTAATGTTGCTCACGTACTTGGCAGATGCACATCATTTAGAAGAAAAAGGGACTCGCTGGACCAGGTGACCTTCGTCAATCTCCCTGAGGTCCAGTCCTGACACTCACGCGCCCATTGTCGGTGTTTTCGGCAGTGGACTGGGGTTAGAATGGGCACTGCGACTGGTCTGCTGTTACACAGCGCTGTACGCAGCAGGGTTCACCACACGGTGTGCTGTGACGCATTCATCACACCAGTATCATTGAAATTCTCTGGACTTGTGCCACAGCTGCCCTTCTGTCTGTTTTGGACCAGATAGGATGCGTTGCTTTTGTTGTCCTTGTGCATCAAGTAGTCCAACACCCTGTCGCTGGTCCATGGTTTGTCGCTCCTTGGTCCACTGTCAGTAGGCATTCACTTCTTCTAACTGGAAGCACCCCAGAAGCCTGCTGCATTAGCGATACTGTGACCCACTCAGAACGATTTGTCCATAATGATTTGGCCCTTGTCTAAGTCACTCTGCTCCCATTTTTCACACATCCAACACATTGGCTATGAGAATCGACTGTTGGCCTCCAGTCTTAGGTTTGTCTTGGGACTTTGACATGTGCCTTTGTTAAAAGATAATCAACATATTTGCTTCATCTGTATGCAGTTGTCATGTTTTTTGCTCATTAGTATATATTTTACATAGTTCACCAGTGGAAATCTCGCATTGCATGTTTGTGCTCCACCTTGTATGGAGTGTGGTTGCCATGGAAACTAGTGAGAAGTAAGTGGCAGTTTATTGCTCGGCGAGAGGTGGCGTGTCATGCCAGACTCGGGTGTTAAAAGTACTTAAGTCACAGAATGTCTATTTTGAGAAAAAAAGGGTCTGAATATTGAATAGATCATAAAATCTGCTAATTGAAGACCCCAGTGCTAAAAGTACTTGCCGTACATTTTGAGAATAATGAGAAAATCGACTTGGGTCACTATGAAAGATGTTTTCCCATCCTCACCTCACAGAGTGTAAAAAATATCTCCTCAGTAGCTCTTCGATCACTGGGCTTTTCTGTTTTTATAAATCCCACCCTCTCTTTTGTAGGGGTGTCCAGTGTTACCCTGAGAGGGTTGGTGTGGCGTAGGGTTCTTGTTGTAGCCCAAGACTAACACACCTGAATCTACTTACTTAGGTCTTGATTAAACACCCCGATTAGTTGATTAGTGGAATCAGGTGATATAGCACTGGGCTAAAATAAAAACCAACAGCTATATTGGCCCTTGGTGGATAAGATTGGACACCCTACCCTGTTGTATTGTAACTCTGAGCTAAAGCTACTGGCATGTGTTGGTACACTGTTGTGTGGGAGGAGCCCGTATTCTCAAGTGAACCCGCTCGCCTCAAATGTTGATTTTGTCTTTTTGTCCACGGTGATGGATTTTACGAGGCAATCTGACTGCATGAAAGGGCTCTTATCTGAAAGTGGGCGACACATGGGCCGTGTCACATTTTCTAAACCTTCAACTGTCGTCAGGTTTGGTGCGAGACTTGGAAGGGGTGAGATGAGGGGGAGGGGGTTGGCTCTTTAAAATATTAAAATAAAAACCAATTTCTGGCTTTTCCGTGGCCAGACTGTTTTTGTGAAATTTTTTAGGGCCAATATGATGACGCCAGCTCAGTTAAAGTTTTGTTGGGTTTAACTTCTACAATGCCTCCTGTGACACTGAGGCAGGCCCGAAAGCAGGAGAATGAGATTTAAACTGCCTCCTGCAATTGTTGTTCAGTGTAGCAAAACGCTGTCTTGTGCAGGCTGCTGTGGCTGAAGGCGAATTCACTTCTCGGTAGAATCCGTCAATATATATATTTTTTATGTCAGTAGCGGCCGTTGGAATCCCTGGCAAAAGTGGCCACTTTGACTTATTTTAAAATGAGTGCTTGTTTTGTTTTCACCTCTAATCCCTTCTTGAAAAAGGGACAGGGGGCTCTTGAGCCCAAACTGCCTCTGGTGGCAGAATGAATGGGAGGTTCTGAGAGGTGATTCTGAGTGGGTGCTGTCTGGTGGAGTTGAATACTGGGGATTTTTTATTTCATATTCCTCGCACACAATGTTCCCACATTTAGAAGCTGGTACAGGCATCTTATCACAAACGATTTTTCCTCTGTTTGGCCTGTCTCAATTGAGTACAGTCTGAGTGCTGACCACGCCCCCACCCCACCCCACCCCACCCCAAAGCACCCACCCACCTACCTACCTTTGTGCTAAACATCACCTCCATTCATACCCCCAACCAGCCGCCATTGTTAGTGAGGCATTCAACTTCACTGTTGAACTTCATTCACTGCTGGCCCACTTTATCCCGGCTCATTTTTCCGCAGTTTTTATTCTTTCGTGTTAAACACTCCTTCTGTGAGGCGCTTCGGATGAAAGCGTCTGCTAAATGCCTTAATAGCGATCGCGTGGTCGTAAACTGCCTATGCCCTGCAAATGTGGTGCCAACGTGATGATAGCCAGAGCATTGAAGAGTGCCAGGGATCTGAATGTGTTTTATCATACAGCGACAAATCTGAGCCAGGATTAAAAAAACACATCCTGGGTGCGTGAAACAGACAGTGTGAGTATTAGATGTCAGGTCAGGAGTGTGGAGTCCTCTTTAAGCAAGAAACCATTTTTTATTTTGAAATTTTTTGGGTTTTGGAAGTTGAATTTGGACAGACCGTAAATGTGAAAAGTCGTGTCGGGCTGCGGCTCTCCTGCAGTCGCACTGCGGCCCACCCCTTTTCAGATAGCACTCAGCCTCCGCCAAAGCTCTCCAAATAATGATAGCCTGGCAGCTGAGCTTTGTGTGCAGACTTTATCCTTTGCGTTGTGGAAGTTCCCTTCAGAAGCTGAGCCCCAAGGGCTGCGAATGTGAATCTTGCGACATGCAATCAAGTCTGCAGGAGGCCCTTAAAGTCCTTTTCTGGAACATTCTGCACTTTTCAATCCTGCTATGTTCCTGCATGGATTGTGCTGTAGGTTCCACCCTGCCTGTCCCTCCACTTTACCTTTAAGTTGGTTGAGAGACGACAAATATATTGTGGGGGGAAAAAGTGGGCGGCGAGCTGATGTAGATTGATCCAGTTGCGTTTCAAATGGATCCGCCTATGGATGGTCGATGGGAATGGGTCATTTGGACCCTGTACCTGTTGGACCCATACAAGTTGGACGCTTACCAGTTGGACCCCTGACCCTAACCGTTTGGACCCCATACCATTTGGACCCCAGGCAAGTTGGACCCTTGACCAGTTGGGTTAGGGTTAGGTTAGGATTAGGGTAAGGGTTAGGATTAGGGTCTGGGGTCCAAACAGCATGGGGTCCAACTAGGTAGGGTCTCAGGTCCAACTGGTCTGGGGTCCAAGTGGTCAGTGGTTCAACTGGTTCGGGTTCAAATGGTCTGGGGTCCAGCAGGTACTGGGTCCATTCATTTAGGATCCAACTGGTATGGGGTCCAAACGACCTATACCCCCGATGGATTGTCTAAATCAAGGTGCTCAAACTGGTCCTTAAAAGAGCAAAGGGGCTGCAAGTTTTCACTCCAACCGTGCAGAAGCACACCTATTACAACTAATCAACTCTGCAGACTGAGGTCAGTTGATTAAAATGAGTCGTCTCAAGCGTGCTTCTGCTCGGTTGATTTGAAAACCTGCAGCCCAGTGGCCTTTATCATGGACCAGTTTGAGACCACTGGTCTAAATGGTGCTCGCTTGCCTATCTCTCTGTTACACCTCCGTGTCCTGTTTTCCACAGGAACTGTGCACCTCCGAACTCCCATGGCCCACGTGATCACGCACGCATGCACACACTTTTATTTTTGGTCATGGGGAATTCAGACTTCATTAGGAGGATGAATGAGCGAGTGTTCGGTGCTGATATGTGCTGGAATTTTGAGTTCGGCTCGAGGGGGCTAAAGGGGGTGTGAGGCATTTGGCTGTTGGCTCTATATTCGCACCCCCCCGCCGCATTTCCCCTTCCCCTCCCCTGCTGTAACAGAGGCACTCTGTGTACCCCCCCCCCCATGCATAGCCAGGCCTTGTCCCCTTGGCTGTCCCAACTGTGTCCACGAATCAATCAATTAACAAAAGGACGAGTCGGGAAGAGGGACAAGGGACCACACAGTGGTACAGAGTTCTGAAAAAAAAGAAAAAAGAGAAAAAAGTGATTTATTACAGTGGGAGCATTTCATGACATGCGAATGATGCCCCCCCCCTCCATCGTATCCACACAGGGGATGAC
Organism: Gymnothorax javanicus; assembly: GCA_029692085.1. Classification (NCBI taxonomy): domain Eukaryota; kingdom Metazoa; phylum Chordata; class Actinopteri; order Anguilliformes; family Muraenidae; genus Gymnothorax; species Gymnothorax javanicus. Next base: position 115,011,899 of record CM056199.1, on the reverse strand, counting down.
AGAAATTCTCCCAAAAAACAAGGTTACCAGGAATGCTACCGAATGTTTTCGATCTAACCAAACCCTGAGGATGTGATTAACCAGGTGGTGTTCAGCGTCATGACGTCGTTTAATGCTTGCTTTGCCCACTATGCCCTAAACTCACCATCGGAAAAAAATGCGATGAAACCAGAGATACGATTAATCTTTTAATCCAGCTCCAATTCAATTACCGATGAGCACACAAAACACGTAGTAGCGATCAAGCCACCGCTATTAGCATCGCGTGCAAATCAGGCATGACGGGACTCTCCATTCCACTGCTTCTCCGACACTGAAAGGTACATATCTGTAATCCTGCCGATCTTGTTTCGTTTATCTCCCCTGTTCTCCGTGTTTCTGTAAACGGGATTACGCAATTAACCTTGACTGAGGGGAAGTCGGTCATGCGCCTGCTGTAATGTTTTGTCACAGGAATGGATTACTCTCGCAGCAGATAAATCAACATCTTAGAGTTTATCTCAAAGACAGTGATGCATTTGCAGATTTGTGACTTTCCTATATTTTCATTCATTGTGTGTGATGGCGCGAAAACTCGGTGCAAATCGCTTCTTACGAACCTGATATATTGTTTTCCCAAACAAAGCGCAAAAATGCCTCAGAGTAAACCGTTTTGAAGCAGATTCATTTGCAATAGCGCTTATCGTGTTACTTGACTACATATTTGGACAGTCAGAGTAAATAAATAGCGGCATATTGAGCACACAGTGAGACCAAGGTCTCTTTTCTTTACTCCCTGAGTGCATTTCCTGCTTCTGTGATACCAGTTATGTCAGAGATCAGTTGCTGCATCTACAGGATACCAGCATTTGTCAGTGGGGAATGCTTCTTCTTTTCTATCAGTGTGAGCTCACCTGCAGTTGATGGTGACTCTTCTACGCTATGCTGTGAGTCTTTGAGTGCGTAAATAGTGCCGGGTTCTTGGCTGGGTGTGTCAGGCAGTTGCATGCTCGCTAGTGGTAGGTATAGCAGCGGTTTGAAAAACAAGCAAAAAAAAAAAAAAAAAAATCAAGAATCGTGGGAAAAAAACTCCCTTTTCTGGAAAAAAAAAAGATTATTTATTATTTAAAATAAAATGAAATAAACTAAAGAATGGTGAAAAAACTTGCTTTCTGGAAAAAAAGATTTCATTTAATTTTAATTTCATGGACTGAAATAATTTCAATTTAATCTGTAATTTAATTCATTTAATTCATTCGATTTATTTCATTAATATTTTACCTAGACATAAAATATTAGAGTATTATAAGGAAGTAGACTAGAAAGTCGATAAGGTTTGACATTGTCATTTTGGGTTGACCGTTTCGTACTGGCAGATATGTGGTGAATGTTTGAATGGTACCTGCACATCCTGCGTTGGAGTATGATTGCATGCCTTTGGCACTAAGAGGGGAAGGTGAGCTTGTCAGATTAGCTGCAATAAATGTTCTCCTCATCTCAACAGAGCAGCTGGACTATTCAGACTATTTCCAGCTAATCTGCCATTACCCATTCCCCAATTTAGACTGTACAAAAAATGATTACTTTAAAAGTGACTCTGACTATCAGATTCATGCAGTGGCTGTCTGTCTAGCTGGCACCTCATGTATTCATTTTTCTGTTTCGCGTTAAATAGTCGGGTTTATCACAATATTTTGTAATTTAACAGAAGCTTCCATTTCGTTTTGTATCATTTTGAGTGTTCTCCCTTGAAGGCCCAAGGATTAAATGTTCCCTAGCATTCCTGTATGTCCTTAAAGGAGACGCATTACCATTGTTTGAATTTAAAATCGGGACTGTCACAGGTGAATGAATATGATCTAATCCAGTGTTCCTCGTCTTTCTCTCTCTCTTCTTCACACGTTTGCTGATGGCTGTCCTGTTCCTTCCAAAATGGCTCCCCCCTACTTTTTTAGGTAAGAGTTTGTTATTCATTCGTTTACAAAATGTGTATGAGTGGTAGTGCCAAAATTATGGAAAAACTGCATTAATGAAAGGATTCTGATGAATAATGCAATTTTGCAACCATTATCCTTTATAGCATGAAAAATTTTATATGCTGTGAATTTAATAGCACCATTAAACAAAAATGAGTAATTGCATTAAACAAGTAAGAATCATTAGATCCTCTTATCTACATTGGTTCACAACGATGTAATTGAGCAGCATATTTATCTTACTGTAGGAAATGATAGGAAGACCTCAAACGTGAACTTATTTATTCGATTCATCTTCATGAAATTAAAATGCTTAATTGCATAGTTTATTTTGATTATGTCCAAGATGTTCATGTGTTGCCAATTCCACTTGTCGCCATCTTCACTGCTGAAAATATATTTTTACTGACAAAAATGGCTCTGAAAATGAACAGGAGAACAAGTATAGGAGTCAGCAATGTCCCAGGATTTAAAACGACTGTAGTTTGTACCAGTAATGTTATTGTGTGTGTGTGTGTGTGTGTGTGTGTGTGTGTGTATGTCTTTGTTTGTATGCCTGTGTGTGCTATTAAACCAGTCTTAGGTATGCCAATATGCCTGGCCATACATTTCAGAGAAATGCGTTGTGTTGCTTTTAGAATGGTACTCTTTCATTAATCCAAAGGACAGATCAAAATATAAGTTGGCTTAGTAAGAAAGCAAGACAATTTACATGGTTTTTAGCTCAGAAGAGGTAAGAGTTCTCTTTTGTTGCTGTGGCCTGCCATACCCCATAAACATTTTGTATTCATTAATTGAGCTTTCCCACGGCTCTTTCTAATGTCCTGCAATTGGAAACCAAAATTGTCATATAGCTTAAAGCCTCCATACCTGTACTTGAGTACCTTTCCCTACAATGCCCTGATGATTGCTCGAACAACCAATCTCAAAGTCACTTTAGGATACATAGTTTATTCGTATTGAGTTCTCATCAAGTAGGGCATTTCAGGAGGAGTTATTCGTAACCTGTGCCCAAAGAGATATCACACTCCAATGATAAGCCAGTAATGTGAGCTGCTAACTCCTTAATAGTAACAGTTCGTGGCTGCAGGTATTATGGTTAGTGTTTGCTGGGTTATGGCATACTTAGACTCACCATTTGACCCATAATGCCATTTGGTGCTTCCTGTGTTTAGCATTCACATTGTAGCATGTGAGTTATGTGGGTGGCATTGTATGGCTGGCAGAGCACTGGCATGTTCTGGGGTGGTAAAGCTCGATCCTTCACTACACACCTTCAGGGCGGTGCGTCACTCCAGCTCCTCCTCTTCATTGTAATGTAGACTTAAATCCGTTCCACTGATTTTCTAAGTTGTGTCTGCATAAGGAAATCTAATCTCAGTCCCACAAAGGTACTCGGTCGCCGGGTAAGTTGAAGCAGTGTAATTGCAGTAAGCAAGTGCGGCTATTATGTTTCTGAATCTTGCATTCCTAGCACTGCTAGCAGAAAACTGAAAATCAACTGTGAGGTCTGGAGCATCCTGCATGAGCACAGTTATAAAGTATTTTTTTTTGAAAGTGGAGAAAGTTCAGTGTTAAGTCAACTTTTAAAGAGTATATATGCTTTCTGTTGTAATCATGTTGTACTCTGCTCTGTTAGAATTGAATTCTCACTTTGTGGTTGGCTTGATAATGACAAGTGATGAGTGCTGCAGTAAAGATAGATTTACTGACTGTGGTAGTCTCAGGTTTTCAGAAAAATTGTTGCGATGTTTACTGTGAAAAGAACGCGTATTTTTCCTTTTACATTATTTTGCATCATGAGCATAACTTATATTAAAACATAAGTTTCTCAATGGGAACATTTGGTTAGTAATGCAGTGCATGCATCAACAAAATGTACAATACCGTTTTATTGATTCTGGGAAAGCAATACATATACAGGTAAATTGTCGCTCTGTTTGCTTAGGAGTTGAAACAAGAGGTTTCGCATTTCTATTAGGATTTTACAGAGGGAACACAGATCGCAGATGTTGCACGGGCATCGAAACGCCATTAAAGTTTATGAGCTTCTGAGGTGCGCCCGGGACTTGTGTAGAAGTTTCCAGATGCGGTCACTATTAAAGCCCTTAGAAAGCAGTGTTCTCCCGAGCACTTCCGTGCTCCTCTCTCCGGCATAATGGCCTCCAGCCTCTGCCAGGCTGCGACGAGCTCTCCAGGAGAAATGCTGGCTTCCACGCTAATGGAGCCTGGGACACTTGGAATGGTGGTTGGCAAATTGCAGCAGAACATGTTTGGTCCATCCCTTTATCACTTAACACTGTTCCCTTGTATTCCAGTCAGCTTATTAGGCCGGGGATTGTGTGCTCGGAGTCTCACTCTGCAGTTCGGGCGTCTGTAATTTTTGTTATTCCTCAGACTGGGTGCGCTTCTGAATGGGGAGCTTGAGGGGATAGAGTGAGGGGATTTTAGCCTGCTTTTGTTGATTAAAAAAAAAGATAGTCCTCCATCATTGCGCCAGGAGGAGATACAGGATAATAATACTGTTTTGGCTGAAATGGAAATCTTTGTCTTGTTTCGCCGAAGATGGCGCAAAATGGCCGCCCGGCCAGAGCGGCATAGTTATCTTAGACACATTTACGTAAGGAAATGCAATATTTTGAAAGATTCTATCAAGAACATCGGGGGCATCACGTTATTTGATCACGTCTTTCTGCCTGAGCATGCCGCATGATTAATACATTTTGTCAGGCGAAAGTGGGACCGTAATTGGAATTTGGTGTCCTCGTAGGAAATTGCTCTGGATATCATGATGCATAATTCTGTCTGTGATATTGCAGTAGTTTCATAACTCAAAATTAGGGGGTGGGGGGGAATGTCTCGGGGGTGGCTGGGGACCGGCAGATGTTGATATGCTTTAGTCGATTACACACTGTCGGTCGGTGAATTCTTTTGTCAAGCGCATCCCTGGGTAATAATGGCTGTGGATACAGAATGGAGCCGTTAGCAGCAGCAACTGCCCAGAGGGGGGAAATGATCTTGCTTGGAGCAATAGAGTTGTAGGCATATCTGCTCTTTTGGGCCTAATTAGCTGTGCTGAGCGACTAACCTTACATGCATGCAAGAAGACCCTTCGGCCCTGGAGTACATTAAAGGCGGCCATATTGGGTCGATGTTCTACAGCCAGTGGAAGAGAGAGAACGAAGATGAGAGGGGTGAAGACAGAGGTCCCCCAACAGCTATGAGAAGAGAATGAAAGACGGAGGGGAGGGGGGAGAGTGTCCCTCTCACAGGCTCTCAGAGCGCTAAGAAGCTGTTGGTCTCGCCAGTTATTCCCAGCTAATCTGTCTTTTCTCAAACTGGCCCTGGTGTCAGGCTCTCTGTCTCCAGCCCTATCTCTGGTGTTCTGTCTCGTTGTCATCCCTCATTGAGTGGAATCGTCTTCTTCGAGCCAAACAAAAGCCGATGTCTGGGAGATGGCCGACATCACAATGCCCATTGTGACCGGGCGAAGGGCCCAGCATGACGTCGGCTCAAGCCAGGACCCAACGGCAACTATTTGTGTGACTGTTGCCCTTCGCGTCTGCTACAGCCACCCCTCCTTAACGGACTCTTGGGCCCAAGCAAAGCCCTCCGTTATAGGCCGCAACCTGAGAGACTGGCTCTCCAGCCCCTCTTTGATTGGTTGATTATGAAAACATCTGCACCGCTCAGCTGCTTGAAAGGTAAAACCTGCTGCTCGGTTGATATCCAGTTTATGGAGGTCAGGCTCCATGTTTTGATAGACTTCATGCATGATCGCTTCACTGCACTCCCAGTTTTTTAGTGAGCTGAATTCTCATATGGCCCCTGGACCTTGTAGACCTACCGTAGTGCTTTTTTGCTTTATAAAAAGGACTGTATTGCAATTCTTTGCGAGAAGAGTGGAATACCATTGTACATAGTTTTGCGATTGCGGCAGGGCTCTTGGCTAGTGCTTGACTTCATAACTGAAGTAATTTTAAAGTATGGTTGACATTTCAATTAGACCAGCGATGTCAGATGAAGTCAGTGGTGTTAACGCGCAGGACTGGGATGTATGCCTGCCCTTTTTTGGCTTAAAATTCTTTAATGTGGGGAAAAAAATCAAATGGAGAGCGAACACAAAGGAAGTATCGTCTTTCTCCTATAGCCTATATCTGTGCTAATCAACGGTGTGGATACAGTTTAAGGTCTCAACAACACTTGAGCGACTTATCCCTCCCTGGAGCCTGCATATCTGTGTGCTGAAGGATACACAGGGAGAAACCATCTTTAGGGTTATCAGATGTATTACATTCCACTAACATCTTATGATGTGTACTTTACTGTATGATGTGTAGCTCCGGTAAAATTGAACTGGACTCATTTCCATGTTTTAAAGGAAAATCTATGAAGTCTTTTGACACTGAAACTCAGTGAAGGTGTTCATCGGGTTTGCAAAGTAACGCTGAGAACCAAGAGGTTTCCCAGACCAGCGTAACATCGCAATTATTATCCTTGGGTTTATATTTCAAAAGAATTTAACCCATTAGTGACCACTGTCCTATTTTTTGGGACGCGGCAAATTTTAAACTCAGTAACCCAAGTGAATGCGTTACTGTGACTAAGCTGCTGTAGGTTAATCAAGGGAAGTAACTTGCATCCAGGAAAAGCGCTTTTGAGAGTATTCTTCCTTTGCAGCAGTGGTGGGGGCAGCCATTTGCATGAATTTCTTGAATCTGTAACAGCACTATGCAGTGCCCTAAAAGGAGAGTGTGCCATGTACCATTTTTTCTGAGACACATTTTTATACAACACTAAGAACAAAAATTGGAGATTATGGCATTGTTTAAACATTTTTTTCTCAGAATGATGATTTTTTTTATGCTTTCAATGATCTGTGTACATTTGTAATGGGACATAGATATTTGGGGTCATCGATGACAAAATAATTATAAATTTTTCACCAGAATTTAAGCATTACACGTTCATTGTACACCGTGTCCGATAATAAAATGTAACTTTTACTTTGAAAAGAAATTTGGGCATCAATGGGTTAACATAGGACATTTCATTATGTTTAGTGGTATAAATCTCATACCGTTTCTTCATTTCGCCGCCTTGTATGGCAAACATGTAGAACTATGTCAAGCTTGGTATTAATTACCCTTGATATGACCTCATGAGATAGCCCATATGCATTTTGTTTGTGATGACTAATTGCATACGGATATGCGATGCTTGTAATTAACAATCAGTTCATCGCATTATATTTGTGTTTTTATAAAGCCAACAAATAGCTGAAAGCATACTGCAGACATCTAAAAAAGCTCTTGTAGTGCTTTAACCCTTAGAGCACTGAAATAAATTTTGAAAAAATATAAATTTAGCTGTCTTGCGCTGTGGAAAACCTATCATGTGGCAACTTCCCTGTGGGAGCTCTTTTAAACAAGTCGCCATATGATAGGTTTTCACCTGCTTTGATTTTGATATCTTACATCATAGCTGCATTTAGTGCCCTTAGGGTTAACACAGAATGCAAGAGCCTTGTCTGCAGAAGCACAAAGGCATTACAATTGATATCTGCTCAAAAGTCGCGTCTCAAACCAATATGACTCGTTAGACAAAAGATGTATTGCAAGAACGTGAAACATTTATCCCGTGTATTGCTTTTCAGGCAGCAGTTGCAGTGCACAAAGCCATTCTCTCTCTCTCTCTCTCTCTCTCTCTCTCTCTCAGTGTTTATTTCTTCATTTTTCTCCGGAGAAAGTTTGACAGGTTTCCCCGCGGAGTCTGTGTTAGAAGCGCGGATAGGAGCGGAGGAAGCGCCCGCAGCACCAGTCCTCCCAGCGCTCGCGTTCGTTTGATTGCTTTTATTTGATGCTGCCCTCTACCAGCAGGCTGAAATTGTCCAGAAAGCTAAAAAAAAAGGACGATAATAATAAAATAGAACGACAGTTGGCCGTGAAATGCCAGGAACCCCGAGGGACTCGCTCTGGACCCTGCGAGGCGCGTCTGAACTGCCGAACGCCTCATCTGGCTGGGCCGCCCTCTCGCCCAGCATGATGGAGTGACGCACGCCACCATCGCTCCTTGGCGCGAAGCTGTTAACCTGGAGTCCAGCTTTCCCGCCGGTCTTCGCATTCAAAAATACACTTTCTCGTTGGGCGCGAATCTGAAGTCGGCAGCTGATTGCGCGGGAATTCGAAGCCCGTGGCCAATGTCGGTGGACGATTTTATAAAGCTTGAGGTGTTTGCTGTCGTATTTGTTTACTATGAGGTTGTTTAGCTCAGTCCTCTGTTCCCAGTGTTCTCTGCGCTCTGACGGCTGATGTTGATTAGACTGGAATCTGAGGTCAGTGGCCACTGGTTTGAATCGTTGGTGTTGGCGAGCTATTTGTTGCCCTGAGATGTCGGTTATGGCTATAACAGGGTTTGACCCCTCTAATGGCAGTGTGAGCTGAGAGCTGTGCGACCCAATGACATTCTGATGGTTTGTGTGAAGCAGCTCGGAACACCATGCTCTAACATGCAATCAGAGATCCGAAATGGAGGTCAAATATGCAAGGATCTTGTGGCATCTGGGGTGCATAATTTTAGCGACAAAAAGAGGAGCCGGGAGTTGAAGGCCTACACCCACACTTGTCACACAAAAAGCAACACAGGCCACAGCCTTCAAAGTGACTCCCAACTGACCACAATTGCAGCCTTGGTAGAACTGGCACTGGGATACAACTTATCTGAAAACAGAGAAAAAAAATCTGACTGTTTTTTGGTTACCATTTCACTCCTTTTCAAAAAGCTCCTCAACAAAACTTTAGCGCTGCTTTCGCACTGACCGTTATTTCATGAACTCGTTGTTTACATTTCTGAGTATGTATCAATAAAACATAAGAATTGCTGCAGTAAATCATTTTCATGTGGGCGCAACAACAAACAGAGAACGAGACGTTGTATGGATGATGGGGGAATATACCTTGCATGACGCCGGGAATTTTAATAACATTGTGAGCGTCCCGTCATAATTCATGCTCCCAGCCAGTGCTGAATGTCTGTGTGCATGTCCCATGATGCCTACCACACTGAGGTACACTCTGTGGATATGAGCTACAGGTGTATTTCATGAGACACGTAATATACAGCTTGGCTCGACATCAATTCACTGAAGAATTATATGAGAAGCCTCATGATGGAAGACTGTAATTTCGGTATCTCTGCTTGATCACAGTGAGGGTTCGTGTTTGGTAATGAATAGTCGCAATTTGTTTTGTCATATAAATGTCCCATATTTTTTAAAGCCAGAGATTAGGTATGGCTGGAATTAACGCTAGAAGCGCCGGAATTTTATCACTACTAGAACCGCCATGAACAGTCGTTTGGACCACTAGGTTCAAAACATTCTAATCCGTCTCTCTGAGCACCTAATTAAGCAATTAATGCATCTGGTATGTTAGCATGTATCTGATAAGAACGAAACAACACCAGCATTATTTTTTAACAAGTTTAATAATACATTTATGAATATTTGGGCAATAGAATTATATACAATGAACATGAATTAAGCTGCTTTCACACCGGACACAAAACGAGTTTTTCGCACGACAGATTACATTCAAAGTCAATGCAATGACATAAATACGCGCGTTTCGCGCAAATTCGCATCTTTGCATTGACTTTGAATGTGATCTGTCGTGCGAAAAATTTGTTTCACGTCCGGTGTGAAAGCGGCTTTACTGTAAACATTCACAACAATATTTTTGGGTAAAGAAATAATTAAACAATTCAGAACGACAAAAACAACAATTAAAAACATCTATTTTGATTAATACACATTCAGATTCAACATTTATAACAACATAACGATATGGAATATCTTATTTATTATGAAATAACTAATCGGAACAATGGCACGGAATAAGAAAACAATAGGTAGGTGCTGAACTTTTTTTTTCTGATTACCTTTCTATTTTTTGGCGTGGCGTAGCATTTAGCCTACTCGTAATAGTCTGCGCAGGTGACCTCCGTTCTCCTGGCGCAATTCCCACAGACGGATCTGAAGCATCTGCAGCAGGTGAGGAGCGTCTTATTTTGTGAGCAGCTCCTGCGGACCTGGCACTGCCGCCGTTTTGGTGCCAGTGTCTCCCGCTGCTGCTGCCTCAAACTTTTTGCCAGCGCTGCCCAATAAAATAATTCTAGACTGCTCTACCCTACCAACTCTGACAGTGGCATCGGTTAGTTGCTAGGCAACCAAAAGATACATTTTTTGAAAAAAAATAACAGCCGGAAAACTGTACGGTCAGTGAGACCGCTAATGGCAGAAATGGGTAGATTTGGTGATATTTTATGCTCCGTAGGTGTAATCTATATAAAATCAATTGCTCTTTAAAATATAGACACTTTAGGAAAAGTCAGTGACCCTCAAGGTTGTATTCTTTTATTTTGAAAAGTTATGACACAAACAAATTTCAAAACGGTCTAAATGACCGTCATGGCAGTTCTAGTGTTAAAATGTGTCATGGCTGGGACGGTATGACGGTAGTGTTGGCTCTTCATGTAGGATGGCCAGAGCAGAAAAAAATGTTGATGGCATTGAATCCAATATATGCATACGAGCCTGCTCTTTTTTTAGTTGGCGGAGCTAGATTGTTTTAGTAATTAAACATCATTATATCACCTTGACTATTTTCTCGCAGATTTTTTATTTTCCGAAAGCCTCAGGCTTTGAAATTTCTCTCCCCCTGTGATTTTTCTCTCCTCTGCTAACCTTGCTGCAGATCATTATGCAGCCTGCTATGAGTGCGGCTCGGTTTCTGAATTTTACCACAAACAGCCGGTTGTGAGCTGTTTCTGACCAGCGTGGAGTCAGAGATTGAGACTTGTTTGTGCTGTTTGCAAACAAAATGGAGTCGTTTCGGTCTCTCTAAATAGACTGCAGCTGTGCTAGGCTCCGTGCCTATAACATTGCTGCTGTGGGTATGCAGTCAACTCTGCCTGTGAGAGTACTACTCGGCACCTCAATATTTGTCTCTTTTGTTTTTCATATTTTGTTTTTTCTTCAAATTTTTTCCCCCAACTGGAGCGGCCTGTTGTGATCGCAGTTCAGTGTCCCTACTGCAACTCTGCTGTATGGGTAATGCAAGGGAAACTGCTAATAAGTATGCGAGAGTACAAGCCAATATGTACACTACATTTCACCCGCAAGGAAAGGAGGGCTCATGCTGATAAGAGAAAAGTAACCTTAAGACTCCCAGCAAATGCTGTGGTAGCGTTAGCTTGCTGGCTGACCAAATTGTGCCCCACCAGTGCACAAGCTGATAGCCACACTGTTCAGACTCAAATTAGCGAATTCTTAGCCGCGGAGCTTACTCTGCTTTGGCTGTCGTCGCTATTTTCGGCTGAACCACTGGGAACAACTTCTAGATTTCAGCTAAGAAAGCCCTAGGCCCTGCTCCTCAAAAGACTCTCTGCTCCCTTTTTGACGCCACAGAAAGCATTGGATGAATGGAATGCAGTACATAAGAACCTCTTTTCATCAATTTTATTCAATATTTTTAGGGTATAAGTCACTGTGGAGGTTGCAGGGGGCAGGTTCGTCATTAGCATCAGGGCCTCAGTGGGCTTCAGTTTGGCACATGGCACATTAAGTATGCTATTTTAAAAGGAGCCCCAAAGGGCAGTTTGCCACGCTATTGCAAGAAAGTGCAGGCCTGTGCAATGCCCGCGACTGACATTGATGACGTGAGCTTGTTTGTCTCCCCCTCGAGTACGCTGGGGTGCGCTGGCAGAGTGCGCTGATTTTAATTAGGTTTTTGAGGTTTGATACCAGCCCTGCGAGAAGGCGTCTGGGGCTTTTTGGGGAGAGGGTGCAGCTGAGCGATGTTAACCCTGTGGCAACAGTCTAGGGCGCAGGTAGTGACTACTGCAAAGGAGGAAAAAAAATACCACAAGACAAGGTCCTTTTGAGGCTTGTCTGAGGCCGTCTGTCGTGTAAAATAAATGAGGTCAGGTTTTCAATTGGCCCTGACAGGCTTTTATTTGATAGAGTGCTTTTCTCCCTCCGTCATGCGGGGAGATGCGATCTGTGTATGTCTGGCTCTACTCGCACAGAGACTAGGCTTGAACCGTATTTTTTGAGCCGGGCCTCGTCATCCTTGCAGATAAATTTGCGTCCCGTCCAATCAGGAGCCCGCGCTCAAGAGGCACTTGAGCGATTTGAACCGCGCGACAATTAAACCCAGGGAGCCTGTTTTGGTCAGATGTTAAACAGCCTTAATAAATCTGCCTTGGCGCCCACTTCAGGTACTTCCATCAAACTCAACTCCTTTGGGGCTAATTTTTGAACACTCATGAAAATTTTTCAATTATTAAATTTAATGGTAAATCAGGAACACACTTTGGAAGGTAATTTCAAAATTGACCCCGACGAGATGTACGACTAGTATATTATTAAGGTCAATGCAAGTTTAGAAAAGCCATTCCGATAACCAATTTCTTTAGGTCAAGGTAAACTTTGTCTTTATCTTTAATGGCATAGTTTCCATAGTTAAACATGAGATATTTTGAATGGCAAATGAGATTCCCAGAGCGTAAAGAAATTGACTTTTGTCACTGGAATTACATTGTAAGTAATTACTTGCAAATTTGTTGAAGTGAAGGTGCAAGAAAACAGTGGCCATATTATCATTCTCTCCTTGTCCTAAATTATTGTACTTTTATATTTCTATTAGTTGAAACATGAGTCCTGCAGCCAAGTTGCTCCAAAATGTAGACTAATATGAAAAGCGGCCTTTCCAAATTATGAAATCACAATTGTATTGGAGCTGGTATCAGTATCTGCCGATAATATAAGGTCACAGAGGACATGTCGACACTGTGTATGTTTGTCAGAGCTGATGAATTTCAAGCACCGCGACGGCTGTCATTTTATAAATGACACCTGAACCTCACTCATGTATTATTGAAATAACTTATTTTATTATTTATATTATTTTGAATGTGTAGTCTTACTGGCTAACCTCAGAAACAAATCTATAATCATGCGATCTGCATACAAATAATGCTTGCAAGATGAAACCTTTTCTTTCTTAAACTCTGTTTGGTGCTCTTAAATTTCCTCAGTGATGGTGACAACTTGGCTGCAGTTTACTCTTGATTTTAAGTAAAGAGCAGGGTAGCGGCATCGGCTTCAGCCAGCATGGCCTGTCAGTCATTTCAGGCCTATCCACATCAAACACATGGATAATGCAATTGTAGTTCTATTCTGTCTTTGAGTTCCAACTTCTGACAGACATGTGCATTAGAAGTAAGGAGATAATAGAGGGACTGGTAGATAAGGCACGATGTTCAATAATCTGTTAAAACAACGGAGCCATGGCGCTTTATCTGCTGAAATTCATAAAAAGCGGGCAATGAGAGTCTTAAGACATCTGATACATTAGCTGATACTACTCCTCGAAGTTGGCTCGGATTTCCTCCTTCTGCTCTTGTGGAACAAATAATGAAATAAACATAGGGTGCAGAAACCCGCCACAGAGATGCTGTGGGACTCTTCCAGAAGAAGCTGGCCTGCAGATAAAGTGGAGAGCAGGAACCATATGGCCTGATGGAGGGAGAGAGAGGGGGGAAGGAGAGAGCTCGAGCGATGCCGGGACAGATCAATGAGCCAGTGACGTGACGGGCTGCCATCTTGCGCACTTCCCCCTGGGGAGATTTGGGAGAGCCGACCTCATCCATCACGCCGTTCCCACTGTATCTAATCAGATTTGCTCCAAAGTCCTGCGGAAACCTGATTAAAGGTTTGACATGGGCTGTTTTAGGCTTTCTCATTTGTGTTCTTTCCCTCTCTCATTCTCTCTCTCTCTCTTTCTCTCTCTCTCTCTCTCGCTCAGTCTGTTTCGCTCTGCCCGTCACTCTCTGTTCCTCTCTCTCTGTCTCCGTCTCTTGGTACTTCCTGGTAAGTCGTCCACGGCCCCAATGTTTATTCATATATTTATTAGTGATGCATCCAACACATTTTGCGGAAAAGGCACGCCGTAGGAACACGCCACCCATCTGTGGTGGCGGGCTCTCAGACGGAGTCCACTGACGGCAGCGGCGAGGTCGGTGTCGTCGAGGGGGGAGAGCGGGGGGCCAGTCCCCAGGTATGCTGGGAAGATGTCAGGGAGCCTGTTGTGACATGCTGTTTGGGATAACAGTAATTACAGATTAGAGGAGGTGCGAAGGCTTTAATTAATTCGAGAGCCTGAAGATTTTCTCCTCTGAAGCGGCGGACATTGCAGATGGAGGAAAACCAAACGAACTAAAGCACAAACAAACGCTGTTAAGTTGGCCCCCGTGCTGGATTTCCAGCAGATGCTCTTAGGGGACGAGTAGTTTTACCTTGTTGTTTGAAGAACGTTGAAGGAAGGCCTACATGGTTATTTGGCAGGCAAATCCAATGTCAGGCTACTGTGGATCTAATGTAATTACGTGCTGTACAATTAAAATGTGTTTAAGCCATTTCCCTAATGGAATCAGTTTCGTAATACGTGTTCTTAGAAGTGGGGCTTTGATTACCCAGTTGTTTCTGGTTTGAAATTGTAATTTAGAGAGCCACGTGTTGAAAGATGCAGACTAAGCCATTTAAGCTCCACCCATTTTGACCCAGCAGTCCGTTCAGCTGTGCCCAAGCTGGTTAAAACTATCTTCTGTTCTAAGATAGAATAGCTTGATGGTGTTTTATGTGAGACATTTTCATTTTTTTCATTATATACTTCAAGTGAGAGTGAGTATGAATGAACAGACCATTCATCCAGCCTGGAGTCACAGTTTATCTCTTGTCTTCTCCAAAGTATACAAGTTTGAGCCAGTTGTTTATTATACAGTTCACGAGTGGCCTAGATGCAAAGTGCCATATTTTACTCTCAGAGAATCAAGTGTATGATGGAGTGTATGTGAGTTGTGATCTCATGAGAAACAGGGCCCAGTGACATACAGCGAGTTGTCCCTTCTGGCACTTTCTGCCTAAAATAGACTTTAATTTCAGGCCTGACAGTTGTGAAGCTGACATCAGATGGCAACAGTGAGGTGTCCCGATTTTGCTGCTAATTGTACCCGTTGACATTTGCCGAAAAGACGATGCTCACTTGCAGTATATGAATTGCCGATTATATTGAAATGCTCGCCCTCTCTGGATGACTTTAATAGTAGAAAATGATACGTATATCGATTTTATGTCAGAGGTTTGGCCCAAAGTCCGTATGGAAAATCTGTTTCAGGTCATTAGATGTAATGTGCTTATAGAGCTTTTGCTGATCTATCAAGAGCCTTGCGGTGCTGGGTTAACAATGGAAAACGTTGAGTCACATGCACTATACTTTTAAATAAAAGCCATACAAAGGTGCTGATTGTTTTTACAAGAAGGGATGCGTAGGCAAGTATCTTTTGTGCTATTGACCTCCTTCTATTGAGGCTGACAGAGTCATATATCGTTACAAATGAGTCTAATTTCAAACTCAGTTTGATAGGGAATCACATATCTTTTTAACATTAGCGGTTCAGTATTTAGCAGGTGCTCTGTCCCTGAGCAATTTACCCAGCTTGCATTTTGCATACAAACCATTATAGCTGGATGTATATTGATGCAGTTTAAGCAGCTTGCTCAAGGGGTGCAACAGCAATGGCCCACTTGCGTATTCAAATCACAGTCTTTGAGTTACAAGCGGAGTCCCTTGAACATTATGCTGCAGTGCCACTCAATACATGCTGCACTACCACGCAAAACATACTGCACTGCCAATCTAATCATTATACTGTACTGCTAGTCAAAACATTATACTGCACTGCCAATCTAATCATTATACTGTACTGCTAATCATTATACTGCACTGCCACTCTAATCATTATACTGTACTGCTACTCAAAACATTATACTGCACTGCCACTCTAAACATTATGCTGCACTGCCACTCTAATCATTATACTGTACTGCTACTCAAAACATTATACTGCACTGCCACTCAAATCATTATACTGTACTGCTACTCAAAACATTATACTGCACTGCCACTCTAATCATTATACTGTACTGCTACTCAAAACATTATACTGCACTGCCACTCAAAGCATTATACTGCACTGCCACTCTAAACATTATGCTGCACTGCCACTCTAATCATTATACTGTACTGCTACTCAAAACATTATACTGCACTGCCACTCAAAGCATTATACTGCACTGCCACTCTAAACATTATACTGCACTGCCACTCTAAACATTATACTGCACTGCCACCCTAAACATTATACTGCACTGCCACTCAAAGCATTATACTGCACTGCCGCTCTATACATTATACTGTACTGCCATTCTAAACATTATACTGCACTGCCACTCTAAACATTATACTGCACTGCCACTCTAAACATTATACTGCACTGCCACTCTAAACATTATACTGCACTGCCACTCTAAACATTATACTGCACTGCCACTCTAAACATTATGCTGCACTGCCACTCTAATCATTATACTGTACTGCTACTCAAAACATTATACTGCACTGCCACTCAAATCATTATACTGCACTGCCACTCTAAACATTATGCTGCACTGCCACTCTAATCATTATACTGTACTGCTACTCAAAACATTATACTGCACTGCCACTCTAATCATTATACTGTACTGCTACTCAAAACATTATACTGCACTGCCACTCAAAGCATTATACTGCACTGCCACTCTAAACATTATGCTGCACTGCCACTCTAATCATTATACTGTACTGCTACTCAAAACATTATACTGCACTGCCACTCAAAGCATTATACTGCACTGCCACTCTAAACATTATACTGCACTGCCACTCTAAACATTATACTGCACTGCCACCCTAAACATTATACTGCACTGCCACTCAAAGCATTATACTGCACTGCCGCTCTATACATTATACTGTACTGCCATTCTAAACATTATACTGCACTGCCACTCTAAACATTATACTGCACTGCCACTCTAAACATTATACTGCACTGCCACTCTAAACATTATACTGCACTGCCACTCTAAACATTATACTGCACTGCCACCCTAAACATTATACTGCACTGCCACTCTAAACATTATACTGCACTGCCACTGTAAACGTTATACTGCTCTGCCGCTCCAAACATGCTACACTGCCTCTCAAAACATTGCACTAGGCCACCACACAAAACCTCACTCTCTACACATTATACTGCCCCGCCACTGAAAATGTAATACACTGCCGACCTCCTCAGTTGTCTTTTGCTCTCTTTGGCTGCGGTTTTTCCATTTTTTTCTCAAACTCATTGCGTATGCTAGATTGCACTGAAGTTAGAAAGGACTACCATTCATTCATGCATGCATGCTTCCGTTATCTCACTCACCAATTCCGGATTTTTGTTGTTGGGGGGGGGGTGGGTGGGTGGGTGATTAGGGGGATGGAGCCTACCCCAGAATTCAACGTGAAAGATGCTGGAATACACCCTCGGCACTTCGCTAATCCATCGTACGGCGTACACATGCATTCACATGATTCACATACCTATGGGCAAATTAGTCTCCAATTAACCTGACCTGCAGGCTTTCGGCCTGTAGGGGAAGAGTGAGATACTGGAAAAAACCCACTCGACAGGAAGGAGAGCGTGTAACTCAAAAGGCCCTCGGCAGTGCGCGAACCCATGACCTTCTCGCTGTGAAGCGACAGTACTAGCCTCTGGACCACTGCTCTTCCCGAGAGAAGACTTTTGCTCTGTGTTACTGAATTACTTGGCTGCCATTGATTTTGAAAGCACAGGTTTATATGTTCCCAGCTAATTAACTTAAATGGATGAAATCAAATTACGAGGCTTGGTTGAAACATAAGCCAAATGGCACATAGCCCCTCAGCAACTGAATTTGACATCTCTTCCCGAGATAAATGGGCTCGATTGTCTTGTTTGTCCAAGTTAATGGCCTTCTCTAAGATAATGGGCTCTGACTGGTTAGTTGCCACCTGCCAGTCACTTGATTGCATCTGGCCCTTAGTGCCGGGTCAGTGTAATGCACGCATTGTCCGTTGCCATTACGTAGAATACACGCTGGCCTGTCGCATCGTGGATTGGCATTTGTATGGAGGGAGGTGTGGAATTATTTGGTTGGTTGGAGACTGCTTGCTGGGAGCTGGGCATGACTCTGCCAACTCCAGTGGGTTATGTTTACTGGGAAGGGGGGTAGGTGGGACGGACATTCATGAAGAGAAAGATTCATGAAATGAGTGGCCAGTGGTGTGTAGGAGGGGTGTGGGGGATGGGGATTGGGGTGAAGCGAGAGATGGGCTTCCAGGGAGCAGAGTGCTAGCAGCTTTAGGGTACTGATCACGGTTACTTAGCAACCACAGGTCAGCTCGGAATAGGAGATCTGCGAAGTATTGGCCGCGCCTCCCCTTGCTGAATTAGATGACTACTCTGTTGTCAATTTATGTCAATTTCTCATTGATAAAATGAGTCATTGCTCATTTTAGTAATAAAATAATATTAAGGCAACCCGTTTTTTTGGTCTTTGCTTTTAATTGAACTGGCAGCACAAAAAATAAAAAATAAAAGCCTCATTGATTTAGGACAAAGCAATGAGAGGCCTGTATCCTGAGCTGTTGTTAGTAAGCAATATGGGTGATTTCTCATAATGATGCTCAGAAATCAGTTATGATTATGATCGTGTTAATCATTTAGCCGCAAACAAATGGGAATTTGGCCCGTCTTACAAACTTCAGGCGGTTTGTTCCACTCAATTTGAAGAAGCTCTTGCATTGGTGCGCTCTCGCTGCCCGCCGTGCCAAACACCCACGCCATCTGTTTAGAGCTGACCTCACCGCTTGCTTTCACGCCTGGTGCGCACATCTATCTGTCCACAGCCGCAAATCGGTGTTTTGAATTCCAGTGGAATTGCTAGCGTCCGACGGGTGGAGAAATCCTTGAAAAAGCATAACAGGCTGCGAATAAGCGGCACCCGACCCGTAGATGTCCTGGCCTTGCCTCGGACGACAACACTCCCCCCCCATCTTCAATTTGGAAACCATCCATGCAGCCGGTAGCTAGGATACGTTTTCGCTCGCCTGTCCCGGGTGGGTGGCGCCTGGACCCAAAGCTGAGTCCCTCTTCGCTTAATCCTTCACGACACTGTCGGCACCAAGGCGTCAGTTTCTCTTTTTCTTCTGCTTTTGTCCTCCCGTTGGCCTGATTAATCTCTATGATCCATAAAAGGTAATCCTCAGAGCCTTTTCGGCAGTCCCCAAACTGGCCAACTTGTGGGGAACTTCCGCAGTGGCCTAATAGCTCCCTTTGGTGTTAAGAAATTGCTACCTATTTCTAAAATACAGACCTATTGGGATTCATTTTAGATAATAGCAGTACACTGTACGCTGTCTTCTTGCATTGCTGTTCATTTGCGAAACAGTCGGTGCGAGGAATACCCTGGTCAGGGGCTCTTTCACATGTGGAAATGAAGGGTGTTTTTCTATCCTATGTTGCATTAATGTATGGTTGTTTTTTGCTTCATACTATAACATGTAGCTGTAACTGACAGCAGAAATGCTATCCACATTTCCCATATATGGCAAAGTTGTTGCAGTATGTTGAATTGAGTTTGATGAAGCAGGTGGGCACCAGCTGGCGTCCATCAGGCACAAGATCAGCTGCAGAATTCCTTTGAGCTGAATCACCTGCGCCCTCATAAAGAACAAGCTTTTGGAGAAGCTGTTGGGCTGCAGGTCTTGCTCTTGCTCTCTCCGTGTTTAACACACGTGTAGCCTCTACTGCTGAACAGATTTCGTCATGTCTATTGCTGAAGAACTGTGATAAACACAGTTCTCACTGTTCACTCTTATTCAGTAGTTTTTTCTTTCTTTACTTTGAGAACAAGGACAACAAAGTTGTTGTTTTAGAAGCACAGAGACACGATCCAGGAGTTTTGCTTGGGGAAGAAACTTTTTTAACCTTTTTTTAGCCAGGGAAGTTCCAATGAGAACATGTTTCTTTCTTTACAAGGACATCCTGGGAAAAATGGCAGATAGAACTGTTGCAAGTGAAGAGGGACAGAGAGAAGCAGGGGTAAAGCCCCTGGAGCAATTTTGGGTTTAAGGGCCTTGCTCAAGGGCCCAACTACAGACTTCCCAATTTCATCTCTCCAGATGCAAGCAAGAGTCCTAAGCCTCACTGGACCCTCGAACCAGATACTCAACAGTTTCCTGTCAAACAACCGCCCTTGAGGCTACCCTGCACTGCAAAGAAAAAAAAAATCTCTCGAAGCATTTTAATCTTGTATTTAGACTGAAAACATGTATTTCTATTTATGATTTTTCTCAGTATAACAAGAATTCCTCCACTGACGCAAGAGAATTTAAACTAATTTCTAGATTTATCCATGTTGTAAGAAGATTTCACTTGTGAGGCACTTGGTAACTTAAAATAAACCATTATTTTTTGCTTATAAGGGGAAAGAAATAAAGTTTAGTCTCATAATAAGATTAAATTACTTTTTGCGGTTTGCCATCCCTATAGATGAGCTGTCGAAGGAGAGGCAAACCAACACGAGAGATAATGGTTTTAGATGCTTAATTGATGTGTGGCTGAATCACCCAGATTCTTGGTGAAATTTTAATTAATTTTTCTTTCTTCCCTCGGAATAGAACGCCGTCAGGAGGACCGGGGGAAAGATCCCTCTACTCAATTTGGTTGGTGAAATTTTTTTCCAGCGTCAGTTAAACGTAACTGGCTCCTGGGAGGAAGCGAATGATCAGGCTTCAGTTGTTCTTCGCAGCCACTCAGTAAAAAATCTGAAAAAGGGTGGATGTACCACAAATCCCTCACTGAGAAATAACGTTGAGTGGATAATGCTGGCGTCTTTAGACAGCGGTCGTGCTTTATGAAATGAAATGTCATTTTGGCTCTTTCTGCATTATCTTAATAGTTTGTCTGGGCCTCTTACCAGCAGACCACACCTTAATATCGGCTGCATAAATGTAATGGACTCGGACGGGTAAAATTGTTAATGCGATCTCTTGCAGTCCATAATGGCTACCATCAATGCATCTGGATCCTGTGAATTAAATTACATCTGACCTGTCTGCTGAGTTTTAATTCTATTTTACCACTCATTTTGTTTCAGGGTCTGGGTCAGAAGGATTTGAGTCTTATCAAATTAGTTTTTTTGTGCCCCTTGGAGAGCTAGCGTTTGCGAGAGCTAATGCGCTGGCTGTATTGACGTGGCTGTTCCAGGCCTTCGCTACCATCACTGGCACTGCAGCACATATGTTCCAGTGTTCACTACTGCATTTTTTCACTCAAGGGAGCATGTTATTCCTTTTACCCCCCCAAGTGAAAAAAAAATGAAAATAGTTTTCTTGGCGTCCTTAGAACACCACACTCCTCTCAGTTGTTATTTGACGAAGAACACGATGTTCGAAAATGACGAAGGGAGGTTTCAGTTATTATGTTTCAGCGGTAACTTATCCTCAGTCAAGGTTATGGAGCTCGCGTTTCATGTTCAACTTTGTGTTTTCGCTGTTGCTAATCACGGTACGGCATTCTTTTCTCATGTCCTCCCCCCCATCTCTCAAACTCCAAAAACAAATCAATGCCACGTTTGGCTCTTTCACTTACATCTGAGTTCCTACTAAAAATATAATAAGACGCTTTGAGGAGCCCTGCTAAAAGAATTGTTCCAGCTATTTTTTTGTCAAAGCAGTCCTTTTTTTTTTTTTTTACAAAAGCATTTTCTACAAAGTGGGTTGTTTGTAGGAAGCTCAAAAACAAACATTTTATGATACGGTCTCTGGGTTTTAGGCAGTGCTTCCAAGGAAAATTCTTCGAGTGGCCTTTTTTTGGAACTTCAGGCAGAATTTTGAGTGTGGGGAAACCTCCTCCATTGTCCTGCGTGAGGCCGGTGTCTGATTGACCACGCTGGACGCTTTTTCCCTCCATTTTCCAGGGGCCTTTGTCTAGACAGCTGTCTGCAGCATGCCTCTTTGTGCTGTGCGCGGAGTGCCCTGCATTAGGGCCCGGGGGAGGAAAAAGGCCCCCAGTCTCCACCAGCTGTCAGATGTATTGTCTTCTCCCCTAGTGAAACATTACCAGAGCCCAGGCTCTCAGCAATAAAATCCAGTGTCTACCACGCCGCAGTCAGGCTCCATGATTTATAATTAGGCCCCAGTCATTCGGTCACCAAGATTTTATTTCTCCTCCTCCAGCTTGTTATTGGTTTTCATGCATCAATGACTGGATGTCAGGAAGCAGAGTCGTATCCATTATATCTAATTACAATTGGTTTATCATCATCTGGAACATAAGCCGAGTAAATGATGTATTATGTAACTGCTCATTCTCCTCCCTGTTTTCAACTCTGAAGAAATGCTAACCTTACGTTTTTGTTATCGCTCACCTCGTCTTTGCTATTTGGCGAACGGGCATGAGCATGCATCCCAAAATTGTGGGAGGTCTGGCAGTGCCTTTTCTTGCTTTGTGATCCAGCCTGCTTGGGTGGACTATGGGCACACAATGGACCAGACAAGGACCAACGCACTTTGAAGAGTAACGGGCATTTTGCTGACCAAAATCTGTCTCTACCTGGCTGGGTGACGTTAATTATGCTAATTGTACCACTCTGCTAATTATACCACTGCCCCGCCGTCACCACGGCCACAAAACCGATTTTTACTGCTTGTTTATGCAATGTCTCTTTAGTTTGATGAATTAAGGTAATGGCATTTAGCTGTTTCTCTGCTCAGAAACAGTTTTCCAGCAGGATTTTCACTTGTTCCTGACAGCATAATGTACCGCTAATTCTGGGGAGGCACAGATCGGCACACCCACATTATTAAAACCTGTTGACCAAAGCGCCCTCTAGTTGAGTGACGTTAACAGCCAATTATATATTTGGAGCCAACACACACGTCGTCTATATGGCAGAACGCGGTGGCTTAAAGATTCCAGCCAGTGGCTGTCCCCAGCTCACACTTGGACTGTGAAGAGGACGGCTAAAACGGACCCTTCCTTGACGGCTTGTTTTTTTACATCTTCCGACTTTCCAGCCAGCCTCCTCTTTAGAGAATCTGAACAACAGGCGCCTTGTCTTTTATTTGTGGCTATTTTAAATACTTTATGACCTTGCGAGGGAGAGATACTAAGGAGATGCAACTGAGCCGTAAGCACTCCCCCCTCCCCCCTCCGCAGCGGACACTGGAGTTCTTCTTCTACCATTTTTGATGAAAGGCACGTATTGCTTGGACTCCTAGTGTGAGTTATTTCCAGGCTGATTTGTCTCCTATCTGACAGTACCTTCCCTGTCCTCGCCGAGGCTATGTGGCTACAGACTATTTCTTTGCATGTTTCGTGGCCTTCTCGGCTCCTCGCTGTCATGATTTGCCCGAAGAGACTCCAGGTCTTGCGCTGCCCTCATTTGCCCTTATTGACCGTAGAGTTTTTCTGAGACGTGCTCAAAAAGTATTACTATGTTTATTGTGCAAATCGAAGAAGAAATCCCCCGCTCACGGAAGACATTATAAATATCCTTGTGCAGTCTCAAGCTGATCTGATGTAATGCACATTTTTTTTTTTTTTATCCCCTGACATATAATGCAGTGGAGGTACAGCAATGGCTCTGTCTGTCACTCTTTCTGTCCGTCTGTTTGAAAGCATGTTTCTCTCTAGAGCATAACTTGAAAGTTGCTCTGTATTTTTCACAAAACTTGGCACACGCATCAACCATATGCTGGTGGAGTAGTCAAAATAGCCTTTTGCCATTTGCAAGTTTTAAACATTTTTTTCCCACAGTTTTTCTGGAAATGAGTGTGACTTGGGTTATTTAAAGTGTGTAGCGAGGGCCCCGTGATCTGCCATCTCCTTATGGATCTTGCTATTCTAGCCCAGGTTTATATTAAAAATGTAAAAATCACGGTAAATGTGGTGAGAGTGTTGCCATAGCTACCTGTGTGAGCACTGTAATATTTAGTACGGATGTAGCAGGGAGCAGTCGTATTCCTGGTACAATGCACCTTGTGTAAATTCAGTCTAGCGAGTGGTGGCAGTCAGCTGTATCTCATCCTTCACTCACTGTGTGCTCTTTCCCCAGCTGAATAAGCGGACAGAATTCAACACCGTTTCACTGCAGTAAATTTGTTTGATATGCGTGAGCTGTTTCCAGGTTGTATTACCTTCTCATTCTGCCCCCCCACCCCCCACCAAATCTAACCACACACAGGATGAACACACACACGCGTGTACAGACATTCACACCTACAGGTTTCAGCATTTTACTGAAGAAATCCATCATGTTGGAATGCCGTTCCCACTTTCGTGTACGTTGACTTGGAGTCTCAAAGTGGAAAATTACACCCAGGCACTATTCTGTTGCCCTCAAGTTGGGCATCACGGACAAATGAATTTATTCCGTTGGGTGGGGGAGAGTGTGCAGTTTCTCTGGGTGTCAGGGTGCGGAACTGATAAACTGGCTGCCCGCTACACACGTGCGTCTTCGACCGGCGTGTCTCTTAGCGCAAGATTTGCCGTAGACTTTGTCAACGAGTCTCGCTGTCTCGGTGCCGTGGTTAGTGTTAATTCACCACTTCCGCGGTTTTGATCGGAAGTTCCTGGTTTCCGCTGTCTTTCTGCGTTTGTTAGATTTTATGGAGTGTTTGAGCGATGCTCACGACTCACTTCCTAAATTGTCCGTGCTGCAATTTGTCTTCGGTGGAGACTCCATCTGTCATCCTTTTTTTTTACTTGCTTCTCGGATGAAAGGTTGGCTCTCCGCCATGCTTTGTCTGGCTGCAAACCGGCTAAGGCTAGCTGCTTCCGTGGCACTGTCAGGTCAATAAACCCATTTGCAGTGGATGCGGACCTCCGTTCTTATCTTTAGTGATAGCGATATTGTATCTCGAACCTTTCTTTTGTCTTTAAAAATAATCTTTGCCTTTTATTTCTCAATTTCATGCAGCTGTGTGAACTTACTCCATTTTTTTTCTTCTATTTCTGGCTTCATCTAGTGACAGCTCTGCAGACATGGTTCATTTTATATCTTCGATATCGTGGAACAACTCTGGCGGAATAAAAGCATCAGGGCAGCGCATGACGTGAAGACTCTAACAGGCGGTGAGGAAATATAGTGCGTGCTTGGCTCAGCGGTGCAGTAACTTCAAAGGAGAAAGGCCGCTAATCTGTTCTCCAGAAAGCATGCGATACAGAGGCTGCTTGAGTCCTCGCGCCCGCCAGTGGTCGGGCAGCTTTAACCCAACCAGCCAGACCTCGGCGGCTGACTCATCCGTTCCATGAGAGCATAAGAAATCAGTGAGGGGGAACAGGGCAGCCACGCCCTTCATAATGGAGGGGTGTTGATAACACACGTTCCCCTGTCTCAACCTTCCAAACGCACTGAAAGTTTGCCCAAGCCAGCCTTATGCCCTCACCTCCGCGCAGACGCAGATGAAATGTCCCGTGAAATTTCGGCTCAGTTTCAGTGGCGTGGCTCGATCCTGCACTCGTTCCTCCCTCGCCCACCCGCTGGCGGTTTCAAAAACTGCACGGTCCAGCGCCGGGAGTGATTACAGGGAACAAAATCATGCATTATTTTTAGAGTGCGCGCGGATCTTTCGTCTTCCGTATCGAGAGATTTCCCCCGACAGCTTATGCGCGGCACAGAAATGATGGGAAATTCTCATAATCGGAAGCGTGCAACTTGTCATCATACGAATTGACACACTGCTAGTTACGCCAGAGAACGAACACTGGCTGTCAATACTCTGTGCAGCCAGGAATTTTAGTTTTATTCCAGCTGGAGTGAACATAAGAGATTCAGCAGCTCTGGCTGAGCCTATTTTGGTAATTAGGGCGCAGAAAGTGAGCGCACGCATTAGCCCATCTCACTCAAGGCAATTTTGAGAAGTTTTCATTTCGTACTCTTTTATAAAATCATAACAAATATATACTTTGAGGAGCTAAGTATCTCCCAGGGGCATTTGCCATGTCGCGCTTAACCTTTGACCTCCACCTCTGCCTTAACCCCCCCCCCTTCTCCTCTTCCCTCTCTAATTTCCTGGCGGAACAGGGGAAAGCAATAAGGCCCATTCCTGGTCTAAGGTTCCCAGCTCAAGCTGTCCTTTCCCCTCTCTCTTTTGTCTTTTGAAAGTCTTGGAGAAGCGCGGGCTTCTATAAAAAATCTCCTGAGGGGGAGAACGAGGAGGGGTTAGCCAGAGGTCAGAACTGAATTGCTTTTGGGCAGCCTCTCCTGCCAGTTCTCAACCAATCAGCTCCGAAAAGTCAAGCGCGATGTCACTCAGAAATAAGAAATAAGAAGAAATAAATGTGGTCGTCGGTATCCCTTTTTCTCAAGAGCAGGCCGTTTGATGACCGAGAAAAGTGCAACCTCCGCTGTTTTAGTACACGGAGTGTGAAGAAATCCAGCCTCTTTTGGCGGAGAAGCACAATATTTTTCTTTGCTGAAAGGCTGCTATAGCAAGACTAAGCTAAAGTGAAACGGGGCTTCAAAACAAGTGTCCGGCCAGCCCAGTTGTCACGATTCATTAAAGGACTGGCAGAAATGCGGCTGTGTTCTCTCAGATCGATACAGGTATGAGGCAGCCAGCAGCGGCAGAATGTTTTATACATTAATTTTCACATCTTCATCTTCTGCTTATAACCAGCTGTGAAAAGATGAAATGCACGATCAGACGTGTCGCTGAATTCCTGTTTCTAGATTAGCGCTGGTGTTTGTTGTACTGGGAGTAATTTGTGGTTTTTTTTTAATGTATTTTCAGAAAGACCAAAAATAAAACCTAAAAAAGGACCAGCACATTCAGCACATTTTTATTTAAGACTTTAATGAGCTTTACCCCCACGGTACCCTCATGTGAAAGTGAAGTGGACGTGACTGACCCGGTACAATACCTACAGGCGGGGTAAACAAGAATGATCCGGAAAGCGGTACAGGAAGTGACTTGACTCGGGCCACGTCGTGCCATATTCATGTATCCGCAAACCAGGAGGCGGCCAACGCTGCAGTTTTCTGCGTGGTGCTTATTTAGGCCAACAGCCCTGGCGCAAAGGTCCCATAAGAACAGCATCAAAATGGCCACAGCAAGACCATTCACATTCCTCTATGATGCTTAAACAATCTGGGAATGAGTGTTTTATTTACATTTTTATTGTCTACCGTTGTATAACAATTCACCGGCAGTTTGGGATTCTGTTCTCCATAGGGGCACAGTTGTCTGCTGGTTAGGCCCAAATATCTCTCTCATTCTGTGCTTCGCTGAAGATGCCCCCCAGCTGGTCCGATAAGGGACTCGCTCTTCTTTTAAAAGAGGCTCGATACTAACATGGTTAAGGGCTCTCCTCGTTGACAGGACATTCTGAGCAAATGCAGGAACAGCAGCCGGCTTTTATTGGAGCTCAGATTTCATACATCGTGTAAATTAGGAGTCGCTTAAGCGAGACAGCGCTCTGGCCCAGAGACGCGGGTGGAAAGTCACCAAACCGTTGCTCTTGGAAAGCAGAAAGGCCCTCTGGAACGTGTCTGTCCACGGGAGTTTCTCTGAGGGATTTTGGATGCAGCAACGTCTTAAACAGTCATAGCGCATGGAGCGTCCAACAGGTTTTATATGTACCTTTTTGATTACAGAGGCTAGAGGCTACCTTATGGGAATTTTCTGACTTTTATTGTGCCTCCTCTAGTTTGAATGCCTGTGATCTACTACATGCACCGGAGCCCCTTGGTCGTTCATTGAGATTGAGCTATCACATGGGTCTCTTTGGAGGAGAGCACCTGCTTAGCAGCAGTAGCCCGTAAAGCAGCTAGGAGATTGACGTGTGAGTGTGACCATGAGAAATCGAGAGTTGATAAACTGGAAAAGTCAGTCATGCGCAACAGCAGTGTGTCCCTCGTACATCTGGAACTTTATGGTACTCATTTCAGTAAACAATAATCGTGATTATAGTAACCAAGCCATAATGTTATTGGAATGTACAATGTAAACTATTTCCGTTTTTAAAGACAAACCTATGTTGCACCCACACCCAGGGGTAGTGCCACACTGTTATATTAGTGTACCGATACAAAGAGTGACCAGTAAAAAAACGAGGTCTTACCTATCAATAAAGTATTAATTAATATTAGTAATAACAAGGCCATTTTTTTCCAAAGCTGCTAGGTTTTAACCCCTCATCATAAGTGAGGTCTACACTAAATTTGAAATTGAATGGAAAATAATTATTGGCTCTGGAGTGATTTCAAGGAAATCTTTGCAGACTCTTTGCAGTCAGTGTAATGACCGCAGATCCATAATATTGTGATATGTTTATACATGGTATACAACAGTAATCCAAAATATTTGAATGGATTTGAGTGATTTGTTCCCCGGATAAAACATGGCTAAGTGGGCACTTGTGTCAAAATGGCTGACAGTTGCCCCAGAAACGTTCTCCAGTTTTTTGGGCGTGATGAGTGTGTGTGGAGGAGCTGAAGAGCTGCTCTCCATGTCATTCTGACACAGATTCATTATTCTGTGAGAATTAGCTCTCCGTCTCGCTCGCTCTTTGAATTTCAAATACAGATTAAATTTGTGCTGGCCAGAAATCAGTCTAGAAATCGCGTCACTGTGTATGTAAGAATAGCAGTGACACAAACAGGAATCGTAATAAGCGATGTAATGAGTACACCGATACAAATTCTGCGGCCTTTTAACGAGTCAGAAATACTGCGCTTCCAATTACGTAATCCCTTGGTCCATGGGAATTGATATTTGGCCTGCTTAGGAAACGATAATGGAAATGTCACGAGAGCGCCTAATTAGAGGCTCGCTGACCTTTTCATGAAGCACCTTGATGATTCCCCCTCCCGTCGCTCCGAAATCAATTGCGACTCGTAAGCGCGGGTCTGCCCCAAGGTAAGTGAATTCGTTATCTCGGTCTTGCTCCCCACCTTGCGGTGTTTATTGAATAACCTAGATGCCCAGTATCCTCCTCCCCTTCCGCTGAAGTTTCCATCAGTGAGAATTATGTGACCTCCGTCCCTATGGAGCCTATGGGATGGATCATTCCGGCTTGCCTTATACATCAGAATGTTGGCCCCCATGAGCGATGTGGCGAGGGGAGACCCATGCACAGTACTTGAGAGCGTTGAGGAGCGATGGGCGCTGGGGGACAGGGGAGGGTGAGAGTCCATTATTCGCCATCAGTGGGGTGCACGGACGACCTGCAGGCAGATCCATCTCCGGTGACAGAGAAGGTTCTGGATGGGCGAGTGGTGATGAATCCCCAGGCCTCTGTGTCAAAATGATGGCCCTCGGACCCACACTACACGACTCAACCGGAGACCAAGCGCACTGAGCCCGCGCTGATTTTCCAGTAAAGATGAAGAAAGGGGTTATTTAGAGCATTATAGAGCGATGAAAGAGTTTACCAGATGTATGTGAAACGAGCACGACAGTTCGACGCGCTGATAGTTTGCCTATATATTTTGTACCTGTTAGCGCGGAATTTTCATTGATTATTTTGAATTATATTTTAAATAAATACAAAGAGAAACACATGCTAGTTTTTAAAACTTGACTGAGTTCAGTCATACCTGAACCTGTGTAGCGTGTTTGACCTAAAGATGCCCAGAGATTTGACGATTCACAGGTTTAGATGATTTAACTTGTCAAAATTCCAGATACTGTACTCTTTCCTGTTTTGTGAAGTAGGCATTACATTAATTGTGTTCTCCGCAAGATTGATTGTCTTAGAGAGCACAGAGCAACATATCTTAGAAGGCGAATGAAGTTCATTATGAATGCTTTGTGTTCGAGTGTAGTATTGTCAGTGTTGTGCCAACCTTGTAATTAGCTGGTGCTGGCCTGCTGTTTTTCTTGAGTCTGACAGTACACATGATATCATTAGTTTTTAAGAAATAATTTGCATGTAATAACTTAGTAGCTCGCATGCTGTTAATGCTTCAAGAACTGGCTGAGCATAATTTTGAAGACTCATCTAGTCATACATATTTAAATTGTTGCAAACAGGTTCTCATTTTCGCCCTCTTACTTGTGTGAAAGGGTGTTAAGTGGTGCTATTTCACTAGACTTTGTGGTTCCTTTAATTGAAGTTCTTTTATTCAGATGTAGTTAGACTGCCACAGCTCTTTTCATCTTTATCTGATGTCTCTGCGTAACGTCATGTAATGGTAGGACAAAGATGCCCGAAGGAACAAAATGTTCTTGAAACATTTTCATTGACATTCTTCATATTCGTTGGGCTGCATATTGATGCGCTTGTACGTGTGTGCCTTAGAAAATATTTATCCTCACTTTAGTAAACTGTATAATCTAAAGTGTCAGCTACACAAATAAGTCATCCTGCTATCTAAACTAAATTACATAAGTGCACACACACACACACACCTGTGTGCGCACACAGACACACACACATACCGTACACATTTGCGCGTTTGGGGGTTTGGTTAAATTTCTCAGCTTCAGTGTTACTTCGACTTGCTGGACACTTCCTTCACATAAAATGGAACAGACTTGGCATGACCTGAATGAAGAATGTTCCTGGACAAACGGGTGACAGATTAAAGGAAAAACCTGAATTAGTGTTTGACAAATAACAAATTCAGATGCCTCTGGTTTGGGTCCACTCGTCCCCTAAAAGATGGAATAGTTACTGCAAATCAGTACAGAGTCGTTCTGTGTGATCACCTTTATATGCTGTGATGAAGTGTCCCTTCCATGATGGTATTGGTCTCTTCCAGGATGACTATGGCCCAAACCCCACAGGGCATAAGGGGTCACTGAATGGTTTGATGAGAGTGAAAATGATCCTGAACTTATATCACCGCCTGTACAGTAACCAGATTACAACCCAAATTAGCTTATTTGGGAGATCCTGGAACAATGCGATTGATGGTACCCTCTGATGCCATCATCTAAATGCCAACTGAGTGAATATCTCTTGAAAGAAAGATACTCCATCCCTCCTGTGATGTTTTACACTTGTAGATTCTATGCCAAGGCGTGTTCAGCTGATGTGGCAGCTTGTGGACACCTTATCCAACACCTTACTGAGACTGTTATGTTAATTTTTCCATTAATTTGTCACCTGTCTGCAGTCGTGACTTAGGAACAGAGATGAACGGACATATGGAGGCAGTATATAATATGGAGTGAGTGTACAGCTCCTTGAGAGCTGTAGGGGCATTAGCGGCTGTAAATCACTGTTCCTGAACGTATGTAGCAGATGTAGCAGGGATTTAGGCATCCTGTCTGGAGCACAGTAAAGGGGGTGCCGATGGCGAAGACGTTTCATGCGCCGAATAGATTCCTGAATTCTTTTGGCGTGACTGGAACACTCTGGGCTCAACACCGACCCGTCATGTGACCAGCGTGTCCAGTATCTCTTTCAGTGTGACTGTCATGCACAGATGGAGTGGATATCATTTCGTCTGACTGGGGTCAGAGTGGACAGCTAGCATATGTATGCTGAACTCTTGTCCTGCACACAAATGTGCATCGCACATTTATTTCAGCACTGTCCACATGGATACGTATTTTCATTGGGCATTGCGGGAACGGCTTTGATAACACTCACCGTCGCCCACCTCCGACTCCCCAAAATAAAAAAGGGGGGGAAAGGGCCAGTTTTTTTCTCCCAAGGCTAAATTCCACATCTGTGAAACAACACGGTGAAGAAACGTTCTGATCCTAATCACACTGGGTAACCCTTGGACAACCCTACATTCTACCTGAGGGGATAAAATCTTTGGCCAAAGAAAGCTCATTTACTGTAAAAATATTTTCGAGAGAAATGAAAGACGCTGCATAGCTGCCGTTGTCTTTCTCAAGTCCACTGTGCTGAACTTTAATGGGCCGAGACCATGTAATTAACCAGAACCCAGGACTCCTTATTAAACTTTGGGTCCATTTATTTGTGAAGATTTGCGGCAGGGCAAAGCTGTGGACGATTATGTTGCATTATCTGGGAGCTGCTCGAGCTCTAAACTCGAAATAAGACAGATGAGTGAGGAAAGCGACTCCCTTTTCAAGGTTGAATTTCAGCCCACGTTATTTTGGGGCCATTGTTTGTTTTTATTTGTTCAACGTGAAGTTTCCGCTAAGTCAGAGCAGTCAGAAATTTATCGGCTTGAGTCCTGGATCTGCTCTGCCGAGCGTGGAGTTTACACTGCTAAACTGAAAAAATTGGGTCTCCACTACACTGAGCGCTTAAATAATTCACAGAAATTGTATTTTCACATTTTTCAATTTTTTCGTGGCTACGCATAGCGGGAGAATCTGGGATTTGACATGGATCATTGGCACTTGGGCCCGGCTTTTGTGGACTCTTCTGCCAACGAGAGGGAGGGAGCAAGAGAGGGAGGGTGATGGAGAGGAATGGAGGGGGGAGAGAGAGGGAGGGAGAGAGCATTTTCGCTCTGGTTCTCTCTCAAATAGGATGAAAGACGGCGCGAATATTAAGCCAGACTCCTTGCGGAATGGATTACTGAGTCCAGAAAGGGAGGGCAACACAGGGATGCAGCCGAACTCAAATGTCGCAGACGCTGCTCTCGCTTGACGTAGACATGGCTGAAGGGGTTTTGAAAGCCAAAAATAGTTTTTTGAAGGGAAATAAAGAGAATTCTGCTAGCTTCTGGCTTCCTGTTTTTTTCTTCAGTTTTTATTCAACAGTGAACTAATGCCTACTTTTAAAAAAAGTATTTTATTACTCTGTTCCCTGTTGAATGAATAATAGGGCATGTGCTGCTCTCAAATCACACTTTCTCTCTCAAGTTTTGTTTCAGGGGCTGATGTCATCGTGCCTGCTCATGTCGGGGCTATTAATTGGCTTTTCATGCTGCTTCAAGGGAAGTAGGCAAAGTAAATCAAAATTATTCAACATATCCTTTTATTCTCTATTATTCGGCTTGTCTTTCAATAGAAACATCCCTAATGGATGTTTGTTTGGAGCAATGTGGGTATGACAACCTCTTTTTTAACTCACTCATTCTATTTTTCTTCCTCTTTTTGTGTTCTATTGGCAGCAGTCTACGTGCAATCCTTGTAAGGGACTCGTGTGTGTAATTTGCATAATGGGTTCCCCCTAGGATGTATCCTGACTTATCTCAGTTTCCACTGACACTATTTTGAAAAACGATTATTTTCTTATGGGAATATAATTCAGATGGAATTTGTATGGGTGACCAGTTGCTTAGAGACATGAAGATTCTGGAATTCTGGAAGATTCTGTAAATAAGGAGGCCTCGTCATCCTTTGGCTGTCACTCTGTTTGTGTGACCTGCTGTGATGTTGTTCTCCTGATTTTGCTGACAGATTCAGTACTCTTCGTCACAGGGGAGGGG
Source organism: Gymnothorax javanicus (assembly GCA_029692085.1). Taxonomy (NCBI): domain Eukaryota; kingdom Metazoa; phylum Chordata; class Actinopteri; order Anguilliformes; family Muraenidae; genus Gymnothorax; species Gymnothorax javanicus. The sequence goes on along the minus strand of CM056199.1, from coordinate 114,978,599 downwards.
ATATCAACTCTTTCACAGGGTCAGGCCCTGTCTTTCTGTTTTCATCTTTCATATTGTGCTTATTTTTCTCCGGTTTGGAAGATCGGTCATAATGTTGACTCCACAAATTGTGGCACTGACTATCAGTTCAGTGCTGCATTTTTGCCTATTTTGTTTTTTATACTTTATATTTTACTTTTGCCGATTACATCAGAGTTGAAATGAATTCACTTTTAATGTTGCTGTACTCAGACACATACTGCAGCTTACCTAGACAAATACACAATGCGCACAAGCTGAATGTATTATAATAGAATATTTGACCTGCTGAGGAACTGCTGAACTGATTTGAAAATGGTGGTCTTTAAAGCTGGCATTATCTTCAAATTTTGCCACTGAGGGAGAAATTATGCAAATGAACTGTATACAGTACAGTTGCATAATACCATATCAGAAGTATGCAGGGATTTATCAGAAAAGTCTTTTAGTCACGAGCCGCTCTGGTTTTAATTAGCACTGTGGTAATAGTTGGTAAAATGTCTGTATAATTGCATGTCTTTCCAATAAGCACACAAACATTTGTAAACAGAAGGAGGTGTGACAAGTTTTCCAGTATATCCTAAATGGCTGCCATTTCTACCATTTGTAAATTTCCCTTCACCAAACCTCAGAAATGGTTGTGCGCTCCATGTCCGTTTCTTGATTGGGCTGCTGCATGTACCATTAGCGCTTTAGCCCTGGTTCTTCTCCTCCAGCCTGCATGCAGTCAGACTTGCCCATCTGAGGGCTCATTTGAATATTGGTTTGATTCCGAGCTGGCGTGTTCCTCTGCCATGCACAGATTGCAACTGTCAATGTCCAGCTCAGTACTGAAGGCAATACATTTTGAAGGTAAGCTCCAGCATTTGAGTCAGGATAGAGAAGGCACGACTTAGTGCGTGTTTGGTTGTTCAACTGTTTTGTGTGTGGAACGCCATCATCCCCTAGATTGTGGTTCAAATAACTGTCAGCGGGGGGGAAGTTTGAAGTATTGCATAGGATCCCTGCAACAGTGCTAAGGAGGGAGTTTCGTGGCCTTAAAGACAAAAGCAAATCAAAAGAGAATCTCCAGCAAATACAGAAAATAAATTGAATAGGCCGGGGCGCTCACCCCGACAGCCCTGTTTAATTTCATGCTCGATCACTTTGCTGTTGTGTCAGGAAGCCTAATCCCTTGTCTCCCACCTAAACTGTATGTCAGGTGTGTGAGTGTGTGTGTGTGTGTGTGCGTGCGACTTTGCATGGTTGCACCTTTGACGGCCGTCTCAACCGTTCGCCTCTTGTTGTACCCTTTATCAGGAAGAATGACAGGATGGCAGCAGACACAGAGCCGTGTTCAGAAAGCCAGATATTTTGACATCTCGATGCTCTGATCAACTCTATTTGCTCTTGGATTCTGAAGGTCCTTGCAGCTAAATATGTTTTCTCTTCTTCTCTTTGTTTTTTTCTTTTTCTGTCGGGTTCCTGTTGGTCTAACCGAATCTCCCTCTGGCTCCGCTTCTATGTTTAGGTAAGACATCCTACACCGCGTATATTCTACTATAGCTAAGCACCAGTAATAACACTGCTGAGGTAATGTTATGCATGAATGTTGACCTATCATGTATATTCATATTACTACATAAATACTTCTGCTATCGTTACCACTACTACTACAACAGCTGCTATTCAACCTACTACCTCCACAGGGGCCACAAATAATAACAGTAAGGATAATCCTGTTCTGGTAATGGAGTGGTTGAACATAGCTGTAGTAATCTGAGACATGAGGATTCTTGTACATCTTAAGGATTGTCTGTGTTCTCTAATGTTTCTTAATTCTTGCCTGGACTCAATGCATATTTTTTTTCTGTTTGGCTCCCAAGTTTCAGTGTTTTTTTTTTTTTTTTGCTGGCATTTATTTTTAATACAAAGTTAGAGGGCGAAAGTTTGATTGAATCCAGGCCTCTGTGTCGTTCCTGTGCGAGTCTTTTATGGCGTCGCTTTTGAAAAGAGGAGCCGTTACATCTGGCGTCCCACCAGGAGCAATCAAGGCGCATGGAGAAATGTTTTAACAGCGCTGGGGTCTCATGAAATCTGTTTGATTTTTTTTTTTCTTCATCAATTCTGTTCTATTTTTCACATGAAATCTCAGAAAATAGAGGCTCTTATGAAACCAAGACAGGTACTGCACAGAATGGTAGATTGCATGAAAAGATAAGTGTTTGAACATTACAAATGCGTGGTGATGCCTCATACATTTATGTCTGACCATTGAGTGACATTTCTAGTCCAGTGGTTGTCGATCAGGCTTAGAATTGACAAGAAGTCAGACCGCTGAATTCCCTTGCCTGTCTCTGTTTGACACAGTGAGTCACGGGACAGAGATGGCCATTTCAGCACCAAATAGATGCAGAGTGTTACCAGATATATTTACACTTGCTTTATATAAACGTTAGTAATATACGCCAACTTTTGTAACGTTAGTTTACATATTATGTATATCAGAAACACCATAGTAACGATCGTTGTACATATATATATATATATATATATATATATATATATGACTAAAGTGAATATTATTGTATTGTATGTAGAGTGCTGAACAATACCATGGCCTGCCATATACTAGGAGATATACCATCATTTTCTCACGGGGAATAGGTTCACTAATCTCACCCTTATGCTCATTAGGTGTTGAAGTCCTTTAACTCATTCCCTACGGAATACTTTTATATAAAATTGTTGCGTTTGTACGGAATACTTTTCCCGAAAATTACACAATATGAAGTACTGAAGTACAGGTGGCCCATGACCGCGATCGCCAACTGATTTCGTGTTTTCATCGGACTGCGAATGGTCATCCACACCGCTGGCACCGGCTTACTGTATGGAATGGTAGAATTCGCCACGCTGTTGGCAGCAGCTTGCTGTAGGGAATGAGTTAATATACTTTACTGATCCTCTCGATAGTGTCAGTATCTATATTGCCTACGCGTTTCTTATTAACGGACTCAAAATGAAAAATAAATAAAAACAAAACATTTAAACATTTATTGACACTGATCCTTTTCTTCAGAGGTGTTTCACTAAACCCCCCCCCTGTGGTTTGCAGGAGTTCTCCGAATCTAAGAGACGTGTGGCGAGATGAGATTAACCTCTAATCCCTCTGTCTCATTTCCTGAATTGTGTCACCCTGGGGAATTACAGGTGTCACTGTAAAGATGTATGTGCTTCTGGTGAACGTCTGCACTGTGTGGACTCATCCTTTTTCCTTTATATATTATATATTTATATATTAAATCTTTCATACCGTGTTTTCGTTACGTGCACATGATATTTTTAGATGACATGTCTTTTTCCCTTGCTGTGTTCATTTGAGTAACTGTTGAATCAAACATTTTTATACAAACCCTCTCCCAGAGCTTTTATTTTGAAATAAATAACCTGCTGATGTCTATGATTTGATCCAAAGCGGGAAAGATTCTAAATGGAGCCGCAGCTGTGTCTATACATGGAAGAGAGGGGCCTTGCATTTAGCAATCATAATTTTTGGTTTGTCGAGCTCCGTGGCACTGGCAGCGTCAAAAACAATTTGAATGATTGCCATTTCATGACTGCTGCTATGCCAACTAAACTCAAATGCAATTAATCTGTTTTGTCTCAACGGTAGGACAGACACGGGTAAACTTTTTTGAGGACTTCTCAGTGGTCGTAGTTGGCAGTCGTTGCTGTATCTTGCCTTTGCTCATAGAATCATCAACTGGAAGCAGGCAGATGGTCAGAAAAATGTGCGGTGCTTTAAAGGCATCTGTGGAATGCGTAATTACATTTTGTGCGTCGAAACATCATAGTACCCGCTCAAATTTTCAATAATTTAATTCTGTTAATTACCGTTCGCTGCTTAGTGGAAAGCATTGGACCCCATGTAAGTTTAACACTTTGGTTCATTTTTATCTCCTCCAAGGAGGTTATGTTTTCACCCGTGTTTGGCTGTTTGTCTGTCTGTTAACAGGATCACTCAAAAAAGGTATGAACAGATTGGCATGAAATTTGGTAGGATGATAGGTGGTAGTCCAAGGATAAGTTGATTTATTCTTGGAAGTGATCCAGAACATATTCCGGATTCTAGATCCGGAAGAGGTTAAAATATACCTGAATAGAATGATTGTCCCTCATCATGTAACCAATAATTCTGATATGGCATGGCAGAGGTATGCGCTCTACCGAGTGTCCGTCTAGTTGTTTCAGTCAAAATACGTTAAAGTTGATGTTAAAAATGACTCATACCCAAGGTGAAATTTTTATGGCATTGTTTATTGCATGCATTATGAGATATCGTTCCATACTCTGGGAAAATCAAGCTATATTACATCCCTGGCCCCAGATTGTAAAGTTTAGACCTGCAACCTTCTGATTACAAGGAGAGTTTGTGATCTGCTACAGTGCAGTGCTGCCTATCCTCTGATAAAGCGATAGGATGCTAAGTGTCTCGAAGGTGAGAAGCTCATGGAAGGAATTAATTCAGTGCTCTTTACGAAGGCCAGGAGCATGGCCACTGCTACTGCAGATAGATTTATATCTCTACCGTGTCTGTAGTCACATGGTCATCGCAGCAAGCACAATGCAGCAGTCAAGGCTTTGCATATGTGCGTGTGTGTGTGTGTATATGTGTGTGTGCGTGTGTGTGGGTAATAATAAAACCACACTCACAGTGGCATATTCACTCATGCCTCACAAAGCTTTGTCTTTTACAGTGATCACGTCTGCACTGAATAAATGTAACTCTTATCACAGAACGGATTAGGCTATTAGGCTATTCATAACAGGTCCGCTAAGGCACTGTAGAGATAGTAATAACATGCACCTGGACAGATCTGTTTCAGTCCCTAACTGCTGCGGCGGCCTTCATCTCTTCTGCATCTGCTCTCTCCTCTTCGTCCATTTCTTCTTCCTCTGCTTCTGATAATTCCTGTCCTTCCCCTACTTCTACTTCCTTTAGTCTTCGTCTTCCACTTCCTCCTGTTCCAGAAATTATTCTTCTTCTCTCTTTTCCTCCTCTGCTTCTCATTCCTCTTCTTCACCTTCTTGAGCTGCGCAAAGATGGCAAATACTTATCAGAAATACAACATACAGAGATTAGTGTAGCGCGAATCTAAGATACCGTCACAGTGACTCAAATCGGTTCTGCTGAGCTGCAGGTGGCCCCTGATTTGCTATTTGGTTGTGTCAATACTGTGACAGTATTTTCTGAAAATCTCTTGATTTGCGGTGCATAGAAACATCTGGGTCACGATCAAAGCAAGAGCTGGGGGTCCAGCATCGCTCCGGCCCTGCTGTGACCTGCCAACCCCCCTCCCGAATGATGCAGTTTCCCACGTCTACTCAAAGCTCGCTAAAACCCCACAGTGTGCTGGACCCGAGACAGAAAGCGATTTATCCCTCCCTCCCTTCGCTCGGGCCTTAAGATTTACGAGGGTTCATCACATTAGCAAGGGTGTTTACACAGCCCGGCACGCTGCGGTTTTAAGAGGCGCAGTCGGCAGCGAGCTTTCTCATCATCGGCGGACGGTAAAAGAGAGAGGTTACCAGCAGGTTCCAAGCAGGGTCACCCTTAGCAGCCAGACTGGAGGAGAGCCGACCGTCTGACTGGGTACGGCAAGACAAGGATCAGCGTCATGCCATTGTATGCGATTTCCCTGGATGAAGACAAGCACTGAAAGCAATTCAGCAAGGAGAATCGCCAAAACTCCTCGGAAACATTTAATATATGCATGAATGTACTGTGTTCATACATAGTTTTGTGCTTAATTTCCTATTTGTTTATGCCGTTAATGTATTTTTGCAGAAGCTGCTCTGTGACCCTGGAATATTTACATACGTGTTAAGTTCTTGAAGTATATACATACATGCACTGCACATACACATTTACGGTATACACAGCTTAATTTGAATTCCGGTTTGTTTACTGCTTTTTGGTATGATTGTGTAGCCGACGGGCTGTGGTCCTGACATGGCGCTGGCTGTTTGTCTGTTTCTCAGAGGGCCTGGGCCCCCGTGGAACCGCCAGCGTCTCGGCCCCCCCCCGAGGACCTCTTTGTCTCTCCGTCTGGCGCCTCGCGAGCGCAACCATGCGTATGCCCTCGCGGGCTCTCTCTGAGGAGGAGCCGCCTTTTTTTCACCCCAGCCCTGTGGAGAGGATGCGTGGGGGTGGGGGTAGAGGGTGGGGGGAGGGGCAGCTGGATGGGATGTGGTGTGTTTGTTGGGGGGGGGAGGCAGAACGCTGATGCTGCATCGCTGTGTGTGCGTGTCTCGTGTTAACATGGGGGGGGGCGGGGGGTATGCCTTACGGCGGTGTGGTGGGATTGGTGGCTGGAACCAACCTAGTCACGTGATGTGTGGTTGGATCAGAGGGGGTGCTTGGTGGAGAATGCTGGAAGACTCATAAACATCCCGCCCGTCCAAGCCGTAAGAGATGATAGCGACTGCATGACTCCCGTTTCTGCATTCTGTCGACCTCTGGGCACTCAGCTGCATTCGTACACGCCACCCGCCCCCCTCTGCCCCCCTGGGGAGTCCTGTAGGAAAACAGCGCAAACAGTATTCTTTAAGGCAGAGTGGCGAACAAAGAAAGCGCTAATGCAATAACGGCAAATGAAAGCCCCTTATTATAGGGGAGGGAGACCCCCCCCATCTAAATACCCCCAACGCCTCCCTCTGCCTACATGCAATCAAGACCCTGGTGAGGCAGTCCAATTTTTTTATTATCGGCAATCACAATTAAAGCGCCGCCTGGATGGCGTTCTGCGGGAAAAGGGCGGAGCGGGGCGGGCAGGAGTAGAGCCAGACGCTGTGGAAATCTGAGCGTGCCTGTTCATTGGATAGGTATTGGCATGGTTGGAACCCTCGCGTTCCTTAGCAGCGGAGTTATGAGAACTACCTTTGGTAGGAGATCTTCGTCAAGGGCGGCCAACGCTGCTGTGACCCCTGCTGTGCTAAAACGTTCTGTCTAATCTCCCGAACAGGAGCCCACGCGGGGCGTCGAGCTGCCTCACGGCCAAATGTCGCCACTGCGGCATCTGTCTGCCAGTACAGTCGATGAGTCAGAGAGTGGCTCTTTATCTAGTCTCCGTCCTTCTTCTCGGCTACAAAGGACCATGACATTTCTGCTGTAGAGATAATGTGATCGTGCTGACTTTTTCGCTCTTGCCCCAAAGTGCCATTGGAAAGATCTGTAATGCTGATATGATTAATTCTGCGCACTGCGCAGTTAGCCAATACATTGGCAGCGTTGTTGCCAAAATTGAGATCATGCACTTAAATTTACAGTGCGCTGGCTCTTGAATTTACGCACTTTCTTTTCTTCAAAGTGTGCTCACCCATTTTGACGAAATGGAGGTTTTTAAGGGATTGTTGATTTCTGTATTGGATTTGATGGACAGCAATAGTTTGACTGGGTGCTCAGCCACTCCAAACTAGGCCTCTCACTTACCCATGAGCACTTAGGCTCTTGCTAGTTGCAGTCATGTTTGGGCCTGTGGTTTGCTAGCATTAAAATCATTGTCTTGACCAATTATGCATGTCCGGTTGTCAGCTAGCATGTGGGAAATGAGGCATTTCCATTGTTCTCTGCTTGCGGACATGCCAGAAGTTTAGTGGAGTATGAGCCTATTATCACGTCTGTAAAATCCACAACACCATTTAATGCTGATGTTCATTTCATGCGAGCAATCACTAAACCATTTCCCCCTCCCCGCCTTTCTAAGCTAAACTGCCTTGGATGAACTGAGCTATTGGTATGTTGTTTTTGTTGATGGTGCACATACCAATATCAATAGAGAATATGGGGACCGAAACCAATACAATGCAAAGCAAAGGTTTTTTTCAGACTTGACTTCCTTGGTGTTGGATTTGTGAAATGACTTGTGTCTCTGCCAGATTTCTGTCTCACCTCCCTTCTGGCTGAAACACTGGGATTATTCAAAGGCTGGTCAATGAAATACGCGGAGCTCTGAAAGTTAGGAATGTAGACTTCCTGTTTTCTTTCAGGCACGACCAGCGACAGTAGTGAAACTCTCATCGTTCTCTCTGCAGGAGGTGGAATTGACACGAGAGGGATTTTGGACATTTTGCTTTAACGACTGTGTCAGTGCGGTCATCCACAAACGCTGATCTCAGATTGTCAGATATTAGCTTGATTGATTGGCCTACTGGAAAATTGGGCCATCAATAGTTCAGCGAGTCATTTATTTTCGAGCTCATCGTTAGGACCCAATCCGAACTGTGGCCCTGAGGGGGGTGTCTTTGTCTTGCCTGTGTTCAGTTCTATGCTATGGGGTGATAGCTTGTACAAACACTTTTATGGCTGTGTTAGTGCATGAATGCCTTTTTCAATATCCAGTATGGAATCGGTTGTGTTTCATGCATTGATTTTGCCGATGTTGAACTTGAATTTGCGCTAGTCGTGTTATGTTCTGGCGGTGGGACCTAACAATAGAAGACAGCTCATTGTTACCATGCCTGGTTTGTGACAGTGCATTAGAGCAGCGTTATCTTCAGTGGAGTAGTTGCCTGTGGTGTTCCTGTGGAAGCTTTTGAATCTTTTTTTTCCCGTTGTGTTTCTCCTACTTGGAGTAGTTTTTTTGTTTTTTTTTTTTTCTTTTGTTCATCACTGTTCTGCTACGGTGGATTACTGTGGATTTCCTGAGCTTAGCTCAATAAAAATCACCTTTGCGGCAGAGCGCTGTCTGTATCTGTTCAGTGGACAGAGCCTCGCGGCTAGCATCACCATCACCGAGTCTTTGTGTGACCGCTAGCTTCAATGACGCATGATTGTAAACCTGTTGATCCCCTTCAGTTGTGCAGTGCAAGCGCGGTGCCCTGGAATGGATTTGAAATGTTAATTTTTCATCAGGTTGAGAAACCATATGTATGAGAACTAGCTGTGTAATTTGTTCTCATCCTGAAAGCAGTCTTATTCCTTGAAACTGAAACATTTTACTGTGTATATTTGGTTTGGGCGTCAGGCCAGCCAGAGTATTAATGCAGATCCAGGGTTCTGCATCAAGATAAGCATAAAACATGCTCCTTATTTTAGCGTGACTATCTGCTTTGAAGCGTCAGTGGCAATGCAAAATGGTAAGATCAAAGACCCTTTTAGATTATCTCTCAAGAGATTTATTTGTTCCTTGTTGCAGTCCCACCAATGATGAATTCAGTTTGAGAGTTAGTTTTTCACCCCTGCGCATTTCACATCTCGGCTTCACATTCACCACAACAAGCTCCATGAAGAAGAATTTGCAAGTCCTTCCTCGCCTTTTACCACAGCAAGGTGTTTCAGAACTCACTTTCACTCGCAACAGAGCAAGCCTTTGAAAATTATGCTTTTACTTGGAGGGAAAGGGGAATTTAGTGTGTTTACTTTACATAACGCACGCCAGGGTATCATAAATGGAAGATCTTTTTGTTACATGGACTACAGCTTGGAGTTGGAAATCTCATTTTTAGATAGACGCCGCACTGCTCCATATCTGACTAAGAGTCGTGACAGCCACTTGGCCCCCTCTCTATCATAGCGGATGCCAAGCACTATGCATAGTCAAAAGTTAAGCAGTCGTTTCGACAGCAGCCACCCGTGTAGTGGCCATTGAGTGGACCTGGCTGACATATTTGCTCGGCTTGCTGCAGATGACAATAGTCGGCTTGTATAAAGGGAGGCTGTGATCACCACTGAGCTGGATTAATCATCGGTCTCCCATCCCGACCCTCGGAAAAGCCCGCTCTTAGTCAAACTGAATGGAGAGGGAGCCTACTAACTCGGTACACAGGGGAATTTCACAAAGACTCACTCTCTCTGTATCTCCCTCTTGTTTTTTCTCTGTCACTACCATAGCTGCCCTAGATCCATAAGCCCATGAAAAATGCATATTCACTGCGTTTAGAGGGAAACAAAAGCCATAACATTTCTTTCATTGTCTCCCGCCCCCTGTCGGGGCCCCCACTGCTAAGCGCTCATTGGCTCATTCCCGTGGCCTCGTTCACCATCAGCATCCCTATGGATGCGCAGCACATAAGTACATCTATAAGCGCGGCCTAGAGAGAGAAACCTTCGGTGCGCACAGCACTGTAAAAATCTACTGAAGACAATGACTGCTGCTTCCCATCTCCCCCTTTTTTACGGCCGCCTCAGAAATTGATGCCGCTCTTCCTGGTGGGAGTGAGTGAAAGTCGTGCGTACACAGTGGCCGAGACGGGCTAACGTCTTCCTCCGAGGCAAGACAGCAAGCGCGCTCCCAAAGCCCTTAAATCCTTTTTTGATGGATGTGACACTGGGGTGGGCCTGAGTGGGATGAGTGCCTTATCCCTCTCCAAGGGGTTTGAGGAATGTGGTACTGTGCCCGGGCCGTGGCTATGCTTGCTTTTCTTGAGCAAGCAGACGCACAGTAGGGACCGCACAGGAAGTTGCATGTCCATTTCCCTTGTAACCTCCCTCCCTGGAGGTCAAGAACTGTGTAGCAGTGGCCTTCAAGAATAAAGAACCTGGCTTCTCCAGAGAAGGCAATAATCAATGATTTATTGAGGTTCACGTTTCAAGATGGAGCAGTTGACTCAGCTCTGAGTATGGACACCGTTAATAAACCGTTCAGTTGCACTCAGCGCGGATTTACTGTCCGAGGACTTGAAACAAGGGTGAGGTCAAGGCTGTGCTAGCTAGCCAGGGCAGGCTTAGTAGAATCCTTTGATATTGAAATAGGGTACATTTTGTTTGTTTAAGAATATTGGATGGAAAGTTCTGGTCAATGCTTGCTTTGAACCAGTTGTCTGCTCGTCTCAGACCTCCTTTAGCAACATGCTTGACTGCCTCAGCCGAGAAGCCAGGCGCATCCCTCCTCCATGTCTTTTCCATGCGGCGATGCACCTTGAAAACGTGGGCGATTAGTTCAGACTGTTTAACCGTAAACAGGCCTTTTTCATCACGGCTCAATGACGAAAACAAAGTAGCGAGCAGGGAGGAGAAAAATAACACGTTGCCCTAGTTCCCATAGCTGTCGAGGACAAACGTGTGGAGTGGCAGGATTTATGTGGGCTGAGAGCCAGCGCATTCCCTTTTACTCGCTGCTATCGGCACAGGACTGCAAGGCGGATGGTAAAGATGCTCATCTAACTTCATTAGAAGGCTCAGTGGAGAGCTGAGGGCAAAGACCTTAGTCTGAGCCAAGACCGTCGGTAGGCAATCCTCCTGCATCAAAGCCCCGACGGCCCATTACTTTTGAGCTGCCGCGTCTCTGCCGATTTCCCTTACGGAAGAGCGGAGATAATGTATGTTAAGCTGCAAAATCTGAAGCGCCTCTAAATTTTTAATAAGCTGCATCGAAGTACACGTCAAATTTACGGATCAGGCGCTGCCGCATCCGCTCGCACGTAATTATACGCGTGCACTGAGGATTTCAGTATCGCGCCGCGTGTAATATTACAGCAAATTCTATAAAACGTGCGACCAATTACCCAAGCTGACAATTTGCAGATATTCTAATACGAACAGAGTCTTTTTTTAACCGATTAAATCCGAGTCCGCATTCGTTTTTTTGTTTGTTTGTTTTTTTTCTCCCCAGCCACTGTTGTGTTACCGTTTTTCTCCACCTTCCAATCACAATAGCACCGTGGCAGTTTCTTTTCCCGTGCACGGTGATAAATTATCTCTCCGTTACAGGCTTGCTCCTGCACCACGGGTCCACAAAGCCCCCTTCATTATTTATTGCTTGCGCATTAGCCGGACAGACTCTATTCAAGGCGCCGAAGACATGGGAGAATTATTCTTCCGCCTGTATCTTTAGCGGGGCAACAAACCGACGCCGGTCGGCGTCCGCTCTGGTCGAGGACGTTCGGACGAAATGGAATTCGTGTATGTACGCCGGCGTGTCTTCCAGTTTGGGGAATCGGTATAGTGAAAGAAAACAAGAAGCGCCCTGTTTGGCTTAGCTCCAGAGTAAACAAACAGGAAACACGGAGCGTAAGTAAAGAGCTAGGAAATAAATGACTCCTTCTGAGACGCATTTCCAGCCCGTATGAGAGGACCCGCACGCTCGCCCGTTTGAGAGCTGGATGCCTCCACTTAACATTGGCCTCTGTTGGCTGGTTCACTTCGTGGCAGCATTGCTCGCATGTCGGTTCTGTTCGTCGTAATGCACCCTCGCCATACGGTTATACAATGTGCTTTTTCATACAGCTATTTTAAGGTTTCTTTCAGTTTTTTTTTTTTAAATGGCTGCTGTGCTGTCAATCTAATTCAGGGTTTTGTCTACCGCTCTAAAGGAGACGGCTGGAGACAGCATTGATCAAAGGCGGCAGGTGAAGTGGTATCTGTAGAAATTCAGTCTAATATCTCCCCTGTCCAAACAAGATGTAAGGGCATGCTCTGCTTATTGAAAGGACCAGAAAATCAGCCCGACTGTGTGCGGCAGAAAAAATCTTATTAGCCTCAGTGCTCTCTACTACTGTCCCTGTCATGATTGACCCTATTTTAACAGTCTCCATGAAAGTGAAAAGCGCAGGTCTGAAGTCCTCGGTCGTTGGAGCACGGTGCGTGTCAGACTTATTTTTGATATTTTGGCGATGAGAGCGGGGAAGCCAAACTGCAGCACAGTTGGAAAAAGGCTTGGAAACGGAGTAATAATCAGAAGGGAGTGTGTTTGGACCTGTTTTCAATTATGGGCAATCAGAGTAGCTCTTATTCCCAGTAAAAAAAAAAAAAAACGTTTGCAGTGGCCTGCGCACTGGCAATATTCTAATGGCTGATGAAAAGAGGAGGACAGATTGGTCGATTATTAGCAATTTGTTCATTTATTATTTTATATTTGGGCTACATCATGCTGAGTAACTTTTTTGGTTCTTTGTTTTACTCAATTAGCGCACTTCTTCCACAGCAGACACAAAAATATGTAGAAAATGTGACATGGTTTGCATGTATTTGTGCTAATGTAGGCCTAGGCCTGTACTCACCATGGAACTATCTGTGCAGCCAGCAGGTCCAATGAGGGTAATCCTCAAGAAAGACTATACGAATGACCGAATTTTTCCAAGATGAATGAAGCACGTGCAGCAGTGTAATTGGTGTGAATCACCAACCACCAGGATATTAACGAACTGGGCCCACTTTTGATTCACATAGATGAGAAGTTGGCTAGTTGCTGTGCGCATCTGCTCACATGTGCAGTCAACGGCACCCTAACGCCCTGGGAATCCACACTTGTCCACGAAGTCATGTTTAGTTTCTTGCTGACTTTCTAGTGATTTTGAGAAAACAAAAAACTCATTGGCATTTCGGAATAAATGAACAAGCTGCTCGTACTGCCAAACTGACGGCAGCCACCAAGCCCAAGGTGCGCTGGAAGGATCTAGTGTCGAGGATGGCAAGAGTCGCTGTAACTTTTACAGCGAACGAGAGAGAAGAGAGACCTCTTGGGCTTCTGTCCAGGTCTATAGCGACCAGCCAGCGGACCTCCTCTATAATCCTCCGGGAGAGATGCAGCTTCACCTTGCTCTCCCGGTCTATAAGGTCAGAAAAGGACACTCAGTAGGGCAGTAAAGGCGTGGGCTGTACCTCCGCCAACATCTGTTGACAATAATGTACTCCATTTCCTATCGATAATGACAAAAATGTAACAATTTTGATGTGATTTGAAGCAGCGTGTAAGTGGGCTACATCCTCATTTGACACCCTGATTTCCATGACTTAAAACTATTTTCATGTTCTGATGTAGCCTGACATGTTCTGTGTCACGTTTGTATTTTATTAATGTGGATTTTGTGAATACAAACCCAGAGAGCTTAAATAGGCTTGCTCCTTTGGCTCATAGTTGCATTCAGTTTTCCCGATGGACATTCAGTTAGCCGAATTAGGCAGGATTGTCCATGCATAATGATGCGCTTGGGCTGATTCTGAGCCCCACAGTAACCACATGTATAAAGATTTAATAGCTTGTTGTTATAACCTGATTAGAATGTTGGATATCAATTACTATCATTTATTGAATGATTTATTTCGGGGGGGGTGGTGTGCATGGCCTTCATCCATAAACCGGTTTGTGTGGAATTTCTCCGGTCTTCTCTGCCTGGATGAACAACTCTCCACCTGATGGGAATTAGCTCAGCGCTTGGACCAAACACTTCAGACAGGGTCTGGGTTGACGATTGGCACAGGCATAATATGACAAAAAGGGACCAATTTTGGATTGCGCCAGATAATATCGATCAACACCCCCCTTCGCTGCGGCCTCACGGCTGTCTTGGCCCAGGTGCGCTCATTTTGGTCCGTGAAAATACCAAACCTGAGTAGATGTGCAGACTTTGCCTTGAGCTACACGAAAGTGCTAATGCGCTGCACTATAGACTACTGCCACAATTCCACCAGCTCAAAAGTAGAGCCTGGTCCCCACCGACTAGCATCCTTTCTCCATGGTGCTCCACGGTAGGGCAGGTTATGCTCCATAACTCCCTGCTCTTAGCACTTTTCTCCCGCAACATTGTGAGTCAGCCCTCCTTTACCACCATCATTCAAACCTGTTTAATGCGGGAGCGAGGTATAAAGTCCAATGACTTGAAGTGGTGTAATTTTCATCCTCGATTTCAGAATGGCTTCAGTATGAAGTAGTATTTATCCTGTTAAGGTCACATTTCATCTGTAGGGTTGGTGCTTGTGGCTGGACTAAGCAGTGCGTGCCATTGGCTGGAGCGTTTGAGTCTCTCAAGTGTGTTCTGCTGACTCTACCGTGGTGAAATGAGGGCTTCTGGAAGTGCAGCTGAGTTCACTCGTAGTGTACTGGGCTTTCAGCCAGAGCTGCACTGTGATTCCAGGCTTCTGGAAAATTCTGTGCTGTAAACACGGTTATAATAATGGTGGACTATTCAATATCATCTGTGTATATTTCTGGGCGGCGCGGTGGAACAATGCGCAGTATGTCCTTGGTTAGAATTACGGCCTGGGCCCGTCTGTGTGGAGTTTCTCCTTGTCTGCATGGGTTTTCTCTGATACTCCAAATGCTGTCAGTAGATATTCATGCGACGCTAATTGGACTCTCAAGAATGTTTGTTTGTGAGAGTGACTGTGTGCATGTGTGCTGTTGCACAGTTCAATGTGCATTCCTGCCTCTTGCTGCAATGCATCTCGGGATAGTCTCCAGCCCCCAACTGCTCTGACCAGGAATTAACTGATTGGATAATACGTGGATTGATGTTTTGCCCCAGAAGAGTTTAACAATAATAATCTTAAAAAAAAAAAAAAAAAAAACTATTGATAGCCAAAAGAAGATGCTACCTAATTAGGGTAATTTGGCAGGATTATTAATGGAAAAACAGCCCTCTGAAAAAAAAAAAAAAGTCCACTTTTGCACCGGAGGCTGTGCCGCCCGATTGTTATGCAGGGAACGCTTTCCCAGATCTCCCAGCTGTAGAGCACGTTGTCATGGCAACCGAAAGGGCTCCAGTCGCCACTGGTGATGTTGATGAAGACCTATCTGTGCGAGAGGGAGAGATATGGGATTTATTCCGAACAGACTGTCAGAGCCAGTGGGAGGGCCCCGCGAACCTCTCTGATTGTCAGTGATGTTAGCGGACTGATGTCTTTAGTAGCGTCGGACCAACCAGGAAAATAGCAGGAATAGCCGCACAGTGGAAGCATTAACTCGGGAGAGAAAAACAAATGAAATGAAGTAAGAACCAGCCTTTCAGCTGGTGGTCCCGTTATTAGTGGGCGAAAAAAAAATGGGGGCAAAATGTTGGGAATAGATTCACATTTTCAATTTGCTTTACTATTTAAACAACATTTATTTAGGTTTTTGTTTATTTTTTAATTTGCTTCTCTCTATCACCCTGCCCCCTCCTTCTTTCTGTCCGATCCTCTCTCTCTCCCTCCCGCCCTCCCTCTCCCTTACCCTCCAATCTCGGCCATAACGAAAGCTGCGGCGGTGCAAGACTTTTATAGTTCCCTTTGTTTTATCTCCCAGTAGCGCTGATAAACAGAAATGGGCAATAAGAGTTGTTCCCTGTGACTTATGCCATTAAACCCCAGTGAAAGCGGAGCGGACATGTCAGGCTTGCAGACCAGGTGTAACCCTGCGTTTGGCCTTTTACAGCTCCCCTCTATCAATCCAGCTCTGTTTACCGCTAACGTCTCTTTCTGATGTTTACATCTTGCATAGGGCAGTTTCCTGTCGGAGGACACTTCATTTGGGGAACCTTTTACTTTTCTTCTGCATCTTTCCTCTGCCATGTAAAGTTATGGGTGAACAGGAGTCGAAATCCTCAGGGCGACAAACTACAGTCTTCTCCATATTCCACTGTCGCTGGAGCTCTCATACCCAGCCAATGGCGCTCGGTTTTTTATTGAACTAGTTGAAGATATTCATTTTTTTAAATGACTTTTTCTTTTCAGCAAAGTAGTTTCAGTCTTATTGATCAAATTTTTTTACAGTTTGAGCACACATGGCCTTCTCCTTACCCCGCTAATGTATCTGAAGGATGTATCTTTAAATTACATTATTGCAGAGCTCGCTTATACCCAGGCTTTCTTTGCTGCAGTGATTCCACTGACTTTGGCAGGGGATGGTGCCGAGATGCTGAAAGAGCTACACAAGTATTGCGCTGCATTCCAGTTTGGAAAACCCTTGTTAACTCTGGGTCTGAAGCCTGCTCAACTTGAAGCCCATTTCAACGCGCGCATGAATTCTTCACAGAGATGCAGTGGAATGCAGATGGCTGGAACAAAAAAAAAAAAATCTCTTTTCAAAATAATTTAAAAATCTATTGCTTTTTATGCTTTTCAAATCTCCAGGGCTTTTTCTTGATTCTGTGGCTCAGATAAATAATTAACTCTGCAATGCGCTTGGCTTTACGGTCTGTAACCAGCAAATCTAAAGTGTCGAAGTGTTTGGGTTATGTACTATAAGTGTTGATTGTGTTTACGGAGGAGCTGCTAAGAAAGATGATTACTTGAGCCAAACTAGCTGGCTAATTCTTTTTTTGGATACTTGATGGTGCAATATTTGCAGCAGACGGACTGACTGTCAAAAGGTTTCGATTCAAACTCAATTGGTGATCATGTTAAAAGTAGGGTTTGTATGTTTGCAAGCTGCAAAAATCCTTATGGACACAACAATGCGCCATTTTTTTTGACAAATCGCCCCTGTCATGTCTGAGGTTCAAATTTGAGCATGTATCCGTGTAGGAAATGGATATTTCAGAACCTAATCAGGATGGGAGGGGACAGGACATGCATGCATGGGATGGGATTTGACCTGCGGGGGGGCAGTTTTTCACTCGCTGCTGCCGATATGAACAGAGGAGCTCTGTCCATTAATTGATCTCTTGTGACTCCCTTTTTCTCATTAGCATCCAGCCTCCTGATACATTTATATATTTGTACCAGCCGGACGACCGATAGCCAGTGACGTTAGTGTTAGAAAAGTGCAGTGTATCAATTCCATCCTCTCTCTCGTTCCTGGGAACATCTGTGGGGAGCGCGGCAGTGGCGACCGCTCTCCTGCACTCTAGCAAATGCAGTAACTGACATGCTCCACATGCCAGAGTTAAAAAAATAATAATTCGGCTCTTTAAAGGTTCTCTGTTATGTAACCTGCTGCTCAGCCAATTAGCAGGGGTTAACAGGAGCTTCAAAAAGGGCACAGCAAAAATGCCATTGGTTAGTTCTTTTTTTTTTTAAACCGATACAGCTGAATCCTTTATTCAATCGTACAACAATCCATGTCTGATTTAGTAATGTCCATCCCGATTTCCCCAGATATCCTGGTTGACAATTTCTTTTTAAAAGTGAACAACATTATTGACATGGGTCCTCCAGGAGAAAAAAAAAAATTTGGTTGGTTCTAATAGTGAGGCGCATCACAGCAAATAGGAAGAGCAGGACGGCACAAATGAAAATGAGGGAAAGGCATGATGGAACTTTGCATTTTCAAAGTAATGCTTCTTTTGCAGACTAGAAGTATCTACTTAGATTCATTTCATTATGGAAACAGTAAAAATGCAACTATCAAACAAGAAATTTAATGCAGTGTTTAAGCCCTGCCCTCTCCCCTCCCCATGTAATATCCCTCCATATTCAACACCAGTATCCCTAATACACACTGTTCATCAGATGTATGTTAATTGCTGAAATCATAATCCCCTACGTGCACTTGCCCTATGTAGGGTTAATAGTGGAGTAATACTAGGATAGGCCTACACAGTATAGTGCAGAGAATGCCTACCTGTCATTGATATTCTCATTATCCCAGGAACGCAAAATTGCCTGCCCGACGTCCCGAGGTAACAATAAATTTTGGAAGGGAAACTGAAATTTCTTATTGCACATCCCGGCGGACAATCACATGCCTTCGCTGGTCACAAAGGCCGGGGGTGATGATAATAGGGGATCCGGGCTGGGTCTGTATCATTGAGTGTATGTGGGAACTGGAGAGGTTGTTCGAGCAAGAGTAAAATTATAACCATATTTAGCGGGGTTGTTTTAATCATCATAAGTCAACGATTAACCCATTGATTGATCAGTATATGCCTTACATCTGTGAATGGTTGAATGCGTTGTAATGGTGAAGAGCCTACAAAGGAACATGGTCGAAAAGCAGTTTGATAGCCCATGGTTGCTATACTTCTCATGTCAGAACGTCATCCTAGCTACCTAGATTGGTAACTGACAATCTGAAACTGTGGTATGACGTTTCAACCACCTGGACTGAGGATCACAACATGAACACATTTGCTTGGTAATTTAATATAGGTAATGTGTAGCTAAGTAAATAGCCAGCTGTGTATTCCCTCGTTATGTAGCGATGTGTTCACCTAAAAAAAATATAACGTTTAGTCCAGCAATCTACAGCTAGCTCGTAGGGTTCCATTCACCAAAAGCTAGCCAGCTAGCTTTCCATTTCAGAGGTAGCTCCTCAATTGGCTAGTTTCGCTTTTAGGCAGTAGTCACTGTTAGGTTTACATTTTTAATGGAAGTTTTGTCTGAAATATAACATGCTCAAATCGGGAGGTTTGTTGCTCCCAATCAGTGTTATGGCATTGGAGTTCACCAAATGCTAAAGTTAACTTGTATTTTCAATTTGGTGGCTTGCTATTTTCCTGAGTTTATGTTATAGCTAACGATTGCTACATTCACTTGCCAGCTGGCTTTGCTCTCATGTGAGCTTTGAACAAGTGAATGAAACATAAATACATTGTCTTGCCAATTACGAGTAGCCATAACTTGGAGACTTAGAAAAGTAACCTGGGTATATTTACTAAAAGCACTATTGCTAACTTGAATAGCTGGAACCTAAAGTCTATGGTTCAAACTATGCAGATAAGTTGCTGACATTGTTAGCGACTCAGCTTTTGGAAAACGCACCCCAGGCTAGCTAGCTAGCATGTTAACTTGTGCGCGCTCATGTCCGAGAAATTAATAATTGCCCGGTCAAGTTACCGCACTGCAAAGGACAATTCAAACAAAAAATTTAGGATTACTCTATGGTGTAACTTTGCTTGTTACATTACTGGAAATGTGCAGTACTGCTCGAGGAGGCACTGATGGCAAAACGAAAGGGGCATAAAGGCAACTTTTGCTGTTCCGCGGTAGTGTATTTTTAGGGGCGCCTCGGCAAACATTGAGGACACGAGGCTTTTTGCCACCGGTTATGTCAAGCCCTGAATTGGCCATTATGAGCTATTCCAAAATTTGTCCTCTGTGACATCAGAAACGAGACACTCAGAGTAGTGAAGGAATTGATTAACTGGTTGGCTGAAATCAATCATTCTTGCCTCTAGGCACCATATGATCTCTCAGGGAAACAGATTTTAAAATGACTTGTAATGACAAATTGGGTGTGCACCTATGGACATGATAGGGGACCTTTAAAATTTCCGTAGTTATCGTTTTTGTTAATGCCTGGTATTTACGTGCCCATTACTAGTCAGAATGGGCCTATTATGGTATGATGCTGCTGGGCCATCTGTGAAGTTTATGAGAAATGTAACTCCATCTAGAGTTTTTTGTGAATTGTTTCCAAATTATGGTTACATGATTATATATGAGTGAAAGCGTGTCTGTGCGTTTTTTAGAAGGTATTTTTTGCAAGAGATATTGCCCTTTCTAAAAGATATCAACTTTGAAAACGCCACTCGTCCTAGGCTTCCTAGACTTCTTTGTGGATTCTGGGATGATCAGATCAGATTCAGATTCACTGTGTGCGTTGGTGGTGGGAAGAGGGATAGGCCGTGGGGCAAAATCTGTAGCCTGCAGTTCAGTGGTCACTCTCTGGTGGCAACGTGAACTCAGCAATTTTTTGTAGTGTATTATGAATAGATGTTCAATCAAAAAAGTTCCCGCGTCCGCGCTTGCACATTAATGAGAAATTTACCGCAAAATATTAGTTTTGGGCAGCGCTGAAATGCGACTGGTCAATAGGAGCCGCTAGTCACACTCACAGTAACGTTGGAAAGTTCATGAGAAGTTCGCCTCTGTTTAAGTTGGAATAAACTGGCCATAATAGACCATAAGTCTACTTGTAAATGATTGAATATAATCTCACTCAAAAATTTATATCAGCGAACAATTTGTTTGTATAACAGATCGATTCAAATGTTTTGCGATTAAGAAACTATGTGAAACAATTGACAAAGGCTATATTTTTTGAAATATGCCAACATACATGCATTGCATGCAATGCGGAGTAGTGGCAGTTAAACTGCGCACACGCAGCACACACACGCACACACACGCACACACAAACAGACACATACAGTGAATGACTTTTGAAGACTTATTGATTTATGTACCTTTTACTTGTGTGGTGTGAAATAATGACCAGGGTCACGCAAAGCCCATTTCCAGGGTCAAGTCCATTCAGTCATATCTCCACTAAACACAGGGTCAGCAGTAACAACAGTAATGACAAGAATAAATTCAAACGGTTTGGAAATGTTCAACATTTCTTGAGATGCATCAGTATATATTTAGTTGTATGCACAACTCTGACTCAGAAAAAGTTAGGGTAGTAGGGAAGATGTACATAAAAAACAGAGCGCAGTTATTTATAAATTGGCTTTGTGTTATATTTCATTTCAGACAGTTTTATGAAGAAAAGAAATGTAATGTTTTATATTTCTGGTCAACTTCATTTTATTTCTAAATATTCATCTATTCCTGCTATTTAGGGATGGGGATAAGTTCGGACTACTAATGAGGTAAAAAATGAGGCAGCATCCAGGAAAGACTTTCTGCTTCATGAGAAAAGATAGGCTGAGATGACCGATGTGCTCATGAATCAGTGAGAAAACCTTTGTCAGTTTGAAATCAGTGTTCCTCAAAGAAAAATACAAAGCGATTTGGATATTTCACCCTCTGCATTACATAACAAAAATATTTAAGGAATCTAGAGGAATTTCTGTACATAATGAACAAGGCGCAAACCCACACTGAATACCCATGATTATCCGATCACTCAGATGGTACTGCATTGAGAACCATCGTATATTTATAGGTGATATAACCATGTCAGCTCAGGATTATTTTGGCAAACCTTTGTCAAATACTGCAATATATTTGAAGACCACAATGGAAAAATGATCGGAGTCACATTTTCACGTTGTGGAGAAATTATGAATTAAAAATTTAAAAGGATCTTAGAAACAAAGTACTGAAAAAATATGCGCAAAATATTAAATATATAAAATATATTATATATAATAATATTATTATATGATATTATTATATGATTATAAATATTATAATAATATATAATATGTAAAATATACAAAAATGCTAAATTTGGACTGATCAGTTTTCCTTTGTGGTCTTCATTTCCATCCATGAATGCCAGGTCAAACTTCACTCTGTAAACAGTAAGCCCTATGTTAACAATGTCCAGAGGAATTGTCGATTCTTCTGGGCTCGGAGACATCTGTTGTTTAATGGACCATCACACAATGGAAAAGTGTATTGCGATCAAAAGACTCAATACTTCAGATCTTTTTTTTTTTTTTTGGAAGAAATGGACACTGCGTGTTCTCAGTCAAAAAAGAGAAGGTCTATCCAGACTGTAACCAGCAGCTAATTCAAAAGCCACGCCCTTTTATGGTAAAGGGTTATGTTAGTTCCCTTGGCATGAGTAACCTCTACTTCTCCGAAGGCACCATTAATGTTAATAAGTATACTGAAATTTTGCAGCAATATAGTCTGCCTTTTTCAGCAAGAAAACACAAAATTGCACTCTGCATGGATTAAAAAGGCATGGCTGCGTAACAAGAGAGTGCGGGTGCTGGACTGGCCAACTTGCAGTCCAGACTTTCCCTATAAGAGAACATGAGGCACATTTTGAAATCCAAAATGCAACAGCAAAGATCCTGTGCTCACGCATTATGACTTTTTGCAGGATGAATGGGACAAAAATACACCTGAAAAATTTTATCACTCGGTGTCTTCAATTCTTCTACGTTTATTTAGTGCTGTGAAAAGGAGAGGTCACATTACAAAGTGGTAAATACTTCAGTGTCTCAACTTTTTTTGACATACAGTTGCAATCAAAATTATTCAACCCTCACTGCAAATTAGGTTTACTGGCAAAATTTACAAACTTTCAGCTGTTTGCAATGAACAAATCAAACAACAACAACTTAAATAGCTCAACACAACAAATATTACCAGTGTCTTCTCCAAATTCAACACAAAATGCCACTTTTAATGACTACTGCAGGATCAAAATGTTTTATGTATAGTGGCTTCGCTGCAAAGCGCGTGATGTGTGCCAGGCTGTTGCATATCCTTCCATGACACGATCCTTTTTCATGTAAACACGTCTGTGGGCGTAATAGCACTTATCTTCAAGGGGATTGTGGACCACAAGTAACCACCATGCATCCACAGTGCAGTTATTAATGAGAATAATGCTTGTGACGTCATCACTGCTTGATTGTAAAAAAACATGGTTTATGGCAATAATGATAAATTGTGAAGGCCAACCACAATTCTTCAGCATGTGAATGATATTCAGGCCAGATTTGAAGATGTAATACGGTTTCTATCCACTATTTTAGAGCGCACCGACTCTCGATTATATATAATAGATAGATTTATAGTATTTTTATCGTTATCTTTAAGTGGAATGTGTACCTTTAAAAGCCGATATACAATCACAGAATACAGATACTGATAAGAGAACACAGAGGCACCAGTTTCGAACGCACTAGAGCTTCATGAGTGTGATAATGACTCACAACGTCATGGCTATTGATGCTTAGGTACACGCTATCTTTAACGGATCCTACTGCTTTAATGTGCGAGTCTAGGCGTGGGAACTTTGCAGATTCGGATTCAGCGACCTCGAATTAGGTAAAGTACATTCTTAACAAGTTGCCGCCAGAGAGTGACCATGGACTTCATTTTCCAGGGGAGCTGCAGATTTTGGCCCACGGCGTAGGAGGTTATTTTAGAAAATGGGCGCGCTTCAATTTTTGAGATGGCCGCAACAATCGCCATCTTGTATTTGATTTTTGTCCATTCTGAGGTTAAGGGATGTTCCAATCAAATTCAAATTGGCTGTACGCGTTGGTGGTGGGTTGAGGAAGGTTCCTTTCAAAATGGGTGTGGTAGGATTTTCAGCCAGTATCGAATATGGTTTTTGTTGATATCGAGGAGAACAGATGATCCAGTCAAATTTGACTTTGTTGTATATGTTGGGGCTGGTTAGAGGAAAGTTCATTTTGAAAATGGGCGCACCACAGTTTTCAGTTATAGTTGTCACGGCACCCAGCTGAAATTTGGTTTCTCTTTGTTGTCTCTTTAAAGGAGAGCAGTTTATCCTATCAAATTCAGTTTGCTCTGTATTTAGGGGGTGTGAAGAGCAAGGTTCTGTTTAAAAATGGAAATTCCGTGATTAAAATCAAGAAAACTGCACATCAGCCAAACCCATAAGGATGTTTGTCATGCCTCTTGAATGTCCACTCAGGAACTTAATCACTCAATCTCTGCACAGGTCCATCAAGTACAGCGATAGGTGCATATGCCATGTCTTGCTTTGCTCTTGTTAGGTGCTCTGCAATGTTTTTTTCAGGAGTTATTCCCCATTCTAATGTCAACTGACATATGCAACTTATTAATGGGTTCTTTCTTAATTAAGGTTAATTTTAAAGTTATCTGTTATCATGTGTTATGCCATGAAAACATTAATTTCTGTTGCTAAGAAAAACACAATGTAGTAATCATCAAAATATCAGATAATTAAGGTTTGTTTAATTTTCTCAATAAATGTGTGAAAATAAAAAAAAAGTGAAGAGTTTGAACATTCAAGTTAATTGAGCCTCAATGCAGTTTGAATCTGATGAACCCAAGGGTGCTTTGTGCTGTAAATCTGTTACTTTATTATGTTATTTTTTAAATTAATTTCCTCCCATCATAATTTCCATATTAGATACCTGACTTTGGATATCACTTTGTACAACCTGACACTTCTAAAGATACCACAGTCACTGAATTCGAGCAATCGTCAATACAAAAATAACTTGCCGGATCTAGCTTTCTTGCCGAAATTTCTTACACTTCCGAGACTACCATACTTCCGGTGTGCAGCTTGCTAGTGTAAGCCTGTTGCATGCGCATAATAACTTTGAACGATAACAATCATAGGTACATCAGTGCTTTTCAAACTTCTCCTGGAGTACCACTTCTCTTGCATGTTTTAGAGATCTGCCTGCTCCAGCACAGGTGAGTCAAATGATCAGCTCGTTACCCGTGAAAATGTTTTATAATGAGCGAATCATTAGAATCATCCGTGCTTGCGGGGAGAGATCTGAAACATGCGGCAGAGGTGGTGCTCCAGGAGAGGTTTGAGAAGTATTGATCTCCATCATCTGTTATTATTGTCGTGCGACCAGCACATGGCAGCTTCGCAGTAACGTCCCATGGCCTTACTGACAACGAATCAGCTAGACTTGAGAAACTGCAAACGATTTTAAACGCAAAAATCAAGACAAGAAAAAGTACCGGATGCACGAAGAATTAATACGGCTTTTACACTCTGTATCTTGCGGCCAAGCATCCGTTTCCACGCATACTAGAGTAACCTTTCGCAGCTCTGCGAGACCAGAAGCGACTCGGCCACCGAACTTTCCCATAAATCATCGTTAATGGGGCGTGATTGCAACATTGGGGTGTTTTTTTTTTTTTTTGGATTGACAATTAGTCAAATTATTTGTACTGACAGTGTGCCTGATGATGGGCGTATTTTGAGTTTGCTTAAGCTCTCGTTAAAATATAGTGTTTTGCTAAGTTGAAAAAAAAAAACCTCAATTTGAATGAAGACCCATGATAATGCTTTATTATTGCCCGCTACACATACCTCATTCCTCGTTAAAAGATGAGCATTAACCTGTGTGATATCCAGTTCCCAATTCCCTGGGGAAACCTCAGTGCCAGTGAAAAATGTGTTGGTCCTAAGATCCAGGACTGTCGCCGTGGCGCCGGTGGGGGGCGGAGTCAGCAACAGAGGAACTCCCAGGCAGCGTGCCCATGCCACTCAGGATACCTGCCTCCACCCCAGACCATCTGTCACCGCCGCCAAACATAAGGGTCATTCAATCTCGATTTCCACACTGCTAATGCGCATCAAAAACGGGACATTAGCTCTTGGAAGACGGGACGTACGGGCCACATTTCAGGAGAAAAAAAGGCAGAAAAAAAAAACAATTGGCTGGAAGTAGCACCAGAGGGTTATTCTTTATGTCACCTTTCTTAAAACAAGGACGAGCAATAAAAAATTAAGTGCCATTTTCCCTGTATTTGAACTGCCCTGAAGAGCATATTTTACTGTGTTGTAAAACATAATTTGATAGGTTTTATTAATTTGAATAATTTGAAAAGTTTTATGAAGTTTGAAAGACTGTGAGAGAATCTTCATGCAAAGTCCCTCTCCCGACTCCACCAGTAACACTTTTCTGGGTTTAAGATCCTTTCTTTCAGTGGAGAGTTTGCCCCCATAATGATCTTTCGGTCCCCAACGTGCTTTTACTTTCATTTGAAAAGGTTAACTGGCTGTTCCACCAAAAAATAAGGGGAGAAACACAAGAAACTCAATCTCTGTGGAGATCTCGGTGGTGAACTCCGAAGGCCTCAAGCGCAAGCACGGAGGGGCCAGTAAAATGTTCAAGGCTAGAGCCTGGCTGAGATGGGAAACAGCTGCGTGTGTGTTCATTAGCGTCCACGCCACACGCTAGCAAGGATCCATTGGAGGTGCAGTTCTGAGGGATGTGGGAGGGCACCTCATCCTCCCCCCTGCCCGAAAAAATGCTTCCACCACTCATGCTAAGGACGCTCAAACTCGCTCGAGCGAAGTGTCATGGCGCCCTGTTGAAATCGGCTGTTTTTCATGCACTAAAGGCTGGGACTGAAATGTCGTTTTTTTTTTTTTGTCCGCTCCCTGGCTCCGTTAAAGACAGAAAAGGATATTTTTTTTTAAGCCCACCACACTTGGAACAACACCAGCACTCAGATGGAATGGTTAACAATGTTTATTAACTTCTTTTTTAGTCGTTCCTTCATGCATTATTCCGACTTCCTGTCTTGGTTTTAAAATGCTTCTGTGCCCGATGGCGTCGCCCTGGGTTGCTGTAGCATATCTGCTGCCCGTACTATAGTTGCAAGGTTACCTTTAATACATGACGGCGGTGGAGGGAAAGAGTATGAGAGATCTCACCATAATGACTCAATTGAATCTGTGAATTCAATAAGGGCCCAAACGCCATGAAACTGAGTTTTACTGGAGAACATTTTTATTGTGTTGCCATGATATTAGTATCAGTACTCCGCCTGAGGTAACAACTGACTAAATATGGTGGCAAATGATATTTTGGTTTCAGCTGGGTGACAGAATCAAGACACTGTTATGCCCTTCATGAGTTTAAGAGCTGAATCTTCCACGTGGAATGGACAAAACACATCTTGTTTTTTCAGAATCATTTTATTTCAAATTCTTACTTGTACTTTACACTGCAAAGCACCTAAGTTGAAATTTCTTTTCATCAGCATAATTGTGCTAAGGTGTGATACCTCATTATGGGAAAATGTTTATTTTCTAAGGTCTAGAGTTCAGAGACTGTAAATTCCAAGAAAACCCGTTCTTCAGATGCTTCCATTGTAACTGTGACATGAAACGCACATTGAGCAAACAACCCATCTAATTTCTCTGCATTAACTATTTAAATGCACCTATAATTGAGCCAATCAATGATCGATAATCTTGGATCATTTCTGTTGCCACTGACAGGCTGACACAGAATTTCCTGCAACAGAGAAAAGCCCGTCTCGAACTCACAGAGTAAAATACACTGAGAATAAGCACACGTAATCATGTAGGACCTTCTTGCACACAATCATGTACCTCATAACCTTAAGAACATAAAGCATGGAAAAACCTAATTTTGAGCAGGTGCGGAGTAGGGATGGGCATCGATTTTTGAATAGTCGAACAGTCGTTCTACAGTAGAATATCGAATACCTAATTTGACAATCGTTTTTATCCAACAAAAATGAATAAACACGGAACAGAAATAAATGTCCTCTCTGATGATGCAACGCGTTAGACAGCCTACGGGTGTCGCTAACAGTAAAACCTCCTCCACCGCAGTACAGCAATCGCCACCTGGGTGTAAAATAACAGAAGAAGAATCTCATGCTACCAGTATCTAGTGACGTGAATGTTAATGATGCAGAAACAGCCTAGTAAAAGTTGCGTTTGGAACTCTTTTAAAATAATCTGTTTCACTACAGGCTTTGCCTCAATCATTATGGTTGGCCTATGTTGTGCACGTAGCCTGAGACTACTTTCTGTCGAACAGTTTAATGAAAATGTATTTGCATGTTTTTCAAAAATGAAGATGGGATTTGCTGTTGATTTACTGCTGAATCTTTCCGGTAATACGATGGTAATGTTCATTTGTTCAGTTTTTTCTTGGATAGGTCTACGCATTGAGAGATGGGCATATGAATGATTTTAGATGAGCAATGAATAGACCCAATAGACCTAATTTGTGAAGTCATAAGCAGTTCCTTTAGTGCACTCACGACAGAAAAGACTTGTTAGCCTATGCTGGTTTTTTTGCACCGATGTAGGCACTGTCATTTGGCCTACCCTCTGTGTTGAATGACGAGAACTTGTTGAATTAAATAAACCGCGTGATATCCTGTTTTAAACGACGAGAACTTGTTCAATATGAACTGTGTGATTCCCTGTTTTAAACGACGAGAATATGTTACTAGTGTGGAGTTGGGCCACCGTTGAAATTCACTGATTGATTTCGAAAGCTGGGCCTTCACTGTTAAAAAAAAAATTGTAAAAAAACGGTAAAATGCCTGGCAGCAGAGTTTCCAGACGGATACTGTAAAATTACAGCAAGTAACCATAACACAAAATTACATGTAATAAACTGTAAAAATACAGAGCAGATTTTACAGGATAGTATAGTTAATAAATGTTCATTAAACAGTGGAATAACTGACATATTATGTTAAAAAAAATTAAAAACATACACCTTTCAAGTTTTTCTCTGTAAATTAAGGGGTTTTATCAGTTATTTAACGAAACTGGCCAGTCTTTCTTCTGTAATTTCCAACTGAAATACAGTTTTTTTTTAATGGGAAATAACGATGAAATAATGCATCAATACGCAATAAGTTCATAAAACTATTGACAAATGTCTGCAGATTTATGGTACAAATCCGTTATTTTACAGAACTACTAGATTTTTGAAAGTTCACCGGACAGTAGTAAAACAAGCATAATACATAATAATTTGGGCGGCACGGTGGCATAGTGGTTAGCACTGTTGCCTCACAGCAAGAAGGTCGTGGGTTTGATTCCGGCCTGGGGCCTTTCTGTGTGGAGTTTGCATGTTCTCCCCGTGTTCACGTGGGCTTTCTCCGGGTACTCCGGTTTCCCCCACCCACAAAAACATGCATTATAGGAACACTCCTACCAGTACCCCTGACCAAGGAACGGGCTTTAGAACTGGAGTTGGTCCCCGGGCGCTGCACTGTGGCTGCCCACTGCTCCTAGCAATAGGATGGGTCAAATGCAGAGGACAAATTACCCCACGGGGTTCAATAAAGTGTATCTTATCTTATACAGTAAAAACCCATCAAAAGTAGCTTAATCGAAGGCAAATTTGTCTAAAATAAGGGCATTTGGTAGTTTTTTAATGAAACTCCCCCATCTATCTACAGTGAGTTCCTTCCAAAATATTTCTTTTTTCTTGCACAATAACTGAGACATAATTTATAAAAAGTAAGTATGTTAAGTATGTTAAATAAGTTAGTATGTTAAATCAGACTTATATCTGCATATATACAGTACAAAGCAGTTATTTTACAGAAATATTATATTTTAAAAAGTTCACCGGACAGTAGTAAAACAATCATAATACATTAAAAACCCATCAGAAGAAGCCTAATCTCGGGCCAGTTTATCTAAATTTGTGGTTTACAACTGTGCACTTGTACAATTGTGGCTTCTCCAAGTAAAAAACATTGAAGTGCTTGGAATTAAAATGCGAACTCTGGCACATTTACAGAATTAGTCATTTTGGAGAATTGTAATGTCAATACATTTTCATTGGTCAATTAAAAAGCTAAGCATTTTATCTCAAGTACATGAAAAGCTATATTCAAACAACTTCTACGCAGTTATGTTATGGAATTCCCCAATAATATCCATATGATTCCCAATGAAAACATGGGATTTACTATGTTCAAAACAAGCAAGCAATGTACAAAGATGTAGAAAGTACCTTGAATGAAACACGTAGTCATTTTAGTGAATTGTGAACAAATATTTATTGTTAAAAAATGTTCATGTGACAGTGGTGAAACAAACTTAGTAGGTCAGAGCACAAGAAAAATGGGCACATTTAAAGGCAATCTCTGCACATGTATTCAACAATTATTATGTACAATTGTCCCAGTAAATGTTTAATTGCCAGATACTTAGTTTTTACATGAAAAAATGAGGAAATAATACAGAAATACTTAAAGGAATAGTTAAATATTTTGAGCACTGTACCCAAGTAATACATTTTCATTATCCCTATAACTAGAAACCAGAACTGCGCTAGCTACGCACTCCACTTGTCCAGTAACATTAAGTGACCCCCCATGCTCCACTGGGAAGAGTTTTACCACTATCTGCATAGGATTTTAAATGAGAAACTTGATAAACCATATTTTTGGGGCTGACCTGAATAAAATCTGCTCTCTTAAAAAATCCACCCTGACATCCTAATCTATCCTTCCCAAACATCCTTCCAACCATCCTCAAGTATGAAAAAAAGTTAAAATCCTGAAACATGAGTGCATATTTCGTAGTTATGGTCAGGACTGATGTCGGTCAAAAAATTTAACCGTGAATGTGAAAAATATTAATGATATTCTTGATATTTTATGGCAGGTTTTTTTTTAAATGAACCGCAGTCATTTTCTTTTACTGGGACACACAAAGGTTACACCATGAGCTGTGTGTCTTGCGAATCGTTTATAATATTTTTCAAAGACACATATGCCAATGCTGTTGAGTAGGCGGGGGCTTCAAAGCGTTACCAGACCGGCAGAGCAGAAAACTAACCAAGCTTTGATTTCTGATGGCGAATCATGACCCAAAACACGTCAGTTGGAACCACAGTTGCTAGACGAAATGCTAGAGTACAGATTTAATAAATAGTTATATACAAAGAGAAATGTCTCAGTATTTACAAACATGTATATTTACAGACATTTTTAGGATTTGACCACTTTTTACACATTTATTGTTTAAATGCAGGTTTGAATATGTACACGTCAATAATTATAGCAAATACACATCCCAAGTAATGCATAATGACTGCAAACCTCTATTTACACAATTCAATTTTCCTTTTTGATTGTCAAGAAGCTGATCACTGATAAAAATCCTGAAGACAAGGCTATGAAAATGTGATCAGGCTGACCATTGTCGGCAATTTTTGCATTCAGTCACAAGAGAAAATTTTACTATGAAGAAAGTGGCTGGGGCTACGACTGTGATTAAATGAAGTTAGTTCATCCAAAAATTATTGCTAGGGGAGCTTTCCTCCAAACAATTGCAGTAGATGGAGTCCAGCCCTTCAGCTTCAGAAAGTACAACAAAGGTCCATAAAATTATTTCACACAGCTATACAGTATAAGCCAAGTCTGCAATCGGTCTCCAAGTAGAAAATAAATTCGGTAAATTCAAGAAAACAATGTCAATTGGCATTGTACTTATTTCTTTCAAATCTTGCATGATGCAGATCTCACAGTTGGATCTCCAAAACTTCCACAGCCACAGTGGCCCCAGAGAGATCAAACAGATGAATAATAATGGATTTTATTGGATAATGGATACAGTTAGGTCCAGAGGTATTTAGACAGTGGCATAATTTTCATTATTTTACCCATGTACACCACCTCAATGAATTTGAAACAAATCAGATTTGAGTTCAGTGTAGACTTTCAGCTTTAATACAAGGGGGTCTCACAACAATCCTGCAGTAACCATTAGGAATTGCAGCCATTTTTATATGTAGGGCTCCATTTTCAGAGGCACAAAAGTAATTGGACGATTGACTGACAATCAGTTCCATTGCCAGATGAGGTCTGTTTCCTCATTACTGAATGACAAATTAAGCAGATAAAAGGTACAGAATCTATTTCAATTGTTGAATATGCATTTGGTAGCTGTTCATGGGAACTCTCAATATGTGGTCCAAAAACGCATCGATGCGGGTAAAGGTCATCATTAGGTTGAAAAAACAAAAAAAACCTATCAGACAGATATCAGAAACTTAAGGAAAGGTAAAATCTTCAATTTGGTGCATTGTTGAAAAGAAGGAATGCTGTGGCGAGCTCAGCAACATCAAATGGATAGTTAGACCTCATAAGACAACTAAAGTGGATGATCACAGAATTCTTTCCTTGGTGAAGAAACAGACTGTCACAATTTCTAGCCAGATCAAGAACACTCTCAAAGACGTAGGCATAGCGTTGTCCAGGTCTACAATCAGTGACCTCTTCATGAATGTAAATACAAAGTTTACCATGGCCCAAAACCGCTGGTAACACTGAAGAACAGAAAGGCTAAATTAGACTTTGCCAGCGAATCTCTAATTGATGATGTGACTGCTGATGGGGTAGCAGGACGAATTCTCGAGTAAACATAGCCAGACCATCTGCTTAGACTCAGCCAAACACTCCAAAACAGATAGAATAATGTTTCACTGAACAGATGGATAATGACCCAAAACATACTGAAAAAGCAACACAAGATAAAGAAATGGAATTTTCTTGAAAGGCCAAATCAGTCACCTTACCTCAATCTAACTCAGTTGCTTTTCACTCACTGAAGACAAAACTGATGGCAGAAAGACCAACAAACAAGCAGCTGCAATAACTGACAAAACATTTTAAGGGAGAAAACTCATCATTTGGTGATGTCCATGGGTTCCAAACTTCAGGCGATCATTGGCTGCAAAGGATTTTCATCCAAGTATGAAAAATAATCCTTATATTTATATGTTGGTTTGTCCACTTACTTTTGAGCCTCTGAAGATGAAGGACAATGTGTACAAATGGCTGTAATTCCTTGACAGTTAATCCAATACTTTTGTGAAACCCCTTGAATTAAAGTTTAAAGTCTACACTTCAATCACATCTCGATTAATTTGTTTCAAATCCATTGCGATTGTATACAGAGGCAAAATAATGCAAATTGTGTCACTCTTCAGGTACTTCTGGACCTAAGTGTGAAAATCAAATTAAATTTTTTTGACACTCCCAGGGCAATCACATGGCATCAGAGGACTTCATCTTCAAAATCAGATTGAAAACAGTCCATTACTTCCACACGTTGACATCCATGGTCATCAGCTGTGGATCTCTACACGCATAGTCTGTCCACATGACCTGAAATCATAAAATGTATGGATATTATGAAAAAAGTTGCATTCCATTCACACACTACATTTCCCATAGACACAATGAAAAACACTCATACAGAAATTCAGTTCTAGCGAGCGTTGAAAAGTGATGGGGGATCCTCCCATCAAACATCTTCCCTCTGCTTCTGACTATGGTCTGGAAGCTGAGCAGGAAATGCTATCAGTGAAATTATAGGCCCGTTTCCACCGCAGGAACTTCGGGGTAATTTTACAGGGCCGGGGCCGTTGTTGCGTGTCTCCACCGCTGGAACCACCCCCGAAGGACAGAGTTCTGGAACTTTTACAGGGGCTAAAAAAGTCGCTGCTTCGCAGTAGGTACTCTGAACGGCCCCGAAAAACTCCTGGGTGGGGCTTGGGGTTTACTTGGGGCTGATTTGATTTACTCAGGGCGGGATGTGACGTCAACAGAAAGCGACAAAATAGCCGGCATTTTTAAAACTCAATAGACGACGAGGGGTCGCATTTTCAAAAGGAGTTCTCCTGCTTCGCCCTCTCGGTGGAGACATGGCAGTTGAGAGGACCGAGTGAGAGGATGTTCCTGTAGTAGTTCTTGCCCCCCAAATACTTCCAGGAACTTCTTCAGTGGAAACGGGCCTTATGAGATTTTCTGGCTGCTCTGTGGGGTTAGTTAAATTCATAGGAGGCAGCATTAATTACTTGACTAAGTTGCATGATATTACAGCCAATTTGCAACCTACTTATCCAATATAAGATGGTCAGGTAGACCAAACTAGTGCACAACTTTGTCCAGTTGGCATGCATCTTAAAGGAGCTATGTCACGATTACTGCGCAGCTCACAACTTTGAATGAAGTAAATGCGCCCGATTGCAAGTAAAAATCTGCATCCATTTGTATATTTTAGTTACTCAGGCATTATTCTTTTTATAAAAGGAGTTTTCTGTGGTAATTTAAAGGATTCAAAGCGCTATTTCTCGCTTTGGCTGAAGGATACAAAGAATGTAGGTGTGTTTTCCAACCGTCAGTAATCAAAGAAGAAGAGGGCATTTGGCAATGCCAAACTGGCAATGGAGTTAATACAACGGCTGTGAAAATCATCGTGGGATACAATTAATGCAGGCAATGCCAGCTGCGCATCAGAAACAGTTGTAAACGTGACTTCAAACTGCCCGTTCACGCTCACCTGGCTGGCCAGTATCATCCATCAATGTAGAAACAAGCATTTGTTTAGAGCAGTGTTTCTCAAACTCAGTCCTGCATGGGGACCCCTGTGTATGCTGGTTTTTATTCCAACCGCAATGTCAATCCCAGTATTTTAACAAGCTGTTAATTTTCAAAACCATGAGCTTATACTGTGGGATTACCTAAACTTTACAGTTACATTCTGCCAGAAGTGGCTATGCATGTGATGAAAAATGTATCCACTGTGGGCATGTAGTACATATTGTATAAAATTTTAAATTGTTCATTTAAACAGGCGTGTAGAAAGGTAAATAATTTATCACTAATGAAATGAAAGACAAATGAATCAGCAAACTCAATTGGTATGTACACCTGGCCACCAATCTTAACCATCTGGAAGATGATGAAGAATTCAATAACAACACAAATGATAATGAGGCCCACCTGTTATGCATTGAATATAAAAAAACTATTATTGCATATTCAACAATTAACCTCGTTTCCTATTAAGACGTTTCGTTGGCCAATTAATCTCATTCATTTGTTACCTCATTTTTTGCCAACAGTGCAGTAAGCACAATATGAAACTGGTGATCTTTAGGGCAATGCAAAGTTATTTTTGGCATTCTGTTGATTAAGACGGTAAATCACCTCTCTGAATATCAAAAGCACCTAATTAAGAACAATAAACAGCTTGTTAAAATTCTGGAATTGCAATTGCGGTTGGATCGAAAACCAGCATACACAGGGGTCCCCCAGGACCGAGTTAGAGAACCGCTGGTTTAGACAACCCACAGCTACAAACCTACTGCCCTTTTCCACAGATAAGTTAATGAGACAGATAAATTGTGACCACGGACCACAAAACCAGTCATATGGGTAAATTTTTTCATAAGGAGATTCATGCGTATTCTGAAACAGTACTAAAAATGCTTTCCAACAATGTATAATTTGTCAAGATCGGGTAAAAATTGACTGAGGTATGGCATTTTGAAGATGGGAAACTTGTTCTGACGTCTCCTATTGGTTCACGTTTGAACCTACGTAGTCATCTCATAAATAATCAAACAGAGGGAATTCCCCGCTTTGCAGTGATACCAACAATGTTGGGGAATTACCAATACCAACTGGCGCCGCGCTGGAAGCGCATTTTTCGTTGTTTTTGGGCTAATTACACATAGATTTTCACCACCCACTTCTCCAAAATCAAGTTTGGAGGCACCTATGGTAGGATTTTTGTGAAATTCTCACTTGGAATGATATCTTAAGTTATTTTTCTAACGTTTAATGCACAAATTGAAAAATCGATAATTTTAATGTAAAATGTATTAAGCTGCTTTCACACCGGACGCGGAATGAATTTTTCGCACGACAGATTACATTCAAAGTCAATGTGCATTCGCGTCTTTGCATTGACTTTGAATGTAATCTGTCGTGCGAAAAATTCGTTTCGCGTCCGGTGTGAAAGCAGCTTTAGACGGCTGTAGCGCAAAATGGGCTCGTGCGACTTGCGACTGGTTTTGTGATCCGGGGTCACAATTTATGATTGAAAGTAGCTTTTTTTCTGATTACACATTACGCATAGGACCTAAGCCACGCCAAGATGGAAACTCTATAAATCTAACGCAATGTGAATCTGTAATTAAAACAAGCTTAGCTATATGTCAACCATCCAAACTTGAATTTTGGTCACTAATGTATCCATTTCATTAGCCTAACATAACTGTAGTGTCTAACATTTAACAGTTTGAAACAAATATATTTAATGAGTGCAAGGCTGTTTCTCTGTGATAACGTTACAAAGAATATGGCCAGCCAATTACTAATGCTATGATTCTGGGTTTCAGTATCCATCCCTAAAATATAGCCTACCAATCCTAGAAACTGGAACCTCTCCCACAGCAACCCACATATGGTTAGCATTATCTTGCTTGACAAGGGCACTTATTTTTTTTTCAATTTGATTGGACGGACAGCAAAAGTTTAGTTTCAACAAGTTCTTCATCTACCGCTCTGAAAAACACCTGCCCAATCATTCCTCTTTCAATGACCCATCCGACGGTCCGACAGCGGCTGAGCTGGGAGGGACGAAGCGGACAGTAAATTGGCGGCAAATTTGAATTTGTGTCGTCTTTTTGAATGATGAGCACGAGCGCATACACTCTCACATATAGTCACAGAGATGCCAAATCTCATGCAATCGGCGTAGGTCTCACGCATTTTTTAGCCTTATACACTGTAGTCTGCAATTATTCAATTGCTTATCAATGAGATTCTCACGCGGATTTAAAATCCTTGTGCATTGAAGTTTCAGTTTCACTTGCGTAAAGGTGGACCTCACCATGGAAAGCGATTATGACTTCGGACTTCTCGTGCTTCTCTTTACTCAGGGATTGGAAACAATGCATGTGTTTCATGATGGTTTAAATTGTGTAAATATAATAAGACCCTTTGAAACGTCTTTATGCAATTCCATTGCTTTCAATCCCTCAGTAAAGACAAGCCTGAGAATTCCCGAGTCATAATCGATGTTACTTGTCACTGGTGGGGAAATCCACCGTAATGCACGTGAAACTGATTAACTTAATGCACAATGACTTAAATAAATTCCGCGAGTGAATTTCTTCAGTGCACATTGATTGAATAATTGCTGACGACGGCACAGGAACGTGAATGCCACTAAGAGGCGAGAGACTCACGCTCAATGCGTGAGACTTGGCATCTCTGTACACACCACATACACACACTCAACTTTTTGATCAAAGGTTTTAATGCGCATTGATTTATGGCTTTGAAAATACAACACTGCTGTTTCAGTTATGCTTTGAGAATATTGTAATCAATGTCAAAATGCAAAATTATCTCAAATTTAAACCATATATTTTTTTTCTTGGTGTTGTTTTATTGTTCTGTTATTGTGAATTAGCTCTTTGAAACTTCCAAGCCGATAAAGCAATAAACCAAATGCAATATTTTGGTTATTCTTTTCAACCTATATCAATTAAATGCAGTACAAAGACAAGATTTTTACCTCCGCCAGGGAGGTTATTTTTTCACCTCGCCCCAGCTTGTTTTTTTGTATGTCTGTCGGTCTGTCTGTCTATTAACGGGATAACTCAAAATGTAATGAACGATTTGAGACGAAATTAGGTAGGATGATGGGTGGTGGACCAAGGATGAGTTGATTCAATTTTGGAAGTGATCTGGAACATATTCTGGATTCTGGATCTAGAAGAATTAAAATATTTTTATCTAACACGGTTCTGTGTCATATTTTTGACCGGATAACTCAAACCGTTATGATGTATGACATTGGAAGTAAACTTGATTACCATGTACTGAAAGTGAGTTTGGAAAAATGGGTTCATTAAAATGGTTAGTCTGCAGAAGCAGTATAATTTTGTGCTAGAATAATAGTTAATTGCTGAGTATAGATTAATTTATCTCAGTGTATGGCACACTTATAAATCTTAAGGAAAATATTTGTCATCAGACATTTTTATTGGTTTGGTAATTCTGGTAATATCTGGCAGCGCACAAATATGAAAAATTATAGCACTTTCTGTGAGATATCTCTAAATTGCCTGTCTAAAATATTTTACTTTTTCTCTATGACAATGCTATTAATTTTCTTTGGAAAAACATAAAATCACTTAATCTGCACATGCTTGACTTGCAATTTATGGAAAACCTAGCGACTGATTTCTGTCATTTTAAAGTCCCGATTGTGTCATGAACAGGAAAAACATGTAATATATTACATCACATTTTATGTAAAATCACATTTTAAAACTAGAAATACAATAAATTTCTATTAAAAAACAAAATATTGATGTAATCTTAAATTATGGTTGATTATTTGTCATTTTAAGGGTAAACCATGGAATAACTGCAAAAATCAGTAAATAAACAGGCATTTCCATGGAAAACGGTGAAAAACTGTAAAACTTTACAGAATTTTTCCTGTAAAAATACATTTTTTTTCTACCAGTGTTGCTTTGGCTTTCCAAGGCAAGAGGGAACGGAAGAGCAGGTGGAGAGACGGAAGAGAAACATGGTCCTTTGTTGTTGTACATTTCCTCCGGGGTCTTGGTGTGCTGGCTCTTACATCTATTCGTTTTGCATGCTTGTTTATTTGTTGTATGGCTGAAGTGCTCGTAGATCCTTGGAGTGGCGTGCATTCTGATGAGGAGTTTTAATAATGGAGGAGCACAAACAGGAAGGATGCGACCGACGACGCCATCACTCATCTCGCGTCAACACCAAGCGGAACATGACTCGCTCTCTCTCCCTCTCTCTCATTCGCTCACTCTTTCCCTCTTCCTCTCTCTGCCCCGCTCTCTGTCTCTGCTCCATAAAAAGGCACTGTGCTCCCTGAAAGACCATTCCAAATTTCCAGCAGCTCAAGAGCCACATCATTTTCAGCAATAATTCAGCGGGATGATCTTTTATTTATGCCAGGCTGCTGGGAAAAGCAGCTGATCGGCAGGCTGGCTGTTGCTGGAAGCTGAGGGGAGGAAACTGTATTTATTAATGGACCTCCAGCCATTTACTGAAGGTACAGAACTGATGTTAGCTCTGTTTAAACTGGCTGCAATCACTACTGTGAGCCAGTTCAAGTATTGAGCAGAATCACCACCACCCCTTCCTTTTTCTATGGAGGTTACCGTGGATCTGCCATGCTATGAATCGTGGGTACATTGTGGGGTTACGGTCCAGTGAAACCTCTTTTGTATTTCTCGCGCTTTTCCATATGTATAAACAGTTTAGCACCAGTCTGCCGGTTAAACTGACATTAATCATTTTAACCACTGAAAGGCTGAGCTGTCAGATGTGCGAGCGCCATTGTCTCCAGGCTCGACGCTGCCTGTTATCCGCGTTTGAATATGGAGAGAGAGGGAGCGCGATCAATACTTTCCATTAGCATTAGCACAGGGATTGTGTAAAGAGTGAGACCACAGATGGAAAAGGCTTTGACACACAATTGGAACGGCTTAAAATATCTTGTTCTAATTTTTTTTAAAACCTTCTTGTTGCCAGGGACAGAGATGCTCGAATGAGACTTTAAAGTGATGGATTTTTCCGTTGCTTTTGGTGTTGTAAGCTCCCAGCGGACCGTCGAAGCTAAGTTCTGCCTGGCAGCTTCACTAAACCATAGACTTTATTGGGTCTAAATCTTTAAAAAGCAGAATTCAGGAAGGCACTCTCGGAGAGGAACACGGAGAAGCACCAAAGGGAGTGATCGCTAGATGGAAGTAGGAGGCATAAATATTCCAAAGTGGCCAGTGTTAAGCCAGCGGTAGCTGCCGAGCTCCATCTATAGCACCTGTGGAAAGGGCTTACATGACAAACGCAATACATAGCGTGTTATACTTAGAATTCAAACATCTTCTTTCTCTCATTCCCCCCATAGAAGTAGATGTGGATACACATCCTCTCACCTAATACCATTGAAATTCTTTCACACCTATTACTTACTCCTGTCAGGGCTTTTCTTCTGATAGAAGGAGCACTTGCGAAAATGCCCTGGGCTAAAATAGACCCACGGCTATGGCCCCGAAAGGTCGTGTGGGCCAGACTCGGCTTCACAGGACCATTTGAAAACCCCGAGCTACTGTTTGCTGCTCAGCAACAAAAAGAACTTCCTTTCCCTGCTCTGACACAGTAAGTGCAATAATACCCCACCATATAGCTGAAAGAAATCAAAACGCTCTGTAAAACGTGCAGTACTCTTCGGCAACCTGTTGAGCAGCAACCCGGGGAAAATAAATAGATAAGTAATGAGTGCCAAACAAAATGGCCAAGGTAAAAAACAGGTCCCCGAGCCTTAATATCAGTGAGTATGAGAATATAATCACGGCCAATGCGTCGAGATCCTCGCATTGTTCTCCAAAGCAGCCATCTGCGGTAATGAAAGCCATAAAGCCTTTCCTAGGATGCATATTTAGGTTTTGCCAATGAATTAACTGTGCAGTTTTGCTTGCGTGGCAGATTTTTTTTTTCCCCAGCTCTAGGGAAGCTCTATTGGGGATGAATTCTCGCCTTAATGGCTCACAGGAGTAAAAACCTTATTGACCATACTACTTTTACATATCATTTTCACTTAAAGCTGGTCGAGCTAACGAGTCTTTGGACCACAGATACCGCCAGCAGCATGCGTTGAAATACAGTAGTGGGAAATGTAGCACTTCCCTTTGTCATAAAGCAAAAACATTCAAAATGGTGTCTGTTTGCCTCTAATTTGTAGCAAAATCAGTGTTCATGCAAGTTTTCTGTCCAGGTTTGATTGATTCTGGTGCGCTAGTTTAATGAGCTTTTTGATTGCTCATAAAGTTCCTATTAATCATAAACCTTACCCTATGCCCATGTTTGCTTGGGGAACTTAAAAGCTCACAGGCTCTTGTCTTAATCATTACTGTATTGATTGTTACATCCTATTTTTCCCATTATGCTTGATTCACTCTGACTTCAGGCCTAATAGTTAAGTGTGGCAAGACTTAACATTTGCCTTTCTTTAGGACTCAATTCACTAATTTGCCACTCAATCCTTTAAGTTGTTTTTTTCATTGTTTAATTGCAGAGAAGATGCATTAAGTGCATCATGTCTTTGACTCTAATATTGATCAATAAGTAGGAACCGTCCCCTGAACTGCTGGTGCCTGACAATAGAGACTCGGACAATGACAGAATAAGGGGAACCCAGTCATTAAGATATCTTTGCTGGGAGTAACCTTGGTTAATGAACGCTCTTTCCTTTTGAAAAGCGCTGCTCTGATGGAAATTAACCCTGGCATCTGATGACAATGGGAGATGCTTCCCCTACTGTACGCTTGACGAGTGCCCTGAGAGTAGCATGGGAGCATGGCGATTGCATTGAAAAACATGCTGCGATATAGAGGATCTTTGTGGCCCTCCTTGAACCATGGGCTGTACTCCCCTCGTTCCATGGAGTTTGAGAGCAGCTTGGAGCAAATTTTATTTATTTTTTTCTGTGACGCTATATTTACCTCCGCCAAACGAATTTGGCAGGAGGTTATGTGATCGGTGCTGTTCGTTTGTGAGTCTGTGAACAAGATAACTCAAAAAGTAACTAGAGGCACTCGTAAAGTGCAAACCTCCGCCAAGGCAGCACAATCCAAATCTTCATGAGCGGGAGCAAAGTTGAGTTATCGCGTGTCATACAATTTCAAGATGGCTGCCTTGGCGGCCATATTGTTTCACTGATCCGCCCCAACTTCTTTGGTGGAGGTAATGAACGGATATCTCTGAAATTTTGTGGGTGGGTCGCTATTACATTAGGGATGGACCCTATTGCTTTTCACTGCAAACAGTAAAACAATGTGGCCGTCACGGCAGCCATTTTGAAATCCTATGTCACGCGATAACTGAACTTTGCTCCCACTCACTAAGATTTGGACTGTGCTGCCTTGGCGGAGGTTTGCGCTCTAGGAGTGCCTCTAGTCATCTACAGGCATTTCAGTTCAGCCACAGTACAGTACTATCCCAAGAATCCCAAGGGCAAATGTGACCTGTTCTATGGCTAATACAGGGAAATTAGTTTAGCTATTTCAGAGCAAAATGGGAATTTTTCATATGGCAAAAATGTGTCTGCTGCCTTTTGCAGCCCAATTTGTCAGTAATAAAACGTGATGTGTCTCCTGTTCACTGTTTTAGCAACTTTGGCCAACATGATAAAAAAAATGTGTTCTTGGAAGTGCTCAATAAATGAGGGGATTATCTGATAAGCTTACGTAAAAAAATGTAGCGCATTGCTGAATCTTGTCATGTGGAGTTTAGCAGTGTGCATTTGGCTGTGTGTCTCAGCTTTTCCCGTGGAGGAGCATGCCGGCACTTTCTGTCCATCTTCTATAAGAACTTGGAGTGCTTGTCTGAGACACGTGGAACAGACCCCACCCTCCTGCTCTCCGTCGACGATGCGCTTGGGAGAGCTGCCCCGCGACTAATGCCTCCATCTGTTAAAATACCGCGCAGAGAGTCCTGTTCTCTCTCGCTTTTTGTTTTTATAAATTTTCTGTATATAAAAAGCAGCTGCGGTAATTAAAAACAAACGCGGCGAAATCGGCGAGTCGCGGGGAACGTAATCCGGGAGGCTGAGGAGACCTAATCCCGAAACAAAGAATGCCTGTTATCGTCGAGGATAAGAGTGGGATAACGAAGTCTGTTTGTTTGTGTTTGCTCCGTGTCTGTGGAGAAATAAAGACCTTCCACAGTGACTCCCAGCTCCATTTATTTTTTTAAGCCGAGAAGACTTTCCTTTGTTTCCTGCCCAAAGTCCACCTGGAGACCATGTGAGGCACTGTGTTTACTCGTCGCATATGCACAAGTAAACTCTCTGCTTTTTTTCTCTGAAAATATACCCAGCTGTCCATGATCAGATGTACACATGCCTCTGTCATGTGGGTTCCGAATCTCCCTATTTTTAACTTTTTGAAATGAAGCATGTAACGGCCACCCCCCCGTCCCACACCCTTCTGCAATGTGCTGTGTCCTGTTTCAGATCATTACCAGAGTTTCTGTGTAGTACAGAATATAGGGCCTGCTATTGTGGCTGTGTTTGCATTAACTCAGTCACTGAAAACATTTCTCCTGGCGTGAATTATAGGAATTATCTTGTCAGGAGACACAGT
Organism: Gymnothorax javanicus; assembly: GCA_029692085.1. Taxonomy (NCBI): domain Eukaryota; kingdom Metazoa; phylum Chordata; class Actinopteri; order Anguilliformes; family Muraenidae; genus Gymnothorax; species Gymnothorax javanicus. Next base: position 114,935,789 of record CM056199.1, on the reverse strand, counting down.
AGTTTCAGAAAGCTTAGTACGCTCTCCCAGTATAACTACTCATTTCCCACTCTCATATACAGGCTCCCAGTGACTGTGATGTTCTATGCCATCATCAACCGGTACTCAGAGCGAATCGGCATGCACACTCAAGGCTACACACGGCATCCTTAGCGGTCAGGTGCTAAGCATGATTTCCTGGCGCTTCTTGTGGCTGCTTTTGCTTGAGCCAGGAAGACTGCACGCGGCCGAGGCTGGGACATTCCTTAGCAGGGCGTGACTTTGACAGAGATACTCCCACTCGGGGGTCGTTGGACTCTGCTGGGTAGTGTGACCGATTATGAGTCCTTCTCTCCTTGACCACACATGGCCTTGGCTGAACGGCAAGGGGCGTCCCGTTTTCATTTTGCTTTCTGCCGCACGCAAACGGGGCTAAGAGATAAAGGATAAGTACAGGGAGATAGAAGCAGGCATGGCGTTTGGTGTAAAGGATGGCACCGGTCCGTACTTCTCCACTCGGTGATTAAGCACAGGCGCATCAGAGGTTTCAAAAGAAGCCTGGCATAGACATCGCTGACTGTGTCACTGTGCATGCCTTTACCAGAGGCAGGGGAACCCAACTGTGTTAAGCCTCTTTTTCTGGACACCTCTGCGTCTCCTAAAAGAACTGTTGGCCAGAGTCAGTATTTGCGCATTCAGCATTCATTGCTGGCTGTGAAACGCAGTCGGCCAGTACTGTGAAATCAATTGTTAGTTTGCTTGGAAAAAATATTGATATTAAACCCCAGAGAAAATATTTATTTGGACCGCACTGTACCAAATACTCACCAAATCGAAGGCCATTAAAAGGCTGATTTGCAGCAGCACGGTACATCACTAATGGCTTCCACCCGGCCAAAACAGAGCCACCCCAGGCGTCAGACATTTTTCTGTGCTCCAAAGAGTGGGTGATGTCACTCCAGCATCAGAATAGAAGATAATTAATCACAGTCGTTCAGAATATCTGCACCTGTTTTTAAACGAGAATATTCACGGCTCTTTTGTGCCACTGTGCGTAGATGGGATAAGTGGTCTGGTATCAAGTCTGGCCCATGCCATTTTGCAGTGTTATTATGCCATTTTGCAGTGTTATTATGCCATTTTGCAGTGTTATTATGCCATTTTGCAGTGTTATTATGCCATTTTGCAGTGTTATTATGCCATTTTGCAGTGTTATTATGCCATTTTGCAGTGTTATTATGCCATTTTGCAGTGTTATTGGTAGTCGCTGAACAGGGCGAGATTTCTTTGGCTCTAGCATTGCCCAGGAATATGAAGGCTTTATTCTACCGGAACGGTATGCCATAACTCTACGGAGGGCTGTGTGTGTTTATGTGTGTGTGTGTGTGTGTGTGTGTGTGCCGCTCGGTGCTTTCCCGAGTCTAGCAGTAATAGCACGTTTATGCCATCGTCTTGATGTAGTCCCTTCAAAGAAATACAGGGCAAAAATTTTTACAAAAAGTTTATTCAGCTGCATAATTGAAAAAAAAAAAAAACCACATTAAACTCAAAGTCAAAAAGGTGAAAAGAATCAGTCATTAAAAATGGAAATGATAAAAATAATAATGAAACTGCAAAATGGCAGAAAATAAAACCAGTGAAGCGGAGAAATGAAGCAGAGATGAGAGATTTATGATTTAGTATTTAAAAGTGAACCAGTAAAAATGATTCTTAAACAGTGGATGAAAGATGACAGTTTATGTAATTAGCCTTGATTCCTTGGTTAGAAACAAGCAGACATGCCATATTGGGGGGAAAAAAAGGATAAAAAGTATGAAAAGTAAAGATCCTTTATTTGTAAAAAATAAGCCACATCAATGAATGCTGACATGTTGTGACTTGGCTTCAGCTTGAAGGCTCGGCGATTTCCTCAGCTCTGTCTGGCGTTTTGACGTTTCATTGATGGAGTGCACAAGGTGTGATGTGTGACCTGGAACCCGCGTTTGAAATCGTGTGCGATAGTTACAAACCGCTCTCCCATGGAGGAGATGCACAGGCAAGGAGAGAGCGTTGGGCCAGGCAGCGAAATTTGCGTGGGCCAGTGGAGCGTCCCAGGAAAACTCGATGCTCTCATCCCACAGAAACGCGAAACAGCGCTTAAACGATTCCTGTCTGGGACTTCCACTCAGAGGAGTCATTTCCAGGCAGCCAAAATATTGGGCTACTGCATACGAGCCTCCAACAGGATTGGGTTTCACGCAAGAGGAATGACCTCATCCCAGAGAAGTCTGCCTCACCTCAAATTGGAACCACATCCAGCCTGTTTAAACTCGTTTGGGACTTCAAACTTTGGACCCTTCCAGATAAATTCGGGGAGAGGTGCACATGGAGGTCATCTCCGGTCAGCGCCTTTGAAGGCGTCTGGCTTCTCAGCAGTCAGTACTATTTTACCCTCTTCGTTTTTTATCCCCCCGGCATCAAAATGCGGGGGGATATAGCCATTGCCTCGTCCGTCTGTCCTTCCGGGCGGGTGGGTGGGCGGGCGTCCGTCTGTAATCATACCTTGTCCGGGCCATATCTTGGAAACTACACATCCGATCTTCACGAAACTTCACAGACATGTTCAGCATGATGTCTAAATGTGCCTTTGGGGGCCGGGGGGATAAGCCGTTGCCAGATGGCTCTTGGTTTTTTTTGGAGCTTAAGCTGTGTTTATAGAGCAAATACTATTATGATGTGTAAAACATTCTATTGCAGTATTTTTTCCGCTGCTTCATTCATTTAAAATTTCAAATAATATTGTGAACAATGACGCACCGTTATGAGGTGGTCATGAAGCATAACGTAAACATGAGTAATGTGAGAAAAATTGTAACGCATCCAATGGACTTAAAATTAATATCTTATCACTATACGGTAAACCTTTTTGTCGTAATACACTACTGCTCAAAAGTTTGGAACCACTGGTGATTTTCACATTCATTAAATGGAAGAAACTTTGTGCTAAACCAAGACAACGACCCAAAACATAAATCCGTACTCAGCAGAGACTCTGGAAAGGAAATGACAGAATGTGGAGTGGCCAGCTCAGTCACCTGATTTAAACCTGTTTGAGCTGTTGTGAGATCACTTGGATCATAAAGTCTGTAAAGTGTACCCGTTCTTCAAGGACATACACTTGGGAAATATTGTAGTCCATATGGAAATCCATTTAAAATGATACTGAGAAAAATGAGTATCTCAAGATCCTAAAATTGGCAAAGCAGCTATGAAATCTCACATTGGATACTTTGATAACGAATCATGTAAATAGATTACTGTTCTTTATCGTTTGGAAACTTTTCCCCCAAAATACTCGTAGTTCTGAATAAAACATTGTACAATACATTTTGGTGTTTGTTTTATATACTGTAGCTTATTTTCATCTAACACTTAAGTAGTCCTGGCTGCCCTGTTCATTTTTTCTGACGCATGATTCCAAACATTTATTATTAGCGGCAGTGTATCTCTCTCTAAACATCGACCACGTCTAAATCAAAGTACTATCTATGCAATATGTATCCTATAGAGCATGAAGATAATAAATGCCAGAGTGTCAATATCAGCCAAATGATAAAAATCCTACTGTAACAGAGGGCCTTTTATTAAACATTCTATTGTGGATCTCTCATGCTTTGATCATAATGGAAACACTGGCTATCCAGAGCGCAGTCAGTTGTAAACAAAGATTTTGCATGAACAATGCAATGAATGTAGACGTTGAAAGGAGACGGTGTGGAGATCAGGTATGACATAAGAGCCCCGATCCGTTCTGCAGTACAGGCCCAAGTATTTCCGTTCTGATCAGGGAAAGATAGAACGATCACTCAGAGCCTCTCGGGGAGTGCATAGCAAGTTGTTTCCAAATTAGTTCACGTATTTATTTATAAACCAATTTGCAATTCTGATGAACTCCCGATGATGATCGCTCACAAGTCTCGTCTAGCCTGTCTTCATTGCGTGGCCTGTTAAAAAACAAAAGAGCGACAAACAAATAAACAGCCGACAAAACAAACAAACAAACAGAAATGATGCAATTGTGTAAAATCCGCCCACTTTTCCTTATTCCTGTGACCCCTCTGCCTGTTAATCACGGCCCATCCTCTGAGCTATTGGTGAAAATATGACGCTTTAGGCTGACATTCGGCGAGCACTCTGGGGCCGTCTGTTCGAACACTATGTTGTCAGCTTTGCAGTAGGCACTTAAGCCATAATGCCCACTATCCTAATTCCACATGTAATTTTCTATCCAGACTCCCTGAGTGCCACAAACTGCAGCAAGAGCCCTGAAAGCTAGACTCTGCCTTTAACAGACAGTAGACGGAGTGAGAGAGCAGCGCTGCAGCGACAGACAAAATGGTGGAAAAAAAGAGGACTGATGATTTAATGTCTGTTGCCCGGCAGTTCTTTGGCCAGCTGTCGAAAGGGAAGGAGAGTAGGCTGACTTATAATAAAGACTTTTTTTTTTTTTTTTTACCTAGGGAGTAGGTACCGTAAAAATAATCGCAGCTCAGTTGAGCATGATTGAAAATGAATTTTTTGGTTATCACCTGTCGCCGGCTGGCCCAGCGGGAGTCATAATGATGTACTCGACATGCTGTTACTGCGCGAGTGCTGCACTTCGGGAAGGGAGAAAACATAAACTTTGTAAGTGTGAAGTCAGATTTTGGAGCCCAAAACTTTTATCCTTTTCCTCGTCTCACGAACCGTCTCAGATACTTCACCTTTTGAGTGATGTTTTGCTATCAGTGTCATCATGCTTTATTCTTGCAACACCGGACAGCAAGTGTAGAAGTTGCTATAAGAAATTTCAGTTAGCTTGCTTTCTCCCACAGTTGAAGAAAAAGTTTACTTGTCACAATTTTATGGATCATTTAAAGGGGAAGACAAGTTGACTGAATCCAAGACTTGGCAGTCTGTGAAGTAGGAAGTAGATAAGTGTGAAGTATGAGGGAATGAACCAAAATCTGAGATTATATGCATATTTCTCATTGGTATTTTAATTACATTGAATACATTTTCCTCTTGAAACTTCCTCTTCACTCAATTTGTTGAGTTAATAAAGGGGCCCTTTTTTCAGTCAAAGGCGTTGGAAAGCAATTAAATCACGGCCACTGTATATTCATGAAGAAACAATATAGTGGTAAAAACTCATTACTTGGCGTTGGACAGTGGTGCAGTCGGATGACTTCCAGGCCGAGGGGCCAATTGTACTGCACCCTCTGCATTTGTGATGAGTCGCCATCTTAGTATGTGCCACCAATCATGCGCGAGCTCCTGGCTCCTAAATAAAGTGGCACAGGGAAGCAGCCTCTTTGAAGGAGATGGTTGTCAGAAGGGGCGGTTCATTACGCATAATTACGCAGAAGATAAGAATAATGAATGTACAGGAGGCTGGTGAAGTAATGAAGATGGACTCTGCAGACTTCACAGTGACTCTGCCTTTGATTCGGTCGTGCAGCAGGGGTTACAGGTCTCACCGGATCCAGTCAACCGTTCATAATGGCCGAGCGGTCTCCTCAATTAAAGAAAAGAGTATTTTACTTTTGTTCATCGTGTACTATCTTAATCCTTTACCCTCCAGCAAAATCATTTCTTTTTTGAGCAGGGCAGCCGTGGTCCAAATGTGGAACTAGTTTGGTTGTTGTCTCTCGTGAGTTTTCCAAAGTTACTGACACAGTGCAGCTCTTCCTGGAAAAAAAAAACATTCATTTTGAGGCTTCTGCCCTCAATCGGTAGAAACAGTTGGAAAGACGAGAAGCTCTTGCTGGTGGGTAGGTGAATACGCTTGTTTTGATGGGATCTGATAACTCGTAGCTGGTTACTGCCAATACAAACGAGGAACTGCATAGACCCGCGGGGGCTTCGTTCAGTTTATTTTACACAGGAACAGCCTTCTTAGCTGGTTGTGCTATCGAGTTCTTCATTAAACTCTCTCTCTGTTTTCCTTTCTTTTTTTGTTTTCCTTCGGCTGTCGCAGTACCGAAGGGGAAAACGGTCAGCCTTGAAGACAACCGGTGAGGATGTAGGGAGAACGATAACAACAGTGGAACTATGGATAGAGGAAAAAGGCTGAGTCGGCAGGGAGAGGATCCCGCGACGCATGGGGCAGTGGTGGCGGGGAGCGACATTCCGGGGCGGAGCAGAGGGGCGATTGGGGGGGGGATTTGGCTGCCCTCACAAGGGCAACAGTAGGGGAGCTGGCACATTAGCAGGTCCAAGGTCCGTGTTTGTCCCAATATTCTATTCAGCTCTCTTCACAGCTACCTTCACCGGGGGGGATTAAGTGAACACTTTCCCAGAGACACCAGTCCCCTCAGCCCTCATTTTATTCCCTACCCTGCACTTTGAAAATGAAAGTACAACCATGCAATGATATGAATTCTTATGAATCCTCAGTGTTCTGCAAAAATAGGAATTTTAAGAGCCAGCCATGTTTAATGTCATTTGCCCTGTGATCCAACGTAAATACAAAACTCCTTTCCTTGGGTGGGTACTCTTTGGCTACGAAGGTGGTTGATTGGCTTTGCATTTTTAAATCAGAAAAATAAATATTTTTTTTCAAGGAAACCTGTGAAGATAATCATTCTTTAATCAACTGGCCGAATTGTAATTTTCGTGCCTGTGGAGCCGGCGAGAGCCACGATGCGGAGTTTTCGCGCGAAGCGGCTGTGCATCTGTATAATCTGCTCTCAGCTGCATGCAGTATGTGAGTTACACTCGATGTTGCTGAAATGTTTCCTCAGCGTTATAACCTGACATTGCCACAACATTGCAGGAAGCTTATGTTCCCGGGAAGGAGCTCAGGCTAAGAGTACTTGGGGGCTCCACAATCATCCGGAATCTGATCCTGATCGCGGGAGCGCTGGATGGCGCCTGCTGTCTGTTGCATGGCCTGGGGACGAGAAGATTTTCAGTCAGCGGGGTGCTTGACGGGTACCCCTCCCCCCCACACTCACACACACACACACACACACACACACACACACAAACACGGCTCCCCCAACCCAACCCCCTGCCTACGCGCTTTCTCCCTATACAGTCATATGGATGTCAACCCTGCGGTGTACCCGTAGCTCCTGTGCATTACTGCAGTTCAGTTACATAACCGTTTTAGTGCACTTTAATAAATATAAAAAATCAGCTGGCATTTGGCAGTCTGTACTCTCCAATATTGATTATTTTGCTGCTGTTGAATGGGGTTGTGTGTAAGATTACTTGGGAAGAGAAGACTTTATTTAAAATGTATATCGCTGTCCTTTTGAGTTCACTCATTATGTAGGTACAGCTAATACGTCAAAATTAAAGCGAAGACTGTGCGCCATATTAGAATTACTTCCCTTAAAGGGGCATTTCATACAAAAATCAGGATATCCAAGTGTTTCACTGTTTTCATTGAGTGAACCTTCATTACAATTGATTTATGATATAACGAAGACTAATCACTTTCATTTACCCTGAAGACAGAGACTTAAATTGTCAGCTGACCTGTGGGTTCTCAGTTAAGCATTGGCGTAAATGAAAACTCATAGCGGATTCATACTTCTTTTACTGCATGTGTGCTGAAAGGACAACTACCATCCATATAAAATGGGTAGGGTTTCTTATTTATGAGTCCTTTAGACTGTCAGATAGAAAACAAGCAATTCATTTTTCAAATTTTTTTTTTTTTGCCTTTGTGACACTCAGAGTGCTTACAGACCCCAGTGTACAGTAAATGCGTGGACAGTGACTCCAGTTTGAAGGGCTGTCATTCCTACACGGCGTACTCTATCTGGATTTAAATACCTTCAAACTAAAGCAAAGACTGTGCACTGTGTTGTGAATGCAACCTGTAAAATTTGGGACACTTACAAAATACTTAGAGACCTACTGTATATGTTTGGACATGATGATATTCGCCGTAGCGCAAGAGATTCTGAGAATTAGACTACATTCACATCGCAAAATGCTCAATTTCAATCTTTTGCTCAGATTGAATTGTTCTGCAGGGACTGTTTGTATTCACTTTTGTACGGCCCACCTCTGTCATCGGTGTGATACGAGTTCTGTTCAAAACTGTCTCACACGCACATCAAGCGACCAAATCGAAGACGCCCAATGTGTGAGGATCAATCCATGTGCACTGAAGTGCAACTTGTAAGAAACTGAAAAAATCCGATCTAACCGGTTCCTGTGGGGTCTGATGGCTATAGATGTGACGCGTATCAGATCTAGTGCTACATATGAAAACTTCCCGAATCTGGTCTGAAAAATATGATTTTTGTTTCCGCTCTGGTCAGAGGAAAACTCATGTTTGTTGCATGTCGACCAAAACCAAAAAAATCTGGGTTAAAAAAAACCCCGCAGTGTGAATGTAACCTGAGAGGCTGTTTAAGGTGTTGTTACGAGGAGGCGTGACGTGCGGAGGCTGGTAAGGCCGCTGGGAGTTCGCTTTGGGCAGCCCGGCCCTTAATTTGCTCGGAACAATTAACTTTGTTGCCATGGTGCGTTGCGAGGCCCTGCCGTGGCGACAGAGCTCATGCCATGACCTCAGCTCCCCGCCTCCCCCCAGGGGGTAACCCGGGTCCAACGGAAGGTCTTTGTTTTGCCCGAGTTCATTAGCGCTGTGCGCCCTCAGGAGGGCCCCTGAAGGACTGTCGATTGCTGTTACGGCTGATGAACCGAGCGTCCTCACAGCTTTCCTTTTAGTGCTCCAGACCCTGCAGCCCTTCAGAGTAATTACGATTATATTAATAACGATGAGGGCCTTTTAAAGTATAGCTCCGGTAACATCAGACGCGCAGCTAAGACAGGGAGGCAACTGCAGCCGGCTAACCCCGAGCACCTGGACGGTTTGTTTCTTTCTGCTGTTTAACTCTGGCTGACGGGTTTTGCAATCTCTTGTAAGTGGTCTAATCTGAAGAGCGTGCCTGATGGGGAGAATGTGTGAGCATGTTTATGTGCCTGTGCTGCCACACATTTCCCCCCCCAGGTCATAAATCAGTGTTTTGAGCGGCAAGTATTTTAGCAGCTACATCCTCATCACTACCTCAGCAGTCTTCCCCCTATTTTCTTTGCTTTTTTTGTTGAAGGATTGTGTTTTTACTTCAAGTTTTATTCATGCTGCAGATTTTCGGTAGGTAGTTGTCAAAAATACAAGTCTCGTATACACTGGTTTAAAAAAGGCATCAGTAGGGACAGAAGCCCTAAAATCATTATGTTCACCCCTTCCCCTGTGCGTTGAGTGGGTGGCAACAACCCCGCCCTCCATTGTTCTCTGAAAGCCAATGAGAGGGCATAACACATGGAGAATGAGACAAAGGGACCATCAATCATGATGGGCTATTGTGACATCACAGCTTCCCAGGGGAGTGGGAAATATGGTAATGGAGGGGAGGGAGGGAGGGGTCAAGGTAGTACCCATTTGTAAAAAAGTGTGTGCAGGGCTTACAGGCATTGACATGGGCATGTGTCTTCATGCTCTGTGTGCTCCTGTGTGGTGTGTGTGTGTGTGTGTGTGTGTGTGTGTGTGTGTTGGTGCATGGGGAGGGGGCAGGGGTAGGCATGTCTTCAGTATGTTGCATTGGCTGTTGTGTGCGTACGGTTGTTCATGTGTGTACATGTGCACGTTTTTATCATCAGTGCCTGGAGCATAGACTTGCTGTGAGTGTTTGGGTTTGCATGTTTTATATCTAGTTTTTCTTGTTGTCACGCACGTGTGTGTGTGTGTGTGTTCATGTGTGCATATTTATGAAATATGGGCCTCAGATGCACAGACTTATGGTCTGTGTATGGGCGCTCGTGTGTGTTGTATGAAGCATTTTTTTCTCAAACCTGCGTCTGTGTACGTGTCCATGTGTGCATTTGCGTGTGTGTGTGTGCTCTGAGCGCGCGTGCATGCTGTAGGTCCGGAGCTGATCTGGGTTATCTGATCTGTTTCCTGTTAGCACACGGAGGGGCTGAGAGCCAAGCTGTTCTGGTGTATTCATTTCTTGTTCATGGCAAGTGGAAATCTCGCTCCCGAAGAGTGGCGCTCTCTGCATTGTGAGGTTAATTACACACAGATGAAGCTGGATACGCTCTCTCGCCGGCTGAAATCTCATCTGTTGGAAGCAGTCCTTGGACTTGACAGCTTCCAGGAGGTGATACTTGCTGTCCCTCTATAGTCATAAAGAGTCTGGGAACTATCTTTCAGATGTACACAGTTTCAAATGAAAGGAATTGATTTCTTCGATCAGTGTGATGAACATGCTTCAGAATGAATGGATTCAGTCAGGTAGACGACTTCTACTGAAGTTGTCGAGGGTTTTTGTATTAAAATGGATCATTTTTGAAGTGCGCGTACATTTGATCCACATTTTTCACATACCGATTCACACACCCTGCTCAACTTCGACCTTGTACTTTTACTTACGAAGCGCACATCTTTTTTTTAAACGATGTCTTTTCTCTGATTTTTAGTAACTTCTGCCGGGGGAGATGGCAGTGCACCCATGCCAAATTAAAATGCCAAAACACCACTTGGAAAGTGATTGAGAAGGTATTTTAGTGTTCATTAGCTCTCAATTGTTTCTGTGTCTAAAACGGATCAAGGATCTCTCTAGGGGCTGTTGGGCTTGTTTATATGGAGGTGCGTGCGGCGTGGTGTGGTTTGGTGTGTCGGTGATTCGTTCACCGCTGAGATGAGCAGGCCCTACCCTTGAGTGCTGAAGCGCTGGTCATTTTTCTGCCCTGGTCCTCGGAAGTTCATTTGCACTCCGTATTTCAATCATGTCACCTGGTTTCCCAGCTACTCAAGCCCCCTTGGAGCTATGACCCTCGAAGTCTTAACATAATCACTACGGCTTGTTGATAATAATAGATTTAATTTGCAGTGTTTTTTTCAAGGTCTTATTGAAGCTTTCATTTTGAGCGTCAGAGAAATAACTCCCGCATCGGGCTCCTGTATTTCTGTAAGGCTGGCAGTTATAATTCTGCAATGATACGAAACCAATTAGATTTCTATTTGTATATGCTGAACATTTTTTTTCCTCATTAAGTTGCAAATATACTGCAAAGTATATCTTACTGAAGAATGATTACTACTCTTTGGATTAAGCATATCTTGCAGGTATTCATTTTATGCAGTTCTTTGTTCAGATTTCTGTTCAGTGTAATAAAAATAGATGGAAAATCAGCGCTCCCTCTTAGGACTAAAAAAGGGATATTAAAATTATTCATGGTTCTAAGTAGTTATTGGTTGGTTGGGGGAAAAATATGGGGCAAATATTCCGGTAGGAACTATACTCAGCTGCGACACAGCGGTGATAAAGCTTGTAATGACACGGGCGCAGGTTCCAATCCCAAGTGTGCAGTGACACTGCAACCTTGAAGCCTTCGACAGTCTACAGTAATTTTCTTTATGTATTTGTCTTTACAAAGTAATGCCATGTAAATCTCTGGCTGTGTCTGCCTGGTACAGGGGAGTTTACCTGAGGGCGGTGGAAATGGATTGTGTTTAGGAAGTGCATTTCAAGAAGTGTCAAAACTCTGACAGTAAGGGAAGGATTCAACTGTCAACACCTGCAATATATGCTGCCATTTTGAGGATTAACTGCAAACTGGTAGGTTCCAGTGTGCTTGGCACTTTTTTGGGGGAAAGGAAATATACATTCAGTGTAACCATAGGAAAAAAAATCCACACAGTTTTATGTTTTTTATTCCAATATAGTGTTGTGACCATAGACTGTATAAAAAGATGGACGCAGCACTCTGGTCTGAAAAAAGAAGCCCATGCGGAAGTACCGTAAAATGGCATTCTATTTAATGGCCAGCAGATGGCGATGTCGGTGGTTGCAGAAAGAAGTTCAATGCTATAGAAGTCTATGAGAAAATGACCCTACTTTCCCACCTGATTTTTCATTTAAATAATAATTTTTCACATTATTTTATGGTAGCTATAGCAAGTTTCAAGTCTCCTTCAATATATCATGATGTTAATTTTTGTAAAATATGGTCCCAAATAGACTAGAGTAAAGGATAAAGCCAGAATATGCTTTAGAGGCGTGGCTATCCTCTGGTCCTCGTCCGATACGGTCAGATCCACCTCTCACGGTCCTCCCCGGATCTTGATTCTCGCTCTCGTCCAACAGAAATCACATCCGGTTTCAAAATGACAACATGGCGCAATTCAAATTGCCAAAATCGAGGCTTCCTTTATGGTATGCTGAAACCAATGGGTGACGTCACGGTTGCTTCGTCCATCTTTTTATACAGTCTATGGTTGTGACCAGCTGCTTTGCGTAGCGTGATACACTTGGCCTCTTGGCAAGTACCGGGCTCAGACACACTTTTCATTTGCCTTTTGACTGAAGACACTATGACTGATGGTTTTTTAACCCTTGGAGTGCTAAATACTAACAATACAAATAGCGTTGTTCTATGATGTAAGACACCAAATTCAAAGCCATTGAAAACCTATCATGTGGCGACTTGTTTAAAAGAGCTCCCCCAGTGCGGGAGCTCTTTTAAACAAGTCGCCACATGATAGGTTTTCAAGCGCACAGGATAATTTAATTTGTAATTTTTGCTGTAAGGGTTAATGTCCCAAAGAACATTTCCTGAATCCCTTTGGCTAGTTTTCGCATGCGCTTATTAAGAAGAAGGAGTTGGTACTACTTGCTGTATCAAGGCTGATTGTTCGTCTTGAAAAGCTTTTCACTTGAAAATTGCATCCTTGGCTCACATCTTTACCTTAGTCCCAGGCGCTATTATAATTTCATAATTGCGTTTAGAAGCTTTTCTATAACGTCATCATCATAATTATATTACACTGCAATGTATGTAACCTTTCATCGGGTTGCTAATTTAATAATTCGTTTGGCACTGCAAAATTAGACCTTTTGAAGTGAGGCAGTGTACATTTTCTGTCGTGAAAAGGTGGTGACAGGGTAGCAAAATGCTAGTCCTTTTAAAGTAATAGTGGTACTGCAGGCTAGGGGCCAGCCCGCAGCGTATTTACGCTGACTGAAATCCGCATTTACTGTGACACTCAAATTGCTGGTTGTTTCACATCTAAAACACTTGACTGATCAGGATATTATTAAATCCGCAGGTTTGAGACCTCCCGGGCTCAGAAATATCTATCCTCCTGTAATGAAGTGCTTTTGGTAATAAGTGAAAAAAGTATGCATCAGTGGTATGAATGGGAATGCTGTTTACTGGACTACCCTATTGGGACTATGAAGAGCTTTATAGGCTTGGTAGTGCAAAGCCTCATAGACTGCGCAGTGCACTCATCCTCATAGACTACTAGCTGCAAACCTCATGGTCTATTCAGTGCCTACTCTCATATGCACCCTTATAGACTACTTAATTCAGCATTAATGCATCATTATAGGCTGATCAATGGAAATGCTTATTGACATTCCTGTGCAACCCTCACAAGCTGCTCGACGCGCACCTGGAGAAGTATCTGTGTTAAACTGCATGTAAAACTAAAGGTACATCAAAAATGCCCATCTCCTTCACACAAACCGTTTTAACAAACGCACTCGTTGATGCTCTGTATAAGTTACTAGCTCAATTACATGCCGGAGCTGTAGAGACAGAGGCAAACAGACAGGTTTGTGGCTCTTGAGCATCATTCTGAGCATCAATCTGCATTTTGAATTCGAGAGAGATGCAATACAGGTTTTAGCCCAGGTTTTGTGCAGGGATTAGAAGATTTGTATTCAATTTGTCTTCTCATCTTCTGCGGATCATGGATCATTAGAAGGCTGGATTGCAGTAGTGTTGCAGTCTGTGAATATTCATGTGGTACTGTATCTAGGGGAAGAACACCTATAGCTAGCTGCATCACTGTTCCTGGCCCTGCCCTTATGCATTAATAAAATTCACAGTATAGACATTTTTACGCTTCTCGTATTGAGAGGCAGGACATTCAGCGCTTAGAACAGAACATTGAGTGTTAAAAGACCTGGAAGTGGAATGTCTGGTTAGCCCAGAGAATTCGCGTTTCTGGTGACAGGATGTTCAGTTTAGCCGCTCATGGAAGGAAGCCTGGCTGAGCGGCAGCACATTTCAGATCCAGTGGCGCAAGCCCCTGTTAGATAATTCAGGTGCTCTTACAGCGCAAGACATGCAGCCTCTGCCATCTTGGCTCATACTTAATACAGTATGTTTCAAACGCCGAGGCCGTTCTCCATGCTGACTGCTCAAGCGAAGGCACCACTGAGCCCAGTCTTGTCTTTGCAGTGATGTCTCCCCCGGTTCGGAATGACGTTTTTCTCTCATTTATTCTCTTCCTTGTCAAGTTCTTCAGCCTGGCTCTTCCCCACCCTCCCCAAGGCCCAGCATATTCTCCTTTCTTGTTGCCAATCAACAGGGACATGATCCCTCCTCGCTGTTTTTTTCATCCACTAGCACTGAGAAAACGGCTAGTTTTAGCGAGACCCGCTCGAGGCTAAAGCGAGCTCCCAGTGCGTAAGCATTGTCAAGGATTCTTCTTTTTATTATTTTTATGCTGTTTTTATCTGTTTGTTTCTCGGTAGTAAACACGAAGGCGCAGACAAAAGCGTCTGCCCCCGCCAATTAGATGGGACGCGCCCTCCGAGAGGAGGAAGACGCCCCCTGGCGCAGTCTGTCAGAGAGAAGAAAGGAGAATAGAATCCAAGGGCGCAGGATTTTGCACTTCCAGGGTTTACACTCAAACCTGAGCCGTAATTTCCAGGCAACACTACAGCTCGCTCGCTCGCTCACACATCTTTTTAAATTATTGCTTCCATACAGATGATTGCAGCATGCCGTGAGAAGTATATCTGTGCTCGCTGAATGAAAATAGACCCTGACTTCTGTGTGGGTAACTTCTGCTCTATGCCAGGGTATACTTGAGGTTGCCTGAACACCGCTAAGGTTTAACATCAGCTGGTATTAAAATGTCATGAGCAGTCACTTGAATAAGGAAGGCCAGCGCCGCAACAGCTGAAGTTGTCCCAGGGGAGGAACAAGCAAGGACAGCCAGGCCTTCGGAGTCCTGGGTAAGAGAGTCCCTCGAAGACGTGGCTGTTCAGGGAGCACCGTGTACACCACGGTGACATTCTTCTCTCAAAGTGTCCGTTCTTGCTCGCAGATGTTTAAACCGCAAGCGTGCGAGAGCATTCTTTCTTCCTCTGACCCCGCCACCTGAGCACCAGACCGTAGAGAGTCAGGTTCGCGGCACTCGGTGTTCACAACAAGAGCTGAAAATTGGCCGAGCAGGTCTTTCAAACACGGAGCCAGAGTCTGGAGTCTGAATTTCCTGCATTTTGTGCTCGAGTGGAAACAATGCACTGCGGTGTAGAGTGTGTGCACGGCTAGGTGCGCGGGACTCAATTTTCCGATTTTGTTGTTGTTGATGATGATTTTTTTTGTCTCAAAATGACATGATGGGATGTTTGTTTTTCTTCTAGCATTCTTTACGGCATGGAATTACTGCATATGATTCAGGGAGAATAGCATTTGTTTACCCCAGTTCCCATAATGTAGACATATCTTTCACAAAGGAATACAAGCTATTTGAACTCTGAATTCAAATTAGGCGGATTGACGTCTCTTGAATTGCTTTTTTGCCAGTGTTCTTGCATTTGCTTTACATGCCTTTTTTTGCGGAACGGAGTGACAAAGCAAGATCTGCTTCCCAAGGCTGGGGATGAGATTATTTTTAAGAGATAATAAGGTTGGAAAACACAGTAGAATGAAAGTGACTTCTTCTGAAAGTCATCTTTTAGAAGTGTCGGGGTTTTCAGAGCCCATCATTGATGAGTGCAAACCGGTGTCACATATGCAGACAATCCCATTTAGAAATAGCAGCTGGTTCAGTCTGGTGCAGAAGTATTCGGACAGTGACAGAATTTATAATTTTGGCTCTGTACATTATCACAGTTGAATTGAAATGAACAAGTCAAGATCTTGAAGTGTAGATCTTCAGCTTTAAGGGTTTTGTCGACCATATTGTATAAATTGTCTAAAAACCTCAACCATTTTTATGCCTGGCTCCTTGTTTTGGGGCGCAAAAGTAAATGCACAAAAAAAACCCAAAATCATAATTCAAAGGGTCATAATTAAAAGTGGGCCTATGGTTAGCACCTTTACAGAACCGCATTCGGACCCTTGCTTCTGCTGAGCCATATTTTTGTAGAAGCACACATTTTTTCCTTTAATACTTGTTTGCAAATCTATTGTAGTCAATGACTGTTTATAATATAACATCCACGGTGAGTGTCTTCCCTGGCATTGCTCTGCCAGACAATCATGGCAGCTAGCTTCAGTTGCTGCTCATTCTTGGGATGTCCTGCCTACAGTTTTTACTTGGGCAAGTAAAATGTCTGGTCAACTGGATTCAGGTCAAATGATTGACTTGGCCATCGATTCAAATTACAGCTCTTTGCTTTAAAAAGTATTTGGTTGCTGTCAAGGTTTGCTTTGGATTAGATATCTGCTTTGTGAAGCGTTGCTCAATTAGTTTAGAAGCATTTGGCTGAATCCTCGCAAATAAAATGGTCTTATAAAAGTCACAATTCATCATGCTGATTTTTATCAGCAGTCACATCATAAATATAAGGGAATAAGTTACATTAATGGCTGTACATGCCTACATCACAGAACTGTCTCCTCCAAGCTTCTCAGATTATGTGGTATGCTTTAGATCAAGAGCATTTAGTAAGTAAGTAAGTAAGTAAAACTTTATTTTCCTTATTACAGTTCCTTCTGTTCTCCACAAGCCTCTCTTCCTACTATTCTGGTATAAATTAATCTTTGTCTCTTCATCAAGGGATGTTCAGGAACTTTACCAGCATTTTTTAGATGTATTATCATAAATCCTAATCTGGTCTTCTTGTTTTTGAGACTTGCTAAAGGCTTAAATTTTGTGGTAAACCCTGTGTATTTACTCTGGTGAAGTCTTCTCTTGATTGTTGACTTTGACACAGACATATCTATCTTCTGAAGGGTGCTCTTGATCTCTGCAAAGTGACCCACCACAGTTGAAATTTTGGTCACACTTTAGATGAAGTGTTGCTCATAAAGGCTTTATACAGCATGTATAATGCCTTCATAAATGAGACATAATGTCTTCATAAATCATACATAAGCAAATGTCACCCTTTATAGCATTTAGCCACTAGCTGAGTCACATTGTCAGTTATATCACATCTGGCGTCACATGCTGAATAAGGATGTGTTATTTCATGCTTTACAAAGCATTACATCCGCTCATGTATGATTTATGAGGACATTATGTCTCATTTATGAAGGCATTATACATGCTGTATAAAGCCTTTGTGAGCAACTCTTCATCTAAAGTGTGACCGAAATTTGTCGTACTCTGGCTTTTTGATGTCGGGGGCTCAACTATGCATTCTCTCTTGAGTGACTTTATATTGAGCATTAACAGCAGTAGATTCCAAAATTGAAATAATACCCTTGAAATTAACTCTAGACTGCATCTGAGGGGAAAATACACACCTGGCCACAGAAGACTTAAGGTGACTGTCCAATTACTTTTTGTTCCTCAAGAATGGAGGACGACATATCAAAGAGCTGTGATGCTTCCATGATTCGCCCGATTTAGAAGTGAATGCCTTCAAAGTAACGCCTAAAATCAGCACTTTGTGCTGAAGTTCATCGTTTCTTTACTCCAAAATGCTGTGATTGACAGCTAACATAACAATAACTTATGCAAAATATTTTTTGGATCTGACTGCCCGTTAAGTGTGAGATAAGGCTTCAAAGAGAGGTTACCCACTGCTCCCTGTATTTATTCAGCCAGTTTTTAGGGACACGGTAGACTTGTAATCTACAGAATCTTCTGAAGCAAGTCGTCTGCATCTTTCAGGAACCTGAGATGTCATTATGTCTGGACTGGTTTGAATCGTGTGGGAAAAGTCATGCTTCCCGTTCCTCCAAAGTGGGTTGAGGTATCATGTATCATCAATGACCACATTCTGAACCAATCATAGCCTTTTGCAGAAAGCACAAAGCCCTGTAATCTGTAAATAATCCCTGCACTGTTCTCGTTGCCAGTAGGTTTCGGGTAAGACGTAGTTTCGCTATGGTGAAAGCTCGGGCACATGGATGAAAGCGTGTCTCACACATAAACACTGCCTTGACTAACCCTGTGGAGTGAAGGGGAGGGCGGGGTTGGGAAGGCAGGTTGGGGAATACAGTGCTGGAGGTTTGTGCATAGCAGGTCCATGATTGTAAGCTCTTTTTTTTTTAGCAGACTGGCTTGTCTTTTGCATGGTCTCTGAGTACCAGTTTTTACCAGTTTCTCACTCCTGACCCTTCATCATGCAGCATGTTTCAGAACAGTGATGCCTGTGCAGATCAGACTACAGCTACATTTATCTTTTTGTTTCTGAAAAAGAATGAGAAAGGTATTTTTTTTCTTCATATCAGAATCAAATAAACATCATATTCACTATCAGTAAGGAAAAAAAAATGAAAAGCAAGCAGCTTGACTGTGGCATGTGTTGGCCTTCAATACAGCGCTTGTTACCATCAACACCCCAGCCGCATGCTACGGAAGACGCTAGAAGGTGCAACTTGGGCACTTGAGGAGGTGGATGTAGCAGTGGTATGAAGCGCGAGACGCACTATAACCGGAGATTTAAAAATAAATACGCTTTAAAAAAACAGCTGCACGAGCATTCAGTGCACATGCGAGAGTGAACGTGAACATGAACGTCACTGGCTGAGGGTAGCGCGAAACTCGTGAGATATGGGGCGAAGTTCCATGAAGTACTGGATTGTAGGTTCTAACGGCGAGGTGAACAGCAAGCAATCGAGCGTGGAGAGGCCCGGAGAGCGGACCGCCAGTGGAGAGTCTCACCTGATGCTTTGAAATGAGGCGGGGAATAATTGCGTACGTTGCGAGAAGACTTGGCAGCTTCTCGTCGCCTGATTGATCCTAGAAAGCTGTACTTAAGAACAGAGGAAAGCGCCGAGCAAACGGAGCGGGAAAAATGGAGCCTAATTAACTCTGCACACCTGTAGCACTGCTGCTGAAGCCTGATTACTCCTCCGTGACAGAGAAATGCATCAGTGTGCCCCCTGCAGGCTCCACAGTGCTACAGGCAGAGGAGTGCTAACAGACTCCTATTTCTAAAGATAAGTGGAAACCTGCTTACTGGGATGAGTTAGTTAAGCAGCAGATACAGGAAGAGCTCTCTCCCTGAAGAAGCAATGCAATTACACCCTGTAACTGCAGCCTCCTGGTGAGAGCAGGTTGGTGAACCCGTGATTAGAGGGCGTCTGACAGGCAACTTTACAAAACCGAGGACCCTTACTTCTGCTTCCCGATATTTTTATCAAAGCACACATTTCTTTGGGCCTTAGCTGTTCAGCAGGGGCAAAGACACAAGCCCTTTTGATGGGACTTTGTTCAGAATTTTACGGCTTCAGGCCAGTTTTCCAGCTTCCTGTGTTCTCTATTTGGGGCTTTGGAGTCATCATGTCCAGTGGGCAGGGGGTGAGCAGAGATTAACCTGGGTTTTTAGGGTCCTTTGCTATAATTCCACAGAGCCAGGAGCTAAAAATGAGCTGGCAAAAGTAGCTTATTTTTCTACTTCCAATTTCCTGTCCCTCTGTGAATCCTTTTTTTCCCCCTGTGGTCTTGGGCATCCGATTTCAGCACAGCTCATTTTAAGCACCTGCCCTCTTCCCTTTCCCCTCTGTGTTTTCATTGTGTAATTTTTCGTCCGACGTCAACTTTATGCAGTCATTGGATATTTACTTTTCAATGGTAAGCAAGTAATAAGCAAGTTGCAGTTTCAAACACTGCGAGGCCTTTCTGCATTTTTTTTTTTTTCTGGAAAACTGCAGGGCAGTTGAATAAAACAGGGCAGTAATTACATGGTCATTTTCGGAAACGGTAAGAAACCGCGTTATTACAATAATAAACATCCTTGTAGAATGAGCAGTCATGGTGCAACCTGTAAGAATGGAGAGCTGCTGTGAGTTTTATTATTTCTTGCTCTGCCTGGCTAAAAAAAGTCACACACTATAGCATTTTGCCAGACTTGCTGCCTTTATCTTTGATTTAGGTGCTTATTTTTTGTGGCATTGTTTCGACAATCTTCTGCAATGTCACATCATTTATTTCCATCCAGAGTTGCATTAATTATTATCATAGATCTTGTATTGATCTTGGCAGTGTAAAACCACTCCTTAAAGCCTTCTCCAGCACATCCTGAAGACTTTTCATGCGGTTAAGGTCAGGTCTCTGTGATGGCCAATTCACACGTGAAAATTATTCCCCATGTTTGCTGAAACACGCTTCCACAATTCAAGCCCGGTGAATCTTGGCATTGTCATCCTGGAATATGCCTGTGCCATCAGGGATTAAAAGCTCTGTTGATCAGATAACCCGGTTATTCTGTACATTCAGGTTGCCTGCTGGCTTCATTTTATTGCGGCGTAACATTGCTGAGCTGAGACCTAACCAGGTGAAGCCTCCTGAGGCTTTTAAAGTGGGAACTATGCATGACGGGTGCATCGCTTCATGGGCTTCTCTTTTCATCCTGACGCACCAGTCGCTTTAGAATAGGGCAAATCTGGACTCAGTAGACCGCTTGACCTTTTTCTAGCCCTCCTCAGTCCAATCTTTATGCTCTCTCGCAAATTGAAGTGTTTTTTTCTGAGTAGCCTCATGAACAAACTGTTGTCTTGTTCCCATACAACAATCCTGTAAGTTCACCTTGCATTGTGCATACTCTCACAATTGAACATAGCCATGAGTTCGACTGTTGATTTTTTATTATGAGATTTCACCAAGGGTTTTTTTGACCTCTGATCGTGATCATTCATGATTTTTGTCCGACCGCATTTCTTTTGCAAAGTTAACGGTTCACCACTATCCTTCAAGGTTTTAGTAATGCGTTGGAAAGTTCTTAACTCAATTCCAGTGATTTCGGCGATGATCTCTGTTGTTTGGTTGCTGGATGCTGGCCAATAATTTTTTAAACACAGGAACATCTTTTCTGCAACCATTGGATTCGAGGTCCTATATTGTTGTTTAAGAGATGAGAGGCTACACACTGCATTAGTTAGGGTTTAAAAGAATTACTGCCATTTGAGACATATTAATCACTGCAATACTGATTCAGTCATGAGCTCTTAAGTATTTGCTTATTTACATCCCAATGCCAACTTATTTTGGCCAGGCAGTGTATATTCTGCTACCCCAATGTAGCAACAGACATTTAGTCACATGATGCTGATTCAGTAAATCTCCCTGTAGTCTAGCGGGTTAAGAGGTACATGCACAATGTCTTACTGCAAGTATTTTTAGAAGTAGAACTTAAATTTTGAATAAAATATTAATAATTCTTGTCCAATCCAGGAAAACCAGACATAAGGTTAATAAATCAAGATATAATGATTTAATCATGTACTGGGATCTCAGCCATGCATAATATCTGGCCACGATGTCTGTAATATAGAATCAGGGGGAAGAAAAATCATTTATTTATTTAATGAATATTCCTGCAAGTCGACAGTCAGGCTTAAAAAGTGACTTTTTTCGAATGGCGACATGAGACTTCAAAGTAGGCTGGTCCTTTCAACTTTGGATGAGAATGGAGCTCCAATAAATTGCCAGATTCAATTATTTAGAGGGGCATTACTGCTGTGAAGTGAATCTGAATAATGCAGGGTATTATGACTGTAAAAGTCTACCGTCTGGGTTCAGGGAGGTAGTTATGATGATTAATATAACATCTGGGCTTGTACAGTTTTAGTCAAATATCTCTCGCCCCACCTTGCCCTCGTTGTCTGTGTCTGCTGCCCCTCTGGAATATAGTGGCAGGAGGATAGAAAGGCCTGTTTAAAAAAAGTTTTTTTTTTTTTTTTTTTTTTTTTTTTTTAAATTCTAGCCTAATCTCAACTTTCCAAAACAGGACTGCGCTATGCAAATTCAGTCTACTGATGCGCTTCAGTAAGGCCAGGACTAAGGCCGCTTGAGCCTTAGTCTCAGCTTTCTCAATGCCCTCTGGTTTTCACTACTCTGTACATGTGTACTGTTCAGCTGGCTATCCAGCAATAGGCTGTTATTGTACTGGAGCAAATCATGGAAACACATATAAAACGGGACTTCGGAGACCATGGATTTTATATCTGACAAATCTTCAGAGCGTGACACAAAATAAATTACGCTCATCACAATTCAGTGATATCACGTAAATCACGCTGATTACATCGATTGTCATACCTTTGTATTGATCCTATGCGTCTTTTTACGTATACTCAGTAACGAAAGTTTAGCAGCACCCGACATAAATGCGCAATAAATAAGTTAACGACAGTAAAATGTGCATTTTATGGTCACGGCCATTATAGGGAACAATTAGACCCCCATGAATGCCCGACACATTCATGGATGTTGCGACTCGAATCAGTGAGATGAATAAACGTCACTCAGAATGCATGGGGGTGTGTTGACCAGTTTCCACCAGGACTGTTCCTCTCCCTCAGTAGCGAGCGTGACGCCCACTGGCCTGCTGAATCGCATGTCATGATGAAGCAATCCTCACGTGCCGTTGTTACTGTGGTCTACCGCTGCGAGGTCGCTCTTTGACGGTCCCAGTTTGTGCCATACGTGTCTGGAGATGTGAAACGGTGTTGTGGTGGAGGTTGAACTGCTGCCCAACTTGTTGCAAGCTCATCCCTGCCCTTAACATGCCAATGGCTTCATGCCTGGCGTTTTCAGACATTCTTCTGCAACACCCTATTATTTTGATTTTGGGCTTTTCAGCGTTTTCCGTTCAACAAAGAGCATCCCAAATGTGTCAAACAGGTTTTAAAGGGATTCAAGTGACAGGATTCACAAGCGGGCCACAAATCATACAAAATCATGTGCAAAGCACGCGTAAATGAACATGTGACCAGGATTCACCGTAATTTGGTGTGTTGGTGTGATACGTTCAGTTTAGGAGGACTACATAGTTTGCCATTTCACTATATTTTCTTTTTCTCCAACAATTCTTAAAATTTGGGTGTTGCTAAATTTTCCTTGTTGAGTATGTATGTGCATAAACAAAAAGGAAATGGTATATTTCAAGAAATCTTATGTGAACAAAATGCCTCTTTTTTTTTTCTATAACACTAAGGAACAACCCTTTCCTGGACCTTAAGGAGGGGCCAGTGAGTTTCTCTCCAGCAGCCCACGCTCAATGCTATTGTACAGACTTGGATGCAGTACAGCTTCTGGAGGGCAGAAAGATTCACGACCTTTATGTGATGTTTGAAACCGTGCTGGAGGGGAGATGCTAATGACTGCTGTAGAACTGCTGACACAGGTTGGCCAGTGGCCCTTTAATTAGATATGTTGAGGCATGTTGAGATCCGTGCCATTATCTTCCTTTATATTTCTCGTGCATAATTATTTTAAACTTCAATTCTGAATATTAGTATTAACTAAGATTAGCTTGTATATTTTTTTCTCCTTCTATTTATAAGCAAAACAGGGAAGGGAACATCTCACCAAATCTGAGCAGAGGCCAATTAATTTTTATTGAATTTTTCTTAAATCATTGATTCAAGCATTTTTCTCCGCAATTGTGCTTCTATTAAAAAGTACCCAGAAAACGAAAACAGTACTTTCCAGAAAGAAAACTAGTTTTTCGATTTTGAGGGACTGTGTAAAATGTACACTATAGTTAGTTAATTCAGGATTGGATTTTAGGTCAATTAATTTAATTTGTGAATGGATTTTCATCTATCAAGTGAATGAACTACCATTTAATTGGCTGGGTTTTGGTAATTAAGCAATGGGTTCTCAAAAATGCTTTCAGAAAATGGCTGCACCATGCAATAACGAGGGGCAGTGCGCTCAGTTCTCATGCGGTCCGTCTACAGTAATTATTGTTGTCTCCTCCATAGCCTGCTCTGTAAGCAATCAATGTTCCATACAGTTAATGTCATATAGAATTTTGGGTAAACTGTACTCTCATTAATGTGCCACCTATCTTTTTAGAACTCTCATTTTGAAATCAGTTTAACTGCTGAATGGCTAGCTGTGTGATCTACAATCAAATCTACTGAGTTCATTCGTTGTGATAATTGGCCTAACTGCGGAAATTAGCCTGTATCAAAGGTAGTCTGTTAGAGTGGTGTAGGAAAGAGTGTTTTTGAGGGTTAGAAATGGAAAATTGCACAATGTAATGGGTTTTGTACCGGAAAAAATCAATGGTTCCCCCAGACTTTGTGTCATCTGTCATATGTGAGCAAAGTCGTTGGCGCAATGCCTGACCCTGCCCCATGTGGACGGCCCGAAGGGAAATCAAAGCCGCTTCGCATCTTGAGCGGCACACTTTGTATCAACACAGGAGCATCCTAAGGTCACTCTTAAAATGCCTTCATGTGCTGTATTCGTCTTCAAGTGAAAGCCACAAACAGGGCTATTGCAAAAAAAAAAAAAAAAAAAAAAAAAAGGGATAAATGCAGTAGATTACAAGGCTGATCTTGCGGTCTAGGAAGCTACAAATGGTGAGAAAGGGTCCAGTTGGGTGTGAAACGGAATCTCAAGTTTCAATTTCAATTTTCGTTACGCCCATGTCATATTGTGATATGAACTTGGTACAGAATGTCCTGCCAAAGTTGGCGGCAGACTTGCTTTTTACCCTTCAAAATATGCATGGTATACAGTGCGGTGAACAATTATTTGCCCCCTTCCTGACATCTTTTATTTTTTCTCAAATTTGTCTCACTTAAATGTTTCAAGTAATCAAAATAATTTTAATATTAGAAATGGATAATCGAGTCGATAAAAAAATGCCGTTTTTAAGTGATGATTTTATGTGTTGAAGGGAAACCACAATCCAACGCAACCTGCCATTGTGTGGAACTTGCCCCCTTAGTCACTTAATCCATCCATTATCTTCACCACTTCTTCCTCTCTGGGGTTGCAGGGGAGCTGGAGCCTATCCCAGCTGACAACGGGTGAAAGGCAGGGACTCACCCTGGACAACTCACCAATCCATCATAGGGCCCACACATCATTCACACACTATTTACTCACACACTGACACCTACAGGCAATGTAGACTCTGCAGTTAGCCTGACAAGCATATCTTCGTGCTCTAGAAGGACACCAGAGTACTCAGAGGTAACCCACCCAAACGAGGGGACATCATGCACGCTTCCCACGGAAAGGCCCCCTGCCAACTTTGAAACTATGACGTTCTCGTTGTGAGGCGGCATTGCTTTGATGATTTATAGTTGGGTTCAATTTCTTCATCACTTAAATACAATCTGCCTGGCAAAATGAAGTAGGTAAAAAGCAGCACATGATGCTGTGAAGAGGCAGACCTATGAGCTGCAAAGTCATTGACACCTATCAGTCTGGAAAGGGTTACAAAACCATTTCTAAGGCTCTAGGACTCTAGCGAACCATGTTCTGAGCTATTATTTAGAAATGGAGAAAACTTGGAACACTGATGAACGTTCGCAGGAGTGGCCGGCCTAATACAGTTCCTTCAAAAGTGCATCGACGACTAACCCAGAAGGTCACGAAAGAACCCAGACTAACGTGAAGAACTGAGAGCCTCATTTGCCTCAATTAAGGTCCATGTTCACAATCCCATAATAAGAAAGAGACTGGGCAAAAAGTGGCATCCATGGGAGAGTTGCTTGGAAAAAAACCACTGAAGACCAAAAAGAACACAAAATCTTGGCTCACATTTGCCAAAAAACATCTTGATGACCCCCAAGACCTTTGAGATAATATTCAGTGGACTGATGAGTCAAATCCTGCAGGACATGTCTGTGCATTTTGCAGAAAACTAAAAGCATCGAGTTTTACTTTCTATATGTCTTTGTTACTGTTATTATCTCTCTATTCAGTATGTGTCATCTCTCTGTTGTGCTTCCTCAGAGTGATTGCTCTGCTGTCTTTGCTCCACGGTTAACTCTTAGTCCATTTATGCCCTGATATTGACTAGCACTTGAAATGTGAATTCATCATATATATTGTATTTTATTTATTTAATTACCCACTCACTCTTGCATACTTTCTCTCTCGCCCAGGCACCTATCCACTGTATACTTTTTTTCCCTATAATCCTTTACTTTTAATTGGAGTATGTAATGTAAAGCTGGTAGGCCCTGTACCCAAGCTAGGAAATGTTTCGGGTTGGAAGTATTAATTCTGTGGTCCGTTCGATGCGGTCTTGCGCTGATTAAGTGATTCAGATCGGATTACTGCCAGATTGATAGTGTTGCTTTTTTTTTTTCATGCCTCCTCCACTAGGAGGAGTGCTGCTGTGTGAAGCAAATTCTTCCTATTTGTCTATGTTTTTGATGCAATTTCTTTTTTAATTACATACTTTTTTTGTAGTGGAGGGGGGGGTCATCTCAGGTGTATACGGTGATGAGTGTGCTACCGGAAAGGTTACAGGACAAGCCCTCAATATAATGCCATTCAACCATAGACGTGTCCCTGACAACTCTCCTATATTTGATGTTACTGACAAGGAGCAGCGGATACTGCTGCAGCAGGTCAGGCAGAGGTCATGCAGTAGACACAGGGGCCAGACGAAAAACATCAGCAGCGTGACACGGCTCGGTTTTAGAATTAAGCCCTTAAGTTGCACTCTAACATTTGTAAATCAAACTTGTTTTTTTGTTGTGGTCCAGACCAGGATACTAGTGTGGAGTCAGACATGCAATCCAACTGGTAGCTTTTCGACAGAAATACATTACAAGACAGGGACTGAACTCCAGAGAGGATAGAGGGGGCGGAACCCCAGATTAATGATAGGCAGTTCAGCGCTGATGTTATTGGCTAAGCCGGGCTGCAGTCGCCAGCCAATGGCTTCCAAGGATGCTGCCAGGTATTACACAGACCTTGCCAGCACTGAAGTGCTTCAGAGGATGAGGAGTTACTTGAGAGGAACGCGGTCCAGTTCTGGACCTGAATCAGTTTTGGAAGCTTATTCCTCACAAACTGGACAAGGAGAACGAATTTGGTTGGATTAACAGGAATGGGGGTCCCAGTCCCAGACCCTGATTAGAACTGGAAGCTTGTTCTTGAAACTTGAGTTGAACAGACTTGATGGTTGTGACCATTTTTGTGAGTGCTTGGCGATTTATTTCGTCTCTTGCCCAGTTTGGTGTTTTTATTTTGCTTGGGTAAACATACAGTTTTATTCTGAAAACAGCAAAAAAAAAAAAAAAAAGGAACCCTGGTGTTTCAGATGGTTTTTGTAATGTGGTGAGGGAAATTGAGAGCAGTCCACTCCTTGGAGAAGGCTGATGTTTTAGAAAGTAAATTTGGCATAAATGACATGTTTTCAGGGATCTGTATGTTTTTTCTTTTGGGGAAGAGAAAAGGTGAATCCAAGATGATTTGTTTTGTGTATGTGTGTGTGTGTGTGTGTGTGTGTGTGTGTGCTTGCATAGCTATACTTGTGAGAACCACAGGTGTTGTGAGGACATCTGTGTTTGGGATTGTGCGGCCATTTTTGAAGTCACGGTTCGGTACGTTTTCAGTACAGCTGGGGGAAAAGAAAACCAAAACTTAAAATTGCATTTTGTTTATTATGAAGCTGGAAACAAAACATGTATGGCAGTGTTTTGCATACCAAAGGTTACTGAACAGTGACTAATTGGACTTATTAGTAAACAGTGGCTAATTGGTCATAATTTGATGAACAATGGAAGGCACATTCTTAAATAAAAATTACAAAAAAGTGTCAATGTTGCTGTAACTTAGGAACAGAACTTCTGAACTAAATAGAAAATATAATTAAAATAAAGATCCATTTAAGTGCAGCACAAAGAAAATTGTGCAGCAGTTTTCAGCTTCGCATTGACTCAGAAGAACAGTCCTTGGCCAGCTTGAATTCATCATGTATGTATTTTTTCTTCCTATACATGTCAGCAGCCTTGAGGGATAGAACGTATGGCAGCCTGGCCCAGCGAACTATCAGTGCCTCTGTTCACACAAAGTCATGTAAACATAATCCAGGGCTGTGTAAGAATAGTCTTTTTTGCTTTGGAAATTTCTGAACTCCTAGAAAATGAGCTGGAAATATTTATAAGGCAGCCATGATAAGTGTGTTCGAATTCTGTAAATGTTAAGGAAAGGTCCGTCAATGCTTCCTAACTTGTATCCTTTAACAATGGTTCTCTGAACCATTTTTTACAAAAAGAAAGGAGATAACGCCATTCCACAATTTCATGCGGCAGAAACAATTAAATAGACGACCATCCATCTAGCCAATCAGGAAAACAAATGAACACGACGGGCAAGAGACGCATGATCATGTTGCCTAGTGTAAGTGCGTTGGGATTCTCTTCGAGAGCGGTTGTCCTCCTGAGGCGTTATGAATTCCCCTTTGCATCAAAGTTAAAAAAAGTCGGTAGGAAGTAGATGATAGGATGTTATAGTTTGATTGATTGAACGCAGCCTAAGCGTAAACAGCACTTTGTTCTCAGAATGATTTTGTCACAGGTCACTGAACACTGTGGCTAATTGACCACAATTACCTGAATAATGGACGACCCCTATCTTTCTTTCTTAAATAAAAACAACATATGAAGGTCTACAGAAGTTTTTTTCTTTGAAACTTTGTTTTATTCACACTTAGATGACGTAAATGGGTCAACGTTTTTGACGTACTGCCAGCGACATATGCGATTTCAGTTTAACAATATTGGAATGTTGCAAACAGCAGACCTTGGGTACATTCCCAAAAGCTGTGTTGCTTACTATGCTAGCTCTATTTCAAACTATGGATCTAAGTTGCTAACATAGTTAGCAACTAAACTTTTGGAAAATGTAGCCCTGAAGGATAGTGGTGGATTCTCAAGCTTTGGCTTCTGCATTTGCGTTCACCAGTAGCTTTGCTGCTATTCAATTGCTAGACTTGCTTCGACAACTTCCGACTGTCCGTCACCAATGGGGAAAACTCAGAGTGAATTTAAAGCTGCGTTCGAAATTTACTTACTATATACAGCGCTAAATGGTGAATGTTTTGAAAAGAATATATAATGAGTGCGCGGGCAAGTGTAAATTCTAAACATATCCTAAGTTTCGCACATAACTTTAGTTATGCTTTGCCTCTTGTGCTTAAAGCTGGACTATTTCGGGTCATACACGGACTGAACCGAACATCCTGTGCCGAACGGTTTGATACAATTATGTGTACCGTTACACCCCTTGTGTGTGTGGGTGAGTGTGTTGTGTGTGTGTTTTTATTGCAATGACACTTTCAAGTATTTGCATTGTAGTGAGCATGTCATTTTATTTTATTCTCAAAGATGATATGCTGAAATATTTTTCTTTTTTTTCATGTGACATGGATGCATTTATGTGTAGAGGATTCAAAAGCTTGTCCTGGTACTGTTCAGACCGGCATTCATTTGAATGGCTGGCAGAAATGTCAATGCGTAAATGGCATCCACGCTGGGATAAGCAGTGATATTTTTACTTAGTAACCTGAAGGTGGATGGTTCTACACAAAGCATTTCTATATATTACTTTTCTTTTCTTGAAGCAGTGACCCAGGGCACTTATGTGTTTTTATCACACATTATCTAAGTCTGGCGCATTAATCGCATGTTGGCATTTGATTTCTGGGGTTTTTTTTTTTTTTTTTTTTTTTCTTTTTGTTTTCCAAACTCTTTGCACAAACAGGAAAATTGATCTTCCAAGGATTTATCCTGAGAAAGCCGCCTTGAAAAGTCCGCACAGCCGTTCAATGCGTTCGATCGACTTTAGGAAACACATTTCTTATGCAGTGTGCTGGCCTAACGATTGTTTCTCTCTTTCTCCCCCCCCCCCCCTCTCTCTCTCTCTCTCCCTCTCTCTCTTCTCATTGGGATGACCCTTTCTTCTCACCTGTTCCTATCGATTGGCCTCCTTTGACGATGCGTTTTCTTCATGCAGGTAAGAACTTCTGATCTGAGCATGTGGTCGGGACACTGATTGACTTTAGCAATCAAAGTTACATAACCTTGAAAGTGGAAGACTCTTAATGAGAGGCTGTGCAGCTACTCTGCAATCTTTTCAGTAATCAATTTATGAATTAGCATTATTTTACAAACTACATCTGGCTCCTCATCGCCGCAAAATGCAGATCAGCGCCCTCTCCTCTTTTGCGCCACAGATTAGCATTTTGCTCGGACTGGTCTAGTTGGCAACGGAGAACATTCACCGACAAACCTCAGACTTCAGTGCCTTTTCGCAGATGGACAGTTGTTGACTGGAGGGGAGCAGTATTACTGAGGAAAACACAGAAAAACCTGTTTATCACATTGGGCAGGACCACCATTTTGTTTCACAGTTGTCAGTATTTTTCTGTCTTGTCAGAAGGATTGAAAAGCAAAGCAGGGCCGCGGCGGTGCCGGCGAGAAGGGAATCTGTCTCCTCTTTGTTCTTTGCACAGTAGCGGCGTGATTTTTTTTGTCTTTGTTCAACATCTTGCGTATAATTGAAGATTATCTGCCAAAACAACAGATAGACAGACACAAGTATAGTGGTATGGTAATAAAGCCCAAATAGAGAGTCGTTTTTCATTTAAAACATTCAAAGAGCGCACGTGGACTGAAATTGTCAAACATCTGAAGCTTTTTTTTTCCTTCACAACCTTCGTAAGCAACTTGATTGGTAATGTGTCACAAAAGCAGGAGTCATGTTTTGACATTTTCTCGAGGTTACACCACTTATGAATCAAAAATAAATGAATAAAATAGTTCTAAAAACTCTTTGACGCAGTCAATGGGGAGGCCATCTGCACTGAGAAAAAAAAAGAAAATCACTGTTGTAAAACTGCTGTGCTTTAGATTGGAAGACGTCCTGTTTCTGGTGTCTTGCCGCATAATCTCACGTTTAGTGCCGGTCGACTGTCAGTTTGAATGGTTATTATGGAAGGAAAGGTGCAGCTACCTATCTGGTCTTGGATAGAGAATAGACTGGATGAATGACTTTGCCCGTATTGAATTGGTTTGACTAGATAGCTGCTTGAGGAAGTTGCAGGAAAATATAGGCAGGTAACGCTGCAAACAAATGAAATTTTTTTCACAGAGCCATAATGTGGCAAGTCAATGGAATTGACAAGATTTTCCATGCTGAAACACAGCTGAATTTTTTTCCCCATTCTGTAGATGTCATGCTCATATGGCACTTTAACATTGTGAGAACAGGACTGTCACAGCTGGATGAGTTGTTGCAAGTTGTTTTGACTGATTTTCAATGCTTATCTCGAGGCTGAATAAAAAATAGCTTCAGCTCAGAATACGCTTTTGTACTTAATGTATAGGTTGTTCAATTTTTGATACTTTCCCTTCCACGCTTTGCAGTCTTTTTGATGTTTTGAAAATGTTTAAGAACAAACGATGATGGCACTTACTGCAACAGTTTAATCTGCTCATCACAATAGCAATACCCCGAAGAGATCTGGCGTAGGAGTTATTGATTTGGAAGTGCCTTTGCATACAAATTAGGTTAGAGCGAATATTCAAACAGTCGGAAAATTATATTTCTATCTTATAAGGACAATTGTATCTAGCACAAGCCAGTTTTGACACATTTTACCAGCAATACCCAGTGATAACAAATTGCAAATTCTGTTTGTCGACTTGAGCAGAAACGTGCTGTTATTATGATTGTTGTTATTCGCTCTTGTTCTCGTTGCTGTTATTATTAGCTTTTTAAAAAATGTACCGCAGATATTAAAAATTACGCATTAAATTTAGAGTCATTTTATTTCCACAAGGCTCTAACAGCACAGTGAACAGCTGGATGGTCTCTGGCAGTGTTTTGCTGGTTATCAGCTAGCTCTAGTGCTCAGGATGTGGAATGAGCCTCTGAAGGTCTACAGCTCTGGGTGTTTATGGACCTGCCATACAGGAGAAAATTCTGTTAATATACTTGCGGCCAGTGCAGCCAATAAACAGAGTTTAATTGGCTCTACAGGAACACGACAGGGGAGCGTGGTCGCACAGCGGCATAAATTGAGCCGAGTCGCGGCCGCTAGGTTTCCAATGCCCCCGTGGTCCTGTATTTAAAA
Source organism: Gymnothorax javanicus (assembly GCA_029692085.1). Lineage (NCBI taxonomy): Eukaryota > Metazoa > Chordata > Actinopteri > Anguilliformes > Muraenidae > Gymnothorax > Gymnothorax javanicus. The sequence continues at coordinate 114,903,783 of CM056199.1, read as the reverse complement.
CGGCCCGGCAGTATTACTAAACACATGACCGGGCCACGGCGGCAGCACAAAGGCGCAGGAAAAGACCGAGCAGCCTTTCCGGAAAGAGCTTCTGTCGACCCGACTCAGTACAAACACAATCCTCTCAACCCCTTCTCCTGCCACCTCCCTTATCTTTAGTGTTCGACGCTTTGATGCTCCGTTGAATATTTCACGCGGGAAAAAAAAATGGAGGGAGAAAATGAGAGTGTTGTGAAGAGATCGCCTCGTGAGAATATGACATGCTTCAACTCCCTGCCTCCGCCCTCCGCCATGTTAAGCTGTTTTTCCTCAAAGCTGTGCGCTCGACTCGCATCCTATTCATAGTAGGATTACCAGCAGCGATGTGATGTGGGGGGGAGGGAGGTTTGGGGGCTGGGTTTCCATAGCAACTGGTAGTAGGGAGTATGACTGCGGTTGCGACAGCATCAGTGAGGAACAGAGGGGCCTGTCTTTGCTGCCGTGGCCGTCGATGGTGTCAGCTCTGCAGCTGGAGGAAGTCTATCTCTCCATCTTTCGCTTTCTGTCCCCACTTCACTCTCTCTCTCTATCTCTCTTTCCGCTCATCCCCCTTTACTCATTTCCTCCTGCTATCAGTACTATTTGTGGAAGGGCTTTCAAAACTGATAAACAACACAAGCATTTTACAGCCTTATATTTTGGATAATAAAGCATAGACCTTGGCCCTGGAGAGACAAGGGCTTGCTTTGGCAGCTTTCAAATTGGAGTATCACGCTGAATTTGTATTCCCCAGGTCCTGTATGCTAATGCTATCACCGTTTGCTACTTGCTCTGCGTCTGGCGTCCGTCATTGACTCACAGGACCCTGTCGTGTGCCTGTCCCTCTGTCGAGCGGCTCCTGACGGACTGCTCATCAGGTGTAACGCGGGCCGTCCTTTTGTGCACCAGACAAGCCTAATCACCGGCGCATCCAGCCTAGTCAGCGCCGCACAAAGGAAGCTGGGCTCATGTCAGTCTCTGGGGACAAAGTAATGCTATCCTCAAAAGTGTCACCACGGCCAAAGATGCAATTGAGCCCTTGAACAAGGGCGACAGTGATTGGCTTTGTCTCTGCTTGTGAGGGAGCGGTTAGTGGCACTTGTAATTTGAGATGGGGGAGGGGAGTATACACGTGCACTCCTAGGACACACAAACCCCCCCACCCCATCCCTTACAAAAAAACCATTGTAGGAATACCATAAACAATTACCACCAAAAACTATCAGTATTACAATAGCAATTGTATGGTTTTTTGGAATGCACAATAGAGAGTTTAGTATTACTGTTGAAATATTGTGGGGCTACCATTGCTAATAAAATAACACTACCAAAAAAATCTATGGTAATATCATAGCGAGAAACGTACTATAGAACACTGCAACCACAGTTCTAGTAGTATACTACAGTAACCCTTTGGTTCATTTTTGTAAGGGTTCACTCTGTCCTGAGTTATAATCATACTGTGTTTTAAAGACCGTTCACTGCCGTTATATTTCTACCGTAAGTTTACACTGCATGCATATGGGCCAGCTCACGCGGTAACGGAGTTACAAAATTGGTGTATTTTGTATCAGAGCTCCAAAACTAAGTAAGATAGAGTTACAATTGAAATGGCTTTGTGTAGGTCTTCCCTAGTACTTCAAAAAACAAAATAGCCAATTTTGTTCATTTGATTTATTTTGGGTGAAAACGGCAAAAAAACTGGTCGGTAACGGAGTTACAAATTTGTTACCGCGTGACCTGGCTCATATGCATTAATTTCTGGTGCCAGTAGATTGTTTAGTGATGACACTGTACGTCTTCGAAAAAGAAATTGTTTGTTTCTCATAGGAAGGAAAAGCGTAAGAAGGATTGAAATTGCTGCCAGAGTAGACTTGGGGTTAATGTAGCACAACCAGGGCTTTCCCTGGAAGGCAACTGCTGTATGATGGTGCAGATGGAGATTCGTTTTTGTTTTCGATACGAGTCATTATTTAAGCGCGTGTAGCCTGTTAGTCTGGGGAGGGAGAATTTACGAAACATCTCATTAGTTTCCCTTTCAGAAGTACATTCCTTTTTTACAATCCAGTATCAGATGCATCTTAACAGATTTAACCTTATTGTCACACAAGATAAGGACTTTCTGAACCATTCTTTTATGAATTATCGCATTGTAATGTTGATTCTTAAACATGTATTCCAGCTATGCTATCTCAGTGTAAATATTGTGATAGGTGATTTAATATAGATGACTGTATAGCAATAACTGCCATGAGACCTTGGAGCACATCTGTCACATTAACACATAACATCATTAATCGAAGAAGCCCGTCGAATGTGAATGTTTTCTGCGAGAACTGAACTGATGAACAGACATGGAGAAAAAAAAAGAATAAATTTGAATAGATTTTGAGAGAATACAGAAGTTCCCAGTACGACCATAAACAAGAGCACGCTTTGATTTATTTGGTATTTGGACATCAATGTTTCATCTATTTGCTCGAGAACAGAATGTTGGAGGACGTGCAGAATCTATGCGGTCCCTAAAGGCTCATCAGTTTGCCGTTGTATCCGGCAGTGTGCCGCCTCAAAGCCTCCTCAATTTTTTTTTTGTTTTATTCTCGTAGTCGTTGCAGAAACCGGATACAGGCATGGCATCAGGAATGTGTGACAAAGTTGTGTATGATCTGCATTTCCTGGCGTGCAGTGTACTGTGAATTGTGTTGTGTGGAGTGACAGTGTAGAGTAATAGTTAAAGAATTTGGCTCGCTGTGGAGATGCCGGAGATGCGAGCCAGTTAACATGGATGCAGCTCTGCAACTGTGTCCATGTCATCTGTGGGCACTGATAGCAGCATGACAAATTAATAGCATAATGATAGTGTTCATTTGTAGACATTACCAAAATGCAAGCCACTAAGTGTTGGTCTCTAAAACCAAAAAACTGCATCCGTCCAACCCTTATAGATCTGAATTGAATGGAAAGTATGAGGCAAGGAAAATTTATATTGTTCAGTGATCTGTACTCTCTCCTTAAGAACTGTCCTTCCTGTGGGGTTATGTGTAGTAAAATACCTGTGGGGGTATTAAAAACGCCCGGGAACATATTTTCCTTCAAATGCTCTTGAGCTCAGGAATGCCACTTTCCCTAATAAACTCATAGAGATGCAGGATACGCGCTTGTCTAATTTGCACTCCTGCTGCGTTGCTTCTAAGCCTCACAATGATCTTATTTGAATTTATGACCTACAAAATGGATTACACTTACTATCGGCGCGAACACAACTGCCAAGTTCGAGCCAGGGGGGTTGGAATCAACCTCTTGGTGTTTCTTTTTAAGGAATTATCTTCGAATTTCCACATGCTAATAATTGAAACGTGTTTAACAGATTTATCCTGTCTATTAGTGAGAGAATGAGGGAGTCAACTTGGCATGAGTATAAAGGTTTTATTAAAACGGAGGCAAAATGCAAATAAAGAAAACAATCCCTAATAAAATCTCCTAATACACAACGTCGTTCAGCGTTCCTGTGGAGTGCGCACAATTTGTTGAATGTATGTCAGGGGAATACATTTTAGATTAAGGGAGAAACAAACTACATTTTCGTGTTTTGAATGTACACGTGTTTAATTGGTGGGGAGGGTTGCCACGGCAACTGCTGTGACCTGGAGTAATTTGTGGCAGCAGCGAGTTGAATAAATGGCTTTGGGATTTGGGGAGCGCTCTCCGCATCACCACAGGACTGGGTAAATTTAGCACACTGGTTGCAGTGAGGGCAGCCAGTCTAGCAGACATGGGGCTAGCGCAGGTAAGGAGAGAACACTGTCGGAGCAGGGTTTACCGGACCCGCCATTACACAACAGCGCAGAAAAAATGCATGCACCCACTAACGAGGACTCTCACTCTGTTTGCATATTCGTACACACTTGCACACACACACTTACACATGCAGGCTCACTGGTGAGTTCTTTTTTGGAAGCACACACAAGCACTCTTTCCTCTCAATGTACATGCGCCAATACACACAACGACACATGAGTACTTTCTCTTGTGCACTCACACAAACAGAACACCCAGATGCCGGCGCGCCAACGTGGAAATTTGCACAAAGGATGTGGAGAGAAAACCTTGGGTACAGAAGCAGAAAAAGTTTGGTCTCCCTTTCAGCAGGTTTGGGAAAATGAAGTCAGGACAAATATAAACTTTGCCAAGCTGACCTAACAGTCCAACAGCTGTAGAGCGGTGGAACGTAGTTTCAGACCTGAACTGTTAATGGTGACTGTCAGACGCTCCTTAGCCCAACTGCTGTTCTAGATGGAGCCCAGTCTTCTCCGCAGTCATCAGTGACGGCCTTCACTTTGAGCAGGTACGACAAAAACAGACGAGAGATGTGACCAGCGGTGTTCCCTTTCTCTTTAAAGAAAGCGCTGCTTTTGTGATCTTTTCGCTTATTACTTAGTGGAATGCGCGTTTAAAGATTACCGATTTTTCTAAGCTTTGTCGAGCCATTGTCTCGAGAATTGCCTGGTTAATTGCCTCTTACAAATGACCTTTATTACGTTTTCCTTCTAATCTTATTTTCATGGGGCTAATTATATCTTAACATATGATTTGGAAAATACGAATGCGTCTGCGCTGGTGGACATGCACGCACACACACACACACACACACACACACACAAAACAGGTGTGCATGAAGGCATCATGAGCAAAGCTGCATCTTGGATGTGGGTTGATCAGGGGGCGATTACAAACCTCCCAGCAGTGGCTCATTAACTCGGAGCTACAGAAATGCCAGCGTCGTTCTCCAGCTTTTATCCATTAGCGGATTCTGCTGCTTTGACCCCCTGGCCTCGGTCCTGCTGTGTCTCTCTGCTCTCTGAAATACCCCAGGTCCAGTGTAAGGGAGAGAGCTCTAATGAAATGTGTGCTTCAGTACAGTTATGATTAGCTAAGATTGTTGTCTAGGCTGTAATCTGTATTTTCATTACTGCAGCATTTCTGCAAAAGATCTTTTCTCTTTCACAAAGGGGCGGATGAGCTGGAGACAGGTTGCAGGTATAGCCGAGCGGAGGTTTGTGTTCCGTGTTGACGCCAGTTAGACACGTCTGGCTGGCTTCGCTTTCAAGAGGCGTGTTCAGGGGCGGGCTTTGAAATTCAGAAGTGGGTTGTTGTTCGTTTAGCCCCTGATAAACTGAATTGAGCTCACGGTCTTCCTTTGTTTGCCTCGTTCCTCTGCACATCTGGATTGGCCCCCCGCTTTGTCGCCAGCCACAAGGAACAATGGCGGATTGACGACAGCGTTCCATTGGGCGCGTTCGTTAACTTGACAAAGCTAGAGGCTGGACCGGTCAAGATGGGGTCCTATTACAACCCCCTTCCCCAACCGCCATTACACCAGCGAGCCTTCATCATGACCCTTTACCCTACTGTGCAACGCAGGATAACATGATCCAGCAGCCACAGATATTCTTCACTGACCAAATGAATGAAAAGCATTCGGTGCTCCGGCTTCTTCAAGATTAACAACAGATTCCTGAGGCCAAACAGTAGGTCACTGCTTCACAGAAGTTCAAAAACAGGAATTTTAAGTCCTTAAAACAGCAGCGGGAAGTTTGGTTTTTTTTTTTTTTTTGTCCCTCCCAGTCCCTAGAGGTCAGCAAATTTATCAGGAACTTTTTCTTCATTTGACTGCGCATTCCTGCTTTCCCACTGACACACTTCACTTAATGCAGCCGTGCAGTATTGATGATCCATGGCTCCCCAGCAGGGCTCGCTCAGGAAATGAATGGAGAATATTAACTTATGTCACCAAGCATTTTCTGCCTCTTTCTTTCTTGTTATTTCCCCGGCTCCCCGAGTGCCAGCTCCGCCAAGCGGCTTTGGGAGAGCGAGCCTTTCTGGGGCCCCAAAACGGGTCTGGTTATCAGCAGCCATCAGCAGCTGCGGCTCTTAGAAGTGCAAATATTCCTAAGGCTGACTTCCAGCCACGTACGTTACCGTCGCATGGATGCGGATGCTGAACGAGTTTGCCTGACCTTACACCTGCGCGGAATGCCCGACTCTGGTTTGTAAATGTCACAGTGGAGATGTGCATCCTGACTCCAGCCCAGCATGGCCTCAGGCTACGCTGTGATGTCACCTTTCAGGGCTATTTTTGGCCCTCTGATGTCTGCTCAGATGAAGTACAGGCCTGATGTGGATTATATTTTATCGTGCTGTAGGGTTTTGTTGGCGTGTTCTCATTCTGTAGCCTGATGCTGACCTCTGTGTCGTTAGTGTGGTGTGGGATTTCTTAATGAGAATTTTTTATTATCTTGTTTGTACTGTACTTTTTTGACTGAACTGGATTAGTTATGCGTGAAGTTAAAGGTTTATGAGATTCTGGAGTCTGATCAGCAGATAGCTGCGGCCGATACAGGGGAGTTTTATGTCTAAAATACAAGATGCACGACCAGTGTGGTCCAGAGCTGCTTATAAAGCAGTGTATATCTCCAGAGGATGCAAGTGTTTATTACTCGTTTATTCTTCATAAAATTTTTTTTAATCATACTTTTCATTGGACCTATATCCTGTGCTGCATGCAATCTAAGGCTGTTGTCCTCAAGGAAATAGCACTGCGGGTTCCCATATCAGCATTTCTGCTCGGATTTTTTGAAGCAAAGATCTTGCTGTGATTTAGTCACATTTTAGAACTGAGAAGCAAAGTACAAGGATAATATAAAAAACTGATATTTTTTTCTTATTTGTATTTGTAAATAAACTCTGTAAGACACATCTCCTCATGTGCACAGCCCCTCTGGAAACATAAAATCATGGTAAAAGCTGCTTTGGGATTACTTGATATGTATTTTATTAGCGACAGCATACCCTAAATGCTCCCATACTGAAATATCTGAAGAATCCTTCATCCTACTTGAAAACTGTATTGCACCTTTGAAGACATGCGCTAAAACAAAGCTGAAAAAAAAAAAAAAAAAACAGTTTGGGGAGGGACTGAAATATCCCAGCATGCTGTGGGTGAGAGGCAGAAATACACCCTGGCCAGTTTGGCTGTCCGTCACAGGGTGCGCATGCCATTCTCTTATACACGTGTACCTATGGCACTTTGGAATCTCCGATGAGCCTGAAGTGTCTTTGGACCAAGGGAGGAAACTGAGTTACTTGGAGGAAACCCACATGAATGGAGCAGAACACGCTAGCAAAGTTTTTACAGGCAAGTCTCGCCACTCAGCGGCCATCTTGGCAACACCCCTGGGCTGTTATTTTGGGCCAACAAGACCAGGCCCCTATCTAAATGAGAATCATCTCGTCACTTTCAGTGGCCGCCGAGACATAAAAACTGCATGCACAGTTCACCAGTCAAATCTGATTAAAAGTTTGGTGTCTTTGCCCGGAAAACGCTGGTTATACTTCTAATGAGCATACCCAAGGTTTCACGGCACCAACTTCTTTTACGGCATGCTGTGACGCGACACTGTCAGCTCATCCCACTGAACTGAATAATATGCGCTCATCCCACCCAAACACATGAGTGAAAAACCACTAAGTCTGTTGAACCATGGCGGTGAAAAGGTTATGAATCTGCACTGTGTGCTTGCATCAATGCAACGACGCAATTGGCTAGATGCATTTCCCGGTTTGGGTGTATAAAGCGGACGATTGGCTTTTGGCGGGGAAGGGGCGGGACAGGTGTCATACAGCTGCCATTTCTGGCATTATGGACCTTTCTATTCAGAATTCTTCATGTGGTTTGTCTGTTCTCTGTAACGTCTCTGATGCAGACTTATCTCAGAAAACAGCAGGGACGCAGTGTGCGGGCTACAACAGAGAGCACGGTTATTGGAGAACTGGAAGCCCGACATACAGGGGGGTCTTGGTCTTGGCCGCCTCTCTGGCCACCAGAGATTGGGCCTTGGCTGGAGGATGCATGTGGCCCAACATGAGGAGCGACTCACTGCCTGCGGTTCCTTTGGTTTCTCCTGTTGAAATGTCAGGTTATCACGGTTCGCCAGATATCCACGGTGTGAGATAAGCTCTACTTCCACCCGCCGCAGCGTCGGGAAGTCACGGTGTGGAAAATCGCGAGGAGACGGTCCTTCAGCTGGAGGGCTTTTGTGAACGAGACACGGAGAGCATGCAGCCGATTGAGACGGAAGGAAATAAGAAAGCCACCGGGAGATAAACACAGAAAATTTTTACGTCACTCTCCTAACGTCTAACTAACGTGCCACTAACATTGGCAAGGTGTCAGACCTCCGGTAAGTAAGCCCTCCAAAGTAATTATGTCCAAGGGCTTCTCACGGGAGCCCGTGGTCCGCTTTCCACTTGGTGTCGGCCACTTGACAGACACACTTAATCTGCTAAACTACTGCATTTCCTCACCCCTGCTCTCGGACTGCACCGCTCGGCGTGCTTCAGAGCCCAGAAGCGCACGGCCGCAGCGCTCGCCGTCTCTCAGACACAATTTGCTCTCGTACAGCCTCCGAGCCGAACCGTGTTAAGGTTAGATAATGACCAGCTCATGGGAGAAGTGTTCATTAAGCGAAGCTCCGAGCTGCTGCGTGAGATGGATGGTGGAGGTGTTTCACAGCAATATTGTGAAGTCTCCATTAATTATTTACCTGTTTTTTTTTTCAGTTTTTTTCTGTGATATGAATTTAAATGTTCGACATAGGGACATTCAAGATGAAAAAATTTGAAGTGTAAATTGGAACTTCTTTGCTCTTAAATACATGTCTTGGGTGTTTAGCGACCCAAACTATGCGTTTGCCCTCTTTTATTAATTAAGCTCTCAACTCTGAGCAATTCCTCAGACCATTTTCTTAAGTGATCAAAATTTTGATGGTGAATTTTTGTAAATCATCAAAGTCATTTTTAGTCTCTTTTTTTCTCCAAAAAAGTACAATAAGTAGCTTTTGTTGGTTTTTATTTCTGTAGTATCTCCCGAAAAGTTTACAAACTGTATTGTTTTACTGTGTTGCTCAATCTGCATTCATTAAGTAATGGCCTCTGTAGACTGGAAGATGTGGGAACATTTGGCAAACCCCTAATGCATCTATCTGTTGATGAGACTTGAATTCTTGAGTCTTGCAATCCCAGTAATTAACTCAACTAACATAATTACCAGCCGACACGTGGCTCATTTGTAGCTGAAATAGAACTGGTATGATATGAAATGGTGTAATTGAATAATGATTAATCGTAAATGCAACCTATTCTTGATTGCATATCATTAGTATCATATGACGTTAATTACAGAGGTGAAACGTAAAGTGAACTACAAAGTCGTTACCCTTGCTATCTGCGACTTGCTGCTCTCTGTCTGCATGTTCAGGTGTTGATTGCTGCAGAAATTATAACATTGAGCTGGTGGGTGAGCTGACTTATTATGGCATCATCCTGATGCACAGATGGAAACTGCGTTTCTGAGCAATGTACATGTTTGTCAGCTCTCTCCAGAACAGTGACACCTGAAACGGTAAACACAGATGTGTCTGGGCACATGTGCAAATTGAAATGAGAATGCCCTCACGGCCTTGCCTTTTCTGTCTCTGATGGAAAGGGTGCGAATGAGCCTTTAAAAAAAGCACTGCTTCTAAAACAGTTGGTAAAGCGAGTAGGAGGTTAAAGGTGCGAATGATGCTGGAAATCCACATGGATTTTTTTTTCTCGCTCTCTTACTGTGCAGTGTACCATCTGCCCCCTGCATTTGATGAAGTAGTGTGTGATATATGCTCGTCCCCATGGGTGGGTTCTCTGGTAATGAATTTCAAGAGAATTTGTTGCTGAAAGCTGAAACAGAAAGCGCGCTAAATGGTTCCTTTGTCGAGGCAACCACAATCACTGGCTGCTTTGTTAATGAAAGTGGTCGATCAAGATCAGAACCGCGGGCTCCACAGTACGCTCAAGCTGTACCAGAACAGCCAATTGTGACAACATAAGAAAATAATGGTGCTTTCCGGATGAAGAGAGTGCCACATACACAAAGAAATATATTACTGATATTTTTCTCTTTCTTGAAATCGGCTGCTGGTAACAGCAATGGGAAAATAAATTATATAATAAAATACAAATATATAGATTTTAGTCTGCTGATGCCTGTGAGCACAAGCCTGGCCAGGTCAACCAAAGCTTCTCCCTGCGCTTTGTGTCACACAGCTACTGCTCTGTGTGCAAGTACGCCCCCTTGAGATCATAGCAGTACATGGCAGGGTCACTTACCTCGATCAATTGTTAATGTACGGGCAAACATATTAGGGAGACAGTGAGCCTCGTCTTAATGTTTGATTTTTACAGCGGTCTTCCGTTGTGCATCCAGCAGCCTGAATTCAGCCGAGCAATGTTATTTATGAGTTCTGTTTTTCCCAAAAATTGCTGTTAAAATACAGTAAAGATTTTTTAAAGTAAATAAATGGCTTCTCATTTAATGACTAAATGGCTTTTTATGCCTTAAATCCAATATACGTAAATTTCCGAAAATGAGCTTTACTACTCAAAGTGAGTTAAAAACTTGGGCGGTAATTTTCCACTCGGCAGCTCCATTCGCTCCTCTCTGCAATGCAGGAATTGCAAAGCAAGATTTGTTTTTTCAGTTTTTCTAAATCTCTTACTGGGCCATTATTGCTGGGGAGAGCAGAGATCTCGGGCAGCACGCTAATACGCCTTCATAGCACTGAGCACCAAGATGGCTGCAGTGAGCAGTTGCAGTACTGGCAGGAGGACGAGAGAAAGAACAGTGAATCTTCAATGGCGACTTTCTCCAGGGCACACGTGCTCTACACCGGGCTCCATGTTTTTCCGCCTCCCCGCTCTGGAGCACGGCGCTCGTCTAGCAGCTCATTACGCCAGCTTCGCGCCAGGTCCGCTACTTCCCCCCGGTGCCAACGGCACGCTGTTCGTCCCGTCCTCCCGTCATACATTATTTAACGAGCGAGGGCGCCTTCTGTCAATGCTAATGCGAGGAGCGGTCTCTATCTGGCTCCACCGTCGCATTCCCGCGAATAATTATCAGAGCACGTTTGACCGATTTGCCGCGAAAAGCGCGGCGGCGCGGCCGAATGACTCAAAAGTAGCCGTGTTACATTTTCATGAGTCACCGGGGCTATCGAGGCAGGTTAATAGAGAAGAGCTGTGAGTGCTGACATTTATTGAAAAAATGTGTCAGAGAACGGAGGGGAAAGTAGCTTGACTGCCAGCCTGCCATCTGTGGATGTGTTAGTGAGTTTGCCTTGTGTTTATACACACACAGCCTGGCATACTCTCTGGGTATCACAGGCCGCAAGCTTTGTTTTCCGTGTCCTTTGGCATTCTCAATGCTCATTCATGTTCTTTATTTTGCTCTTTGTGGCTAATAATCTTTTTAGAGATTAAGCCCTTTTGATGACCAGACAGAGGAAATGGTCTACTAGGCCAAACAACCAGGCTGTCCTGTTTGCCCAGGACACAGTTTGCATCACTTTGATCTCCAAGCCCCTTAAAAACCAAGAAACTGCATTTTTTCCTGACAAATAAAATGATTGTGTCCATGGAGTTGACGTCACAGTGTTCAGTGACGTATAATTTGCCCCATCAAGCGCAAAGCCATGATATGAAAATGCCGAAAGCCTGAACAATTTGGATTTTAATTTCTCCAGCAAGCCTTTGGGTGCCCTTTTTGACTGGCACTTTATAGTCCCAGAGTACTCTGCGGGGAGCAGGTGGCTTTCGATGCAGTCGTGCAGAGACGGCCTTTTAAAAGAGCATACCGCTTATAAAACGACCTGAGTGAATAAATGACTGGCTCCGTATGCGGGTTTCTCAGCACTCTGAGCTCCTGTGATCACACTAGCTCAAAGGTCTGGGGAACTGAAATCTGAATTCTTTGCTGATATCTTGTTTTAATACTCTTTGGCCCAGAAATATTTGATTTGGCAGAAACTGACTAGCTTTCCTCCCCTTGGCAAAATGCCAGTCTTTCATTGTGTGGGGTTTGCTGGGTACAACGATGTCACAAAAACGCTGAGACGGGTGAAATCCTTTTTACCTGTAATATGCAAATGAAACCTCTTGTTATAAATGGCAATGCACTGTACCTTCTTTGGATGGAGAAAAATGGTACATTTTTGCTTTTTTTCCTAAAAGAAGGAAGAGAAACGCATAGATTGGGTTTTATCTCTGGTGGCCTATAGGCATGGAAATGTTGAAATAAACCCTACTGCTAGATAATATTTATTTAGCCCTTTTTTGAAATAAACTGTGTCAACAAACTGTCAACAAAACACAACTGTTCCCATGCGCTTTGTGGATAGTTCCTGCTGATTTTTGATCCTGCCGCCCGTTTGAAAAGGGCCGGCTATGGCTTTGCTAAAAAAGGATATCACTGGCTCCCTCCCAACTGTAGCCGCTGGTGACACTCCTGGTTGTCACCGGGCAGACTTGTGATGGACTGCAAAGTTGGATTAACTTTAGCGAGCCGTAATTACATGGGGCATAGCTTGCAGAGCTAGTTCAGACAGACAACTTGAGACAAGCCCTTATTCTCATAAATGTATCTGTGAATTTTTACCATTGGTCCTTTCCTCCGTTATGTAGGCTATTTGACAGGCTCTTCAGGCTTACTGCTGCTGAAAAGATGTCTTTGGCTGCTGCTGCGCTGCCTCACTGTTCCTCTGCTGCTAGTAACATTGTTTGGCTGCTGCATCACTGTTGCCTGCTGAAAGGTGACATAGCACCTCCACCCGGACATCTACCTGTTGGCTCTTAATTTTCCCCCAGAGGAGGGGATATCCCTCCACATCCTCCTATCTTGTCGTTAAGCTCAGTTGTCCGCAAGGTGTGTCAAGTGTCATAGGACCGAGAGATTAAAGCCTATAGTCTTTTATCAATTTTATTGTGCAGATGAATCATGAACAAGTGGTTTAACAATACAAATGAAAACCAACTGCTGAAGTCTGTGGCTCTGTCTGGTACCAGCATGGCAAGAGCCCTAAAGATGGAGGCCCGAGATTTATCCTCAAACAAGGTGGGCTGTTCTTTACCGTAAAGTTGAAACTAAAATACTAAAACACACTGTGGAAACATACTAAATGGATACTAAAACACAAATGGGAGGGAGACCCAATGAATGATCAACAGAGGGGGTTTGGAGGGACATTCAAAAGATAACAATGGGAGTGGATTGGTGGAATAGCCAGGAACAGACAGAATGATGGGGAAGGGGGAGGGGAGGAGTGCCTCCTTCTACCACACAGGGTCACATTTTAGATGCCAGCCTGTCATTTCTCAAATTTGCCATCGCTGCAATGTGAACTATTTGCATGTGAGTCAGCTGCATGAAATTGCTTCAAAGTGTGTGCATTCAAACCCTTTCTTTATTCAGGTATAATGCACAATTAGAAACCCCTGTTGAGTCTAATTATAAAGTGCAGTTGCTGAAACTTACATGCTGGTTGTTGTACCGAACACTATATTTAAGTGCTGAATGTTTTTCTCTTCACTAAAAATGATGTATAGTTGAAAATGTGACTTGTGGTACATGAGTGGCACCACAATCATGGACTCACCTTGGAAACATAAATCCCTGTCTTTCAACGTGGAGGAACCTGCTTAGACCAAGAAGAAAAACTTTTAAGACACCAGAACTGAAGTTCTAGTCACTGAGATTGAAGCTAGATTAGTCATTCTATTTGCAATGCTCAGCAGTGGCTTCACAGTCCAAAGAAAAACTATTACTTGGGACGTTAACTGGCCCTCAACCTTCACTTCCACTGCGCTTCCTGTTGACATAATTAGGTATTAAGCTGCTCTATTTTAATGATATGGCTTTCCACTATCAATTGGAATACACCAAGGTGACTATGGGCGAAAGGCAGGGACTCACCCTGGACAGCTCGCCAATCCATCGCAGGGCACACACACGGGCAATTTAGTCTCTCCAATTAGCCTGACATGCATGTTTTTGGACTGTGGGAGGAAACCGGAGTACCCGGCAGAAACCAACATGAAGACTGGGAGAACATGCAAACTCCACTCGGAAAGGCCTCAGACCGGATTCGAACCACTGCACGTGCCGCCCGCTCATTATTCAGAGGGTTATATTTATTTATTTATTTATTTATTTAGACATGTATTTATATAGTCATTTACTTATTTTGCCTCAGCCTTGTTCTTGCTCACTCATTATGTTTGAATATGCTGTCACACCTTTTTTTTTCACCGACTAGGAGGTTGATGTACCAAAGAGCACAAGCTTGGCTGATGCAGGGGCTGGGTCATTATCAGCAGTAAAGCGAGATGTTTTCAACACATTTCCCAGCATGTGTTCCTGTTATAGGGCTGTGTTAAGCCGCTTTCACACTGGACGCGAAACAAATTTTTTGCAGGACAGATTACATTCAAAGTCAATGCAAAGACGCGAATGCACGCAAAACGCGTGCATTCGCGTCTTTGCATTGGCTTTGAATGTAATCTGTCCTGCGAAAAATTTGTTTTGCATCCGGGTGAAAGCAGCTTTAAGAGGAGCGCTCCCACTGGTGCTGTATTCCTGTATCAGCTGATGAGCTGAATCTGAGGGCACAAGCCAAAGACTAGCTGTGTGTGCTTCATCGTTGTTGCTTCTACTTTACTTCTTCTAGCGTTGTACCTACATGTTAATAGGCTTCTCTCAGATTACGGTTGTAGGCTTAAAAAGTTAATCGTTTAAGTTGACTTCCTGCAATCAAAACCCAGAGCTAACTGAGGTTATTTATCAGGGACAGAAACATATCTATTGAGCATGGCACTCAATGTACTGTACCATATTTTTACAGGATAAGCTAGTTTTAAGTGCAGATACAATGCTCATTGGATTATTCCTGTGGTTTTTTTAGTGACCGTGGATCACAAGCTCACAAGTAATGGCATCTCCGTGGGGTGTGTTTGGTTCATTAGGAAAACTGAAGAGCCTTGTGCTAAATGTACTTAAGTCACATTTTCACACACCATGAGGTAAGGACAGGAAAGTGTCTTTCATAGTTACGTGAGTCGATTTTCTCAAAATGGACATTATGTGACTGAAGTACTTTTAGCGCGGGGGTCTTCAATTGCTCCTCACTGGATCAACATCAAGTCCTGTTGCAGTTTAGTTTTGTCAGGTTTATTGGTTAAGTTTTTCCTTTGGGGATCAATGAAGAGGAAATCAAAAAGTGCAGTTATTGGGAATGAGGCATATGCATGCTTTTGCATTTTTCCTTTTAAAAACTAACCTATTGAAATTGATGTTGCATGAATGACACCTCGTAGATTCCTAATTCTAATCTGGATAACTTTTCAGCTGGGTTACAGCCTTTCTCCTCGTATGTTTGCGCACGAGAATGGAAGCCAAGAGCTTGACAATGTTTGTTTGTTTTTTCTTTTCAGAGAAATATTTTAAAAGAGGGAGGCACTGTGGCGCTGTGGATAGCACTGCCTCCTCACGGCAAGAAGTTTGAGGGTTTGAATCCAGCCTGGGGCCTTTCTGTGTGCAGTTTACGTGCTCTCCATGTGTTCTTGGCTTTGGTTTTTTTTCCGTATACTTCGGTTTCTGCCCAGTATATAAAATGCACCACGCTGAGCTAATTGTTGACTCTAAATTGCCCTTAGATATGAGTGTGTGTGTAAATGGTGTGTGTGCCTTGCGATTGAGAGGAGAGCTGACTTGGGCATGTCCTTGATTTTCACCCATAGTTGGCTGATATGGGCACTGAAAAAAAATATTTCTTGCATAATTCTTGCAAATTAAAGACTTTAAGACTAATTGAAGGGGACAATATGTAATATGTATCATGAATCACTCTTAACAGGCATACTTATTTCTGTTGAGCAATGAGAGCAGCAACGGTAAGAACTATAATAGATGAGACGTCCTTTTTGATCATTGAATTTCAGGTATAGTTCGTGTTCTTTTGGTAACAATGACAGTTCATATTTTTCATCGCTGTTGTAATAGGCCACAGGCAAAAAGAGAAGAAAGCAACTTTTGACAGTTAATTTTGCACGGTGAAGGAAGTCGTTCCCGAACTCCAGGTTTTATTCAATTGAGAAAGAAATTAAAGTTTTGAATTGAAATGTAAATGCTCTTCCAGCGAGATTCGCTACAAAAGGTTTCGAGATTACGCGTGGAAAAAGCTGTCTGTGCCGCGAAAGGTGTCGTGTAAGCTATCTAAAGCCATGCTTGGCTGGACAAACCCATCTCTTCTAACGATCCCCTAAATTCAGTCAGTCGCAGAATGAACACCACTGCGTCCCAGGAAACTTTTTCTCCTCCTCGGTAAAGATGGCGAAGGGATCAAGAAGAGAGTGCAGCTACTCTGCAATCTAAAAAAATGTCTATCTCATTTCATTCCTGAGCCCAGACGAATCTAACCGTGTCACCGAAGGACAAATAGGCTGCAATCTTATCTCTGGGACGTTTGCCGGAGAGGAATTAACGATCAAATGCTGTCGTGGGAGAACGCTAACCCACCTGGGGACATGTTTCGCCTGAGCGGCCTGCTTAGTTAAACATCAATATTGATGCAGAAGGAGATATATTATTACCTGACATACGGAGTCAGTGCGGAGGGCGCTCCGGCTCAATTACACCTGACGCCGGCGGGGGACGCTACACTATTTCCTGCGGAGCCGCCGAGTCTGTCGCCGATAAAATCAACGTTTTGCCCCATCGCCAAACAAAACCTCTGTTTGCAGCTTGGGGTGTTTCCATGGATATTAATCTTGCTACTGATACACGTATATATTTTTTTATTCCATGCAAACTATTTATGCATATCTGTAATTATTCACTTATGTCAGAACTGGAATTACAATTGATTCTTAGTCATCTGAGAAGATGAATATCTCCAGTCAAATTGTATATTTCTACAATGTTGCTTACAGCCTTAAGGGATATCTAGGAAATCTGATTGAATGCTTTAATGGTTTGGCCGATATCACCAAGTGAACTGGATATATCTACACTGAACTGTAGTCTGGTGACTTGAAGATACCTGCAGTTATAAGATTGTAAACTCCTAAGGTCATGTGTTATCAGTTGGAGTAGTTTGCGGTTTCTTAATATAGTTGCGAGCCCTTGGCCTAAATGGGTTAAAGGAGTTTGGGGATTTCGAGTTAAGTGCAATGAGCCCACGCATCTGCTCTGTACCTTTATCAAGGATACATATTTAAGTCTATGTGTAATTTCCACACAGTGCCTTAGGCGATTGCCACTGTAACCCCAAGAAATGGATTTTTAAAAATTGTTATTATTTGAGATTGTTATTTGACTGAGGCTATGGAGAGTGAATGTGCAAAAACTGATGCTGACTCATCTGTGTTATGGGGGCGTTTCTGTTTATTTTGATATTTGTTTTGTGCTTTTGGGCACACAATTTTTTTTTTCCTCTTGTGAATTCAGCCTATTTGTCTCACAATGCTAGCAGGCGTGACTATGTAGCAGTGATAGTGATGATTCAGGTTGTGTGCTCTGGGAATCTTTTGTGCAAACAAGTTCCCAGTCTTGATTTTTGACAAGTTCTGGTTTTTTAGAAATCTTTTCATGTAATTCACACGTTTCCACTTCTGCGTCAGTTTTTTGTGCATCAGTTGGAAACTCCCAACAGGCTATCCTGTCATTTTTTGCAGTATAGCATGTGACTGGCAGCGACATGCTGTTAATCCTCCTGTGTTCTTCCTCTCCATTCAATAACTGTCAGTGTCACCTGATAACGGCTGGCTTCCCTCATGGGACTGGACACACCCTCTGACGCACCGCACTGCCTGAATTAGACATACGCTAAGTTCAAACCGAAGTCCGCGCTTTTTGCAGATGTAACTCTGGCGGGTTCTTTGCTGTAGATTTGTATTTTTGTTGTGTGGTCCGTGAGACTGCCAAGAAGAACTCCAATTAAATACTTTGTGAGTTGTAATTTCTGCCTGCACTCCTATTTTGATTGGGCTGAGCTGTGCTAGTGGAATCCCATTAATTAACTGGGCGCTGGAAGGATAACAAGGTAATGCTTTGAACGTATTGCGGCAGTACCCTGAAAAAATTAGGTTCAGCAGTAAAACTGAGTAATGGTGCTGGCATTAATCAGAGTTGTGACTGGGCTAATGTTGATGCTCTGCTTTTATATGAGCCCACCAAGCACTTCAGAAGTAGAAATTGACACTTTCAAACACACCTATTACTGAAAAGCATATGCTAGGATGTCCTTTTGATTGACCGACTGTAATATTCCCCAGGGTTGCCTCGAGTCTGTCTGGTGTGACCTCCACAGGCTGCACGGGCGGTGGATCGCCACAACTATTCCTGAATGGGCCTCAGGTGTTCTAGAATAAACATCAAGGACAATACTGTATGTGCCGCTGTTCTTGCTTGATACTCAGCAGCAACTGCCAACTGCAGATTGCTAAGTCTGCTCTGTCTTGGGATGGGTGCACATTATGCTGCAGGGGCCCCCCTTCCTGTGTCAGTATTCATCTCCCAGCCGGGCAGCTCAACAGGGAGGTAGAGCCGACAAATTGGGGGCAATGACTTCGGTAGCACTGTGGGATGTAACACTTAAGTTTTACTCATTTAACTTGGACTGGATCAAAGTGCGATATATATCTGTTGCCCGCAGTGACAGCAATGTGTGCACTCAACCGTCGAATGAATGTTCCGAAAATTTTGTTGAGGTCCAGCTCGATGAACGGTGGCGTGCTCGAAGTGCTCTTGTCTGTCAGTGAGCCGTGTTCTGTCTTTGGTCTCGTTT
This sequence comes from Gymnothorax javanicus, assembly GCA_029692085.1. Taxonomy (NCBI): domain Eukaryota; kingdom Metazoa; phylum Chordata; class Actinopteri; order Anguilliformes; family Muraenidae; genus Gymnothorax; species Gymnothorax javanicus. The sequence goes on along the minus strand of CM056199.1, from coordinate 114,885,055 downwards.
TGTAAATGGGGACATCATTTCTTGATGGCGGAAATTGCTTTTTCTTTTTTGTTTCTTTCTCTTTAACCTGGGTCTGCGGCTCTTGAATTTGGAGCATCCTGGAAAGGCTGCCCTCGGCAAGGCTAGGAAAAAAAATGCTCACGCTCACCTAGCCTCGTTTCTCTTGAAGCAGTCGCTCTTTAATTACCTGGACTTCAGCCAGACCACTTATTCTTCCAGATTCACATGGGGCTGATTGATGACATCTGGATAGGATTAGGGGCGAGCAGTCCTTCCCAGGAAGAGCGCTGCAAATCACAATGGAAAACACCACGGAGCAGACACTAGCTACATGGAGATTGGCTACAAATCTCTCACCAGAAGAATAAATAAATAACACAAGTGTTTCCTGGTGCTAACTTGTTGGCTTGTCACCGCTGCTAATTTACTGACAAAAGAAATGACTCAGTCATCAGTCAAAACGTCATGGGTGGAAACTGTTGAGGGACCTTGGGAATTACTGTTGCCTTGTCAGGGTTGTAAAATGCTGTTTTCATATAGCAGCGATGTGCGGATGAGTCGAAGAGAGAGGAATTCGAGCGGGGAATGTCTGCGTTTCAATTGGATTTCTGTGCAGCTTGTCCTTTTTGCATTGCCCGTGGCCAAAAGCTGGTGCTCCGGCTTGTACATAGGATATGTCCCCCCGAAATGTTGAGAAACAGTCTACAAATTGGATTCCCGCCATCAGTGAGGCAGTGGACAGTGGTGTCGGCTGCTGAAATGGGCTCTGACACAGAGAAGAGGGCAATGCTCTGTGGCCCATTTTTTCATATCCGGTGGAATGGATGTGGACAGGTACTTTCTGCAATGTGTGGCCTCGGCCTTCTGGTTACCACAACGCTCTGCCAGAGCCGAGCGAATGTACTGTAACTCAAACCCAGCGGCTCCGGCTGGCCACCTCGCAATGGCCTATCGCTCGCCGCTGGATATTTGCAACAAGCGGGCGGTGATTTTTTGACATTTTTACACTGTTCCCGCGCTAGCGAAAATTGCTTCATTGTGCCAGACCGAATAGTAGTACAGGCTGCGCAAATAAGGTCTGTTCTCTGTGATGATTGATCAATTCATTGTTGTCGGCTTAAAAAAATGAAACCTGATTGCAGATTACAGACGTGCATCCAGCCGAAACGTGTCTTCGGCTCACTAGCAGCAGAGTGATTGCGGGGACCCAGTGTGGCGCCCGATTTACTCTATTACCATTTTCTTGGTTTTTAAAAGAAAGCTATTTTTGACAAGGGGCATTAAGAATGTTTTTTTTTTTTCCCAACGGCAATCCTTGCAAACACAGTGATTGCTATTCTAGCAGACGGACTGGAATGAAGCACGTGCAGTGTAGCCCTGGGATTTCAGACATGAAGCTGGTAGCAAGTGATATTAATGTTGTTTTGTTTTCAAAACGCTATGGGAAGGATCGCCACATCGAATCCCTCCCCCGTAATCTGACGTGAATAGCCTACTAAATACCTCTTTTCAAAATAATTTAAGAAAAAATACTTCTATGTTTTATTGTGTGATTTTTTTTTGAACCATCCACCTGGACCATCACTATTCGCTTTCCAGAATTTAAGCGACCGAGCGGAAGCCAGTGGCTGCTGGTGATTTGATTGGTTCGTGGGCTGTGTCCGGGGACCAGACTTTCCATCGATTCGGTCCGGGGCCTAAATCCTGACTGAGCAGTTATTGCTTTGACGGTTCACAAATCAAACAAAGAACAATTTATGATGTCTAGGAGCAATTTATTTTATCCATGCGAGAACATTTTATTTATACTATTTATGTTATGTGCTGGAACCTTTTCCGATCATTCCTTATGGATTTTAAAATGTCTGGATTTCCATGCATTCATTCTGTTGAGTGTTAAATTGAGAGTGTTTTCCTTTGGAAAATTCTGCTCCTTTGCATGACAAGGGACCTTCGGAGCTGTGGAAAACTGATACCCAGGCAAATGGTGACATCATGCTCTTTTCTGTGCATGCAAAGCCCTGTCGTAAGTTGAACCAGCCAGCTTTCTGCGATTCCCTGGTGGCCTTTTTCAGGGCTTGCTCGGAAAATCTCGATATGAACCTGACCCCTGAGTCCTCTCTCTACCTGAGCTTGGTTTTACCCAAGCTTCAGTTTGAGGCTCTCTGTCATTTTAAGTTCTTTTGCAAAGCGCCTGAACTATGGTGACTTTCCTGTCCTCGAATAAATATCTTCCTTGTACTGATGGGCTGATAATCCAGTGAAGTTCAGGTCAGGTATGGAAAGACCTAAATTTGTGTTACTGGTTTTTATGGAGAGGCTTGTATAGCCACCTCCCATTAGATACAAACAAACTGAATTACTAATGGGGACTTTCATTGTGCTTGTGGCAAACTGCTGTCGTCTGGGCCTGCAGACCTCAGTCCTCACATTTGGTTTTTTTTTTGGGGATATCCCTCCTTTCGACCCAACCTGTGCACTGCTGAACGGTTTTGTCCACCGCTACATGCGTGCTCTCATCGACTCAGCAGCAGAATGCTCGTGATTCTCGCCACTTGCGTGACGACTGGCCGCCACTTTTCTTTCACCATGTAATCACATCGCCAATCACACATTGCCTATATTGTCAGAGGATAAAGCAGTCAGATAAAGAAGCCAACAGATTTTCGGAGTTCCTTAGTCTGAGATAAACTGCGGCTCCACCAAACACACTTTTTTTCTGAAATAAATTTGTTATTATATTTTGTGGTCAGTCATTCTGAGAGCTGGGACAAGGGAGCCTTCTGAGCTCAAAAAGATAGCCGAAATGCGTTTATGCACAGTTGCAGCGGCCAGCTAGTTTAGCTAAATAACAAGATTCAGAGTTGGCAACAAAAGTATTGCTAATCACTTTCTTCCCCACTGTAAGTAACTGCCTAGTTATCTATTTAACCACGGAAAGCAAAGAGTGCCGTGATACAACACAGACAAGACGTACAATTAAATATTATAAAGGCTTTTTTTTTTAAGCTAACATAGACACTCACTCACATCTGGTCTGAGGATGATGTGACATCATAATGTGAAGCAACTGTTTGATATGAGATTATATATCCAGCATATGGGGAATCATTGGCCATACTCTATATAATGCTGTTCAGAGCCGTATTCACAAAGAACCTTACCTCAAGCGATACGTGTACTCCAAAGTGGTGCCAAAAGTTCCTAAAAGTTATATCTTTAGAGCAATTCATGAAGAACAACTCTTACTGACTTGGATAAACTCTGACATGAAGTGTTGGTGGTGGCGTTGTCCTCACGGCAAAGGATCACATTGTGTTTCATAAACGCGCTTATCCATTATTCCAACAGTGAATGGTTGTTGGGGGCCCAATCTAAGTCTGTTCCTGGCAAGCACCTGTCAAACCCAGATCCATCGTAAGAAAGATTCTGGAATATCAGAGTTTCCTATTGAAATTAATAGTTTTCTCAAAATATTTGGCTTTTTTAAAACAACAAATACAATTGATTTGTAAAGTTAAAATTATAGACATTTGCACTCTCGTGAAATGAAGCATGCTTTCACGTAGTAAGTCAATTAGTGTAGGCCTAGTTGTGGCCTCCATAAACCCCCCAAATTGAGCTTTTTGAGTGGAATTACCATGGCAGATTTTGATAGCCAACCAAAAAAGTGATAGGATAGTGAACCAGATGCAGGAACTACTTGGTGCCACCCAATGAGAGGAAAAGGTAAAAAATTTGATCAGGCATTACATTGCAGGTAAAACTAGAAAGGCAGTCGGAAAAGCACATACCTCCACCAAGCCATATGTCAGCATTATTGGTTCTTCTGGATCTAGAAATCAGAATTTGCTCCAGTTAACTTCCAAAATTGAATCAACTCATCCTTGGACTACCAACTACCATCCTACCAAATTTCGTGCCAATCCGTTCATAACTTTTTAAGTTGTCCTGTTAACAGACAGACAAAGAAACAAATGAAAGGTTGTTCTTAGAATGATGACTTGCCGAAATCAAAATTTAAAAAGGTGAAAAGATATATCTTATTGTCAAAAGAACAGAATCAGAAAAATTCCTTTTGGCAAAAGTCAAAAAAATTATGTCATGTTGTGACATCATTTTCACGTACTTACATACGTCAGAGTGACGTCATCGTGACCCCTAACGCTAGAAATGCATTGCGTTGACAAAAAGAATGGCGTTTGTTTCAAGTCTATAGCTCAATTAGAAATGAAGTTTTTGATCAAAATTTGTTTTTGACCTTTTGTGTGACCTTGACCTTTGACATTGAAACTTAAAAAAGTATAGGTCTGTGGCGAGTAACCTATGATAACATGTCTCCAAGTTTTGTTAAGATTGGTGCAGGATAAATGGCAAAAGGGTGTGTAACTGACAAACTGACAGACAAACAGACATCTAACGCTACCGACTGATACACTTGCTGATTTTGACAAGTAACAAACAGGGTGAAATATAACCCCCATTGCGGAGGTTAAAGGATATGAGAAATGATGTATGTCTCCACATGCCTCCTTTTCACTGCTTAGACGACTCAGCGATGAGTGCGACAGGTAGTGGTATTCCCTGCAGTCGCAGGCAAGGGTAGAAACTGCAGAATACAAGAGGCAAGTTTCTTCCACGGGAAGGTTTCACAACTTCCTACTAGTTCTAAATGTATTTTTTATTATGAAGAATGTTAAGAAATAAATATAACCCATAAACATAATCATGGGTAAAAATAAATGTCCTGTATCCTTTTCTTTTAAACAAGTAGATTTCTCAACATAAAGCTCTGCACCAAAGCCTCTTTCACCGATCGCCTGCATGTTGTGAAGTGTGCTGGCTGGGGTACTCTGATATTAGCAAACGGGGCTGGAGCATTGACTGTCCAATCGCAACTTGCCCGTGAGCTTGATAATTCAGTGATTCTCATTTGAGATTTTATCAATGCTGTAACTCACAGTTACGAGTCCATTTCCAGATAAGTTGGGACGTTGTGTAAAATGTAAATAAAAACAGAATGCAATGGTTCGTAAATCATTTAAACCCTCTAGTTAATTAAAAATAGTACAAAGACAACATATCAGTTGATTGAACTGGTAAATTTTATTGTTTTTTTTTTTTTTTTAAAATAAGTGCTCATTTTGAATTTGATGCCAGCAGCACGTTTCAAAAGAGTTGGAATCAGGGCAACAAAAGACTGAAAAAGTACGGTGCAAATAAAGTACACCTGGTGGAACATCTCACAGCTAATTAGGTCTATGAGCATCAAGTTGGTGACATGATTGGGTGTAAAAAGAGCATCTCAGCGAGGCTGAATCTTTCTGTACTAAAGATGGCGAGGACTTCACAGCTCTGTGAAAGACAGCATGGGGAAACTAGTTCAACAATTTAAGAATAATGTTTCTCAATGTAAATTTGCGAGGAATTTGTGGATGTGATCATTTACAGTATTTAATCTCTGTTCACAGGGGACAAGGCAGAAAACCAATATTGAATGGCCGTGATTTTCAGGCCCTCAGGCAGCACTGCATTAAAAATAGACAGGATTTTGAAGTGGAAATCACTGCATGGTCTCGGGAAAACCTCTGAAAAACCATTGCCTGTGAACAGTTTCTAACTGCATCAACAAGTTCATGTTAAAACCATGTAAAGATAAAACCGAACATAAACAAGATACCGAAATACGGCTGCCTTCTCTGTGGCTGAGCTCTTAAGTTGAGGACTGAGAGGAAGTGGAAAACTGACCTGTGGTCTGACTATTCAAAAAGTGAATTTTTTTTGGAAATCATGGACGCTGCCTCCTCTGGGCTAAAGAACAGAGGAACCGTCCAGATTGTTATCACTGCACAGTAAAAAGCCGGCATCCATGATGGTATGGGTGTATATTAGTACACATGGCATGATTAACTTCCACATCTATGAAGACTCCATTAATGCTGAACAATATATACAGGCATTGGAGCATCATATGCTGCCATCCAGGCAGTGTCTTTTTATTGCAGCACAACAATGCCAAACCACATTCTGCTTGCATTAAAGGCTGTATCAGCGATATGACGTCACTATTGTTGACAGCTGAAACACAACAGAGCCGCTCGCCCCTCCCCTTCAGAAGCTTGGAACATGAACGCGCTTTTCTTAAGTGAAACTTTGCGTCTTTGCATTGACTTTGAATGTAATCTGTCGCACGAAAAATTCGTTTCGCGTCCGGGTGAAATCAGCTTAAGAATGGCTCACTCAGCTGGGAAAATGGCCGTGTACAGCTCGTTGTGAAAAACGCCTGGTCGCAACAATGACGACCATTGCCAGACGATAAATTTACACCATTAGTGCTAGCTACAACAAGGTATCTGACAAGTATCTTAGCTCGGCATTACAAAATGAGTATTAACAACGTCACATAGATCACCACTTTTAGCTAAACTTATCACGCGGTTATACATTCATCGCCGAATTTCAACTCTGTGTACTAACCAGAGAAAAAATGTTATTACACGAACACAGACTCTGGTTTGATCAGACAGAATTAGCAAACTCACTAGCTTGCCAACCGAGAGTTAGCAAAGGTTGCTAACTCGCTCCAAAGAGGAAATATCGATCTCTCTACTGTTTGATTCACTCTGACCAGCATGATCTATGCAAGATAGCCTTACAAAAACAATACACGAGCTTCCCTCAATTTTGCTTGGGATGACAATTTACAATTCACATCCAACCGAGTTAGCACCAGCTCTTCTGACCTCAAGTAGAAACAAGGCGACCTGGGCGTCAGAATTAAAACCATTCAACTCCCGGAATTGGTATGTTAGTATGCTTTCCCATATGTTTATTTGGGACTTTGCATAGCTGCGATCGCGTTCCTTTTTCCTCGACATGCACTCGTTCGAGCGTCTCTTTTTCGGTTCAGCTTCCACCATGCTTCACATGAGTGCCACTGCCAGTTTCGTTGCTCAGTCCCACCCACTTGTCGTGCATGAGCTCGGAACTGGCGCAGAAGACCCATCCCTGCCCTCCGATTCTTTGAACACTTTTGTTGATGTTTGGGGACGCGGGTAGGTCCACATGAGTTTGTGTATCTTTCTCAGTGTCTACCTGGCTGCAGGTGGCCTACAGAGACCGGAGTTTTTCACCGCCCACTCATGAGAGGAGCTGCTAACAGTTCGTGAGGAAAAATCTCCTGTTTGTGACAAATTATATTTTGGCTCAGAATCGCTGATACAACCTTTAAAACAAAATAGCTCCAAAGTAAAGGAGTCCTGCTATGAAGTTGGCTGCCTGCAGCCCAGACCTGCCAACCTCTGGAAACATTTGGCGCATTCTGAGACAAAAAAATATGAAAAAGGAGGTCCTGTTGAGCGGCTGAATTCCAGTATCAGGCAAGAGGGAGAAAATATTTTGCTATCACAACTACAGTAGTTGGTCTCCTCAGTTCTCAAATGCTTACTGAGTGTTGTGAAAAGAAGAGGTGATGCACCCAGGGCCCCAGACTAACTTTTTTTTACTAGGAGCACTGTAGCCCGTTCCCGAAAATTTCAGGAGCACAAGCAGAAAATTTAGGGGCGTGCCTTGAATCGGCCTGATACGCAATTATTCACATTTTCGCCCATTTTAACTGTATTACTGATAAATGATTTGGTAATAAATAGACAACTTACAGAAATTACAAAGTGCCGTTTTATTTTAAGTTCAGAATGTCTCAAATTCAACAAATGTACTTTCATATATGTATACAAAGCATGGAAACAAAGTATGTGGTCAGTACCCTTCCTAACCTACCTAAACAAAACTAAACATATACATATACCCTGCAGTTGACTAATCACAACTAATCTCTCACTCCCAGGCCCTCCCCCTCTCACACACATTGGCCTACGGGGACGATTAGCGTTTTCGTTGCTTTTGCTGTAGTGCAGTGTCACATGGTAGCAACAGCCCTTGGATGGGTGCAAAGAATAATGCAGAAGGGTGCCCATTAGCTTATTCAGTGTTGTTATTCCTTTCAGAGGAGCCGCAGTGAAATTGCAGTCAGATCTGGACACACTCTTCAGATTATATAGCCACCTTGCTAGCTAGCTAATGTTGGTTACAGAAAATCTTTGTAAATTATCGTCATATTTAAGTGATGTCATTTGGTTTATGTCCTATCTTCACTAGCCAGCTGTAACATTTGAGCTTGCAAGCTAACGTCCCAAAAATTTGAGAGTACTGTTGGGACGCACAAAATGATTTAGATACAGCACCACTGGGAACTCTAAACATTGAAAGCACAAGAGCAAGGGGGTATATGAAGAATGGAAGTTGCGATGTTTTGGAGAGTTTCCTCGCATGCGGCATTCAACATTGCAAGCGGTTATATTAACAGCCAACATGGGCCATCTCCATGGTGATCATCAGGCCATGATGTCACACTAATCGTCCCGACGCTGGCAGACTCACTCTCCTCCCCCACCCCCTCATGTTAAAAAACGAAAGTCTGCAAATTTGCAGGTCGCACGCGTGCCAGTAGTTTTAAAAAATACTCTCTCTGTCTCAAAAAATTTGGTTGCAGTCCGGAGTCTTGAATGCAACATGGTGGTTAGCATGCCCCATCCCAACTTTTTTGAAATATGTTGCTTGCGTCAAATTCTCAATGGGATATTTTTCAAAAAAACAGTTAAATGTCTCTCTTTTTGCTGTTTTCCCATTAAATGTAAGGTTTAAATGGTTTGCAAATCATTACTTTGTTTTCAATTGCATTTTACAGAACTTTTTTAGAAACTCGGTTGTACAAAATAGAGATCAGCACAAGCATTCATTAGCCTGTGCATTTATTTACATGTGGAAATTTATCATCATTATCAGCACTATTATAGGCTATCTCTGCGACTGAGGTGTCTCTGCTTTCAGCTCGTGGTATCATAATGTTTTTCACCCAATGACAAAGCTGGTTCTTGGTGGCATCCATTAGGAGTTTTTGTAAGTTGCTCTCACTTATGTAGAAGTCCTCTTGACAACTCATCACAACTCTCTAACTTGGAAGCTGCTTTTCGCTCTGAAAGTCTCTGTGAATTACTTTTAGTGAAAAAGAAATTTCAGGAGTCCTAATGTTTGGAGTGACACACCAACTTTGTTGGGATTTTCTCAACAAGTGGCCTCTTAAGAGCTACTTTGGGGCTAAGGATTATTTGTGAATACGGCCCCTTTGTTTTCGTTATAATTTTTTAAGTCATACGTAAGTGTTCCTCTAACTTAGCCATTTGTGGCGGTGTAAGCTGGGAGTGTGTGAAGGAAGTCAGGAACGAAATATGGTAAAACTGTGGAACAGATTGGGACATATGTCTGAAGACAGACTCGCTAAGAAAATATTTGGTTTGTTTGAATCATGTCATTTCTCTTGGGCTGAAGAGGTGTTAGGCATTTTGACTGATGTTGCTGGAATTCTTTTTTTTACGGAAGAGATAGCAATGATGTGTTAAGATTGTAACGTGTTGCATTTCGACAAATTCAAGTCCCCTTGGACTGTAGAGATCAGAGTAAAACCGCGGTATGCAGCCGTAAAAAGTATGAATATCCATCATGGCCCAGTGGTGCCCGGAAATTTGGCTAAGAGTGAAAGATTAGTGTGGGTATGGTTTAAATTAGTTCGATTGTGGCCTCTCTATTTATAGAGATGGGTTTTGTTCAGTGATGTAGTTCAGTGATATTCACTGATGATGGTGCATGCACGCATAAACCGGGAGAGAGGGGGAGATGGAGAATGAGATGCGTTTCACGTTTCAAACTCTGTGATAAGTTAATATATTGTAATCTATTTCAGTGCAAAGATGAAGAAAAACCTGAGCTACTATTTAGAAAGTATGATTTTGACATTTGTCTGTAAGGCGGAAATCTTTGCTCAGAATGAAGTGGTAATTGGATGCTGAAGGTTCTCTTGGGTCTGGGAATGATGGCAGTTCTGATAGACTGTAGAGCAACTGTGTTGCATGTTTTCTCAGTCACATTTTGTGTTTTTGTGAGACACATTATATTGTTTAATCGTTATTTTTCATGTCTCTCATGGGATAGGTAACGCTGTGCGCATGATGCTATTATGGGCTGAATTCACTCATTCACACATAGTTTCTCTGACTGTCTATTTTGTGCATGGATATACAATATAAAAAATGACATTTAGTCGTTTGAAATGAGGTGCTATGTCTTGATTTCTCCCGATTTCTCTCATGTATACAATATAAAGGTGTACAGTATATAAGCATAAATATAAAATAATCTTGGACAGGGTGCAATTTAAGCACTCAAAAGTGTGAATTGAGCGCTCAAATTTAGCATATAGCTGCGGTGCTGTGGTTTTTTTTTTTTTTGCAGGATTTGTTTGAAAATCTCAGTATGAACTTGAGCCCTGTACCTTCGCTCCGCCTCAGCTTGGTTGCAGCTGAGCCTCAGATTGAAGGTGTGAAACATTTTTGGTTCCTTAGCGAAGCGTATTAACTATGGTGATGTTTATAGTGAGGGAATTTGAGCGTAGGTGTGTGTTTACGTGCCTGTAAGTTCATATATGCCAAAGAAAGCAGCGCAGTGTGTTAGGCTTTTTCAGATCAGTGGAGCGCTTGTCCCCATAAGGCTGAGGTGCACTGGGAAGAACTTTCCGAAATGTCAACATGCAAAATAGGGCCTGTAATCTGCGCGGCGAGAAAAGCAGAGGACGTAAAATGAGGACGCGCTGTGAACGCCGTTGAATGGCTCCGGGTTCGCTCTCCTCGACTCCATCTCACACACCGCCACCCCTCACCCCGCCGGAGAGGCTTTTACGCGGTATTATGGTCTCCACTTCACAGCCTCCGCGAGGTTATAGAGGCAGCTGTCGTTACGGGACTCGTATTAACACCACGTGCAGAGGCCTCGCCTTGCCTTGCCGTCCTTGCTTGTTGCTAGGCAACAGTGGAAGAGAAAATGGCAGGGGAGAACAGAAAGGTCTCCTCTAAAGAGAATGGCCAATCAGAGCCGGAATCAGTCAAACTGCTTAACAGAGAAATCTTCTCTGTGACTTCAGTGGAGCAGGAGGGCATGAGAGGGAGGAGGTGTGAGCAAGTCTCATTGTCCTTTTTTGATATGTTTGCGTTATGTATACGTCTAAAATACGACACTGAACTCATATCGTGGTGCCATTTAAGGAGAATTCCTTGATGAATAACTATCCTCATATTTTAACAGAGTAGCTGGGTTTAAGAAAGAATGAATGTTCAATTGTAGAACAAGAAGTGTAAATATGGCTAACAGCCAGTCAATGAAAAGTTTTTGGTGCCATCAGCATCAAGGTGGGCACTCATCTGAGACCGAAATTCTGGCCCTGTGCCTCTGTGTAGTGAACCTGTTGAGTGGCTCTATGTACTTTGATACTGTCCACAGTACTGTTTTTGAGATTGAACTGTGCCAGGAATCAAAAAAGCGGGAAAATCCAGTATAACCTCTCATCTGGGTTTCACCAAATGCTAGAACTTGAGTGTTAGACTTGCTGACTTCCCATGGTTTAGAGCTGTGCAAACAACAGCAGCCACAAACAACAAACAACAAAGTCATATGTTATGAAGGTGAAATATACTCTCCCTTGTAGCAGTGAAACACTTCAAAGAGGTACTTCACTACTCCTGTTACAAATATTTTGAAGCCTGTGCAGTGGCTGGCTGTCAGGAACGTTCAGGTTGTGCTAAGAAACCTCACCACCATCCCCCAATTTCGCATACCTCTAAAAATGTCTTTGCTAAATTAAATTGTTATTTGAATCCTCAGTTTGTCAGTTATGTCTGTCTGTCTTTAGTGCAGTAAATGTATCCCTCAACCTCCTGGTACAAACTTCTAACTTGCTGATAATCTAATCTCTGTAATAAATTTTACTTAATAATTATAGCAAAAAAATGCAGTGCGATTAATACATTGAGGGTATGAAATATACGGCTTCAGTTAGTAACTCAATTATTTAAGACTGCAAATTATCCAATTCAGTTCCAGCAAGTCACTCTGGTACTAATTTGTTAAATGAGTGTTTCTGTGATTAAATCATGGGTTTAAATACAGTAACTAAATCAAACAAGGAGGGTAATTTTAAGAAGTACTATTTGATTAAATAGTGCGCGAGAAGAGTGTTCAATCCCAGGCATTTAGTAAATCATCTGGACGTCTCGCTGAAGAATCGCTGGCCTTGCCACGATGGGAAAAGTCTGTTATGTAGCAGCTGACTCCCCACCATTTTGCTGCAGTTGCCGGCTCAGCAGGCTGGTTCATGGGTCTGTACTTTTGACGCGATCCCTTCGACTCGGTTCCCAGCAGTGCTTGGCCTTTCAGTAGCTGAGAGAGCAGCCTCAGCGCTAAGTCTTGCTTGCGCCTGGTGCTGTACTGACCGTAAACACCATCACAAAACCCGTCTGTCAGAAACCGTCTCTGTTAGCTGAGTGTTTACAGGTGCAGTCCTCTGAGAATGTGGCTTGAGCTCCATGAACGTTACACTGACCATCTTTGCTCTTTTCTTTTTCTCTTCCATGCTGCCCGGTCTGCCCCTCTTCATCATCCCTCGTTACCCCAGGTGAGAGAGCTTTAACACTTTACTTCATTCTTCAGATGAGCACTCGCACTCTATTACTCACTGTTACTCAGCACTGTGCCTGTGTGTGCAGCTTCAGGTGTTCCTACTCAGCTGTCTCCTCCAACATGCGCTTTTGTCTTGTTTTATTCATTCAGTTAGTAGTCGTGTTGTGTCTTTGGCACTGTTCTGGCATTCTGCTCGAGGCTTCTACGATCTCTCCAGGTGATATAATTCCGACATGCCTCGGAGTGAAATGGTGCCACTCGTAAGTGTTTGACACCGTAGACCTGGAGCAGGTTGTTGTGATATTCAGCTACATTTGTTATGCTGAAGCTCCGAAGATTGCCTGTCATTAAGCAGCCATTTGCGTCCTGATTTGGCCGTAGCTCAGTGCATGATAATGGTCCTGGCTGGTTTCCTTCTTGTCATAGTTAAGGGCGTACTTTGGGTTGTTGGAAGTAAGCGGTAAAAATCTTTCTGCGGTTGCATAAATCATTTTGAGCTCATTGTTATGTGTGTAATTTGTCTGATTTTGGACTACCTGTGACTATAAATGAGATCTTGGCACTGAGTGCTTTTTATGATATCAGTGTTCTGTTGGAACAAGAGGTACCAATTCACATTCGCTATTCTCAGTAATATTAGCACATGGGTAATGCAGTGCACTTTGAAGAGAACCAAAATTACAAAATTAGGTTACCCTATTTTCACACCAAAAACTACAAAAAATATGGGCCAAGATTGCAGCACCAGTTTTGCTGCCACCACGACTGTAATGGCTGTACTCTCGTATTTAACATGTTTATGTGTGATGACTAGCCTAAATTTTTCAGCACTTCTGCAGATCACAAGCGATGAGCTGACTGAAAACTATTCTTTGAGAAACGAGATTAAAAACTACGTGCTGGAATACCTGTGTAGTCGAGGGAAAGGCGCAAAACAGGCTTTTGAAACAACTCGAAACATTCATGTTAGGCTGAGCATAAACTTATTTTTCTGAAATAAGAATAAATAGAAGAAAGAGGCGGAGGCACATGGTCTTCCAGTGTGTGGTTTAAACAAGAACGTCTGGAGCTGAGGGCTTTAGTACAGCAGAAATGTTCTCAGACTTTGACAAGTACGTGACCCAAAAATAAATCGCAAGCATGGCTGGATATGATCAAAGCACGATGCCGTAAAAGCCACAGAAGCTGCCGGGCGCTAGCGAGGCCTGTGTGCCTGCTCTTGTGTTTTTTTTTTGTTTTTTTGCGGTCCACAATGTAACGGGGCCAACTTGAATGTGGTAGGCCAGGCTTGGGAATGTCGTTTTATCTTCCCCATCAGTTAATTAGGACTACTGAGCTGAAGGCCAGAACTGCTCATGAAGTTTATACTGGAGCTCCCAGCGCACAGTGAACAAACAAGAAAAGAGGATTCATACACACACACACACACACACACACACACACACACGCACGCACACACTCACAATTGCCCCATATCCTGAGTCTCACCATCTTTGGGCAATGCTTCCGTCAACCTTTAACCGCTGAGACCTTTTGACCCACGCTTGCGGAATTGCTTGGTCAGGCTCTTTGAAAATGTAATGCTTAAGTAAATGACTGTATCTAAAGCAATACATCATTCAGGTGAGGAATCAACATTAGCTCACTGCATGAAATGCACTGCTCTTTTCCACTGCATACAGTTTAATTTAAAGCATATCTTGTCGGGGAGATACGCAAGTTTTCCATTCGGTGTAGCACACTTGACAGATTGACATACTCTTAAGGCTCAATTGCATGTTGAAAAACATAGAACACAAGGTTGCCCTTGTGACGGATATGCAGAGCCAAACAACTTTACTGTAGGATCAGAAACAACAGTTCTCAGAAGCCCCTTTACAGTTGAGTATAGTAGAGTACATTTTTCGCTTGGTTTGGGACTCAAGTACTCAGGTGCTGGTAACCTCTGAACCTGCCAATCACTTGACTCTTGTGAATAACTACTCAAAATGGAAGGTTAAGATGCTTTTAGGAACCTGGTTGGCTACTCGATTGAGTTCCTCACAGACACAGTATTGGGGGGAAACAGGCCTTGATAGTCAAGATCTAGATTAATTATTTTTGCAATATTTCTCCAAAGGAGGTCATCACATCCACTGGTGACAGGTGCAAAGATACACTGTTTTTTGTTTTTTGTTTTTTTTTTTTAACGCATTTGGCATCTCCAATTTCACCCGAATCTGGAATGTCCAAACAGCAAACCATGTACACGCATGCTGAATGCGACTCATACTGCCATCTTCGGGTTGAGTGACAAAAGTTTGCGGTTCTCCTCTGAAATGAGTTCTTGTCAACAGTTGCTTCTACACTGGCATGTACAGAATGAGGTTGTGGGAAACCAGAACATGTGCTTGCCTAGAATACAACTGTCGAGAGTCTGATTGGCCAGCAGGAGGCACATAGTGTGAGCAACAAACTGTGCTGACCCAGACCAACTGTATTCCTCCCGTATCCCTGAGCAGCACAAAGCCAAATATGAACTGCACTCACAAGATTGCTTGTTACAGTCAGCACTAGCATGGCTGTATCCTGCCTGATGCTGCGGTGGTCAATCTTGAACGCAAGCGGTGCCTTACCGGAGTGAGCCAATTCAGCAGCCAAAATTTGATGTTTAATCTGAATACACTTTTTCAATATGGGATATGTGTGTGTGTGTGTGTGTGTGTGTGTGTGTGTGTCTCCGCATGGCTTTAGGTGTATAAGATATATGAGGACAAAAATGATTTTTGCTGCCGATCTTTGCTGTGGGTCACCCAGTTTCAGAGCCAGTATTGAAAATGATGTTTTAGAAACAAGTCATGAAATGTTTCTGTCCAGAGCAGAAAACCACCCCCAAGCCAACACACCTGGCTCAAGTTTACATTTAAATTAGGTACAAACTCAAAATGGCCTACATTTAAATATTCTACTGTGGTCTTGATGACCGTCTTGTTCATTCATGCGGTGCTTAATTTCTGGCCAGTCGTCTTTCATTTGCTGCTTATGTGTGGCTGGGGGCGTTAAAGCCATTTTGTGTGAATAGTGGCTCTAGTAACAGTTACAGCGACTCAGTTTAGGCTAGCATGCGCCGTTGTGCCTCATCCTGTAAAAAAAAAAGAAGGCACAGCAAGAAAGAGCAAAATCCATAAAGGAAGGAGGCGGCTGGGATTTCACACAGCCAGAGCGCATATCCTTTTAACCCCCCAATGAAAATAATGAGGTCGGTATTATTATACGGCTGGCCGCAATAGAGAAGTTGGAGGTGGTCGTGGTCTTGAAGTCATACAGTAGGAGCCGATCAAAGAGAGAGCGGCTGATTTGTCGATGAGATGCATCGAAGGCGGGAGCACTTGAGTGGAAATCCCGCCGGTTTCGTCCACAGCCAGACTTCACATGCTGTGCTGCTCGGTGACCAACTGTGAGCTAAAGGTTTCTTGTTTTGTGAAGTATGGTTTTCCCAGCGTACACTTCACTTTCATTTTACATCAGTAAGTTTTACTTTACCCACATGTCATCTCAATATGGGGCAATTTAACATTTTTCTTCCCAAAAAAGTAAGCGTTTGACGTTCTTCCTTTTTGTTATTGAAAGCCAGTCTGGACCCCCTGTGGCATTCTCCTTCTCATGGTATTTTTCAAAGTCCAAGTCAGATTGGGAAACATTTTGAAGACTGGCGAGCCTGTCATATCATTGTCACCACTTTAGGATGACATGCCATTACTGCAGTCTGCAGTCGAGTCATTCTGGGGTGTCGGCAGCACCAAACTGGATTGTTTGATAAGTGATTAGTTCTTTCTTCTGAATTCATGGCCAAAAAAATGTTTTCCCTTTTGCCAACTTTTAAATTAATGAACCATTTCCCTAGTGCCTCTTTGGCAATAGTTGTGTAAATTTCAAATTGGAAGGCTTCGCTAATTTGTTATTCTGAAAGAAAAGGGATATAACAAGGTGCATTTATGTGTGAACCCCCACTGTTAGCTCAAAGGAGTGGAGGCAATTGCAGTCCTCCTTCCAAACACTTGGCAGTACCAGCTGCATCTTATCTCACCGGAGACTGTGGCCGATCTCGCCACATTTGAACCTGTGTACATGCAGATATGTAGGAGTAGGCTGAGGTCATGAAGCTTTTTTTTGACGTGGCTCTCACTGCTCTAAAGTGATGGAATACGGGCACCTAACCGCACCAAGGCCCTGGGTGATGCAATCTCTTCTTTTGCATCACCGGTTGAGGCCGCTGGCAAAATTCACCACTGGCACTGAGTGAAATCAGTTGAAGTTGGTGGGGCTCATTCTTTCACTACAGTTTGGAGTTTTCTTTGTTAAGTGACCATGTTGCAAAATATTTAATGTTTCCTCTTCACCCAAAGTTCATTCTTGCAAATGAAGTTCTAGTCACATTTTTAAGGCAATAGTATGCAATAATTAGTATTTCTTTCTGATTTAGTGCCCCCACAGTTTTAGAGTGCTATTCTCCTTTATGCCACCATCGTAAACACAGATCGTACCTCAGGACTCCTCCTGATGGACAGCTGCACACCTGCATTTGTTGGCAAGCTTACAGATTTGGAAGCAACTATGATGATGTCAGAAGCCAAAGAACCAGGTTAATTGACAAAGTTGAGTAATATTACAGGATTTTGAATAAATATGGCTCTGCTTAGTTTCATTTATTTCGGTATCAGTAATAAACGCTAAAATAGCAACGAGGATAATAAAAAAGGAACAACAGAAAGTTAGTTTTACTTTAGTCTTTATACATTTTTTTCTAAGCGTTGAATATGGACTAAGCGTGTAACCAAATACAGTGTTGTTGGCTACAAGATGTGGAGTACATTGCATATAAAATTTTCAACAGCTAGCCGAGATGGCGGTTTGCTCGGTTTTTCAAGGCTTAATTGGCGTGAGATTTACGAGGACTGAGAAATCTCTTTTGTTTTTGGCGTTGAATTAATTTTTCTGCACGCCAGCTTGAGAGGAAGCTGAGCTTAGATGACTTTTAGCAGCTTGAAAAACTACAAAACTTTGTGAGGAATGTTCCTGGTAAAGTTAAAGCCTACATCTTTCAGTCTTTCATGAGTAACAATGGCAGGTATGTCCACTATGCTGTTTTACTGTCGTAGTTTTCCCTTTAGGCTTGAGGCCGATTGCTAGAGCTGTAACATATAAGATTGTGGGGGGATCCTCACTGGTGCAGAACAGCTAGTCAACTAAATTAAACTTACAAAACTTAGACTCCCCAGTAACAAAGTGATGCGAACTTAGTCTCAAGCTAGCGAACATCGTTAGACAGCAAGAAAACCGAGAGCATTTATTAACAGGACCTATATCCGACAGAGGTTTAGCCGCTAGCTAGTCGAAATGGGCTGACTTGGCTTATGAGCAAAAACTAGCAATTCAACAACTTTCATAACAACCAAACATGGAACAGGTCCAATGACGCATGATATAGCAAGCCAGCTTATATTTCATACTAGTCCAACCTCTGCCTCGATGTCTGTTTTGAGAATGCCAAGCTAGCTTGGTCTCATAGCTAACTGGAGACCCCTAGTTGGTGGTGTGTGTCATAGTGCCATAAAGCATTATGCACTTCTCGCAAGCGATCAGGATGATCAGGTAGAAGTTATGTAGAGCAATAACGGGCTTTTAGAGCGCAGAGTGGGAATGTAAGATGCACCATTCTCCCTATTACAACATCAAAACTACAAAGGGCACGGGGCGCCCCGGTGGCTCATCGGTCTAAGCGCGCGTACCATAAAGGCTGTGTCCTTCCCGCAGCGACCTGGGTTCGATTCTAGCACAGGTCATTTGCTGCATGTCTTCCCCCATTCTTCTCCCCAACTTTCCTGTCTCTCTACACTGTGTAACTGTCAAATAAAGGAAAAATTCCCAAAAAAATAATCTTAAAAAAAAAAAAAAACTACAAAGGGAACTCTGTAGAGCGCATACCTCCGCCACGCCATATGTCAATATTATTGGTTCTGCCGGATCTAGAATCCAGAATATGTTCTGGATCACTTCCAAACTTGAATCAACTCATCCTTGGACTACCACCTACCATCCTACCAAATTTCATGCCAATCTGTTCCTAACTTTTTGAGTTATCCTGTTAACAGATAGACAGACAAACAAACAAACAAACGGGTGAAAACATAATCTCCTTAGAGGAGGTAGTGATGTTCTTTAAGGAAAATTAGTTGCATGATGTTGCTTTTAAAAGCATTTGAAGAAAAATAATGCCACTCTATTTTTGAGTCTCTATCATGTGTTTCAAACCAAGAATTCTGGACAGGGCAATGGAGCAGGCAGCCGGAAACCCATAAGGGTATTTACTGGACTCATCCTAAGGTATCGTAAGCTCCACCACTGATTTACTCTGAGGGAACTTTATGGGTATTCTACGGGCGATGTGCTCATCATATCCAACCCTAAATGCCTTTACGGTTTGCTGAACGTCTGCACAGAGCGCTTACGCAGGTTCTTGAGCGATCCAAAGTTGCTGCATGGTCCAAATGTGCTGTACGATCCAGCCTGGTGGAATAAACGTACTGCTCTCTATAGTCAGGAATAATAAACATGCTGTACTCAGTGACGGCGCCTGAACTGGAAATGGGGGAGGGGGGCACAGACCATCTCTTTATAACACCAATTAGTCCTGGCTGATTTTCCTTTATTGACACGTTTCCAATCATAGCAATAATCCATTGGCAGTTGAAGACACTGCTTCTGTTCCTATGTGATCTAACAGAGATGAAATTATGGGCGAAATTCAGGACAAAACAGTAATTAAAATAATTGACTCTTAAATAGGCCTATGCTTTACGAAAGACAGACAAGCTCTGGAATGATTGTTGTTTTATTTTAGCCGGGAGAACTAGCAACGCCTGATAGTGTGGATTGTTTTTGGAGGGAATGTATTGTTAATTTAGAAAATGATTAAGAAGTCAGGACCATTAATTGTTTTAAAGGGTTATTCTGTGCCCCCCCCCCCCCCGTACTGTCCAATCGGGGGGAATAAACATACTGTGCCATCCAGTTAGGGGAAATAAACATGCTGTCCAGTCAGGCAGCATAAACATACTATGCTCTCTAGACAAGGGGAATAAATATACTGTACCATCCAAGCAGGGGAGATAAACTTACTGTACTTTCTAGTCAAGGAGCGTTAACATGCTGTACCATCCAGTCAGGGGGAATAAACATACTGCATTGCCCTGTCAGGGGGAATAAACATAATGCATTGCCCTGTCAGGGGGAATAAACATAATGCATTGCCCCATCAGGGGGAATAAACATACTGTACCTTCCTGTCAGGGGGAATAAACTTACTGTGCCACTCAGTCAGGGGGAATAAACATACTGTGCTACTCATTCAGGAGGAATAAACATACTGTAACCCTCAGTCAGGGGTAATAAGCATACTATGCCACTCATTTGGGGGGAATAAACAAACAGCGCTGTCCGGCCAGGGGGAATAAGCATTCTGTACCGGCTTGTCATGAGGAATAAACATACTGTACCACTCAGTCAGGGGGAATAAACATACTGTACCACTCAGTCAGGGGGAATAAACAAACTGCACTGTCCCGCCAGGGGGAATAAACAACAAAGTCGCAGTTACTCCGTTAACATCAAGGCGTAGCATGCAGCCAAGGGTGTCGTAGAGGAGATATCTTCAAGGGGGGATGTCAGTGACTGTAGTTATGATGGAGAAATAACGTGTGAGGATAAGAGGGACATGCTCTTTAAATTAGAATGTGGGTGTCCGCAAGTAGGCCTATCTCTTTTGGCCTACAGTACATCTAGTAAGGCTGAGAGTGTGCAATATAAACAGAAAAGACAAATGCAATTGCAAATCATGCGGAGGCAGTAGTTTTGGATACTGGCTGGGTGAATGGAGTTCTCACTGAAAGGTTCCTAGATTTATTCTCGGCCAGCATTTCTAGATTTATTTCCTTGAATTTTGTACCCTTGTGAAAGGCTTAACCTGAATTTCCTCAGTCAACAGCCTGCTGTTTAAATGGACCGTATGTAAAAATGCACTCTGTGTGTAAACCTCTGTGTCTGCTAAATGCATCATAACAAAATGAAATTGTTCAGTCGCTGCTGTAACGTTTGAAGTGTTATTGTTGGTTATTTTGCTCTGTTCATGCATTATTTATGCTTTGTATACCGAGTGCCCCTGACGAATGCGGGCACTCTACACATCTCCATTCACTCCTCAGTGCGCTACAGCACGTGTTCGCTCTACATCGCTGATGGTCTGGGCTTCAGGTGTTT
Organism: Gymnothorax javanicus; assembly: GCA_029692085.1. Classification (NCBI taxonomy): domain Eukaryota; kingdom Metazoa; phylum Chordata; class Actinopteri; order Anguilliformes; family Muraenidae; genus Gymnothorax; species Gymnothorax javanicus. The sequence goes on along the minus strand of CM056199.1, from coordinate 114,864,196 downwards.
TGTTACACGGGCCCACGTTCGTCGCGCGCCAAACCCGCGTACAAACAGCGGTGGCCCTCGCCAGCGCACAAGCTGGCTTCACGTGGTTATTTCTGAGTGCTGTGAATCCAGCTGGCTTTGTGAAATCTGCTCGGCTTCGCCGCCCTGGACGCTGACCGAGGACCATTAGGGGTGATTTAGCACCTGGAGCACCACGGCACGCCTCGGTCTTACAGAGCGAGAGGCTGGGTTTCCTAACTTTGGTGCTGCAGGTTTGATTCCGAGTTGGGACATTGCCATCAGAGTCGTTAAGATTGGAGGGTAGTTAACCCGATTTATGAGGCTAATGTTGCTAATGGGTTGTATAAATGAGTAATGTGTTTGAATTTGTGCCGCGTAATTCACAGTTGATACCGACACCTGCTGAGAAATACTGGAAATAAATAGTAAATAAAATTGGTAGCATGCTCAAGGCCCCGGCTGAACCTCGTGGAAACTCACTGTTCTTTGGAGAGACGAGTCTGCATCACAGTTGCGCACTTTTATGTGTGTGCGGTAGATGCCATTCGTAACTCCTTTGTGTTGGTGCGGTGATTAGGGCAGTGTGATCTCTCCTCAGATAAAGCTCATTCGTTGATTGGATTTTTTAGCTCCCACTGATGCATGCTAAATGTCCTTCTGCGGAGGCCTTGAGAATATGGGGTGGTGTGTGTCCTCGATTTATCCGTATCTGCCATCAGTAAGTCATGTGTGGGTGAACCATTTTATTTTTTTTCGCGTTTGAAGTACGAGTCGGATGGAAAGTGGGTCCGTTTGAAGCGACGCTGCTTTATGAAGCAGAAAAATGCCTAAATTCAGCGAGGGCGTGCTGTTCGATGACGCCGTCGGTTTTGCGGATGAAGCAGTTAACTCGCCCACAGCTGCGGCGACGCCACCGGGCTGCATCTGCAAAAGATCAAAAGCGTATACAACTCCCACGACTTCCCACCTGGGATCCTCTCCCTCTTCGCCCATCAAAGCCCAAGGAATTAAATTTCAGATTAAGCCGCAAAGCAGCGCTAAAGCGGAGCGCGAAGATGCGTAGGCTTTAAAAAGCTCGCCGGGGGCAGGGGGCGCCGAGGTGGCCGCGTGTTATTCTGGGTTTCCGGAGGGAACGGGGGAACTGAGCTTGTTACTCCAACCCACCCAAAACCTGTCCCTGCAGTAAAGCTGGCTGTCTTTATGACTTTCGTAAATGAGTCAGTTAGCTGCGATTAGGGCCTGGTTACGGGCCTTGTAGTGGACCACACAGCTCGGTGTGCTCAACAGCAGCCCAAACTGAGCCAAACTAAATCGTCCCCCTCCTCGTACCTGCGACATGCCAATATGGCAGCCAGCAGATTATACCTCGCCTCTACTTTTCATCTCCCTGCTTCTGCTTTTGCGGGAGGAGCTCTGCCTCGTTAAAGCCACAAGACCGGGTTCAGGTTAAAGGGAAATGGTGTTACCGAGAGTCATGTTGGGTGGTGCACTCTTGAAATGTAGTGTACTGTGTGACATAGTGTATTTTATAATGAGAGTCACTGCAGACAGTGTGCACTGTGTAACAGTATTTTATAATGAGTCACTGCAGACAGTGTGCACTGTGTAACAGTATTTTATAATGAGTCACTGCAGACAGTGTGCACCGTGTAACAGTATTTTATAATGAGAGTCACTGCAGACAGTGTGCACTGTGTAACAGTATTTTATTATGAGTCACTGCAGACAGTGTGCACTGTGTAACAGTATTTTATATTGAGTCACTGCAGACAGTGTGCACTGTGTAACAGTATTTTATATTGAGTTACTGCAGACAGTGTGCACTGTGTAACAGTATTTTATAATGAGAGTCACTGCAGACAGTGTGCACTGTGTAACAGTATTTTATATTGAGTCACTGCAGACAGTGTGCGCTATGTAACAGCATTTTATTTTGAGTCACTGCAGGCAGTGTGCACTGTGTAACAGTATTTTATATTGAGTTACTGCAGACAGTGTGCACTGTGTAACAGTATTTTATAATGAGAGTCACTGCAGACAGTGTGCACTATGTAACAGTATTTTATATTGAGTCACTGCAGGCAGTGTGCACTGTGTAACAGTATTTTATATTGAGTTACTGCAGACAGTGTGCACTGTGTAACAGTATTTTATAATGAGAGTCACTGCAGACAGTGTGCACTGTGTAACAGTATTTTATATTGAGTTACTGCAGACAGTGTGCACTGTGTAACAGTATTTTATAATGAGAGTTACTGCAGGCAGTGTGCACTGCAACAGCATTTTATATTGAGTGTGCAGTATGTAACAGTATTTTATATTGAGTTACTGCAGACAGTGTGCACTGTGTAACAGTATTTTATAATGAGTCACTGCAGACAGTGTGCACTATGTAACAGTATTTTATATTGAGTCACTGCAGGCAGTTGCACTGCAGTATTTTATATTGAGTTACTGCACTGTGTAACAACAGTATTTTATAATGAGAGTTACTGCAGACAGTGTGCACTGTGTAACAGTATTTTATATTGAGTTACTGCAGACAGTGTGCACTGTGTAACAGTATTTTATAATGAGAGTTACTGCAGACAGTGTGCACTGTATAACAGTATTTTATAATGAGAGTCACTGCAGGCAGTGTGCACTGTGTAACAGTATTTTATATTGAGAGTCACTGCAGACAGTGTGCACTATGTAACAGTATTTTATATTGAGTCACTGCAGGCAGTGTGCACTGTGTAACAGTATTTTATATTGAGTTACTGCAGACAGTGTGCACTGTGTAACAGTATTTTATATTGAGAGCAGGCAGTGTCACTGCAGATTTTTTATAATGAGTGCAGACAGTGTGCACTGTGTAACAGTATTTTATATTGAGTTACTGCAGACAGTGTGCACTGTGTAACAGTATTTTATATTGAGTTACTGCAGACAGTGCACTATGTAACAGTATTTTATAATGAGTCACTGCAGACAGTGTGCACTGTGTAACAGTATTTTATATTGAGTCACTGCAGACAGTGTGCACTGTGTAACAGTATTTTATATTGAGTCACTGCAGACAGTGTGCACTATGTAACAGTATTTTATAATGAGAGTTACTGCAGGCAGTGTGCACTGTGTAACAGTATTTTGTAATGAGAGTTACTGCAGGCAGTGTGCACTATGTAACAGTATTTTAAATTGAGTCACTGCAGGCAGTGTGCACTATGTAACAGTATTTTATATTGAGAGTCACTGCAGAAAGTGTGCACTGTGTAACATAGTGTATTTTATAATGAGAGTTACTGCAGGCAGTGTGCACTGTGTAACAGTATTTTATATTGAGAGTCACTGCAGACAGTGCGCACTGTGTAACATAGTGTATTTTATAATGAGAGTTACTGCAGGCAGTGTGCACTGTGTAACAGTATTTTATATTGAGAGTTACTGCAGGCAGTGTTCACTGTGTAACAGTATTTTGTAATGAGAGTTACTGCAGGCAGTGTGCACTGTGTAACAGTGTATTTTATAGTGAGAGACATTGCAGGCAGTGTGTGCTTTCACACATACAGTAGAGTGCATTACAATCAAAGCAATATGGAGTGCAGTGTGGACCACGCTGTACCCTCTGTGCCTTTTGATATTTCATCCATTTATATAATTTATACTTATGTATTTTCCCCAGTATATACTCATGTATTTTCCCCGGGAAGCGGTAGCTATTTTATCCCCTAATTTTACTTTTTTGGAACGACATTTGTTGACAGCTGAGGGAGAGTTATCCATCACAGAAGGGATTGTGGCACATGACCATCGCACATCATACCACTAGAAGTACGACAGCAGTTGCCTTTGATAATAACCGTATATAAACGGTATGGGAGTGAATTTTAGCAGTGTTAATGAAATAAGTCATTTACTCTGGCTGAGGGGAGTGCTAAATACACAAAGTGGGCTGTCCACATTTACACTGAGCAATATTTCCTATTCACTGTCCCTTTTTTTCCTACTTAATTACTGTTGTATGGCTATCGAGCGCTGAAATTGAAAATGGCATTTGCTGTGAGTGAATGGGAGTGTTTGACTGATGCGCGAGGTGCCGGGGGGGGCGGTGGTCAATCATACATGTGTGCCTCATTCTCAGTCACGGCATGTCGGTTCCCCTGACTGAACATCTGAGAGCGCGATAAAGACTGATGTTCGCTCAAACAGACTTATCTTCTGTCAGGGAGCCCTCATTCCGAACCCCCCCTCTCGCTGCTCTACGCAACACACGGCAGCACACCCTCTTCTCCCCCCTCCCACTCTTCACTCCCTCTCTTTTTCACAATGGTACACATCCGAAAATACCCCTCTGGGCCCTTTGTGTGGAGACTCCGGTATGGTGGGCAGCATTTTCTGCTGCTGGCGTCTGGAGAGTTTGTATGCCAACGTTACCACCCTGAAGGTGGCATTACTGCCCCTTCAGGCCCAAATGCAAAATGGGATGCAAGCAGGTAACATCGAGATCTGATCAGGCAGAGATGAGGTCTGATCCCCCTTCTCTATCATCAGTTTGACTTGATCAAGTTACTCGTGGAAAATAAGTGGGTAAATTAAGGAAGATTTTTTTTTTTTTTGTGTTAGCTAAAGATTGGTATCCCTTCAAGTACTGTTCATTGCGGGAAACATTGGCAAAAGGTTTTTGTCGTGCCTTATTTTGGTTATAGCTGGGGGAATTCGGAATGTAAGATTATGTATGTTTGTCTGTGGAGCATGTTAATATTAGATTTCCCGTATGAAAATAATGATGATTGAATGAATTTATAAATGACTGGATGATTGCTTTGTTAGTATTGCGACTCACAATTGGACACATTATTTTCTCACAAGCAATTCTCACAAAATTCAGGATTTCAATGAAGTATTGGCATCGTTTTCGTCAGCTGGCTCACATATATTCATATTCACAGCTTCATAACTGAGACCTGCTTTGGAAAAGAGAAGCAAGTATATGAGTGCGCTGGGGTGCGTATATTCTGTTCCAGGCCCGGTGTGCGCAGAGACCTCGTAATTCATCCGACCGAAGCCTCTGCTGTAGCCTCTGCTTTTCTCTTACCTCAATCAACTGTGCTGTCTTTTCAACATTTTAATGAAATCCTGTGTGCTATGGTTTTCAAATAGGTTACAGTAGAACGTAAAGCATATTTCATTTACATCTGCTTACATCACGCAGATCACACGTTCCATTTAAAATTCATGATTTGCCCCTGGAGCTCACTGTTCATTTGATGGATTACGGCGATACTGCCTACAAAGGGTTTTTTTTTTTTTTTTAATCTTCACGGACTTGGCATAATCTTTGCATTTCCATCACCGCTCGTGATTTGGAGTCGTCTGAAAAGTGTTACTAAGTGTTCCCTAATAGAAAATGAAAGTGATTTAAACGAGAAAGCAATCATCTGCCGCGATAATCATCGAAACGTCTAAGTTTAGAACCTTTTTCTTTTCTTCTGTTTATTGGCATTCTCCTTTAAAGTGAAATAATGCTTAATGATGGCCTTTCATTGTTCTCCATTGATTCCTCCCTTTTTTCCCTCCTCGTGGTTTAATTGTGGAGGCCCCTCTTTTGATGGAGGAAAGTAACTGCTTTTCGCCGTCTGTCTCACCCGCTTTCCCTTTTTTCTGATGCAATTAGTGAGGGATGAAACAGCTTAGGGAACCCTGGGAGAAGCGCAGTCGGTAAACAAGAACTGCGCGGGAAGTCGCCGCATTGCTAACGGGTGTATGGGTAGCTGGGGTAGCAGAAGTACGCACACAACCGCATGAACTGCGCACTCTCAGTGGGTTGGGCTGGGCGTGGGAGGCGATGTAGAGTGAATCTCACCGATAGACGGTACAGTGCAAAAGTCTTTGGCACATTTAAAGCAATTTCGTGGGGCAAATATGCTTACAAAAATGATGAAATTAAAAGTTTATAATTCAACCCTCCAGACTAACTTTTGGACCTAGGAGCGCATGCGCTCCCGACCTGAAAAAGTTGGGCACGCAGGCCAAAATTTAGGCGCGCAGGCCAAAACTGTGGTCACGCAAAGTACCATGATACTTTTCTGAATATTTACAAGCCCAAATAAAGATACCTGAACAGACTATCAGTTGTTGCTGCATTTATTTAAGAAACATTATCGGAAAGCACTTTGTGAACTGAAAAGTAGATATTGATGTTCACAAGAATTTTTGAAAAATGTATAACTGCAGTTATCATTTTGGAGAGTTATCATACAAGTCTAAATACATGTACAAGTCTCCATTTCCCCAAGGGACAACTTTTCATCAAACCCACCCCTGTACATAAACTGCATCATTCATAGAAAAATTCTGGCCAAATTTAGATGAGCACCCCCATAAAACCAACATATGGGGATAAATCAATGAATAACTCCAATTATCACAGTGCTAGTTCTAAAATTTATAACTGTATTGTTGCTGCCATCCCAAGGAACAATTTGACACCAAACATGGCTTAATTGCTTTGAAAATATGAGACCCAGGAGGAATTGAAGCCGTACAAAGCATAATTTGGCTACATTCACATCGATGCATGAGTACACACGAGCTGTGATTGGCTGATGGCACCAGCTGATCTGTGATTGGCTTATGTACGTAATGGTACCAACCGACCTGCAGAAAAAAATTTGCGGCCGGCGAATGATAATTAGGGAGTGAATCGCTGCCCAGAATAGGCGCACAGTGCATGAAGTGTTGGTCGTGCAGTGCGCGACTGATGTGAGAATGTAAGTCGCAAAACGTAAATCTTGGTCACAAATGCGACCATTCTGGTCGCAGACTGAAGCGCTGTAATTACTGAGAGATGTACTAAACAGAGTTGTAACCTGTCAAAAACTAAATCAAATCAATATTTTGTGTAAGTACCCTCTGCCGAAAAATTTGGGACACTGTCCTGTTGTGCTAAAGTTTATAAGATGATTGGCTTTTTGCTTGTTCCAAGCAGAGTGGAGAGCTTGCCACCGTTCTTCAGCAGACTGATTCTCTCACTTGTGTCTCTCCCTCCAAGTAACTGCAGACAGCCATGATCATGTTGACACACTGATTGGCTCTGTCAAGACTGTATTATCTGTATTGGCTGTTCTTTAATGAAGTACAAGCATTTTTAAATTTTTCCTTAAATTTGCATTTGAGATTTCAAATTCACTTCTAATCTTAAACAACTCTAATGTGGAAAACAAAAAGTAAACATCTAAAACGGATTTAAATTTTAAAAAGTGCAGGGGGCCTACGGCTTTTGCACGGTACTGTATTTCCGAGAGAAATTAACCGTGAGGCTGATGTAACACCCTGGACTGGCCCTCAGTCCCTCACAGGGCGCACACACCTTTACACACATTGCTGTATCAATGTCTTTATAAAGTTGCCTAATAATAGACACAGCGCATAGAGTTAATGCCCTCCATTCATCGCCTCCTCTCTGCTCCCACACAGCAGTGCGCACTTGTGGAATATCTAGAGCGTCTGCTGTGCTAATGTAGATTTAAAACCGACGGCTACCCCTCACCCTGCTGTTCTCGCTGCTTCTGCATGCTGGGAGATGACCCGGTTACTTCACACACCAGCTCTGGATCTCGCAGAGCAGCGACTGCCTGGACGTGGCAGCACGTCTGAGCTCACAGAACAAAATTGTATTGCTTATGGCTGAAGAGGAAAAAAAAAAAAAACCGTTGCCTCATGAAGATTTGGCATTTTCTGAAGAATTTGTGTTCCGCTTACTGTCAACGCTGCCATGTTCGCTTACTGAGAGCACTTTACTTGCACTCTTGGACCCTGCAAGCTTGGCTGGAGCGAAACGACGGCCCCGAACACGATGGTGAAATGTGCTTCGGCGCTTGCTTTCGGGCCAGTGAGCGAGCCGCTAATGAGGACAGCGCACCCCAGAGGGCCTGCGACTCAGAACCAGGTCAACACTAATGGGCGATTCTGTATTTTTAAAAAAGTGCAGGGAAAAGTATTCTCTCTTTTCCTCGCGTCGGATAATTGTAATGTTTTGGGTTTTTGTTTGATTTTATTTACGTGCCCATTTCGCTTATTACCAAAGCTCAAATTACACATGCATAAATTAATTAGGTAGCGGAGAGACACAGTAATTACCCTCTGTTGGACGTGGGAGAATCAGGGTGTTTCTGACATAGTGCCTATCTGGCCTGCTGCAGACACAGATTCAATCCTGCCTTCTTTTTGGTCCTTTGAACAAGCTGATGCCCGAATTATGACAGATGTGATCTTCATTCCCATTGCGATCCCATCGGTCCTTAGCCTATTATTATTAAGGATGATCTCACTCTTAACAGTCCTCCTTTTCATTATAAACTGGTTCCAAAAATGCACTATGGATAATCGCAACCTCAACTTTCAATTATTTAAGTAGTCAATAGTAGCATTTCTGTGCAGGAACATAGACTGCACTTGGGAATGCTTTGAGTCTAATTGTTTCATACAGGAGTGACTGATTTTGACATTGTGTATGGATGACTTTTAACATTTAAGCTTAGCCTGCGGATATAGTAGCAGGTTTCTTTCCATTTCTGCCTTCCCATGAGAAATAGGTTTAAAGCAGCTCACCGCCCTCAGTTGAAAGGGTTGCGGAGGGCATGAGTCGAGAAAGGGACGAAATTTGTGTTGGATTGTTTGGTTATCAATATTTTAAGCATATGCTTTTGAATTTAGATTTTTTATTGGAGACGCATGGAGTTTCAAGGGGATTTTGATGTGGCTGTGAGAGGAAATAAAACGAGGAAAAGCGGTATTGAAAATGAGGGGGGAAATGGAGAATACCTTTCTCAGTACTGTAGAATTGAAAATGTGGCAGAAAAATATAGGAAAAGATACAGTAGGAATGAAGGTGGATGTTAAAGGACACAATTTTCAGATGCACGTGGAGTTAAGAAATTTGTTAAAACTGAGATAGGCGAGGTTAGGTGAATAAGGATAACAAGGCCTGGACTTGTAATTATGGAATGCTGTTCGAGGATACAGAGATAAGGTGTTAAAAAATAAGAAGATGTGCTGGAACAAAAGTTGTCTGTTTTACTGTATAATGAGGGATAAAATTCCAGTAGAGGGGGTTGTTGGTGGGGTCCCATTATCAGTAAGTGCCGGTAGTTTTCAGAAGGTGGAGAGAATATGTCAGGTAGGGCAGCCTTAAAAGCCATCGAACTGGGGAAGAAAGTGAGAGCAATTCAGTACTATTGGAATTTGATGGGGAACTGCCACTGAGGGTGTTCTTAGATTATGTCAGTTATGGGGTAAGGGCGTTTGAAAGGGTTGCATTCAGGCGTTTTTGGTGTTAAGGTTAGGGATAGACGGATTATCGGCCGGGCCGATTATTGGCGCCGATATTCAGCATTTTGACGCATATCGGCATCGGCTTTTTTTTTTAATCCGACGGCCGATAAGAGATCAATTTAAAACTGGGTTATTTTGGCTCTGAGGCAGCCACGCCTCTGTCTGCAGTCACTACTGTATCTCCAGCATTGTCTCACCCATAGCACCATCTGATTGGTTACACGCAGATCCACGGCACGGGTAACAGCCAATCAGCAGTGAAAGCTGTGCATGCATCACTCCCTTGCATCACTCTCTTGAACCACAGATGCAGCCCCCGAACACCACGCCAAAAACGCATTTCAACTGGTTAAAGGTTTCCTATCCATTCAAAATTTGAAGTCGATTATTTAAAATGTGAACCGCAAATACTGTGTGCTTGTTTGGTGCTGTCCTGCAAATACTAAATAACAGCAACCCAGCGAACATTTTTGGTCGTATATGGCAAGTTGCTGTAAAGTTACGACATTGTGCCGAAGTCTACAATGAGTCTAAGCTGCTTTTCCACCGAACGCGAAACGAATTTTGCGTGCGACAGATTACATTCAAAGTCACTGCAAAGATGCGAATACACGCGAGTTCACTTGTATTTGCGTCTTTGCATTGTTTTTGAATACAATCTGTTGCGCGAAAAATTCATTTCGCGTTCGGTGGAAAAGCAGCTTAACGTAGCTAGGTATTAAGGCTACATAGTTTTCGCAGTGTCTAGAGATACGGCAGTTTTATGGGTACGGCAGTCGATTTGAAGGGATTATGATAAGGATTAGGGATTCTGGTTAGGGGAAGGGTTAGGTTAGGGGTCAGGGTTAAGGTTAGGGTTAGGGTCAGGGTTAGGTGAGGGCAGGGTTTGAAATTGGGACTGCCGTACCTCTGTACATTGAAATGCATTGGAAAACTGCCGTACCCATAGCAACTGCCCATTGTTTTCCGTGGCCATTTGGAGCATTGCTTTTATGCCGCTATCTTGCTTGTGGATGAGATTATGGATATCCTTCCAGATCTTGGACATAATCTACATCGCTTGGCAGTACAGGAAGTTGCAGCTGATGATGAGTTGTAGATGCCCTTATTACAATGATGTCAGGACTGTCTGTCAAAGTTGGTTTCGATTGCATTGACTTGTGTACATATAATTGATTTTTGTGTTACATTGATGCATGTATGAGCATTAATGTATGAACATTCAGTATTGTTCATTTTCTTTGTTCACGATGACTGGATGAATGTGAATGAAATAAAAATTGGATTCCAAAAAAAAAGAAAAAATCCAAAATGGTGATGTATGATAAATTGTTGTCAATATGATGTGACGTCAATACTTCCTTATTTTTAAATCCTACCATGTAGAATTTCCTTATTTTTAAAAAAATCTCTGAGCACTCTGTGGTTATGGACCAGCTTTTTTGATCCCTCAAACTTGGGAGGTATGCTAAAATCACATTACCGGGATGATATACCTGTCATCAGCTCAGCATCTGATATAGACTGGTAAGTAACAGAAGCAAACCGTTAATGTTGAAGCAACCCTGCGTATTTCAGAAAGTACTCAACACCATCTTGGGCGACTACCCAATAGGCCAGGGCTATTCAACACGGTTCAGAGAGGGCCGGTGTGGGTGCAGGGCCTGGCTTTCATTGCAACCAAGCAGTAACACACCTGATACTACTAGTCAAGAACCTTGGTGAAGAATCTCAGGGTTGATTAGTAGAAACTGGTGTAAGTGCTTGGTTGCAATGAAAGCCTGCACCCACACCGGCCCTTTCTGAACCGTGTTTGAATAGCCCTGCAATAGGCCATGTTAAACGATCGTTTGTCATCAAATAATGGACTGGGACACTCACACTATCAAACACAATAGCTGTGTGAATAGCGCATACCTCTGGGTGACGTTTCGTCATTATCACGCGACCGTTGTAGCAGACGACAGCTAATTAGGGGGAATAAAACCTCATTTATCTAGTCTTTGAAAACAAAAATTCCCCATTTTTGTATTTTACCACATTTATTTACCAATCATGTTTGTATAAAACAGCATTATGCACCTTTACTTTATAAAACTTCAGGAAGCTGTTTATTTATTTAAATTTTCAGTTAACTTTATAAGAGATGCTGCTGACCCTGGGAACTCCCTGCACTTTTATGTTTTTGTTTGAACTGAAAACAAAGATAAGTAAGTGAAAGATAAAATAACATTTCAGTTACATTGAAATTTTGGAAATCTTTATTTACTGATGGAAACTTCAGGGAGCTATGTATTTGTTTAAGTTTTCATTTAACTTTATAAGACATGCAGCTGAGCCTGGGAGCTCCCTGCACTTTTTGTTAGAATTTTTTAAAACAAAGATGTCTTTTGTCTAAGATAAAAAAAACCTTAAACATGTTGCAAATCTGAAAAGCTGTTTAATAAACACATGCTTAAAGGCATTTAAACGAAGTTAAGTGTTGGAGTTTGTATTATTCAAAATTTTGACGCCAATATTTTCACTTTTGCTGCAAATGAATATCGGCTTCAAATATCGGTTATCGGCCCTGAAAAAACCATATCAGTCTATCCCTAGTTAAGGTTATGGGCACGTGGCAGCAGTTTGTGCGAAAAGGGTGCACAGGTGTAGGAGGTCTGGGAAAGAAGGGTGTAATGAAGGGGAATGTGAACTTACTGACAAACAAACTACATGTTTTCACCGTGGGCAGAATTTGAAGTGCAGACTGTTGAGTGTGAGAAAAGGAAAATGGTGAGGGAGGTAGAATGAACTGGGGCACAAAGTAAAATAAGTTATGCAGAAGCAACCAATAGGGTGAAGGAAAAAATGGGATTGGCTAAGATAAGACTTGATAAAGCAGGAGGAATTGGAAAAGAACAAGAGAGATGTGATAAGGAAGTGATTAATATGGACAGGAGGAGATTGTTAGCATTCATTGCTTTGGTTATCAGCTGTGCAAATGATATAGAGACAAAGGGCCCCTTTTTGATGACCTAAGTGCAGGCGGTGAACTAACGGTCTCACAGATCAAAACTGGGCATGTCTCACTTTCTATTGGAAATTTCATGACATGAGTTGACTGTTGTCAAAAGGGTTGGACAGAGATGAATTAATTACCTGTGCAGTGTGGTGGGGGTTTGGTTCCATTAAGGGTGATCAGATTAGCTGCAGTCATTCCCTTTAAAACCAGTGTGTCAGTCAATGCCACAGTGAACTTGCAATTTTATCAGGTGAAGAACAAGTGCCTAACTTTAGTTACCACTGCCTACTTTGGTCCTCTGAGAACCATGCTCCAGTGAAGAAATGCATGGAAGCCTTTGGGAATACAGAAGTTGATTCACCAGTACGTTTTCTATGAAGTGTTGTGGCGATTTTAACCGTATGCAGAAGGGCACTCGTAGTATTAACCCTCTCCAGCCCAATTTATTTTGAGATATGAAAAATCTTCCATTCATGGAGAATAGTTCTCATACACTAGTGGCTGCAGGTAGAACTAATGTTGTATTTTTGCAATACTGAGCTGGAAGGGTAACTTTATCAAACCATTCCCATGTGTTCTTTATATTTTATAATCAGTCATCAATTGATTTATTGTTGCAAATTTGCAACATGAGCCTGGAGAGGGTGAAAGCAAGGGCAAGACATTTCCCCCAATCATAGAAAATTTTCACAGTTTTAGAAATACCCCATTTGGCCCCACCACTATTTTGTCGGCATTTTTGATAGGGTACATAACAGAAATGAAAATGGGAAGGAAACGATATGCGCATATTAGCGAACTGCTCCACCGGCTGCGATTTGGTCCCATGAAACTACCAAAGCTTGAAAGCATTTGCGTTAAAAGGTGGTTTCGGTGAGTCAAAGTGCAAACAAGGTCATTGACGGGGAAATTGCACAGCACCAGCCTTATGCACTGATGCACTTCCGTTTGCGCTGTCCAACCCCTTGAGACACGGACGCTTTTAATATAGGGCAGGAGACTACCAAACTGGGCGAAGTCCATAAATATGCTGTTTGCAATGGACGAAATTGTGCATAACATTACCGGTCACATGCATTTCCATTTTGGAAGGCGTGAAAATAGAGCCCAAAGTCAGAGATGGTGGTCAGGAAATTGTGGGTATTTCTGATGTGAAGAGAGCTGAAACCTAGATTTTGGCAAGAGGGTTGGTAGGGAGTTAGACTCCAGGGAAGTACGGAGAGTTTATATTGTTGTTTGACATAGAATGTCGATTAGGGTCTTGGGTTTTTTTTTTCCTCCTTTTTTTGAGCCATAGAAATATGTAATTATTAAATGCTGCTCTCAGTAGGTGGTGGTAATACACTAAAATGGATGTCAACCACCATTAAACCCAAAAGAAGAAAAAGAAGAGGCTGACTGCTGCCCTCCCTCTTCAGGCATACACACAAGCACATACACAGACACAGACGCAGACACATACACAGACACATGACTGCAGAGCAGCTAACCTCTTCTCTGGAAGTAGCACTAAATGAATCAAGTCACAGATGCTGGAGATGCATGAGCACTGTCATAAACATTAGCGCACAATGGAACTGGCAGGGATCCCATGGGGACAGAGGCTTCTGTGATGCTCTGCGGTTAGATAGAGAGTCTTCTCTCTGAAATAAGATGGGCCGGGGGTGATATTTACCCGTAATTAATGAAGATTGCCCATTCAAAGATAGTGCTGTGCCAGTCTATTTAGCTCCCAAGTGCTTGTGAAATGGATCATTTGAAAGCATTTGAGCACATTAGCTTTAGCATATTTAAGAATACCGCTGCTCTCACCCAGCCTTCCCAAAACGAGGGTCTGGATGAGCTTCCGGAAAGATCTCGCACTTTTTACTGCCACATCTGAGCCAGATTCCGGCTTGGTCCTAACCTGCTTGAAAGCAAACTAAAACTGACATAGTTCCCACCTGCCCTTTGATCAACGCATCACATCCTGTCTGGTGTGGCATTTTTGGGAAAAAAAAAAAAAAAACAGAATGGTAAAAAAAAAAAAAAGCTCTTGTGAGGAAGTACTTGTTGGTTTCAAACTGCAGTTGATCTCAGGTCATTGCTGGAAGTTTAAACCCAAATACATATACCTAATTTGACTTAACAGTTTAAAACTGTTCAATATAACTAAAATAGGACTGTGAACATTATGCTACCCAGTGTTGTGATCTTCTCATCTGTTGAGAGCCATCCCAGGCAAAACTGTCCCATAATTTTACTGCCATGTAGTGGCTATGTTTTAATGTACTGTAGAAAAAACAGCTGTCCAAAAGAATAATTTTTGGCACGATCATTTCAGGTGCATGTATCCGTTGTAAAAATCAGATCAGTCTCCGCTTATGTGCTTCCTTTCACAGTTGAATTGTTGCAGTAATGTAGGATGTGCTTTTTTCAGCTCTTTCCAAATACAGCTATTTCTCCTCACAATTTTCTGTTGCTTATTTAAGAGTGAAAAATGACTTTGACTTCCATATATTATGCAAATCAAAATAGCTTCTCAAAAATGTTCTCGGTTTTCAAAGGCATTTGTTCTAGAATGAAAAACACCAGGTCAGTACAGCGCTTGATGTGTGTATTGCCCGGACACTGACCCCACAGTTTAGAACTAAAATAAACGAAGGACTGCTGCTCCAGCTCTGTCTTTTATTAGGATGACTGTAACCTCATTTCAAGTCGCGCACACTGTCTCAAATTTCACTAAATTCCAGGGATACCTTTATGGCTCTCTCGAGTAGCTTTATTTCGTTCCATCTTTGTGTCCTATCTTTGTCATCTTTCGTTCTGAATTAAAGCAATAGTGTCCTAGAGCCTGGAACTGCTCAGATAGCTGTGGGAGTGACTACCGAGCTGTGATGTATGGCCCAGAGTGCCATTGTCCTCGCAAATCTGTAAGTTTACGGCAGCCAGCATCCATCTGAGGACCGAAGATTAATGTACACTCTCGGATGGGGAGGAAATCTCGACATTCGTTGTGCGTGGAACAATCCAGGCGAGATGTATGATCCTGGAATGTATCCCATGCAGATTCCGTGTGTTTCACGTCGCAACATATCATCATCAGCGTCTGATCAAGCAAAAAATGACAGCATGCGCATTTTTTTTTTTGAATAAAATATGGCCCAATTTTTAGTGACGATGTTGTTACGACAGTTTGTATCCCTTGATCTTCCATTCAGCACAAAATAAAAGTGGATATCCTTAGCCATTGAAGGTGAAATGGATGTGTCAAGCTTCTTTTTATCATGTATTAGAGCACACAGGTACATCCATGCGAATATTCAGTTTAAGAGTGCTGACTGATATATTGTTCAGGTATTCAAGTTGCCTTTTGATGCATCTCTGGGATGGTGAAAGCGGATCTGAGAGTGCGGGATTGCTGATTTTCATTATCATTATCATTGATGTCCCTTTTGGAGCATTCGGCCGTCTCTATGTCTGGACCGTCAAAAGGGGCAACGCATTTAAGATGTTGAGAAAAAATGGATTCAATCCTATAACAGTTCTTCCCTCTTACTTAGGGACGGAAACTATAGAATGTTTGCACCAAGCAAGCACTGCCAATGCAGGCCTCAAATGCTTCTGATTGGTTGGCAGCCTGAGCAGGGACATTGTTCTTGAAAAATTAGATGGCCGCAGCTATCGCCCAGACTGACATTACCCACCAAAGCGCACTTTTTAATGAGTCCACTCGTCAGAGATGCAGATTCGCCCATGAACGCTGCAGACGCGCTTTATTAAAAGGAGGAAATTAAAAGCGAATCGCTCCACGCGTTGGGATTTCTCGCTGCCGATCACTTGCCAGGAACCTGCTGGTGAGGCAGTGGAAGGGCTTCCTTTTAAAGGAGTTTTGGTCTCAAATTTGTTTTGCAATTAACACTATCGATTCCCTTTCCCACTGTCTGCATTCAGTTATTTGTTTTTCTCTCTCCTCGAGTCCTTCTGTGAGGATGCAACCTGTACACCTGTCCAGTGTCCGGCACTGTGTCCACACAGACTATTGGCTTACTTGGATATGTTTGCATCTTATACAATATTTAAGAAGTCCTTAAATATCACAAGAACTAACGGTCACACTTTGGATGAAGTGTTGCTCATTAAGGCTTTATACAGCATGTATAATGCCTTCATAAATGAGACACAATGTCTTCATAAATCGTACGTAAACAAATGTCATGCTTTGTAAAGGGTGAAATAACACATCCATATTCAGCATGAAATGCCTGATGTGATATAACTGACAATGTCACTTAGCTCGTGGCTAAATGCTATAAAGGGTGACATTGTCAGCTAAGTGACATTGTCATTGTCATATCTGGCATCACACGCTGAATAAGGATGTGTTCTTTCACACTTTACAAAGCATGACATTTGCTTACGTATGATTTATGAAGACATCATGTCTCATTTATGAAGGCATTACACATGCTGTATAAAGCCTTAATGAGCAACATTTCATCTAAAGTGTGACCGAAGTAACTGTTCTTTTGTCTACGTGATATTGGAATCTAATTTTGCTTTTTTAGCCTGCTGTGTTTTCTCTCTGATGGTTTGTCGCAGTTGCTTTGCGCTGTCTGGGGTGTTTAACCTAATCTGATGAAAATTAGTCCCTAAATTTCCATTACAAAAATGTCAGTCATTTTCAATGCTGACTGAGCATAGATGGTTGTTAAATTTCGGCCGGATGGGGTATATGGCACATATGTAATTAGTGGAGTCATTTACTTGCTGATGTAATTCTGAATGATCCTAAAAGAAGATAGCTTTATTATGGGCACAGCCTTATCCTAACTCTGTCTCATGAGCCATTGTTTAGATGTTTCTCCAGCTATTTGTAGGTTGGCTGTATAAGCTATGTAAAATGAAGCCTGATGATAAACAACTGCCATCGATATAAACATTCCGCTTGTTTAAATGCACCTTATGGTTATTTCATCTTCTGTGAAGCTTTGAGCCTTATAAGAGCTCAAAAAGAAAAAAAAATCAACAGTTTGCACTGAGGAATTTTTTCATTACTTCGTCAACTCTCTGTGGTCGGGCAAGAGACAAAAAATTGTTGTGTAAGCAATGTCCGCCTCTCGTGTTCTTCCAGCCAACTGAACTGTTGTTAGAGCCAGTGCCTTGATTCCTTTTATATTCTACAAAAAAAAAAAAAAAAGTTACAAAGGTTTATTGAGGTCCAAGTGCACAAATTGGACCCCGCAGAGTCATGAACAGTGCCAGCCTGAGAACCTTTTGGGAAAAAAATCTACAGGAATTACAGCTTTTGTCAGCAACCAAATACTGCAGTCCCAGCCTTTGTTAGCTCGCGGGAAATAGCGCGTTAGTGGGTTTGGAGAAATATTCTCGCTCTTGCAGGCTGAAATCACCTTCGCTGTTATTTCACGCTAATGTATAATGCATTAAATACGTACAAGTTGCGGTTTTCTTTCTTTCTTTTTTTTTACACTTTCGTTCACATCATAATCAGCTGGGTAGCCGGTAAAATCAAGGGAATATTATGCAAGTGCAGATAAAAGAATATGAATAATTAATTTGTTGTCTCAAAGTTAAGGTCAGCATGTTTCCTGCAGTTTGATTGGATGCTGATATCCTGAGCCTGATGAAGCGGATCTCTCGCCAGCCTAGTCTGCCATCCCTCCTGCCTCAGACATCCCCCCCCCAACCCCCTACCCAGAGCTGGAACGGCTCAGCAGACAGTAAGGGCTGCCAGCAGCGATGAAAACATCCATCGCCGTGCATCGTTCCCGCGTGCCAGGGCAGCGTCACGGTGCATAGAACTCAGTCACAAGGTTGAGTGCTCGCTTGCTCCGACTCTGAAAATATTCCGCAATTCGCACAAAAGAAGTCAGACCGCATTTTCAGAATACCCGCCCGACTCCGTTCAGTTTAACTTCGCTATGCCGCGAGACTCTCCGCCTTCTCTTCCGCTTAATGAATTTAGACAGATAGGACATCTATTTCGATTATGGTGGGACTGATACATTTAATACTGCGTAACCTTATTAATTTGGGAAATGAAATTAATTTGGTATCCAAGACCCCTGACCGTCGTGCATTTGTAACTCATCTAACGCTGACATTACTCGAGGACCATGTAGTTTTGATGTTAATTTTGTGGGGGGTTGGCGGGGTTCTTTAATTCTTAACTCGTCACCCTCTTAGCTGCGGGTTGATTTCCTTTCATTTAGTCAGCGGTGCATAATGGGGGGGAAAAAAAACACAGCAGCTGTTTCATTACGGCAGGAGCTAAATATCCTCTCTGCCACTCAGTTCAGTCGGAGCAGCAAGATGAAATGCAGTAGGTGCATCTCGAGGAGCTAATTTAGTCTGATTCATGAGCTCCACTCCTCGTCGTCACTTACTAAGGGAGAAAAGCGAAAGAAAGATGGCTACGATGGAAGGGAGGAACGAAACAAAAAAAGAAGACAAACTGCACCATCATCGCTTGGGATTGCACACCTTTTCCATTATCTATCTTGATATTCAAAGTTGCAGCATCCAGTTGGCAATATGTCATGGGAAAAGAAGGGCTCTGGGTGGTAGCGAGTGGAAATTAAGTTTGCGAGAGGCTTATAATTTGCTGTGTTTTAGATAGCGCAGAACCTAATTGCCACATTCAGCACAAAGAGGCAGCTCATCTGGCACCGAGGGGCTCACTAAGTGGTTATGACAGCACCGCTGGTTGCCATGGCTACTGGTTGCTCCAGCACATCACGAGGGTACTCCTCCCCACCCCCTCCCCCTCCCCTTCCCCCGTCTGTGTCTCAGACTGGTGGTGAAAGTATCATTTAAGAAAAAAAAAATAATCATACCTGTGAGGTGCCGTGACAAATCATTTTCTTCCAACATGAAGTATTCATTTACATAAATTACATTATAACCTGGGGGTCTCATCAGCTAATTGCAGTACAAGGAGAAAAAGAGAAAGTTTTAAATTGTGATATAATTATTCAACCAGCACCTACAAAAGAAAATATACTAAATACAATGAGGATCAATATGCATACTGTATGTGGGTTTGCATATTCCTATTGTAACCCCTCATGTTAATTCGGGAATAATGCCTGTCGAATTTATGTGTTTGTGTATGTGTGTGTGTGTGTGTGTGTGTGTGTTTTTATGTGTGCTTTTTTGTGACTGCTTAGTGTAGTGGACAGCAGGGGGCTGGTTTTACTGTGTACAAAAGAAGGTGCTAAACTACCACAGTAAAGCCTCATCTGCACTCGATGTACTGTGCTTAAACTCCTTTGGGAGTTAGTCACGTGTCACATGCAAACTGGCCTAATCTGGTCGTTTCCGCATGGATTTAGCACTGGTGACAGCAGAAGGAAAGCTTTTTGCAGTTTTCAAAACCTGCTATGAAAAGGTGAAGGTAACCTGTGGCAAGGATGTGAATCTATGAAAAACACATAAAGAGTTCTGTCATGTAGGATTTGTCAGGTCTTATCTTTTTTTGCATTTTCAGCAAAACTCTATTAAAAGCTGTCAAGAGAGGTACAAGACAGTTGAGTTCAGGGCTTTAGGGCACTGTCTCGGTTGCGTTTGTGAAGACATGTTTTGCCAACGCGGAGTAATTAAAGTCTGCTTTGTAAAGACACCAGTCCCCAGGGCCTTGGGAGAAGCAAATCTAACTAAAGCACTGCTCCAGAGTGCGGCTCTTCACAGCGTGGTCCACAATGGGATTCGGGATCCGAGCCAATCCCCATTGTGGCGAGAATTCTTGCGGGCAGCGGGTTAATTTGCAGTTGAGCCTCTCTAGGATGAAAGATCTTGGCTGATACCATGTGCCCTAGCGGAAGAGCGCCTCCTCTGGCCAGTTGGCATACACTCAGTGGACATGAGGTACTGTTTAGCCATGCCAGTGATCACCAATGCTGGTTTGCATTCCAGCCATTACAAAGCACACCTCTCACTAAAGCCGGCAATTCTGTTCAGCTGCTTATTTTTGGAGTCAGTTGAGCCTAAGGTTGCAGTGAATACCTACAGGATGGTAGATCTCCAGGAACAAAGCTATGCATACCTCAGCCAGTGGACAGAAGGCAACATGAAAGCTCACTGTTTGTGCTTCAGAGAGCATATGTGTGGAGTTGCGCACTCTTGAAACAACAGAGAACGATGCCCCTGCGGAAAAGGGGCAGGTTGGGAAACTAATGATACGAAATGTCGTTTTTTTTTTCTCTCCTGCTGCTCACTGTTGAAATTTGGCTTGTTTTTTTGTTTTTGTTTTTTTTTACTTTCCCATTTGAAGTCTAGAGCAGAATGTGGAAGTCCAAAGAGCACGCGTTCAGAAAGAATGGTCAGGGACGTTATTACTGAGGACTTTGCAGAACTAGGTCTTGTTGAACTATTAATATGATTATTCGTTGTTATCCCTTCATCCATATTGTAATTTACATAGCAATGCTGATTCTTTTGCGCACTCTGTCAGATAATATGCAGAAAAAGCACCATGGCCTCAATGCACAACTGACTGGCGCTTGATAATTATTCAAAATGCTATACAGTCATTAAACATCATTTTCTACTTGTCTTGCTTAAATTTAATCATTTGCCATTTCGGATCCAAGTCTACTGGGATTTTACTTTTTCCACTTCCTTAATACAATAGCTGGGGCCTGGATATGGCTGGAATAGACAATTGCCTGCCAAATAAAATGTGAGTAACAACCCTCCCTGATGTGCAGCTGCGTCACTCGGAGGTGATTTGCCATCCCAAGGGTTACATCAATTAAGCAATTGGGAGCCGAAGTAGAAGAGGAACCAGCAGGCCATGAAGTTACCGCAGGCTGAACGCCCTACTACTGTTCGTTAAGCTTCGCCGTTTGAGACATACATCCATTAAGATATTGATATTGTATGGATATTGGATATTTTTGCAACAAACATTGTTACGACCACTTCTCTGCGTGTGAAGTCATTCGTTGGGTCATAATGCTGTGCTTCCCAAACCTCTCCTGGAGGCCCACCTGTCCTGCATGTTTTAGATCTCTCCCTGCTCCAGCACAGGTTATTAAAATGACCAGCTCGTTAATCACCCCTTAAAGCTGATTGATGACACCCTGATCATTTGAATCACCTGTGCGGAAGCAGGGAGAGATCTAAAACGTGCAGGACAGGTGGGCCTCCAGGAGAGGTTTGGGAAGCACTGCCATAATGTATCTGTACAGTCCTTACATTCAAGCTGTTGAAACCAACAGACACTGACTTAAGCCTGCACATTTTATGTCTACCATGCAAGAGAAAACTTTGAAAAGATTTGAAAAGATCTTTCAAAAGACTAGTAGTGTCTGACACCCTCTCATCTAAATACAATGTGTCATAAATTTGTGTTCTTACTCACTGATGATAAGATTTGTGAAGACTGGGGATCTTGTAGAGTGCACTTGTTGGTTATTGACAGTAATGGAACTTCACTATTTGCATGGGCTGAGACTAAAGATTTCCAATAAAATTAAACATATTTGATCTTATCAGAATGTTAAGAAGAGAAAAGGACTGAGTCAGACTGACTTTTTCGACACCTTGCACAGGCCACCGCTCCATCTGCCCCAGCTGCATGGCTTAAGCTAAGCAGGTGTGGGTTTGGTCTCTGCTCGGATGCAAAACCCCTGGGAATACTAAATTGCTGCTGGTCGATTCCAAGGTATTTTAACAAAATGTCCCCACCATGATGAGACACTAAACCGTCCCATTAAGCAAAATTCAGTTGATGTATTAAAAAGTATTTTTCACAATTAAAGGGTATAATAGTGCACTACTATATTCAAGAAGAAAAAGCTCAATTTTTCCCTCTATTTCCATTTGGGGATCATTTTAGTGTCTGTCACGGAGGGGACATTTGGTTGACAATACCTTGGAATTTCCCCGCTGGAAGAGGTGTTGATGGGCCGGTAGGTTGCGGTCTTCCCTCTGGTGGAATAATCCCCAATGCCTTAGTGCAGGGATGGGGACACTGTGCTGAAGGAGACGCCGTCTTTCTTATGAGACGTTGAACAGAGGTCCTGACACAGTGTGGTCATTAAAAATCCTATGACACCCTTCGAGAAGAGTAGGGGGTTACTCGGTGTTATGCTTAAATCCCAACCTGCCCCTTTCGACCTGCCACCTAATCATCCCCTGATCTAATTGGCTATGCTATTTGTCCTCTCTCTCTCCACCTCAACCTCCTGCTCCCTTGAAAAAGAAATTTCAATCTCAGCGGGATTTCCGTGGTTAAATAAAGGTTAAATAAAAATAAATAAACGATTGAGATGACTGGATTTGTCTGCGAAAATGAACTCGCTTCAAAAGCTGTTTGGTGAAAGGCCGGCATTGGGGGAAGTCCCAGTGTCTTCATCATTTCATTTAAATTACGCCTGTGATTACAAAAGCGCACGCAATTGGATGCAGAATCCGTAGCCCTCCTGGCGACATCAATCAACAACAAATGGAAAACATGGTAATGAAAAATAAAAGACATGTAATAGAACTAGAGCTAGCCCGGAGTCGCCCGCTGCCGAAGGAATGAATTAAAAGCACTTAACATGTCGATAATGTTTTCACGGAACAGTCCTCACTGAAGTAATGCTAGGTTTTTTTAAATTTATTTATTCTAATTGAGAAAGCCGCAATCTGGAGAACTCGAAATAACCTTTAGCCAGTAATTGCTGAAAGTGAAAAGCTTGTTTAACCAGCCCCTTTTGCACCTCAATAATTAAAGGCAGACATCTGTGTCCAACTTCATTTCTGTCTGTTTTAGACGGAGGGAACAAATAAAGGGCAAAACCATCTCCACAGTTCTTTGTCGCGAATAATTTTCTCAAGGCTGTCATTTTAATTGCAGACTATGTTCATACACAAAGTAGATAAGGGCCTGTTTTTTTTTTTTTTTTTGCATTTACGCGTTAGCGTGGGTGAGCCTCTGAGGGCATTTTGAATGGGGATAATGGCCTGTGTGTGTGTGTGTGTGTGTGTGTGCTTTTTATGCGTGCATGCTTATGTGTGTGTGTGTGTGTGTGTGTGTGTGTCTGCTTGTATGCGTAGGCATGTTTGTGCGCTTCCGTGCCTGTGTGTAGATGTATATATGTGTGTGCGCGCGCTTGTGTGTGTGTGTGTGTGTATATGAGCGTGAGTGTGTGTGTGTGTGTGTGTCTGTGTCTGTGTCTGTGCGTGGGTGTATATGAGTGTTACGACCAGCCCACTGACTGATCACAACATGAAATGGGACGACAACATGGTTATAAAAAAAAAGTATTTAATTTCGAAAAGCACATTATCCAAATAAACAGTTGGCCCAAAACAAGAAGAGCTGGCCAGGACAGTGAGTGGCTGCTGGAGAACTGGCTGGCGGTTGAAAGACCCTTTTTGCACAACACCAAACTCCTTTTATAGGGTATTGCCAGGTGCCATCAATCCCCAGATCCCCGGACACACAAAACTAGCCCACGTGGCAAGCAAACGAATGCCGGATCCCCGGAAACACAAAACTAGCCCATGTGGCTAGCGAAAGAATTCCGGCACAAAGCAAGCCCCCCTCTCGTCAGTACACTGCTCTGGAATGTTCATCGAGCCGTCCCTGAGGCTTCCCCCGATCCTGACTAACTGCACAGTTCCATCTACTCAACCATGACCTGTGCTGGTCTTCAGTGTTCCTTCCAGGCTCGAGGCAACTTTGAACGCTGAACTCGTGAGCATGGTTAGAAAACCAACTGACAAGTCAACCAACTGTGCTCCGCATACCCCCACCCAGAATTTCCACCAAAAACAAAAAAGGCAAAATAACAAATTGACAAGCCCCACAGGACCTGCCCGATGACTGATTAACTGGGGAAAGGCACTGTAATGCTCAAAACAATGACCCAAATGGACCAACTCGCCATGTATATACCAGAGCAAAGAAGCATAAACGTACTGGGTCGTAACAATGAGTGTGTGCGTGCGTGCGTGCGTGGGTGCATGCATGCGTGTGTGTGTATATGAGCGTGAGTGTGTGTGTGTGGGTGTATGTGTGTGTTTGTGTCTGTGTATGAATGTGTGTATATGAGCGTGAGTGCGTGTGTGTATTGTGTGTGTTTCTGTCTGTGTATGAATGTGTTTGTGTGTGTACATGAGCGTGAGTATGTGTGTGTGTGTTTGTGCCTGTGCGTGTGTGTATATTAGTGTGAGTGTGTGTGTGTGTATGAGCGTGTGTGTGCGCGTGTGTGTGCGTGTTTGTATATGATTGTGTGAGTGTCTGTGTGTAAATGAGCGTGAATGTGTGTGTGTGTGTGCGCACATGTGTATATATGTGTGTGTGAGTGTGTGTATATATGAGCGTGAGTGTGTGTGTGTTTGTGCGCGTGTGCATAAAAGCCTCTGCAGGCTGCATACATGTAGCGCAGCCTTAAATCTCCTGTTTGTATCTGTGTAATGGAGCTCGGTTTGAGCCCCAGCCCCACTGACCCGGTCCTGACCCGGTCTCATCTGCTTCCTCCTCCAGCCTCTCTGCAGGTGACCATCACTCCTGCCCAGGGAGAGATCAGCATGGGCGAGTCCAAGTTCTTTCTGTGTGAAGGTAGGTGTGATCTCTTCTTCTTTATTTAACACCTGCTTTAGACTCCTTACATACACAACCTTACATGCAGAACTCACACAGTTTATCAGGAGCAATGCACCTTCATCTGTCTTACAGAAGCAAAACGCTCCCGAATCAGAAATGTCCCAGTTGTAAGACACAATATTATGCAGTTCATGTTTATGTATTTAAATTGGTGCCGATCAATATTAACACAAAATTACACAGCCGCGTCTCCTGTCGACAGCTAAGTCACTTGTATTGTTCGATGTAGAAATACGAAGGGAGCTTTGAAATGGTTTTTTGTTTTGCTTATCCAGATAATTCCCCCTACTGTTGTTGTCATATTAATAACGCTGAGAGTTGGACAGGTTTTATTAATGTGCGTTTGAAATCCCTCATGAAGTTGCAGGGGGTCTGCTGAGTTATGAATACTGCTCCTCTCGGCAGTCTTAACCCTCAGACACAATTGGCACTGCTAGTGTAAAGGCCAAGGTCAATAACTTTTAAATTAATATTCTGTCACTCTGTAAGGTTGCCAAACATCAGACTTCTTCCCTTTGTATCATGTTGCACATGCTCAGTCTAGACCCTCCTTGCAAAAAGAATACTTCAAAAAAAACGAACTGCAGTATTTACTCAATCTGTGGTGGTATCTAGAGTGTGTAAATTGAAATTTGTGTGTCAAACCTTAAGCCACGATCAGTTTGATTCTCATAATGTTAGTTGTTCACTTTACCGGCAGTATCACACAATTGATGATTTTTTTATCGAAAAAAAAGCATTCTTGTATTACCAGTTTGTTAACGTGGTTTTTGAAATACTGCTGGCAACACAAAGGAAGAATAAATTGGGTGTCTTTTCTAAGGGAACCGGCCTAATTAAAATGCAACACCATTTACCGTATAAAGCGCAGACACTTGAAATTGGTTTTGTTGAAGGTCTGATGGTTGTGTTGTCTCTGTTTAAAATTAAAACAGCGCTTGTAATTTATTTTGAATGAGCAGGGACCTGCGCCCAGGAAAGTGTGAGGAAATTCAGTTCATGTTCTGCTATTGTGGGCAGAAAAACATTCAAATGGTTCCAATGTTCCACAACCCCTTATCTGCGTTCATTTTTTTCTCAGTTGTCGGTGATGCGACGGACATTGATTGGTTCTCCCCGAGCGGGGAGAAAATTTTGCCCAGCCGACAGGACGTGATCGTCACCCGCAACGATGAGGCCTCCTCCACGCTCACCATCTACAATGCCAATCTCGTCAAAGCCGGCATCTACAAGTGCGTGGCCAAGAACGCGGACGAGGAATCCGAAGCAACAGTCAACGTCAACATTTTCCGTGCGTAGCTACTGACCTCCTCTGTTTGATGTTTCAATAATGAAGCTTTATGTGTTGTGATTCTTCGCGGAGGACGTTATGCTCTTTATGAAAGTAAAAACGTTCAATTTAATAAGTTAGGCTATCAGACAAGTCCATGTACTGCATTGTGGTGCCTTGACCAAATCAGCGATTTAGCAGCCCAATTTATTTATTACCCCGCCCCACCAGAAGGGTGAGGGCAAGGGGTATTGTTTTTGGTTCGGTTTGTTTCTGTGTTTGTTTGTGTGTTTGTGCATATGTTTTTTTGTTTCTGTGTTTGTTTGTTTGTTAACACTTTAGATGCGAAACTAATGGCCAGATTCACCCCAAATTCAGTATAGGGATTGCCACTGACCCAGAATAGATGCCTATTGAATCTCGGAAAAGTAGGTCAAAGTATGTGCGAGGGGCGGGGTTTGTTGTGCCAGGCACCACTTGTTTATTTATTTTTATTCATTTGTGTGTTAATTTTAGCTATTGTTAATTTCAGCTTCTTCCGAATTTGTGCACGTTGGGGACGTAATGGAAAAAATTACACTTCCCAGGCAAGTTAAAGCCTGAATTCAGTCAACATCTTGACGAGAATTGGCAAATCTGCTGATCTGTTTCCCTTGCCTGTCCATTTGTTTTCGCCACTGGTTAACCCTACCAAACTTTATCGGAGGAGTTATAGAACTACAAATTCCAATGTGAAACAAAAACTATGAAATGATGTATAGATTTTAATTCGGACAACTGCCATTCTTGGAGGGATGTGAGGGATGTTTGTTGTGGTTTGATGTCTTCAGACTTAATACGCTACACCTATCAGAGTATTTATTTTTTTTTGTTATAACGTAAAACGAAGAGGCTGTTTTGCCTGTTTGGGACTTGCAGTGTAGGGGTATTGTAAGATAAGTGCTTGTGGTCATTCATATCTATTCAAATTTTTTATTTTTTTTTTCCAGATGAAGAGAAAGAATGGCTCTGTTTCTTTTCTTTTCTCATTGCCTCGGTTAATAATAGTCTAGCTTGTCTCATTTTGTCTTTTATCTTGAGTCTTTTTAAAATCCATAAATGGCCCTCTGTTTTAATTAGTTCTCTGAACTTCAGTAAGATCAATATAATGCTGCTCTCTGATACAATTGTTTTTTTTTCTTTTTCATAAAACTCGTTTTTTTCCCGTCCTTATCAATTTCAGAACTCCCAGTGCCCAAAGAGATGGGGTTTTTTTTAAAGACAAATGGGTCTTTTTTTAACGTAGTCATTTTGTCCAATTTTCTCATCAATGGGACCTTGTGGAGTTGAGTGCATCCAAAGTCATATTTGCGTGTAACATCAATAGTAGCGCTATGCGTATTGTTTGTGTTCCTGTACTCTTCTTCCCCACAGAAAAGCTCACCTTCACGAATGCACCGTCCCCTCAGGAGTTCACAGAGGGAGTCGACGCCGACATCGTGTGCGACGTTGTCAGCTCTCCCCTTCCTGCCATCATCTGGAAGTACAAGGGACGCAGAATTCACGAGGAGAAAGACGGTGAGGCGGGTGCGCCAAACACGTCCGAGAGTGTCGGCTAATTCCCCCGAACCATTTCTCTCTCTGACTCTCTCATTCTCTCTAATCTCGTGCATCAGCTTTAGTTATTTGTCAGAGATATGTTTCCACCTCGTCAGTTCTGATCTAAAAAGCCCATTTACGCATTTTGATAATTCAGAGATGTCGAGACAAACAGATGGACCGTGAACAGTAAAGTCCAAACAATTTTTTTTGTCTTTTGTCACGTTGAAAGAACTATGTGTGGCCCACGAGCTGCGCGCATCGATTCTGAGGTTACCTTTTAATTCTCCATTTCGGCTAATGTCGGAGCTCTGTAAGAGAAGCAGGGTCAGCACACTGCTCAACTCTCTATGTGTTTAAAGCTTTGTTCAGATTTAACTGACGCAACCCTGTGGAGCCACTCCCTCCCCCTCCCTCGGTGTAACCGCACCGAGTTCTACTGTGCGGCGTTTTCGAACTGTCCTGTCACAGATCTGCTGTTCTATGGAAAAACCACTAATTACAAATGCGTTGGAGAGCACCACTGGCAGTTTAAATATTTCCTCTTTTTTTTGGACGTTTCTGCAGTTACAGTCTTCAGCTTTTAGCTGCTGACAGAATACGGGTATTACATTGGATGCTCTGCAGTAGCTCCTATCAGGTGGCTTGTTTCATTTGGCTGGATGGGGTTATTGGCTTGGCAAGAGCTTTTATAGGGTAGTGCTGAAATGGTGGATTGGACAGTTAACGCAGCGTGTCGCAGGGAGATGATATTTTCTGAAGACCAATGGAAATGTGGCAGGGAGGGTGCCACGTGGGAGCGCTCCTCGTCATTGGCAGGCTAATGAGTAGTAGCGCCCGAACAGGAGTGTTTGTTTTCATTAGTTATTTGCTCTGCTGCGACAGGCGCGGCAGCGCGGCCGTGTTTTCTTAACAAGGAGTGTCTGAGCAACGAAGTGCCGCATCCTGTCAGCAGGAGGCTGCCGAGAGCTGTTCAGGTAACCAAAATGGCGCTCGCAAACCGAGGATGCTGCTCGCAGCCAAACCAGTCAACATATTTAATCGCCTTGCCATTTACAAAGCACGGCCGAACGCTCATCTACATGACCAAAACAAAGCACGCTTAGCAAAACGATCAATCAGCGAAGACTTTTAAACGGAAATGCCTGTGCTTTGGCCAGCTGAGCCTCATTGATTCTGAGCTGGCTC
The DNA here is from genome assembly GCA_029692085.1 of Gymnothorax javanicus. Classification (NCBI taxonomy): domain Eukaryota; kingdom Metazoa; phylum Chordata; class Actinopteri; order Anguilliformes; family Muraenidae; genus Gymnothorax; species Gymnothorax javanicus. Next base: position 114,835,240 of record CM056199.1, on the reverse strand, counting down.
ACATATTTTACAGCCCGTTCCATCACCTCCACTCTGATGCTCGGTCTGTCGATTTCACAAACATGTTTTGAAACAAGGCCTGGCTGATTGATTTTTATTTTTTTGAAATTCCCCGTGTACTTGGCTGCCTGTGAGGTGTTTTTTTAAAGGTTTTAATAGATGAATGACGCCATGTAAATACGTTTTGTTTTAGTTTAAACACAGCTGCATCTAAAAGACTGACGGGGAAGGCCGAACTGCGTGCTTTTTTCATTTGATAATGCTGCATTTATTTTGGAAACGCAGTTTAAATACGTATGCCCCCTTTTTCAGGTATTCATTTTTTATTTATTTCTTTTTTTTAAGGGGGTAGGAGAGTAGCAAAACAACCGCTACTCATCCATCCCCACAATGCACAAACGTGAAACAATAATTTACGGTGAAGTGACCAGTCTTCCTGGAAGACTGTGAATCGTAGTTGTAACGTCTTTATTGAGATCTCTTCAGCAGTGTAGTATTACAGGCCCAGTCCCTGCAAGGGAAAATAACCTATTACCAGATACATGCAAAGCCATATGCAAAGCCACATGCTACACAACATGCCACCCACATTTAAAGCTAGGTCACTAGGAGACAGTTAGTGCAGGGTGAGAGGCACACAGTGCTAATAGTGTTCATTAGCATGACAGTAAGTGTTTTTCATTAGTATGACAGTAAGTGTTCATTAGCAGGACAGTACAGTAGTATTTGGTTTCAGTGAAGAAGCGTCCCGTTCTTGTCTCCCATCTCTCTCAGCCCGGTACCAGATTCTCTCCAACAACCACCTGCGCATCCGGGGCATTAAGAAGACGGACGAGGGCTCATACACCTGCGAGGGTCGCATCATGGCCCGCGGCGAGATCGACTTCAAGACCATCAAGGTGGTCGTCAACGGTGAGCCCTTCATCGCCGCTCCCTTTGGGTTGCTTGCTCCCTCTCGCACTTTGGCCTGTCCATTTGATCTCAGTTGATCTTTCATTCTCGTACTTCTTCTTAATTCACTCTGTCAGGCGGTCACATGTCCTGCCACTTGTCCTAAATGCTGTTACTCCCTCTCAGTTGTTTTGGTTGATTAATAAATCAGTTCAGACTTGAATTGTTGTCAGATCTGGAATCCAGACCACAGTCCTGCATTATATTTATGATCTGTTTTCCCACCTGCGGATGAAACTTGTCCATTAACGGTTAATATAGAAACTGGTGTGTCAGCAGTCAGTGGAATAATATTGTATTTTTTTGCCTCAGTCGGACTCATGCTAATCATATTAGTGGTCTTAACTTAAAAGGCGTACAGTGGGTTGTTTATGGTCTGTCTGGCTGCGGAACTTCCAAGCTTCACAATGAAATACGATGCTGATGAATTGCTCATATTGCGCCTTTAACACATTCATCAAAGAGAGAGCAAGGGAGAATATGTGTCACTGCTGAAACATGTACTCTGTCCTCTGTGCCAGAGAGAAGAAAAACACAAGAATACCCTTTCAGTTAGTGCACAATAATATTTTTTTGAGCATGGATGCTGCTGAAAGTGGCCTAGTTCTCTAGACTTTGAAAAGTGGTACTGTTACAACAAACAGCGCAAAAGCAAGCCGACAGATATTTGCGTGGTATCAGATATATGTGTGGTATCAGATATTTGTGTGGTATCAGATATTTATGTGGTATCAGATATTTGTGTGGTATCAGATATATGTGTGGTATCAGATATATGTGTGGTATCAGATATTTGTGTGGTATCAGATATTTGTGGGTATCAGATATTTGTGTGGTATCAGATATATGTGTGGTATCGGTGCCACATCTGGGTCATCCTCTCTCCCCAAACACTGAACTCCAGTCAAAGATTATAGATTATGTGGAAGTGACAAATGAGCATTTGCCACATTGTTTTAGCCTCATTGGTTTCTTTGTTTTTGTTTCAGTGAATTTTAACATTGAGTGAAACTTGTCATTCGTCTTCCTTTTCTTCTGCCCTTTCTTTTTCCTGTTTCAGTCAAATCTGTCCTTCAGCCATTGTTTCTCATCCGCATTTCTCATAATGGATTTAGTGTTTGAAACTATGTACTGAGAATGGGTAACGGGAAAGGAAGAGAATATTTAGAACTTTTCGTGTTTTTTTGCACTTACAATGACAAACCTTAGGTGTGCTAATATTCCGCTATTATTCTGAGTATGACAGTATGCCGACTTTGATACAGGTCAAGTCAGTGGCATATTCCGCTGGGATATTCAGAATTAGGTCTTATGCCAAATGTAGCACTTTGTCGGCCTGCTGATAAAACCTTGTATCTTCAAAATGATAAACTTCACAGTAAAATAAAAATATATATATAAAATTTAAAAAAATAATAATAACATAATATTAATATATAAATATAATTTAAAATATAAATAAAAAATGTTTAATTTTACATGTAAGAATAGAGGACGTACGAGTTTTGTTTCTTATCAAATTACGAGCTTTTATCAGCAGGCAGACGACTTGCCAATTAAGACGTGGGCTATCCACTGCCCGTCCAAAAAAAAAAGGTCGCTATTTGGATTTAAGTTAGCAAATACTGAAGAGACTATGATTGACTCATGAGTATGGTTCAGCTGGCAATAATTCTTTTAATCCTGACTTATTCAGTGCGTAACATCTCATTTCTTCAAGGACCATGTCAGAAAGCGTGACTCATGACCGTCCTACCTCTTTATGGGGTAGTGGGAATGCTGCATCTCAGCTATCGCACTTTCCATTCACTACTGGTAACATCACATGTTTGGGCATAAATGTATCCTCCAAGCTGTCAGAGTTGTTCCAGCTTAACTTCACCCCACTACTAAAATCAATAGAAGATGACTTGGATCGATGGATGTCACCACCACTATCCATCGTAGGCAGAATTTCTGATAAAAATGATGATACTACCCAAAATCATTTACCTATTCACCATGATCCCCATCCAACTGACAGCAAAGTGTTTTAAAAAATTGGACTCATTGGTAACAAAATTCTACTGGAAAAATCAAAAACCCAGAATAAAACTATCAACACTGCGAAAACTGATAGACCATGGAGGCCTGGAATCACCCCACTTCCAGAACTACTACCTGGCAAGTCAGATACAATACCTTATCAAATGGATACATGCAAACCATGATCCCATCCACCCCTGGATTGACATAGAACAGACAGACTCAAAGAACGTATCATTTGCAGACTTACCCTTCATTAGCGGTACCATTAAAAAACACAGTTGTTTGAAGAATCCTGCAATCTCCACAACTCTAACAGCTTGGTGGAGAATCAATAAAATGATAAACTTCACTGTAAGTCCCAGCGCGCACACACCAATTTGGCACAACCCTGACTTCACTATAAACAAATCACCTATGATTGGCAATAAATGGAAAGAAAAAGAGATTTCACATGTGCACCATATTTTTTTAAATAATACTCTGCTTTCCCTCCCGCAGTTAATTGAAAAATACGACATTAATAAAAATCACTACTTCCAATACATCCATCTAAAACAGTCAATTAAGGAAAAAATTGATATCACCAACATTGACCTCAAAGAATCACCACTATCGAATGATCTAAGCGAAATTGCAAAATCAAACAAACCTTTCGCTAAACTGTATAAACCTGTATCCTCCCTCGGTTCTGACAACACACTATGCATTCCAATACAAAAATATGAAGAAGACCTCAACATCAAAACTAACACTAACTTCTGGAGCGAAATCTGCAGGAACATCTACAACATGTCACAGAATACTAGTATTAGACTAATCCAGCATAAGGTAATTCAAAGAACACATATTACACAACAGTGTACAAAATGGGACTATCAGAAACCGATATCCGATACATGCGCTCACTACAGATCACTATTTCCATGCTGTTTGGCTCTGCCAACCTGTACAACACTTTTGGGAAGAGGTAATCGCCGAACTGTCTGCACTATTTAAATGCAGCATCCCATTGACCCCATCCATCTGCATAATAGGTGAAATTAACACAATTACGATGTCGGTACCAGATGTGCTCAGCATACCATATCTGCTTGGGGTCCTGCGTATAGAGATGACGTAACACGTTATGATGCTCTGAACCAATGATATTAAAAACTTCTCTGCTGCACCTCGGTTAGTGGACGTATGCTGTAGCTATGTTGATTTGCCGGAACTACATGCCCGCAAACATGGACCCCCCATTCAACTGTCTGCATTCACAGATCGCACTGTGCCAACTTTGATGGCCATTTTCTTTCAAAATTCCAGCATGGAATCTCTTCATATTCAGTGACCTTATGCAAGGATACATCTATTATGGTTCAAAAAAGTAGATTGCCCTGCACAGCTCAGAACTTCACATTGGTGCATCCATAACTTAAAAAAAAAAAAGTTCCCTGGTATTTATTAATAAAAAGTTGGCAACTTTTATTAATAAATTACATTTAAGCTACCACTTGTTTTCTTTACATCTATTATGGTATTCAATTTTGAGTTGCTGGTTTTCTTTGGTAGGCCTGAACAGGGGACAGATGAGAGCACTGGCCTCAGAAAAATGGGAACGCTAGAATACTTTTGTTGAAATTCTGGGTTGCAATTGCGTTTTGAACGAAAACTAGCAGACAGAAAGGTTCCCCTTCTATCCTTCCATTTATCTGTCAACGTACGTAGCCATATAGCTAGTGGCACTTCGTATCTTGAACTTGCATGGATCATATTAAATAGCTAATTAAGTTACAAGCACGTTTCCATTTACATTTAATTAAATGTAACAGAAGTTTTTTTCACGTAAAGTGTTGCAAAATCGAATATTTGCTCCTGTCAATTACAGCCTGCAGCACGCTAACATAGCTATAGCATCCGTCCACTAACCGAAGAGCAGCAGAAAAGTTTTTAATATCATTGGTTCAGAGCATCATAATGTGTTACGTCATCTCTATTTGCAGGACCCCGAGCAGATATGGTAAGCTGAGCACATCTGGTACCGACATCGACACAAATCACAACACCTCAACTAGTAGCCCTAACTGTCGCCCAGAAAACAATACTGCTAAATTGGAAAAACAAAAAACCGCTGAAAATATCTCAATGGTTAGACCTATTAGCAAAACAATTATCAATTGAACAATACTCAGCCCTACAAAAAAAACAAATGCAACAATTTAATAAAAAATTTTCATGATTTCATGATATTATCTCGCTACCGGTCAACTAATGCCTATGCACACTACCAAAAAAAAAAAAAAAAAAAAAAAAAATCATATGGATACAACAGTTCTTACTGCCATAAGGAATTATTCTCATCCTCCCCACACTAACTTAACCTAATACTCCACCATTCCCTTTATTTTATTAAGTCTACTTATCACCTTTTTTCGTCTTTTTTCTTTTCTATCTCCTCTCTGTCTTCTTTCTCCGCTTTGCTTTAATAATTATTGTGAATACTGTTAATTTTCTCAATTTTCATGGTTAACATTCCTTGTTACTTTGTCTTGACCTCCTTTTTGTTTTCGTTTCTGTTTTTTAGGCTAAGTTGATTTTTTCTCTCTCTCTCCTTCTGTCTTTGTTTTTGTTTCATTGTTGTTTGATGTCTTGATTTAATTTTTTTCCCCTTTCCGTATCATGTAGCAGTTCGTTCGTATCAAGGTTGTGTTTGACCAAATGTTGTTTGATTTGGATTATCCCCCTTCTGTTAAAACCTTTCCTCATACCGTTCCCTGCGGATTGTCTCTATGATCACTGTTAATAAAAAATAAAGCTGACCTCCCAAGAGGGGGAGGGGGAAGAAAACGTGACTCATGGTTGTTGATGTGTTGGAGTAATGCCTCACACGGGGCACCAATGTTGGAGTAATGCCTCACACGGGGCACCAATGTTGGAGTAATGCCTCACACGGGGCACCAATGTTGGGGTAGTTCAAGTGGTGGCACCTTTGTGGTGATAATGCCCAAGCAGTGGCAACGTTGTTTGCGTGTGCAATGGCACGCTGTTGCGCCAGCTGTTACACACCTCACAAGTGGACACCGTGTGTTGAGGCAATTTGCCTAATCGTATTATTAATTAAACTGTCAAAAAAAAAAGATATTATATTAATATTAAATAATATTAATATTAATACCTCGGGGCACCATCTTTCCTCAGGGAAGGGAAAACGATAGCCAATTAATAAAACCTCACTCTCAATATTCACTAATCCATTAATATGGAAATTGATCAATGACTAAATTAACTAGAGGTTGTGTCCGGAGGCCACATACCCCACCCGCGCCCACGACCTTCAAATATGGCTGATATTTTAGAGGTTTTTTATCTGTCAGATCCGAATCTGGATCAAACTACTCATGGTTGTTGCCCTCCCTGGAGGGCTACAGTGTGTTGATTTTCAAGTGATTCATTATGTTTTTGATGGAGTTATTAAAGAAAATGTCGAAATTTCCCTATCTCCCAATGTTAAGGAAATTTTCAAAGTGATCCAGAATCCACAGTTTGATCCAGATCTGCAGCAAAAAACTAATTACTTCTCACTTGGACCATTAACATCCCCTCTGTGAAATATGAAAACGATCCGACCAAAACTGTGGCCTTTAGGCTGTCCACAGACAAACACACACACACAGATAAATAAATAAATAAACAGAGACAAACACATAACCCCTCCTGCACCGCACCTCGTTTGTGGGCGGGGTAATAATCATAATCAAATTACCGTATCAATAATTATAGGTTGAAAGATTTGGAGTTCTACTTAGAAGAGGTTGGCAATTTCATTCACTCTTTTACAACATTAATAACCACAGTATATGTCTTTTAAAAATATTTAAATGAAACCAATAAAACACACAATCTAGACTACACTAAACACTAGCACTATATACACAATGAAGGAGGGGGGGTGTGTCTGTGTGTGTGTGTGTGTGTGTGTGTGGGGTGAGAGAGAACAATAGAATGATCAAAGGTCTGAATGGAGGTGCCTTATTGCCATACGGAAGTGGGGGAGGGCAACCCTACTGTAACAAGACCAAGTCTTTGTAACAAAGAAAAGTTTAAAGAGAGTGTTTAAAGTCAGTTTAAATGACTTAAAATGCTCAGTGTTGTGTTTGTGTATGTATTACATTAAAATGAAGAGACGTGTGTTTTTTGCACAGGAAAGGTGCCGCGTTAGTATACAGGAGGTTATTTGCATGCGAGACCCTGTCTGCTGCACATTAATACCATCCTGACCTACTAAAACACAATCCTAAAAACAACCACAGCATCTATCATTTTACAAATACACACAGTTGGTCTTTCTTAAAGAAGGTTTGAATGCCCAGTTGTTACCATTCCTGAGTAGAGGAAGGACGTTTTGTGGTTGCTGCTGGGTGGAGGATCCGATCCTGGACGATGCTGATCCGGCTGGAAAGAGCGGTTCTGGTGCTGCAAAGGTCCGTGTCTTTGATGTGGAAAGAGGAGGGAGGCTGGCCACTCCTCAAAAGCAAGCTGTTGCTTCCTAGGCTTGTTTTACTCCTGGTAGTGGCTGATGCTTCAGCATGGCCCCTCTGCGCTGGGCCACATGGGAGAGAGAGGCCCAGAGGTGGGGGAGGAGAACCCCAATCTGAGCAGCCCCCGGGGGTCCAGGAGCCTCACCAAGGGGGGAGAGCAGAGGCAAAAGAGAGAGTCCAGAGCCAAAAGTCCAAAGAGTGAGATGAACTGGTTGACCACTGCTTTTATCTGCCTGGCCTGTTGGCGGGAGGGGTTTACAGGCAGCAAGTGGTCATGGGAAATCCTGGGCTCGACTTTGTTTTCTCTACACAGATAAAGGCTTTCATCTGTGTGAGCACAACAGATGTTACTGTGTTTCAAGCGGGGCGAATTATTGGCCAGCATCAAGCAGAGAAAAAAGCTGACGAGAATGCCGAAATCGCTAGAATTGGGTCGTGAACTGTGCAACAATTTATTAAAACCTGTAAGGATAGTGGTGAGCTGTCGACTTTGCGGAAGAAATGGGTCAGGGAAAAATCATGCCTGATCCTGATGGGAGATCGCTTAAATGCTTGGTGATGCCTCATCTTAAAAAAATCAACAGTAGAACTCATGAATATGTTTAATTGTGAAGTAAGAGCATTTCCGCATGCACAATGCAACAAGAACTTGAAGGATTGGTACTGAACAGCTTTGTGGCCACAAGAAATCACTTGCTAGTGAGGCTAATTGGGGAAAACAAGGAGTTCACTCTACAAGGGAGCATAAAGATTGGACTGAGTAGCGACAGAAAAAGGTCATGTGGTCAAATGAGTCCAGATTTACCCTATTCCAGAATGATCTGGAGTGGCTTCAATTGGTCAGGTCTAAGCTCGGCACTGTTCTGCAGCACTAAATGAATTCAGCTGACTACCTGAATACAGGGTGTATCAAAAAAAGTTTACACTTTGAAAAATGACTCCAAAATTGATATAATATAATTTTCCAAAAATCTGTTGTGATGTATTGATGGACCATGCCCTCATGCTCCTATTGACACCTTGTTAATCGCCTGCTGTTCCCCATGAGTGAACAGGGGTTGTTTATTTTCACCCGATTTAAATTGGCTTGGGCACAGAATTGAGGGGTTAAAAACGAAACAAACATGATGGTTGGCAAGTTCAGACATTTAATTTCTTTCTCACCAATTTTCATAATCCTTTGTCCGCTGCCAGCTTGCCAATTTCAGACTTGGATTGCCGAGGTTGCCATTTTGAGGCAGGATCCTGCAATGGTCCGACGGTCTGTTTATGACATGCTGAGGAGAGCAGAGGTCTGTGTACAAAGGAATGGAGCCCATGTCGAAGACTGAAATTTGAATGCAATGTTCCTTGAACCATGGACTTAATTACAGTCATGCTGACAAGTGTGCTGAGAATGGCAAAATGTGAGTCCGATGTTAGTGGGCTGGTAGCGGACAAAGGGTTAATCCAATTTTCATGAAAATTTGTGAGGAAAAAATTAAATGTCTAAACTTGCCAACCATTGTGTTTGTTTCGTTTTTAACCCTCTCATTTCTGTGCGCAAACCAGTTTAAATCGGGTGAAAATAAACAACCAGTGTTCACTCATGCGGAACAGCAGGTGATTAACAAGGTGTCAACAGGAGCATGAGGGCATGGTCCATCAATACATCATCATAGATTTTTGAAAAATGATATTATTTTTTGGAGTCATTTTTCAAAGTGTACACTTTTGTTTGATACACCCTGTATAATGAATGATCAGTAACCCATCAATGGACTTTTCAATCCCTGATGGCACAGGCATATTCCAGTATGACATTGTTAGGAATTCATCTGACTCAGACTGTGGTTCATCAAGCATGAGGAATCATTGTCACACATAGATTGCCTATCTCAGAATTCCAGACCTTAACCAACTGAAAGTCTTTGGTATGTGTTTGAGAAAGTTCTACTGCGTGGTTTGACTCACCCACTATCAATACAATACCTTGGCCAAAAATGAATGCAAATCTGGTCAGAAATAAATGTAACATTGTTTAAGATCATTGAAACAATACCACAACGAAATAGCGCTGTGATCAAAGCTAAATGTGGCCCAACAAAATATTATAGTGTGCAACTTTTTTTTTTTTTTTGATGGGCAGTGTATTAATATTATTTGGGGTTTAAGAGCATTTTTTTGGATATGTATACATTGCATTTTAAATATGTCTCAAATATGCGTCGCAGATTTCAAATTTTACCGCAATTTGTGATGCACGGCTGCCTATCTGCAGTCAGCAAAGCTTACATTTCTGTCAGAAGGGGAAACAAATCTGCTTTTGAGCATTATGAAGGACATGGATATCAAAGAGTTTTTGGATTTGTGCAAATTTTAAAAATGCCGATCATTTCAAGTAGGTGGTCGAACGAATGATCGAGGGAGGCTATGTTTACAAGGTCAGGCAAGTTAGCCACCTTTGGAATACTTTGAAAACATCCTATTTGAATTGGAGTATGGATGTAAACAGGAATATTAGTGGAAGATAAAAAAACAGTTTAACAGGAATATTTTCTTGCTCGGGACAAGTGCGAAAAACTGGAATATTTTGTGCCAGTAAACGCAGTCAAATGTTGCAGTTGTGTCAAAGGGCTTGTCCTGTTTACCTCCTTAAATGCAGAATTTACAAAACCTGTGAGACTCAACGGCATAGAGACTCATGTTCTCAATCTTAGCATTTCTGAACGTGCAGGAGTCGATGGCAGAGAGGGAGAGGACAGATGGAAATAGGACTGGCAGCCTGCACTTCCTGTTTCCTCTTCATGGGATGGAGAAGACCCGCAGTTCTGAGGGCGGATTGTTTGCACACATGCACATACTTCAGAGAGAGAGAGAGAGAGAGAGAGAGAGAGGAGAGACAGTGACACAGACGCACAGTGACACTTCATCCAGACAAGCTGAAATGCTTTGCTGCAGCAATGCTGTTACTCTCCTCCCTTTCATGTGTAATCACTTCTTGCTTCCTGATTTGTACTCATGGCTCAGTTGATGAGCCCTGTTTGGTATCCCTGTCTGTGACGAGGTGCGACTAACAGTGAACACGTTTGTGCAAATAATGTTTCTCTGTTTTATTTGTATCTGGGTCACACTTTAGATGAAGTGTTGCTCATAAAGGCTTTATACAACATGTATAATGCCTTCATAAATGAGACATAAGCAAATGTCATGCTTTGTAAAGGGTGAAATAACACATCCTTATTCAGAATGTAATGCCAGATGTGATATAACTGACAATGTCACTTAGCTAGTGGCTAAATACTATAAAGAGTGATATTATCAGCTAAGTGACATTGTCATCGTCACATCTGGCATCACATAGCATCACAACACTTCATCAAAAGTGTAACCTGTATCTGTGTACATTTGAGTGATTAATGGTGTGTATGTGTGTGTGTGTGTGTGTTTGTGTGTCAGTTAGTGCGTGTGTGTTAGCATGTCTATTTGTGCATGTGCCTGCGTGAGTGTGTGTGCCTGAATGTGAATAATGTTAGTGTGCTTGTATGTGTGTGTACGCATACATGTACGTTCACGTGTGTGTGTGTGTGTGTGTGTGTGTGTGTGTGTGATATGTCTTGCGTCTGACCTCGCTAAATAAACGTTATGTTGTGCCTGTTTCAGTGCGCCCAAGCGTCCGGGCTCGGCAGACAGAGCTGAATGCCACCGCAGACAGCGGCCTGTCGGTGATGCTGGCTTGCGACGCAGACGGATTCCCCGATCCCAACGTGACCTGGGCTCGGTAGGCGAGGCTCTCCCTGCTCTACCTGTATGGCTTCCAGCACAGACCTCTCCTAGGGCTCCTTCCTATCTCTTATTTCATTCCTTTCTCGTATCCTTGTGTCTCCCCTGTTGCAGTAATTGAGGAAGGTCATTCATGTTTAAGGATGTACCAATCTGTTGTATTTTCCTTCAAGGAGGTAGGAGTCGGGAGCTAGGAGTCTCCCCAAAAATATATTTTGCAAGGAAACACAAGCTCACCCTTTGTCGTTTTATTTAAAAAGAATGATGTACAAACACAGTTGAGCTGTGGAAAGATGTCTCATTTTAAGATATGAATCTGCCAAGTCAGTAACTGATGTGGCTTCAAGCTGATTTTTAGAAGGAGCTTGAACTTTCCATATGCTCGATTCAGGTTTTCACGATTCTTGCCGATGACCTTCCTGGTTTTACTTAATGTCCTGTTATTGTTAAATTGGTGAATCTTAGACTAAGGAAGGGACTCAAGAACAAGAAAGGGTGTGAAAAGTGTGATCAGAAACCCCCTCCCTGATCCGATAAGACCAAATGCTTGTTTACAGAGGTCAGATCGAAATGGCCTTCTTGGCAAAGTGTTGCAAAACTCATATCCAAGAAAAAAATTGTGGTGTCCGCAAATAGCTGTGCCACACTTCTCAAGAATTAAAATGCAAGGGGCACAAGATACAGCAGGTCCCCATTTTTCTCGCAGAACACAGAGAGATGAATTGGAAGTGGCCTTGGGGCAGGACAGCCTAAGAGCAAGGAGCCAGCTCAAATGGGTCTTGGCCTTATCTGAGGAGACAGGAAGCCGAATGAATTTCAACCTAACAATCCCTTAGCTGTTTCTCAGGGCCGTACCCAGTGGTGTCACATTTGTTGGCAAGGAAGCTGTTTTTGCCAAAATGCATTTGCTAAGGTTTTCACTTTTATCCATTTTCCAGACCTGACCCACTGTTGCTGAGCTGTATCAAAAAAGTTTTGACATTTCTATCAGAAATAAACTGAATATCTATAATTTTATAAATATTACATGACTTAGGCAAACTATGCACCTGAAAATGTAATCAGATATTTTATACCGGCGGTTTGTGTACATGGTTTACAAATCCTTTCTATGCACCTCGCTTAGGGAACCTTGAGCTAGTTCATAAAAGTTTGACTTGTTTGGTGTCACTGGGAAAAATTCTGTACAAAAGTTTCTGTATTGCCTTAATTCGTTAAATCACTCTTCATAGAATGAGGCTTGTTTTTAAAGAACTTTTTTTCTTACTTGTTTGCCGTTCTCAATAAATGCCGCTTAATAGTAGCTAAGGAACACAACACTGTTTCACAGAGGTCATTGTGTGGAGCGCAGCTATTTAACTGAGGGAGCACAGGCTAAATGGAGCCCACAGTAGACACGGTTATGGCATGCTCTTCTGTAACAAGACCAAAAATGATTATGGATGCAAACCGTGCATGAAGTTCAATGCTAAGGTATGCGTCTGTACAGTGCTAGAGCGCCTTTTGTTACTGAGATAATAGCAAGTTCTGAAATAAGTGATTGCTGAGGGAGTGCATTGACGATGCTAACTATGCTCCACAGGTCAAGCACTTGGAATAAGGTCATTCTGTCTCTCTCCAGTTAACACAGAAGTGCTTAATTTTCAAATTATCTAGCAATCATTTAAAGTGTACAGGCTTATTGTAACTTTCAGCCACTTGTTCCATTTAGTGCTTCAGTTTCATTTTATGTGTATTGTTAAACACTGACGCGCATTAGACAGTGAAACCTCGATGAAGAGCTTGGTAAGGTACACTCTACCAGGCATCCACAAAATACATATGAAGAATATGTTCCTTAGTGAGATTAAGCCTCGCTGTTCAGATGAACATTTAGTTGATATGGGAGGGATTCACCAGGAGATGCCTTCTCCATTTAAATGCCCATTGCGTAAACATATTCCTTATATGTTCATATGTTCATTCCTGAATGTACAGTGCTGAACAAATTTATTAGACCACCACACAATGTAAGGTTTATGCCACAGCTGCCCTAAATTAACAGTGTTGGTAATTACCAAAATAATTGTTATGTTTCTGTAATGGGTAATCCGCCAGTATTTGCAAGCTCTTTCACTTAAATGACATTTTTAATGCTAAAATATACAGTAATTATTGTTGGTATCCATGAATTTTCGAATTTACCGTTTTACAAAAAAGCAGAAAAAATAGTGAAGCACATTTTTATTGTTTTGATTAAGATGCCAAATAACAGTTATTTTCTTGCATTCCTGAAAATAAAAATTAGTTTTAGTTGTTGAATGCAAGAATGCAAGCTGTTATCAAGGCCAAAGGAGGCCATACAAAATATAGGTTTTTTTTTTTTTTTGTTTTTATGTGTGAATAAGGACTATTTAGTGGTTTCAGTTTGTTATTTCCCAAAGAAATAACAAAATAAACAGGTTTTTGCCAAATTTCTTAAATATTAGTGTTTTCTCATTTTTTTATGACAGGTGGTCTAATAAATTTATTAAGCACTGTACATTGAGGAAAAAGGGTAGAGGCTGGCGCCTACGACACAAAAAACCCCCAGATCACTCTCTCTTTATCTCATTACTGGAAAAAGTTGGCAGGAGAGGAAGTCAAAGCTTTGGTTGCTGTGCAAAGTGCAGTGAGTCGAATTCTTTTTTTTTTTAACCATGTTTTCTCCTCTCTGCCGTCCTCTAGATTTAACGTCGTCCTTGAAACGGACGATAAGTACAGCGTGAGTGAAGACGGCTCGGAGTTGATGATAAAGGATGTGAAGAAAGTGGATGAAGGAGACTACATCTGTATCGCCAAGAACAAAGCAGGAGAGACCGATACCGAAATTAGCCTAAACGTATTCGGTGAGACCAAAATGAGTTCATTTACGCCACTGGAGGAAAAGACATTTTAAACCCTTAGAGCGCTAAGTGCAGCTATTGTTACTCGATTATGTGAGATATCAAAATCAAAGCTGTGGAAAGCCTATCATGTGGTGACTTGTTTAAAAGAGCTCCCGCAGGGGAGCTCTTTTAAACAAGGCTCTTTTAAACAAGTCACCACATGATAGGCTTTCAACAGCACACGATAATTCAATTTATATTTTTTAAAAATTTATTTCAGCACTCTAAGGGTTAAAAAATGTATTTGTTTGTGCTATTATGAGAATTTTTATGTCAATGAAATACTGTCAGAGGTTTTCACATTTAATTCATAGATAATGACAGTTAGGGCAGTACATCTCACTAAACTGACAGCCATTTATTGAGTTTGATGTGGAACATAACTTTAGGTTTGGCGTTGAATAGATCTGCTCTGGGTACTCAGTGCACTACCCTGAATACAGAGAGAAGTTATATCCACCTCGTGAACAAAAGACACCAAATCCCCAGCGTACACAAGCAGATCTAAACAAGCCGGCACAGGCTGGGGTGGTGGTGGGTAAGCACCGAGATGAAATGGCAGCACACAGAGCAAGAAACAAATGACCACCAATAACAGCAATTAGGTACAAATGGCGAACTGTGCGTAGCAAGCAATTAGCGTCGCAAACAAAGCACCAAGCATGAGCAGCTGCATAGCATTACCTTGATTAGCAGTTTTTGAAGAATGTGCTCCATTACTGAAGTGATGTGTGCAGATGTGATTGGTTGTTGAAAGGACACACGTTCTCTAAATTTAGCGATGCAGCAGCTGCAGGAGTTCCCTGTCTGAACATATCTGGCATATCGTCCGCGCCACTCATTAAGATAAGCGTACTAAGTGTATATTTGTCTCAAAACGCGCGCATGCATTTTCTTATGGTCTGCAGTTGTATTTATGAGCAAACGGTTACTCTGATTAATTGATGTCATTAATTCCATACTCTTCCTCTACAGTTAAGCCAAAAATCACCTATCTTGAGAACCAGACAGCGTCCGAGCTGGAGGAGCAGATTACCCTGACGTGCGAGGCGACGGGAGACCCCACCCCCAGCATCGTGTGGAGTTCCGGCCGCCATGAGTACACCGAGGGGGAGCAGGTACTGAAATCAACTCTGGATCAGCTTTAGCACAAGCACGTACCGCGTAGCTAGCATTAGCACGTACCACACACTCAGCACGACGGTTAGCATGACGGTTGGCATGGGCTGGTCTCAGTGTCGAGTCACACCCTCTGGCCACTCTTACACCCCTCACCCTGTGGTGGTCTGCATCCTACGGACAGTATGGTGGTCATATCATGGATGAGTTTCATTTAATGCGTTTATCGGATGGGAATTCAAACCCTCAAGTAAAGTTGTCAGGCCATTTTAAGGGGATGTTACTTTGATTTGGCCATAAATATGGATTCAGATTGGAGAGATTGGGTTTAGCATCAAGGCGTCACTTCTGTCACGCTTGATTAATGGACTGAAAGAGGCGCAATACAGTACGGGGAACGAAGGAGAGGAAATCAATAGCATGCAACGGCTCAAAAACGTATGGCCTTGTCAGGGTCCATGAGCTTGATTATAGAAGGATGGTGCACATTCATGTGGAAGTTGAGGGGCCTTATTACACTAACCCTTACGATGTACCCTCAGACTCTCCCCTTGATCCCTTCCCTTGTGGTGTCAGTATGTTGTTCCCTGTGTGGGGAAGGGGGGGTGGTTTGCCTCATCATCGGCAGGTGTTTTTTATTTTCACCATGGTAACGTGGGAGGGGTTGGCGGGGTGGTGGCATGCGTCCAGAACACTTCCGACGCCGAAGGTTTGCGCCAGCGTTCCGCCTCACACGTTTTGGAATCCCATATGCATCCCGCCTGCTTTTCTCAGCTTCAAGTCTCCGAGGCAAAAATAATTAGCGGCCCTTTTGGAATTCATTCTTCATTTTGCCAAACTTTTGTTGTTATTATTTATTAATTCTTTTTACTACCTTAATGCAGTTAGAAGCAGCTCAAGATAGTGAAACATCTTTGGCTCCTTTATGTGAATGAGTGAAAGAAGGAACGAGGAGGTGATATCGAGGTTGAGAGTGGGTGTAAAGTGGAGCGAGAGGCAGATGAAAGAATTTCTGCTCAGATCCAATAACAATGAAGAACAATGGACCCATGCTAATTATTTTAGTCTCGTTTTTTTTTTTTTTTTTTTTTTTTTTTTTTAGTTTCGGTCAAGCTCAGATCTCTCGTTTTGCTAACACCACCCACAGTGTACTCATCATCGCCGCAACAGTGAGCAGTGACGTGGGCAGAGGGTTGTTTGTTTCCTGATGTGTGAAAGCCCAAGCACATGCTATGCTCACTGCACCTGCATTGCGAAAAAAAAAAAAAATGCCTGTCCTGTCACGTTTTACAATGCAGTATTTAAATAAATGATGAAGGTTCAGCTCGGGTTTTCCAAGTGCTATGAAAATTAGAGTAGGATTGGAAATAATTTCTCGAATGTCCTTTTTTATCAACTGTTATGTTTGACTTATTTTTTTAACTATCTGTGATGCAGTTTATGTCTTGCATGCAGTATAAGAATGTAGCGTTCCCTTCTTTTATATAGCCACACGGCTTTGATTGCTGTTTGCCTCAGCTAGGAATTCCGTTTGGGACAGTTTTGGAGCACAAGGGTGGGCCTCAAGCTCTGATATCAAATCTGTAGCATCCCAGCATTGACACTAACATAGCCGCCTCACAGTTCCATAGTAAATACGAAAAAGTTATTTCGGCTTTGCATCTGAGTAACTGTGGTATAAGTTCTCCTAGCTACTATGGGCCATTTTCCCAATCAGAAAATTGACATAAAGTGAAGCAGTTCTTCCATGTTTAGAGTTCAACAGACAGCAGCAGCATTTTTGACTGTAAGTATAGAGTAAGATACCAGCATTGAAGTGTAACTTTCCCTCTTTAAAACATTCCATTCAAAGTAAGATGAATTAATTTTATCTTTCAGTTAAGTGGGCTGTCCTGCAGTGTGACTGTAAAATGTATTCCAAGACACAGCATTGTATTGCGGTGCATTAGCTCAAAATTCAGGGAAACTAATGTTAAGATGTTTTTTTCAATGTACACCTCATTAACTTCTGGATCAGGTTCAAATCTTTAGCAGCAGGCAGAGCTCTCCTTTGCTGGTGTTGCATGGATAAACGTGCCTGTGATTTATGGGAGGATTTCCTTCGGCCACCCGCGTTGAAAGTATGTTCCAGTTCTAATAATCCAGGAAGAGTGTTCTTCTAACGAGTAGGTTTAACGTTTTTCAGTTTTCAGCCTTCCCTTCATTATTTTGGTCTGTTGTGAGAGCAAGAACATCTACTGTAGTTGTTCAATGAATTATGCATTGACTATTGATTGTCCTTGGTTGAAAAAGAGATGCTCTGGTTTGATGGAAACCACGGCTGTTACTGCTTTGGCCAATGTTCTGAAGTCATGAAACTGGGGAGGAAGCCTGATTATGTTCACAGGACAGCCATCGGGTTGTAATTCTGATATTTTGACAATTTTTAGCTCTTGGTAAGAGAACTCAGGCAGGGGTAATGTCTGTGGTCCATTTTGAATGGTAGGCCATGGCCACTGTTGTAAAAGAGCTGGCCTTCAGCGATGAAATGGCGGAAAAGCGTAAGATAAGTGCACAGTCCGAGTGGGATTCTCGGACAGCTTGGTGTACAGCTGGTCCGTGCTCGGTATTCAGGTCCTGCGGATGTAACCTCGCCCCGTCCTCTCGCCGCTTGCATTATCACGCGGCGTCAGGGCAGACACTGCAAACTGAGCACGCCCAATTAGGGTCCGGCTGTCACTCACACGGGCCAGCCTGGAACTGCGGCCGGGAGGGTAGCCAAAACAAGATAAGTCTTTGAGTGCATTTTTATACCCTATTATCACAAGGAGAAAGACAGAATGCAGAGGGCTCCCATTTGCTTCCAGACAAGGGTTACAGATGTGACAGTTTGCGGTCGAGCGGTTATGGTCATTATTCCTGCACTGCAGTCTGGGGTCAGGATTGGTCCATACATTTTCGAGGGGAGTTATTGTGATAGTGTTTCTTGGCAGTTTGAACAGTCTAACTGCCTTAAAATGACCCTAAATTTTCAAATTCTAATTTTTAGACTAACAGCAGCGGTTTAAGCCTCAATGTAGCCATGCTGTGAATAGTGCAGCGGTTAATCCCTTGAACAAGGCATTCCACTTCAAGTTTTATGCTCTGGTTTTTGGTTTATAGTGTCTGAAAAATAACAGCAGTGTCCCCAACAAAAGCACTCATCTCCATCTTATAGGCTCCTGTCATGTTTGCCACATGTTCATTATCGCCCAGACTTTTCGGAAGACTTGTACAACAGCGTTCTGCTCTGTGAGGTATAAGTTTGTCTCCGCACCTGGGTGTGTCTGCGTCATCATCCGTTTATTCAGTGCAGATTTTGTCTGCTGGCAGCATTTAGCTGGTAAAAGGTTGACAGATGGATGGAGAGGAAGTATTAGGTTTCATTTGAGTGTCGACACATGGCAGCGCGCTCTCACCCCAGCTCGATGAGCACCTCTGGGTCCCCGGGGCCTATATGTGCACGACATGCTGGGGCCATTATGTGGAGTCGCACAGAATCATTCCCAACTGTTACGACATTCTTTTGTGCCCCTTCAAAACACTACGGCTGTCCTGGCTTTGTGTCGGCACCCAACGACTTAAAGGTTAAACCGCTAAAATCCGTGTAGACTGCACTGCGTACTCGGCGCCCAAACTCGGTTGGATTTTCATCTCTCTGTCGACGGCCCAATCATTTAAGCCCACTGAGGGCTGTCAGCGCTCGCAATTTCGTTTGTGTTTTGACGTCGTCATAATTTCTGTTGAAGTCCTGCAGCGGTTACCTCGCAAAAGGGCAAACTTGACTTGAAATCGGTAAAGGGCAGCATTGCATAACAGCAAAACGGTCTGTTGAAAATAAACCGTTAAGTGTCAAGACAACGCGCTGCAGGAACTGACAGCTAGGAAACTGCCTCTTATAACTTCATGAGAAAAAGCCTTTCCAGGTCGCAATCTGCTCGATTCAATTCCCACAGGCCAAAAAAAAAAACATATTTTAACAAATTGATTTAATTACCGTTAACACTGTGGCTTTTGGACCAGTGGAGAATCAGATTTGTCTCAGCCGCTCTTAGTCCGGAGGAGAGCACAGGTCTGTGTTTACTCATGGGGCTAAGTGGTGCTTAAAGATGCTCACTTTCTAATGGCGGGGAGAAGGGGGCCAAACCAGGTGCAAACACAGTGAGGGAGTGAGACCGCCGAGGTGGGAAATCCAAGATCAGAACAGTTAGAAGCACAACCGTCAGTATTTTGTTCCAGCGACATGTATTTAACGATAAGCACAATTCGTCAGCCAGGAGTTTGAACTAATTAGTGAGCTTATCTGGCTGAGTTCAGGGGTGGCAGAAAGGCAAGATCTCCATATGCTTATCCCGAGAGGTTACACCTCTGAAAGGCTGTGAAAGTACCCGAACAAAATTAGCACAACCAAAAAACTCAGGGGCCAGATAGCAGCAAGCTGAAAACTTGGAGAGAGCTGTGAACTTTTCAAATTCAAATTTATTAGGATAGTGCTTATGACTGAAAACTTGCCACTGAACTGACAGCAGCCAGGCAACTTCCAGCCAAAACATCCAAAATGGGAAAGAACAAAGTGTTTTGTTTTTGCTTTTGTTTTTTCAGTTTTGTTGCTCTTAATTTTCGGCCCAGGCTTTGTGAGAGGGGAATGATGAAGGTGTTCATTCACCTTTGTGTTGCAGTGGGTGAGATCTCACCCGCTCTGTGTGGTGATGTTGAAATGCTTGTGACAAAATTGATTCCTGTTTGTCTCGTCTGAGCATGTTGCATAAGACATTAGTTGCTAGTGTAGCCCTCTTTTCCCTCAGAGGGGTGTAATAAGTGTAACCTGGGTTTGTGGGTTAGATTCTCACCTGTTAAGCCTTCTGGTTAAACTATAAGGCTTAACTACCCATACAGTACACTGAATACAACAAAATAAACAAGCTATGCTAACCAGTGAGTGAACGCAGAGACCAGATATAACAAAATAGTGTATTTTAAAAAAAGACACAGTAAAATGTCACAATACATCGAAATACTCAAGTAGATTCCTCATTAAAAGGTATACATAGTCAAGAAGTTTATTCAAATGAATACAATAGGTTAAAGAGTAACAATGAAACTGGCCAGCAAACCTCTAGGATATCCAGAGTCACTGAACTCTTAATAAAAGTGAAAATTTAAAAAAAGTAAACCCCAAGTGTTTACTCAGTGTGTGTAGAACTGATCAGTAAAAATGTATGTAACGGTGTATTAGCCTTAACCCTCAAGCGACCGAGTGGGGTCATTTATGACCCCAGACATACATTTCTATGTGCTGTTTTAATATTTTAAATGAGAAAAATGTTTCCTTCAATGAGTTTGTCAAGCTGTTCCTCCGAGGAATTTTCATAGGTTTTCAGAGGAATTGGCCGATTTCTGTGTCAAGGACAGCTGAAAGATGTGTGGGGTCATTTATGACCCCAGAGATACAGTTTTTTTGAGTCGACAAAAAAGAACTCCAAGGCGGCATACCTCATCCAAATCAAATTATTATGATTATTTTTATTATTACGACATTTTCTAGAGATTGAAAATGTGTACTCTGAGGGGCCACACACCATCCATCGAATGACAAAAAACACTCAATCCGTTAATCTGGCAAATACGTCAATTTTTAATTCAAAAATATTTTTAGTTTTATAGTGCTCAGCTCAGATGAGATCAAATTTTAGCAATTTTGTCCTTGCACCAATAATGACCCCTATGTAAATTTTTAAGATTGCATCATTAGTTTTTGGGGTAAAGTTGTTGACTGATAGATAGACACGCACACAAACAAATGAAAATATAACTTCCTTGGCAAGGGTACATACAGCTGCAAACCATATTATTCTGGTTCTGATAGGCAAGGTTAGTGAATAAAAATTGACCATTGCCAAAAATCAATGCCCATAAACTCAAAAAACATGTACAGTTTTTAGGGTCATAAACGACCCCACACAACTTTCCATTATTCTTGCATTCATAAAAATTAATCAAAATGCTTAATTTTTTGCATTTGATCATTTACTTATATCGGGCATACATAAATGAAGCTGTGTGGATGTGATGAACTTTGAAAATAGTCATTAAAAATAACAATTTTTGCATAAAACACAGCGGGGTCATTTATGACCCCACTCGGTCAGTTTAGTCGCTGAAAACACTTGGTCGCTTGAGGGTTAAATACAGCTGTACTACTGCTATAGACAACAGCTCAAAGGCTGTATCAAATTTATGAAGCTGTTTAAAAATATAAAAAGGGCAAAAGTTGAGCTGCTTGAACAGCTGCTGATTCGGTGTAAAAAGACTAAAATGTATAAAGTAAAGGCTATTAAATGTTATAAGGGAATACCAAACAATTAGATACATCAAAAGACTATCATTAAAAAAATTGAACAGCTATACTGTATGTTCATCCGGTATAGAAGACTCCAGTGCATTTTGGAAAGCGAATGAAGATTCAAATAGAATGAACTGCTATATGTGAAAACTATCGAGGATTAATATTTAGGATATCATAAACTGAATTATTCAAATGCAGATACAACCCCAAATCTGAAATAGTTGGGACGAAGTGTAAATTGTGAATAAAATCAAAATGGAATGACTTTCAGATCACATGAACCAATATGTTATTTACAATAAAACATAGATAACATTTCAAATGTTGAAACTGAGATATTTTACATTTTTAGTCAACAAAATGAGCTCATTTCAAATTTTCTGGCTGCAAAAGGTCTCAAAAAAGTTGGGACACAGGCAAAAAAGGGCTGGAAAAGCAATTAATTTATAAGAGAATCAGCTGAAAGAACATTTAGCAAGTAATTACATTAGCTGGCATCAGGTATGTAACATGGTTGGCCATAAAAGGGATATTTTAGAGAGGCAGAGTCTCTCAGAAGTAAAGATGGCCAGAGGCTCTCCAACCTGTGAAGACTTATGTAAAAAAAATTGTTGAATACTTTAAAAACTATGTTCCTTAGCAAAATTGCAAATTCTTTGAAGGTCTCATCATCGACAGTGCATAACATCTTCAAAGGATTCAGAGAATCTGGAAAAATCTCTGTGCCTAAGGGACAAGGCCGAAGACTTTTACTGGATGCCCGTGATCTTCAGGCCCTCAGACGCCACTGCATCACTCACCAGCATGATTCTGTCATTGACATTACTAAATGGGCCCAGGAATACTTCAAGAAACCACTGCTTGTAAACACAGTCCGCCGTGCCATCCACAGATGCCACCTAAAACTCTATCATGCAAAAAGGAAGCCATTGTTGAGCATGATTCAGAAGCGCCGCCATGTTCTGTGGGCCAAGGCTCATTTAAAATGGACTGTAGCAAAGTGTCCTGTGGTCCGACGAGTCCAAATTTGACATTCTTGTTGGAAATCATGGACGTCGTATCCTCCGGGCTAAAGAGGAGAAAGACCACCCCTCATGTTATCAGCGTTCAGTTCAAAAGCCAGCATCTCTGATGGAATGGGGATGCATTAGTGCATATGGTGTGGGACACTTGCATGTCTTGAAAAGCACCATGAATGCTGAAAGGTATATAAAGGTTTCAGGGCAACATATGCTCCCCCAGACGACATCTATTCGAAGGAAGGCCTTGTGTATTTCAGCAGGACAATGCAAAACTGCATACTGCAGCTATTACAACAGCATGGCTTCGTAGTAGAAGAGTCCGTGTGCTGAACTGGCCTGCCTGCAGTCCTGATCTTTCACCGATTCAGAACATTTGGCGCATATTTAAACGAAAAGTCCGTCAAAGGAGACCCAAAACTCTCCAGCAGCTGGAAGCCTGTATTAAACAAGAGTGGGATCAAATTCCAATGGCTCAACTCAAGAAACTTGTCTTCTCAATGCCCAGACGCCTCCACTCTGTGTTAAAAAGGATGCTACACCGTGGTAAACAGGCCCCTGTCCCAATTTTTTTGAGACCTGTAGCAGCCATCAAATTTGAAACTGGCTCATTTTGTGGATAAAAATTGTAAAATTTCTCAGTTTTAATATTTACTGTTATCTCTGTTCTATTGTGAATAGAATACTGGCTGGTGTGATTTGAAAGTCATTGCATTTTGATTTTATTCACAATTTACACTTTGTCCCAACTATTTCGGAATTGGGGTTGTAGAATTCCCGCGTTTAATCTCATAAATACTACAAATTGACCAACTCAACCATAGGATGGACACAAGATACGTAATACAAAACTCAGTACCGTTAACGAGACCGATTAGAATATTGAAGTGACGTCACTCGAGCTATGCATAAATGTGATCATGTACAAGCCGGCATAACACAAATAAAAGAAAAAAAACCCGTTTCAGGCCTGTGTGAACTCCTCGCAATCGGTATGGATCCACGCCAAAGCAGGTAGCTTACTCACAGTTCACGTGACACTCTCTCTCCGTCTCGCTCAGCCACGTTTCAGCTCAAGGTCAGTCAGTCAATCAAGTCAGTCAGTCAAAGCGCGCTCTCCCTCGATTCTGCTCCCTCGGTGGCTAACCTGAGGTACCTCGAGCCGCCTGGTAGCTACGAGGCGCTATCAGGTAGCATATGTCCCCCGTCGGTTATCTGAGGAACCTCGAGCGTCCCGGTAGCTCGAAGCGCTATTGGACAACTTCCCCGTCAATAATACAAAAATACTACACTATTTAGTCTGGCAGCTCCCACTCTAACGCTACAGCGAGATGGAAGGCTGGCACCGAGCGATTAGCTTAGCTGGCGTGAGCTTACTGCCAGTAGAACCATTTAAAGTAGCTAGGCTACAGAAAGTGAAGGAAAAATAAAACACTGGAATGCGACACAACTGCCAGGTGCCGCTATCTATTATTACTACAATATATAAACAAACAATATCTATGTAATAAAGAGTTTGTTAGCTGTGCGATTAGCGACAACTTACTCTTATTTTATCTCTCTCGTCCAAATCCCGTTCTCTCTACCGCGAACCCTAAAACAGTCTCCCCTGTGTGTGTTTGCGTTACCCCTCTCCCCCCACCAGATCCCACCCACTGTGTGCTCTGATAGGAGGACAGTGAATCGGACCATGAACTTGACCTATGATATTTATTTATTCTTATAGTAATCACGTTATGTCAGCCCACTTAGTGGTCTCACACAAACAGTGTAAATAAAACAAAGTAACAATATTTAATGGTCAGTGGAAAATAACTAGCAGTGCTGTGTATGCGTGATAACCAGGAGCCTGTAGCTACACCATGTAGATCTTCAGCTAACAAAAACCACTACTAGCACATAGAGCAGTACCCAGTCTATTCAGCAGGGGTTATAAAATAACCCTGGGCTACACTAGTGTCTGTACTTAAAAATAAAATTCAAGCTGGTTTTGGCCAAAATTGAAAATAGTCTTGAACTTTTTCTCTTTATTTTCTGACATTTTTTGGTTCTGCACCCATTTTAGAAATATCAATATTTTTGTTCGAAACTAGAGAGGGAAAAAGGCAAAAAAAAAAAAAAAAAAAACCTGCTGTGAAATAGCAGTTAATTAACTAATTGGGGGTGTATAAAGCTTTATGTCCCCTGATTTGGTTACTGGAGCTGTACTTTTTTTGCTTGTGCTGTACCTGGGGTGGATGAAGGGTTTGACAAGGTATAAAATGAATTTTTCTGTTAAAAAAGCTTTTAGAGGTTTTTTTTTTTTAGCTTGCTGGCCCTATGGGCCGATAAGCTATTGTCATGGTGTGGCGTCCTTCATCCGTCATCCGGAACATTTTTTATCTTTTTTTTTTTTTGGCCAGATGAATTTTCCTGTAAAATTGCCATAACATAATACTTGACCCTATCTCCAGACGTTTTTTTTTTTTTTTTTTTCGGATTTTTGATTGAATCATTTTTGTCCCTTTTAAAGGCCCTTGAAATTTTGGCTCCAATGTTAAAGATAGGACTGAGAAATTTAAAAAAAATCATTTCTCAAACTGCTCGATAAATTTTTTTCTAAATCAAGCAATCAACTTACCTTGGTACTGTCAATGTACAGTGCGAGCACCATTTTGATTTAAACAACGGAAGGAGGTCTAGTGGGGGCGCTGTACTTTATGAATATGCAAGATGGCCTGTGGAGGCCAAATGGTTGCAGATAGAGATTAAGTTTGTATTATTGACATATAGGAAGTTATATATGACCTATACATTGGATGTGTTAAAGTTGACCTCAGATGACCTTGAAAGGTTAAACTTGAGCGCAAGCAAAATGTTATAATTTTCAAAGGCTTTTAGGTTTGAAAATATGGAAGATATGTGTATGAAGATGTAAGTATTGAATATATGTTTATATGAACTCTTATAGCAATTCATATATGAACTGTCATTTGGAGGTCTTGAACTTGACCTTCAGTGACCTTTGAAGGTCGAACTTCACATAGTGAAATTTGAATGTCTTCTATCACCAAAACTATTACAGATAGACCTTAGGTTTGTATTGTGGGCATCTAGGAAGTCATGTATGAAGTTTCATTTTGTGACCTTGAACTTGACCTTCAGTAATCTTCAACAGCAAAACTTAACAGTGAAATTTCAATTACTTTTATCAGCAAAATTGTTACAGATAGAGCGTAGGTTTGTATTGAAGACCTAAGGGAAGTCATATATGAACTTTCATTTGGTGACCTTCATAATGACCTTCAAAGGTCAAACTTGATCAAGTGAAAATTCAATGACTTCTATCACTAAAAAGGTCACAGATGGAGCCTAGGTTTGTATCACAGACTTAAAGGAAGTCACACGTTAACTTTCATTTGGTGACATTCAGCTTGACTGTTAGTGACCTTTGAAGGTCAAACTTGACGTAATACAATTATAATGACTTGTATTGCCCAAATGGTCGCAGATGGAGCCTAGGGTCGTATTGGAGACATATAGGAAGTCATATATGAACTCTCATTTGATGACCTTCGTATTGACCTTCAAAGGTCAAATGTGACTAAGTGAATATTCACTGACTTGTATCACTAATGTGGTTGCAGATGGAGCCTAGGTTTGTGTTACAGACATCTAGGAAGTCACATATGAACTTTCATTTGGTGACATTCAACTTGACTGTCAGTGACCTCTGAGGGTCAAACTCGACAGTGAAATTACAGTGACTTGTATCACCAAAATAGTCACAAATTGAGCCAAGGTTTGTATAAAGACATTTAGAAAGGCATATATGTAGGCTATTTGCTGACCTCAACTTAACCTTCTGTGACCTTTAAAGTTCACAGTTGACATATTGATTTTTCAATCAGTGGAATCACCAAAACTGCTTCAGAGCTTAGGATTGTATTACAGGAGGTCTTATAAATGTATGTGAACTTTTATTTAGTGATAGAAAAGAATGAAAGTCCGCACACTGTTTAAGTCGCTCCCAGAAAACTTTATTCCATACAACGTTTCGGCCGACGTGGCCTTCGTCAGGTGAGTTCTACACGAACATGTGGAACTCACCTGACAAAGGCCGTCAGCCAAAACGTTGTATGGAATAAAGTTTTCTGGGAGCGACTTAAACAGTGTGCGGACTTTTTATTCTTTTCTACTGCTGTTTTTTTGGGTCCTGCACCTGTGATATCTATTTTTGGATGTGCGTGCATTTATTCCATTTTAACTTTTATTCAGTGACCTTGACATTGACCTTCAGTGATTCAAAGGTCAAACTTCACATTAAATTTTCGTAACTTATATCATCACTATAAGATTGCTACAGGACCCTTGGTCGTTTTTTTTTTTTTTTTGTTTGTTTTGCTTGCCCATTTTTCCACTTCCCAGCTTTGCTGTTGAGAAATATACAGTACTTGATCTGGTTTGAAACATTTGATTGAGGGGTGCCTAAAAATCAAGCTTATCACGGAAGTCTGGCAGACAATATAAGCAATGGTTTCCTGAAATGTAGTGTAGTTTGGAAGATTATTGATATCATCAACATTCATTTTTCTTGCTGTAATTGACAGTCACATCGACTTGCCCCAAAAATGTAAATTATGTTTGAAAAGAAAACAAAATCTTCAAATGTCTTCTTCTGTCAGCATCACATTGAGATGTGTTAATTCTCTTTTTTTACTATTTACCCTGGAGGATGTGCGAAGTTGTGTTTTCAAGTTATTGTATTTTATGCATTGATTTTGCACAAATGGAAAGTTGGGTCGTGTAGTAAACCCCTCCAGTTATGAAGTAGATCATTATCACTTATCCTCCGCTATGCTGCTGAGCTACTTATACTAGCCATCTCTGTTTTTTTTCTTGCTGTTATGTGAACTGCCTGTTGTCTGCAATTAGGCAGTCTTTAAGACACCGAGAACACGTGCAGCTTTTTCAGGTACAAACACAGTCTCATTATCTTCAGCACTTGAAATAAAGATCTGGACACTGCACAGCTTGTTGTACCTAGTTAATACTTAGCATTAGCTAGATGACTCCACCAGCATTAACATTCGTTGGCTGCCCTTTAGCCGCTCATTAGCATTGTATTGTGTAGCCGTTCCTGTACTTTTCTTAAATAATGATAATATTGCAATAACTGTTTGATGGCCTCGTATGACTCTAAAAGAACTCCTGGTTTGGAGCAGTGGAGCACTGTATCCAAGGTACAGGCATAACAGTCCTCTCTTGGATTGTTAGTACCTGAAATGAAGATGGCTTTAAAATGATTGCAAACGCAGCCTTAAGCGGCCTGTATTTTTGTGTGTTTTTCTGATACACAAATTAATCAAGAGTTTCCTGCATTCCTGACTATGCAATGGCTATTTTTAATCTCCTTTTCAGAACACAGTATGGTTCCCCGGCACAGAGATTTGGACTTATTTTTTCGATTTGTTATGCTTACCTGTTCACCTCGCGTTCATGAGTCTGCCACATGTCCAGCCCTTGTCCCTGAGAAGCAGCTTGTCATTTGTGTCGCAGTCAGGTCAGAATGACACAGTGTGCTTTTACAAAGGCACCGTTCTTCGGAGAAAAGGCTTGAATAATGCATATGGACTTTCGGCAGTGGTTTTCAGCAGTGAGCATACTCAATTCGGGGTGCAGGATGCGGAACTGCAGCGGTTGGCTTATGCAGAGTGTTTTTCCATCATTGTTTCAGTGAGGAACAGACAGAAGGAGGGTGAGTGTGTCCCGCTCTTAGTGAGCTGCTAAGTGCGAGAGGCCAGACTTAATAACATTTGCATTGTCAGTTATCCCGGCTGCAGGTGTCCTCTTGGCGAGCGCTTAAGTATGATTTATTTTTTTAGTATTTTATTTAGTCCACCGCTGAGCTGCGGCCAGCAATCGCTCATCCTCTGCTCCCCGTAAATGTTAAATGGCAGTGATAGCAGAAGTAGCCTATCCCTCCCTTAGACTTGAGTAATGAGTGGCTCACAGTTGCTGCACATAGGGAGTCCTCATGCTGTTAGTCTTGAGCTGTCATGCCCTGTCGGGCCCAGTCTTGCCCCACCAGTCTTCCTCTACGGGCCCACCGTTACAGGCAGCCGCTGTGCTAATGTCAGCGCCGTCACGCTTGCCCGAATCTGGCTGTAACACTAAATGAGTCTTTGGCTTGGATTAGATCAGTGCATCTCCTTAGTTTTGACTTTCAAGTAGATGAAATGTTTTACGTTTTTTTTTTTTTTTTTTTTGCACTAAAGCTACGGTGGATGAATTCCTTTGACCTGTTTTTTGTACTAAGAAAAGCTAACTTTGGAATTAATTTAAGATATATGAATGAAATTTTCACGTAGGTTCTGGCACCCAATGCCTGTATGCCGTGTTGATACATAGATCACTGCCTGGCAAGTAATATCTCGCATTCTCCAAGTATTCATTGTTTGCATTTTCTAACAATTCATCAGGAAAACATATATTCATACCAATTAAAATGTAGTCTATAACGAACTAACGCGTTCTTAAAATAGCATTGGACACATGTAATGCTGGCCTGTAGATTTACCCCTGGTTTACCAACATAGGTATATCAAGGCAATTGTGTGCAAATCCCATGATAATATTATTGTGCCGATTAATGCGCCTGTCTGTCAAAATAATGCACTTGGCCATGTGTAGCAGAGTCTGTACTCCGTGGATTGCTGTCCTGATGTATGGCTTATTACAATGAAGAAGATGCATTGCTTAAAGATCGTCAGTGTGGTAATTAATCCAGCATGTGTTAATGAATGTCATACTGCTGTCTTTCTGTCGCTGCCTTTGTCTTTCGTTACTGGATACAAGCTTTGCCGTCTCTTTGCATGACCTAATTTCACTGGCCTGTGCCAGGAGAAGAATTGACTGCATCACCGACAAATTCTGCATGACCGGTTTAATGCGGTGCATGTCCAAGTGCGAGTCTTGAGAATGAAATTTCAAGGTTTGTTTTTATTTTTTGTGCCGGTCTGTTTTTTGTTTTCGCTATTTCTTAGTTTTGTTTTGTCTCTGTGTCTATTTTCTCCAGGCTTCTTGGACTCGGCCAGAGAAACACAAGGTATGGCTACTAAATATGTAGCCAAACTGTAGTTACTAATGTTACTCCATTTGTGAGAGAACTAGTAGTGCTGACTTGTTAGACTCTTAGGAATAGCCTTTACACCTTATAATCCCCACCCCATAGTTAATTGCTGTATTTAAAGAAGCTGTTTCACGATTACTGCGCATGTTCAGAACGTACAGTACCAGTCAAAAGTTTGGACGCGCTTTGATACTGCGACAGCACTCAGTTTTTAGAGAAATTTAAATGGCTTAATTTCTCTATTCAATCTCAGATGGAGTCCGGAAAGAGGTGAACAGTCAGAAGTTAAAAGAGAATAATTTACTTGTTTAAATAGTGTCCATAATTTTGGAATAATCAAAAAATTCTTATTTTTTCAAAGTAAACGGACATGATGATGACAAATGCAGGTTAGTTTCATATATTCAAGAATTAGATTTTTTTGCAAAATAAAGGGTGTTTATTCCTTTAAGATTTATTTAAAAGAAAAATGTGGGTATGTCCAAACTTCTGACTGGTTCTGTACTTCGTTCAAAGTTGTGAGCATGTGCAGTAATCGTGACACAGCTCTTTTAAGTTACTTTTCAATCTCATGACAGATCTATTTCAGTTTTAAATTAATAGTTTGTTTCTAAATCAATACTCGTGTTAGGAATATTTGTTTGACAGTTGATGAATTTAATAGACAAGCAAGTTTAAATCTGTTTTGTTTCTTGATGAAGGACAAATTAGATTGCAGTTTGAGGTTACTCACTTAATAAATTGGTATATTGTCATGCGTTCTACTCATTTGTGGTCCTTGAAGTGGTGACAACAAAAATAGCTATTGGCAATTTTTTAATGTTTTTAGGAAACATTTACTGTAATTGTGAAGCGCATTGCAGCTAGATCAAATCTAGGCTGCAAATGTTATACATTGTTCCTTGTATTTAATCATTTGTCTTTGAGGTTGACTTGGAGGTAAGCATTGGGCCTTTGCTTCACTTGCGTAATTTTATGATTGAAAACTGTCCTTAACGCCCCAGACTTGAGCAAAGGAAATATGACTTGAACCTGAAAAACTGTCCTGACACTCCCCAAATTGGCACAAGGGAATAAAAGCCTTGCTTTTGAATATTTCTGAGTTGACGAGAAAAACGTTGATTGGACACTGTCTGCAACAAATATATTGCTTCTTCTTGGCGCTGACTAACACTCATCATCTGTAGGCACTTCCCAAAAAAGGCCACATTAACCTTCACCTCACCTCGTCTGTATCGTAGATAGAGATGAGGGCTGAGTTAGCACTGCTGTATTCGCCAAGGAGCTTTGCAGCACGTTACTAACCAGCATAACCATAGCTAGTATGCGCTTATACTATAGACACATATTCCCATATGTGTGTGTTTGTGTATTCCATTCTAAATGAAAATAAAAGACACTTATAGATGAGCACTCTCTCATAGTTTAATGCACTTTTGTTACACAATGTCGTCTGTACGAGTAACCTCTTCTAGAATGTTCTTTGCTTGTGTTTTGACTTGCACTCCCTATTTTGGATTGAAAAGGTGTTGAAGGGCGAGCAAAAACATTTTACAAAATGAAAAACTGGCAGTTATATTCTGGGCATGCATTATAATTAAATTAATCCTTCAGATATTTTCTCCTTTTAGGTTGAAGATGCAATTTCAATATGAAGAGGATTCGTAAATGGCTCTTTGTACACTGCAAATATGTGGGCAAAATAATTAGCTTCAAGGTGCTTCAGTCATTCAAAGGCGTGATAGCTGTGTTTGGGTATTCCTCTAAATACTGTCATTTTGACTAAAAGCACTAGATGCTGGAAAGGCCTTTAGGCTCCTGTGTGTATTTTTCAGGTTGGCTGAGTGTGGGCCAGCTCAAGGCTTTTAATCCTCTGCACACTCTACCGAAGCCGAATTTGATTTAAATGCAGTATAATATTCCTTCTAAAACTTATAATTATGTTCTCTCCTGTTTGGCCAATGTTTTGGATGAAAATTCAGTCTTACAGAGTTTGACCAAAGCTGGCTGTTTCTGTTTCCAGTCTTCGTGCAGCTCCCGAGGGATTCGCTCACGTAGCAATTGTGGCCTCACAGTCCACAGCACTTGCAGTTGTTGGAGAGCTGAGGTCTGGTATTTTTACCAGGGAAAGCAGTATTGGCGCATGGGCCTGCATCTCAAATTGTTCCCGTTTTCAGTTGTTTAATGCTGGCATGAGATTGAATTTGTGTGCCTCCTGAGATGGGAGAAGCTGGTTCTCTGAAAACTTGAGTTTTTCGACAGCAAATAACAGGACACTTTGGGGTCTGGAGTAATTTTCTGCACAGTCACGTTGCCATCAGAAACCACTGCATTGTCATCACTTCTAAAATCCCACTCAGGGGAAGAGGGCAAAGCCTGCCTCTTACGACCTCGGATATTTCGCCAAGGCCGCAAAATCCCACCAAGCGCCTCTCAGCGTCTGCAAGTCATCAAACACGTGCAGTGACTCGCATGCTCGCGCACAAACACACTAACATGCTCTCAACCTCATGCTGCACTGGGAAACAAGCAGGATGAAAACTGGGATGTTTCTTTCTGTTTATGTTTGTCTTATTTTGTGAAGGCCGGCAAGTTGAGCAAACTCAAGATTGCGATATTGTAGGATGCCGCGAGCAGCGTGCGTGCCTCTCGCACAGAGTATTTTCGGTGTTCAATATTTAATGAGAGGCCGGGCGGAGAGCTGACGGTGTGTCGAAGGGCAGCGGTCTGAGCTCCGCTCGGCTGCATTAAACTTCAGGCAGGCGAGTCGCAGGCTGGCTTGTTTGCGTGACATTTTTCCCTTCCCGCCGGAGCGCGCGTAATGGGACTCGTTCCCCAACGTGCGGCTTACTGTCAATTACTGTGCGACAGGAGGAGGGGCCTAGCAAGCCCTCCGTCTCTGCATGCTAACGCCTTAAACCCGCGGGAGTCACGGGGAGGGAACAGAATGGAATTGGCGCCGGAGGGGCTCAACGGTTATTTAGCACTGCCGGCTCCACGCTTCGTGACTAAAGCCCCAGCGGCCCTAAATTGAGTCACCGGATTGATTTCATTTCAGGGAGCTCCACACCTCCTCCCACGTAATAAACAAAATTCTCATTGACCGTCAGGTACGACAGAGATTTAACACCACCGCAGCAGGCACTGGGCAGCGACTCTCCCTTTTTTTCCCCATTTGCTCCTTTTGACTTAAGGAGGGGAGGAAGTGGACGAGTGTGATTTACGCCCCATGTCCCCACCCACCAGTGAAGGCAGAGTTTTGACTTTACATTTGCGACTCATATAGAAATACTAGATACGAAGTTAATTCAGGCATTTAAATGCAAATCGTAGCGTGTACTGATTTTTGAAGCCATTCATATCATTGCTAATTGAACATTCTTTTGCAGAAAGCCAAATCTAACTGCCATTTGAGGCATGATTAACTGAAATGTCCTGAAATAAATATATATGCAAAATATGAACTTAAATGCCTTCCAGATGCACATACATAATGCAAATTTTTAAACATTTTTACACTGAAGAAAATGATCTCTGTGGTCAATGTGTTAGTTCATCTTTACATGCTGGGTCTGGCTTCAAAAATGGGTTCGGGCATGCGCTCATGCGTGTGGGGTTTGGAATAATGATAATCCAATGGGGTCTACTTGATGTCCCCTGCGAGGCCGTTCTGTATTTTTACTAATTTTTGCTAAAAATGCTCTATGAAAAATTGACTTCTTCTCCTAGGGTAGCATCATGGGCCGCAGGTAACACTGCTGCCCCACAGAAAGAAGGATTTTGGGTTTGAGGTGGACCCTTTCCATGTAGAGTTTACATGCGGGTTTTACCTGAGTGCTCCAGTTCAAAGATATGTATGTTTGGGTGACTGGGGTTTGTGAATTCGCGCAATCGTCAATACACCAAAAAATAGCTGGATCTAGCTTTTTCGCCAAAATTTCTTGTGCTTCTGAGACTACCACACTTCTGGTGCGCAGCTTGTAAGTGCTTAGGTCTATTGCATACACATAATAACATTGAACGATAGCAGTCTTATCATCGACATCAGTGCTTTTCAAACCTCTCCTGGAGTACCACTCCTCCTGCATGTGTTAGAGCTCTGCCTGCTCCAGCACAGGTGAGTTAATGATCAGCTCGTTACCCGTGAAAATGCTTGATAATGAGCGAATCATTAGAATCAGCCATGCTTGCGGGGAGAGATCAGAAACATGATCTCATGACATGCGGGAGATGTGTTACTCTAGGAGAGGTTTGAGAAGCACTGATCTCCATCTGTGATTGTTGACAGCAAAAAATTGTTCTAGAAATTATATCAATCACCTGAATATTGCGATGGAAGGCCCTGAGAAAATGACCATTCCTCAGCTGAAAGCTTCTTACTAAGGCTTGTACGTTCGGTATTGTACGGCCAAGTATCTGTAAGCATGCACACTAAAGTGACTCTCTGGAGTTCCGCAAGACCGCAAAGCATCAGAAATGGGGCAAGACTGCAACATCAGGGTGTTTCTTTTGTATTGACGATTGCTCGACTTGCCTGTTGGTGTGAGTCAATGATGTGTGCGCCCTGCAGTTGGCTGGTAATCTGTTCAGAGTTTGCTCCAGCCTGTTCTATTGGATGTTGGAATGGGCTCCACCCCCCGGCAAACCTGTCCAGGAATTCACAGGGTAAATTGACCGTGAGGAGCATGTATGACTTCATATGGGTCTTGCGGGTTTTCAGTAGTATCATCTAGATCTCACTCCTCAAAAATGTAATGACCCGGAAACATAGAAAGACTTGAAGCCAGTTAGGCTTAATTCACCCCAAAATGCGCTAAGCTGCCCTGTGGTGTCTTTGGCACTGATTTTAACCAATCAGTGCATACCTGCTGTGGAGAACAAAATTTAATTGGCTTAAGCCTTAGAGTGCTGAAATAAATTTTTAAAACATATAAATTTAGTTATCGTGTGCTGTTGCAAACCTATCATGAGGCGACTTGTTTAAAAGAGCTCCCATGCGGGAGCTCTTTTAAAAAAGCCGCCACATGATAGGTTTTCAACAGCTTTGATTTTGATATCCTACATCATTGAGCAACAAAAGCTGCATTTAGCGCTCCAAGGGTAACATCTCATTCTAACAAACTCTGCCATCACGTCCCAGACATTGCTTCCATGCGTTGAGTGCGATGGCCTAAAATTCCCTAGACTAGCTTGAATGAGTGAGTGAACAAGCTCTGAATTATGTAGCCTTTCACTTCGCCTCAGGCTCTCCATTCCACTGAGTTCAAGCATCGCTGGTTGAGCCATTCACAAGATGTCCCCCCGAGGGCAAAAAACTGGATGGGTACAAGAGCCGGTGCAGCATGGAGTTTCAGAAGGTCCCTTCCCTCTTAGTCAGCCTACTGCATTTTACAAATTGTGTTTGCTGTCTCCGTACTTGCAAGCATGCACACACGTTCACAGGAGAACACCATGACACAAATTACCTGTACCACCTGCGAGGAAGGCGCTGTGGGGTCGGTGTGTTCTCGACAGCATGTCATTATCAGTACATTCGAGTCTGAAAAGTCATGTCACTGTTTATTACAGTGCAGGCCCAAATTGGCTGAATAAGCAAATTACCGAGGAAGACAGATTTGGGTTGTTCTGAGCTCCAAAATCACTGAACAGAACATGCTGATGTAATATGATACGGTGTAAAAGCAGCACACACCATAGCTGCAGATAATTCAACTGAGCATGTGTGAATCTTAGGGCATCTCATTTCAAGTTTCCGCCTTCACAGGAACAGGAAACTATGTACAGATGGCAGCGATGTTGCATGTGCCTGTACAGCGCTCTTCATTGGACTCAAAATTGCGTTATTTCTTTAGGGAAATGGAATACATTGTTAACATTAATTGGAAGAGCCACATTAGGTTTGCTTCTGGATAAAGTAGTGGTGACACTTCACACTAATTAGTAAAATCATTGCCATAAACCATTTACGCATTCAGCCTGTGTGTGTTGAATGCAGATATTTGTAGCCACTGTTCAGCATTGTTAACTGTTTGTGAGGCACGGTGATATCATGTGATCGTAAACAATTCACCTGTTTTGTTTTGCCTCTTTTTTTTTTAATGCGTTGGGTAATAGACTGTCAGCTGGCGCGTCTAATAAATCTGTCAGACATACCAGAGAATAGACAACGTGCGATGATTAAAATGGGTCACAATGGTCCATTGAGTCGTGCACATTTAATTAATCTCAGTGTTTATCATAGCATCAGGGTGTCATTAGGGAAGGATTCAGCCTTTTTTTTTTTTGGTCCAGTTTACCCGAGCAGTCTTTTCAGAGTGACAGATATTATAAATCAGTTCTTCCATATCTCGCCCTGTAACAGAATCATTCTGGTTACACTCTTGTGTGGCTAATTGCTGAGACTTTCCGTGCTACAAATTAACATGTGAAAGGCAAGTCTATTTCATGCTCCTGTACATTTTTTTTTTTTGCCCTCTGTATTTTCTTTGTCGTATTTGAAGTGCATGTTATACCTTTGTTTCTTTTCTTTCTTTGAAAAGTCAAGGCTTTTGAAGATTAATTCTTCCCAGCACAGGGCAGTGCGGCATGCAAGTGTACCTCGCGGTGGGGTTTTTGTGTTCATTGAAAAATGACTTTGGTGTGCTGGCTTTAGTCCTGAAACAACGCGGAATAGACTTGCGGATCCATTATTAAATCACAATCTGACGGCCGCTCACCAGGACTCTATAATAAGAGGCTTCAAAGCCTGAAACAAGATTTTTTTTTTTCCAAGCACCTGAATTGTTCTCCTGTAGTTTTAGAGAGTGATTTCAGATAAAAAATAATTGTGCTTGATTATCGCTAATTAGTCTATAATACCTTAATGACAAAGCTATGTCAGATTGCGTAGGTGTGTATTAGTGTGTGCGTTTGTACTCCAGTTCACAAGGGACCATTATATTCCCCAGCCAAAGGAGGAAAAGTACGGCAATATAATTATTAATGTTCTGTAGGTATGAAGCAAAGGCCCAGCTCAAGCTCATAGTCAAAAAATAATAGCGGAATAATACCAGCGTAGCAGCTGAGATGGGAGTGGGTGTTTTTTCGTATGTTTTTCTTTCTCGCTATTGCGAAAACACACAGTTTTGCGGTTGCATTTTTTGCTGTTACAAATGGTCTACCCAGAGGTCAGAAAATTCCAGGGGGTTACTCGTCCGCTATCTGTTTGGCTGTTCGCCCGTGCGCTGCTCATGGATCTGAACTTATAACCTTCAGTTTTGGCGAATATTATGCTAAATGTGTTCCATATGATTTGATACAACACATTCCCACTTGCTTGAGCTAACAAAAGATAAAATAAGTCAAGAAAAATCATTGGAACCCTCTCATAATTGGTTTTTGCAAGCTACTACAGAGGCAACAACAGAAGCAAGGCATTGGTTTTTGCGGCTCGAACACCCCCTTAAAAATTCTTCAGCGTGCTCCACTCGCGGTGGGCATGCATAATGCCAGCTGTAAGGCAGGGGACGCTGAGGATAGACTGGCGTTACAAGGACGATTGACTTTAGGAACCCCTCAGCAGCATGCATTATTCAAGTGCAGCGAATTACGGTGGATCAAAAGGAACAGGGATGGGCACACATCCCGGAAGGTGAAGCAAGCATGTGTGGAAGAAGAATAATGCAGAATTCTGGCACGCCATTGGCTAGAAGCTGCTCAAAGTGAAGAAACGCGCGGTGTGAAATGGAAAAATGTATCGAAGGAAAAGGCCGTTAACGGATTAGACAGGTTTTTAAGTGTTTTTTAAAGCTTATTGGGGTGTAGCTGCTGGCTCTGACTGTGAAGTCGACTTCAAGGCTGATCCTCCAGACTCTCATTCGCTGTGACCTCTAATATGTAGCTTAGCTCTTGCACATGAAGGGGCTCTGGTATTTATCTTATCTACTCTGTCCTTAGCATTACCTTCACACTGCATTAGGACTTCTTGAACGCTGGTTGGACTGTGCACCAAGTATTTTCATCGCATTTAACCACTGAAATTAAAGCAAAACTGACCTTTAATCAAGTAACAGCTGAAAATGCTAGTGTCACATTTTATTAAATATTCCAACCATCAGTAACTAGACATTTTAACAGTTTTCAGCCAGCTCATGTGTTGCCTCTCTTGAATGGGAATAATGAAAGGTGTTTCAATAATACAAGCTTCAGATTCATAGGCTGCTGGGTCGCGTCACTCGGTAAAGGTCCCCCTCCCCCCCCACAGTGCGGAAGTGACCACAACCACAGCATCGGATGGACTGCAGCCAATGCCTTTGCAGACCAGCAGCGCCGTGCGATCAGTGTATAAATGGCTTTGTGCTGCTCAGGGAAATGGGTGGGATACAGTTGATTTGAGGTAGCACTGTTTCTCACTGAACTGCCACCTACTGGCATCTGGGTGCTTGTCAGCTGCATTTTAAGCGAGCACATGTTTGGGTTTCCTCCGATCTCATTCAGAGCATGCGAGATTTGAAACTGCAAGTGAAGTACGTGGCTGACAGTTGCGTTTTTTGGAGGAAAACTGTAAACAGTCTTAGCACTTCCGGGATGGAGGGATGAGTTGCGTACAACTGTGTTTGTACTTTGTACATAGTTCACTGATTGAACATTCCAGGCTGGGCGGGATTGGAGATGCCAAATTTATGTTAAAAGTGATTCAGTCTTATCTTTTGTTGGAAACCTTTGGGTTTCCCGACACAGTTGTGTGGCAGGAGGGGCCGATGTGTTCACTCTCCTCTTGTTCTTTTTCTTCCTCCCCGTAGACCCTGGACGGAAACGTGGTGGTGCGGAGCGACGCCCGTGTTTCCTCTCTCACGCTGAAGTATGTGCAGTTCACGGACGCTGGACAGTACCTCTGCACCGCTCGAAACTCCATCGGCTGGGACACCCAGGCCATGTACCTGGAAGTGCGCTGTAAGGGCTGCCTCCTGTCATTCTGCATGCGCAGGGATTTCAAACCCGGGAAATATTTCTTAAAAAATGAAGTTTTTACATCATTGTTTTCATACAGTGCTATTCAGTTGTGACTCAAAGCACTTAACCTCCACCACAAGTGTTTAGCACCTGCCTGGTGATGCTCAGCAGTCATTTTGTGCCAAAACACTCAGCACAGATGAGCTTAATCGTTTGCCGGTTAGATCAGGGGACGAGTGGGCGGCAGGTTGACTGAGCCGGGCTTTGAAATTTAGCCTCGACACCTGGGAACCGCTACTCCTAACCGTGAGTGCAACAAGGTCATTATTGTCTGCAGAGAGTCACAACTTCGGCTTCATATAAATGTGTCATCTAAACCTTTGCATCTTCTGCAGTGTCCCCACTGCTGCGCTGGGGCATTCGGTCTGTTCAAGCCGAGGAAAGATTGCCCCATGTTGACCCATCAGCACCTCTTCCATGTCCTCCATCCTCAGGCTAAATGCGCTCATGTCCTTAGCTTCAGTCGTGAGGCTAGAGCAGGGCGAATGATGGAGCGGCTGCGGGTGTTCTCTCCTCTTTACCGTCAGACTGGTGATCGGTGGGGGTAAACTGACAGTCCACAATGTTTTACATATTTCCTGCCGATTACCTTGGAACACTTTGTCTGAAGTTGAAAACATTTGGCAGTAATTTTTGAGGCATGTCTGCTGCAAATTGGTTGGCATTCCATAGATACTCTGGCCTGTAACCAGAAGCCAAGAGTGACGTTTGAATTTGTGTCACATAGTACACAGTAAGAAACCCTGATGACATCTCTCACTGTACACCGTTTGCACTCTGTCTCATCATTTTCCGACGTACGCTTTTATGAACCTGACACATCTTTGCAGTGTGCTGAGTCCAACCAAAAAAAAAACACTTTCACTCAGGAGCGTCAGCTCACATAGTTTTACTTAATGACATTTAAAAAAAAATGTCAAGGTTCTCTGAAATTTAATATGAAATGGCAAATGGAAACCAAACTAGTGCCTCAGAAAGCAGGTCTGCAGTTCATTGTTTTGGTTGATACTCTGCATATGGAGCCATCCATTTCTCATGTGTTGCATACATGGAGCGTACTAACGGTGCAATGCACCTCAGTGGCTAACCTTTGCTTCCCATGGCCACCAGCATAACACTAAGGCACATTGATAGCTTTGTTCTGCGGTGGGGCCCTTGCAATTTGTTTAGCCCAGCTGTACATCCTGCTGTACTTGCTCCAACAGCCAGAGGGCGCTGTAGTAATAGCAGGGGTCTATAGTCTCTGGTCCTCACCACCTCCTGACCAGCCTGTTTGCAATTTGTGTAGAAGCCCTTGTTTTCACGAGATTGCAACACCGCTCTGTTGTCTGTACTGTGCAGCCTGCAGGTATCATTACCATCAGTGCCACGCACAAGGCAAATTACAGCAAACAGGCGTTGAATCTTGTTTAGCTGAAAACAATCATTGGAGAATGGAATTGGGTGGGGGGGATGGGGGTAACAAACAGGTAATTTAATTAATTCCCTTACTTTGCCTGGCCACACAACGCTACTACCAGGAATGAGCAGTCCTCCCTGTAAGACCAGATAGCATCAAAATAAAATCTAACAAAAGATAAAATTGTTTGGACCGCAATTATGAGTCTGAGTTCTCAGTAATCAGGTTTTGGGTTCAGTGCTTTCAGAGGTTGGGTAATTACAGATTAGAAAAGGGGCCTTTGTTTTGTCGGTGGGCCCGCGGGTGCGCTCTGCTGCACAGATCCAAATGAGGTGGTTCGGTCACGATGACCTCCAGAGGGGAGCAGAGGAAGGCCTCTGTGAAAGATTTTATGAGCTTTCTGATCAAGCCTGGCTTTATGCCTTCACCAGTCAGTTTAACTTTCATCTTCATCTTTTTTTGGTGGGATCATATGTGAACGTACGGTAGTGTGTAGGCATTGCCCTGTCTGCACATGGATGTGAGCTCGTGCACACAGTGTCATGTGACAGGGTGCATGCAATGGGGGATGGCCGAGTAAAATACACAGGAGTCCTACTGTTAAGTTCTGTCTACCTTAGAAAGTAAGCAAAACTTCCCCAGGTCATAAATGGAAGTTAGCTTAGCTTACTTTTTGCAGGCATTAGGAAACACTTTTCAAGCAGTTTTAGCACTGAGGAATAGCTCGCTACTTCTTGTAGTACCTCTGGGGGTTTTCATGACCTGGCTTGATACAGTGCCAGGTACTATCCATGATCATAAGTATCCTAAATCTGTAAGTAAACTTTACTGGTCGAAAAATGGTGAGTTTTATTTGTGAAGCTCAGCGGCCTGACCTCTCCACTCAGTTTTGTTATGTATGCATGTGTTATCACTTAGCATCGAACAGGTTTACAGCTCGTACCCCCGACAGGAAGTGCTCGGATGAGACCAGAGCCATATTGCACAACCCTCGATAAAGCCATAATTGAAAACCAGGCGTTATCGTGCTTTTGGGCTTTCCTAGCGGAAAAAAAAATACTTCAGAGACTGCACTGCTGATGAGATTCTTGGAAATGTCTTATTTCGGGATGGAGGGGGGTACGCATTACGACAGTAGCTGAATCAGGAACAACCCATTAGCCCATCTAGCAATGGGGTACCAACGATCCCTCGATCCCAGCGACCGTGGACGAGAAGAACGAAGGAGGGCCTCGGCGTTTGTCTGGAACATCAGAGCCAGTATGGCTGACAGGACGTGAGGAATGCAGGCGTCGGCGACGCCGTGTGTTCTGCAAGACTGGAGCTCGGCTTTGATCTCGTCCGCCGAGCAGAGCCCATTCGCCTAACAGCGCTGCTTTTGATGTTACACATCTCAAATGAAAACAGATTGATTTTCATTTTAACATCGATGGAAATCTGGGGGTAAAAAGCTGTCTTTGATCACGGTCGCCGATCGCACTCGCAAAGTGCTCATCAAAGCCAATGTGGAACGTAGAGTGTAACGACAGCAAATATGAGGCACACACTTTAGTCGGCGTGATCCCGCCAAACCCGCCTCTGAGAGCAAAGATAGACTGTTCTTCCACACAGCTATCTCCCGCATCATCGTTTTATTTATTAAGAGCGCAGAAACGGCTGTAAAACCATAAAAACAATAAAACTGCGAGTCTCAAGATAGCAGTGTACCGCCTTCTTATGGCATGAATACAGGCAGGGGAAAAATCTGTTTGCTATTCGTTCTTATGGCTGTTTGTGTTATCAGTTGTACTAGTTCCACTTTTAATGATTCTGCACACCATCCTAGAATGTACTGCTCTTGTGATAAATTTTTGGAGAAAAGGTAGTAAGATACAGATTAATGAATAATACATGATCTCATAAATGATGAACAGTATAAGACATATTTCAGCATGTCAGTTTGGATTTCATGTATTGCCATGAATTACATTTTTATCAAGTAGCATAATATATTATTTCATTTTAATATTGTGGTTAAAATATTGTAGTAAATGCACTATAGCCCAGAACTGCCCTTCCTGATTCTTTGGCAGTGTTATAGTTTGAGGTCCCGTTGAGCTGATAATTAGTAGAATGTGGCGATCCAAAGTAGGGTTTAAATGTAAACCTGTGGGAAGATGGATCTCTAGGGATGGCATTGAGGTGCACATCTGAGCGTTAAATCTTCCCTGTTTTTTATTTTTGCTTTTCTTTTTTTGTTTCATGTACTCTTTGCAGATGCCCCCAAAATCCAGGGCGCGGTGACGGTGTACACCTGGGAGGGCAACCCAGCCAACATCAGCTGTGAGGTGCTGGCTCACCCGGGCGCCAGCGTGGTCTGGTTCAGAGACGCCCAGCAGCTGCCCAGCGCCAACGGTACCAATGTCAAGATCTACAACAGCCCCTCCGTGAGCAACCTCGAGGTACAGCGCCGCGCCGGGCTCCATCATTCTAATCAGAGCGCTTATCCAAAGATGGCAGTCTTGTACCTCTTAGTGCAGCAATGGTGTGACCTCAGTTGTCACCAGACTACTTTATCTCAAGTACTGTGACCGAGATTTTGCAAAACAGATGAGGTTTATTATGATGTGAGAAATGTCTGGAACACAATATGCGCTGTATATACTGTATATATTCCTTGAAGTAAATTAAATGTATGTTAATCCTTTTTTAAGAAACCCCTCACTATTAGCAGAGGAGTTCTATTCCTTATTCACTATTGTGGGAACATCTGGCCTTTGGCGCTGCAAGTTCTATATTTTGTTCGTTTCAATTGTGAAATGGAGTACGGTAATTGTGTTAGCTTACACCAGTCTCCTCCATGGGCTGCGGGTAGCGAGGTGAAAGATGGCTGGTGATGGTTTAGCCTTCCGGGAGAATGCCGTTGGATCTTGCCATAAAAGTGCATACTGTGTTTGGACCCAACCAATATAACAAAACAGTACGGCGAATATGACAGCTATGCAGTGCCTTGCAGTATACAGAGTGCTTTAGTGCTGTGAGAGCACTGCTGTTGGGTGCTATCAGAAGTGATACCAGCATAGTACAAAAAGTAAGTGCTATTCCCCTTTATATGAATGCAAACAAGTCATTCCCACGGCTGAGAAAGGAAGCTTTATTTTTAAATTCTGTCTCGCGAGCTGCCCTGTTTTGAGGACAGGCCCAGAGGCTTGGTTCTACATCCAGACCCTGCGGCTGTGGCCTGCAGCCCCATAAAGCTGCTCGGGTACCTTGTATGGCTGCAGTGCCACCTTCTGGTCGGTCAGCAACAGCCTTGTAAGATGTATACGGCCTTACCTTAGTGTGCGTACAGACTTACCTGTTGGACTGCATTGTGACTGTTGGACTGCAAGAAGCTGGGGCGTCCGTCTGAATGTGTGTAGAATATTTGCTGCTCTGCATACTCCACTTCATGCTAGACATTTAGCACAAACAAGCTCAAATTTGACTTTCCAAGTCAGAAACCCGGGAGGAAAAATTCAAATCTATCATTTTCCGTGGAGAAAAACCTATATAGACTGTAATTAAAAATGAGCATGATTGACTGAATCCAAGAAAATGACATATTCCTCTTGCTGATTAAAGGAAAGCTTTGCCGCATTGAAGCTGCCGGTCTGGCTTTGCGTTCACGCCGCATGGCCTGTTTGTCCTTTTATCGCATCGTTTTCCCCTCGAGCGCATGAAAGTATGAAATGCGGGTGAGGAAGGTTAACAAGCGTATTCACCATAAAAAATATATATATTTATTTCAAGCTTTATGTTACGAAGACGGTTTTTATTTCAGAGCTTAGAAGTGAAGCAGCTAAGACGCAGAGTTAGTGCTTCTGTGCCGCACTGATGATTTGAGGTTTTAGGACACATTTGGCGCTGCAGTGGTTCAGTGGTTTGGACTGGCACAGGTTCACCGCCGGCGCTGCCATCAGTTCAGCCTGAATCAGCAACCGTGACAGAACAGAAAGGCTCGGTGCCTGAATGGCACTGTGTCCTAGAAATCTCGAGTCCAACGGACCCAGCTGTGGGCTGACAGCTATTACTGGGCAAGATGGCCGCCAGCAGAGGGAATCGAAAATGCCCCTGTCGCCGCGGCAACCCACTCTGTGCGGCCAAGAAATACAAAAACAAAGGCACACAAAATTATAGTGGTAGAATTTCCATCAGGCCGTTCTTTTTTCAAGATTTCAAATTCAGAAATTGGAAATCCTGAGTGAACTTAAAATTCAAAATGTGCTGAAGCGTCACATAGTTTTCTCATGTGGCTGAGGAAAAAGTTAGCATGCCGATGAAGTGAAGATGGGGTTAGAATGGGTGAATGGAACAGATTTTTCTGATTATTTGTTACTTCAGCGAGCCAAGAAAAGATCTGGCACTCTTACCTCTTCACAATCTTGTTCTGTGCTCTTCAGATATTCGCAAAAACATTTTCGAAACATTTGGAAAGAAACTTGTTTTTCAGCGTCTATTCAACCTGGGAGAGTTCCACGTCCTTCTTTTTCAAGGTTGCCCGCCGGTTGCAATCGAGGAGGGATAGAGAGAAACGGATATGGTCCCTGGTGCAGATTTATTTGGGTTAAGGGCCTTGCTGAAGGGCCCACCGGCAGTTTCTTCCCAACCTTTTCTCCGCAGATCAAGTCAGAATCCCTTGCTCTATGGTGGGATTTGAACCAGCAACCCTTTGGTTATCAGCCAGGCAACCTTACCCACCCTTACCACCTTCAGCTTACCCAGTTGCTGTCTCGCAGCAGGTTATTGAGGAACGTTATTTGCATTTAAATGTTCTCCAGGTCACCCCGGAGTCACAGGCCGA
Organism: Gymnothorax javanicus; assembly: GCA_029692085.1. Taxonomy (NCBI): domain Eukaryota; kingdom Metazoa; phylum Chordata; class Actinopteri; order Anguilliformes; family Muraenidae; genus Gymnothorax; species Gymnothorax javanicus. The sequence goes on along the minus strand of CM056199.1, from coordinate 114,790,248 downwards.
CTTTGGGAGCTACAACTGCACAGCCACCAATGTGATCGGCATGGAGTCCAAGGAGTTCCTCCTCATTCAAGCTGGTGAGTGACCAGTCTGTCCGTTAAGGGCCACAGTGTATTTGATTTTCCATGGTCTTCCATGTTTAAAAATGCTTAAAATAAACTAGACAACAAAACAATTCACCAGACCTTTATTCATTTGTGGTATGAAACAGTGGAGCACAGCTGTTATCCATGTAGTGGTCTCATGTGAATCTGATTTGCTCTGGTTACAGGGAACGTCGTAGAATGGGCTTCATTAATTTACCATTTTATACGCTCGTAGACTTAAGAAAACAGCGGAACAGACTCTCTTGAGGACAGGTCGTAATGATGCGCAGGATGCCTGGCGTTCATTGGAACTGCGCGTCACACAGAAATGTGCGCAATTGATGGCGTTCAGCCGACACCGAATACGAGCTTCAAAGCAGCAGCAGTCTTTGTGATGTTACTGGACATCGTCAATGCAGGAGCTACCGATTTAAAGCATGTGACTGAGCTGCGTGTGTGTGTGTGTGTGTGTGTGTGTGTGTGTGTGTGTGTGTGTGTGCGCGCGCACAGATGTCCCCTCGGCCCCCTCCATCGAGCGAGTGGAGCCCTACTCCAGCACGGCGGTGGTGGCGTTCGAGGAACCCGACGCCAGTGGCGGAGTGCCCATTCTGAAGTACAAGGCTCAGTGGCGGAGAGCCCAGGAGGCAAATTGGACGGTCGAGGAGTTTGAGGCCGAGGATGGTGAGTCGATTTTCAGGTGCAGAGAATTATCCGACAGAACTGAGCCTCGGAGAAGGAGGGAGGTGGGACTCCCATGTTGGGCAGGTCAATGGACATCATCCCCAGTGCTAACAGGTGCCAATAGTGGGTCCAGCAAGCTGGAAAACGACTACATTGGCCGCCTGTTTATGTGTTTTGAAGCGGCATTTTTGACATTTGCTGGAGCGTTCAACAGCGAGTGGCAGAGTACGGGCAACGTGTACAGGTTCGCTCGGCTCTCGGTGGCGTGGGCTGGGATGCTAATAACCTCTCGAGGATAACTTCTTCATCGTTTACCGCATCAGCAGTCAGAAAGCCCCGCTCACTCCCGCAGTCCTGTCAGAACTGGCAGCAGAAATCCACCGAGTGCGGGAGATTTAATGGGAGGAAAAAAATAAAACAAAACAACCGTGAAAAAAATAAGACACGACATGAAAAAAAAAAAAAAACCCTGTTTAGGCCAAATAACTGTCCTTGGAGGGGACTGACGGCCGCTGTATTTCCAGCCGTCGTCTGATTTATTTACTTGTTTTTATTTTGATATGGCTTGTGTGGGAGTGTGCTGACGCACCTGTCAGCGGGTCTGACACGCCTCGTCCCCCTCAGCCCCGCACCCCTGGGCCGCACTACTGACAGCAGCCTGCGGGATGCGCTGTTCACCCCCCCAATCACGCTGCACCCCCAGCTTCGACCGCGTGACTGGGACATTACGCCTGCCGTCCATGCGGTACTCTTGCGCTTAACTCTCGCTCTCCTTCCTGCTGACCTGTTTCAAAAACAAAGCACTCTCACAGTGTTGCAGCGTGGTAGCGGCAAGGTAATCGCACGAGATGAGCGTTGCAGGAGCATACTGAGAATATTTTGTTTTAGCTCGGCTGTGGCTTTGCTGTTGGTGCCAAATGCTGCTTAATCAGACTAAAAAGGTTAACTTGGGGTTATCAACAATATAGTGGATAGTAATCAGTCGGAAATTACATGACAGTTATTTAGGTAATGCTGCTATCAAATGTTATTTACAGTTGTTACAACAAGGAAAGGCCAATCCCTTCGGGTGCAATGTGAATTTAAGGGGCCAACAGCTGCATTATTATGCACCTATTACAGTTACAGCGTATTACCGTCACAGAGGGGATTGTACTTTCTACTTTTTGCATCCCTGTCAAACACCTTAACTGCGACACTACACCCCACCAGAAAAATTGCGATTTGGATGATGTGAATGTGTATTGGGAGCTGGTATGGGTGATAAGCAGGTGCTGTCTGACACTGCAGGTATGGAGGTGATCACCATCTCAGGCCTGCATCCTGAGAGCACCTACGTGGTGAAGATATCCGCCATTAACGGAAAGGGGGAGGGCGACAGCAGTGCCGTGGAGTCCTTCGAGACCCAGCCAGTCCGTAAGTACAGCCGCTCGCTGCTGTGCTGTCCTAACCACTGCCACTGACGCTTTTACCTCTCCCCTCCGAGCCCCGGCTGCCCTAACCACAGTCATCCCCCTTCTAACCCCTCTTCTTCAGCGCAGGAGCTCCCTGCCCATGCAATGCATCATGGGAGTTGTAGTCCCCCCCTCCCGTAACACCCCCTTGCCCTGTCAACCATGGCATGGAGGGGACTATGTAATGCATTGACAATGAGAACCTCTACCTAGAATCTAGGGCAGGTGCCTCATCTGAGCATCAGATGAGCGGCCGGGTACCCCCTTTCCTTTCATCAGGGGCTACCGTTGGTGTGTGTGTGTATGTGTGTGTGTGTGAGGTGTGTTGTTACCTACCGATGTACCCGGCTTTTCCCTCCCATCTCCGTGCATTAAGCTTGTTTCCAGGTGGGAGGAGCTGCTGCCTCTCCTGTGCGTTTCTGGATGTGCAGTGGCTGACGGACGGGGCAGTGCGTCTGTTTGTGTCCTGACTGCAGATTTCATGCATTGGTGCTCTGCAGTCATGCAGGAAAGCCTTTCTCTTAACTCGCCCAAATGCAGGCCTACCAAAGAAAACAGCCAAGCTGCAACAAAAGTTTGTCAGATGTGTACCTTTTTCGAATAACCAGCAGCACAAAATTGAAAACATGCCACATTCCCACAAAAATTCGCGCCACAACGCTTAGAAGTCGATACATTTTCACCAGAACGAAACTCAAAAAAAATCACACAGCCTGTAACAAACCCAGAGACGAACCAAATGAGTTTTCAATTGTGTGTTGCTGGTTCTTTGAAAAAGGTAGGCATCTGACCAACTTTTGTTACAGCTTGGTCGTTTTCTTTGGTAGGCCTGAAATGGGTAGTGCATTGTGACTAATGAGCTAATGAGCTTTGTTTTTACCGCTGTACACAAGCTTATGCAGTAAAAACAGTTTTAAAAACAATAATTGTATGGCTTATGCATGTGTTTTGCTTTCTAGTGATACGTAGGTCAGGGTTGGTTATCTGTGCCATACTTCTTCTTCCGACTGGAAATTACTGTTTATGTATTAGCGGTGTATCCGTGTCTCGCTCTTATTTAAGTCAGAGCCTCTTGCCGGTATAATTAGAGGGTTCTGAATGTGTTAGCGATGTACACTGGCGCTGTGGAAGCAAATTAATGCCTGTCAAATTAGTGCTCTTAATGATGGTCTCGCTTTTTTCAACTTGAAATTGCTATTGAGTTCATTTTGATTTCCATAGTTCATTTTTAAAGGTAGTGATCTTCCCGAGCATTATGCATCGAACATCGTGCTTGGACGCTGTCATTGGGAAGATTCAGCTGCTGTTGCTTGACAGGTGTGCCTTCAGAAGCACTTTTAGAAACTGACGCGAGGAAAAATATTGTGGCAGTACCAGAGGAGAGTAAAGCTGATTGATTTTGTCTTCCGTTTTCATTCATACTGTTCTCTTCATTAACATACGGTACAGACAACTTAACTATTCACTTCTTTGGACTTTTCGAAAGTTGAAAATATGAAATTATTTCTCTGTTATTGTTTTACAGACTCAGTCAAGCTGGCTTCTGAAATTGCGAATATCAGCAGTGTGTCTTTTTTAATACTGTATCGCAACACCTCGCTGTATTTTGAAAAGTTTGCCATTTGAAGAATGGAGGCATATGCTCCATATGTCGTTTTTCTTGCTGTTTTCTACTTCTGCTCTCGCTGGGGATTTCACACCTTTTACATCGAGGCCACATAATGAGTCGGAGCCCGGCGTCCGATTTCGCTCGGAAAACCATGCTTTCGCTTTCATCGCCACACTTCATCTTTATGCCCCGCTCTCTCACTCCCACTTTTTATGTCTCTGTTCTTTTTTTTTTCTTTTGTGCGCCTGCATTTCTGTTCTCAATTTCACCATTGTTTCTGTCTTACGCTTTCTCTGTTTCCCATCTGTTTTTGTTTCATTGGACAACAGGCTGTTCTGCCACAAGTAAGTGCCTCATTCAGCTCCCCGTATTTCCCCTTCACTCCATCCCCGTTACTTGTTTCCTTTTATTCCTCCATTTGTCTGGTTAATTTGCCCATTTTCGCTCGTTCTGTGTAATTGAAACGAGATGAGGAGAGCGCTCTTGCGATTGAATCAGAGCTTACCGCGAGTAATTGCGGCCTAACTACTGCGCTGCTCGTTTCAGGCCCGACGCAGAATGGATTTCAGCTGCTTTGCTTTTGTATCACTTAAGTTAATACATTACCTGTTCATCAACCCAGCCGAGTCTTTGATGTAAAATGCCCTCGCCCCTGACCTCTCGTTTTCCTGTCGGTTTCATACACTTGGGACATTATTTCATTACTATATGGTGGGCACAGGTTTGTCAAGTAACATTTAGGTTTCATTGCCGGAAGTTAAATTTTTGGAGCGTGACCTAAACGAGCACCTTCCTTAAAAGATTTTTTTTTTCTCTAAAGCTGCTTTCACACCTGACGCGGAACGAATTTTTCACACGACAGATTACAGAAACGCGTGTATTCGCGTCTTTGCATTGACTTTGAATGTAATCTGTCGTGCGAAAAATCCGTTCCGCGTCCGGTGTGAAAGCGGCTTAAGACTTCCTGATGGTCGAAGGATCGGATCCTTCCCTTCTTTCAACCTCGGGTTCAAATCCCTCTGCAAACTGTTTTGATTGTGATTATTCCTGCTGTTGTTGTTTTGTTGCGGGCCTTCCTTTGCCGGGAAACAAATGTTGTCTCATGAAGTTAGCAGATATAGCAGTCCTGTTTCCATGCTAACAGGATCAATGAGTGGAAGCTAAGTGAGTGAAATCGTTCCTCAGGTAAATGCTTCGCTGTAATGCAATTTGGCGACTTCATTAAATGCAAAGTATTCAAATGCGGTCCCTCCATATGTCGGGGGAGGAATCCAAAGTGCCACGCTCCAGATGACTTTCATTTCCAAACCTGAGAGGATTGATTTTGATTTAGCATTAGTCTGGCACTGTGATTTACTGTTTTTGGACTTGTTCCTTCACAAAATAATCCATGCCATCCCTTGTGTTTTTAAATCTCCATTTTGTCCTTGAATAAGTATGAGAGTGAATTAAAACGCTGGCGTTCTTTTTTTTCTCCTTCTCAAAACAAGTTCATTTTATTAAAAAAGCATCCAAGCATAGCGTCTTCAGCCATAATAATGCTCAAGTTTTGTTTCATTCCGAAGTGTTTTTATATTAAGGATCCGTGACTGTGAATGACGCCATCTGTTATTTTCCTCTAGAGGTTGTCTGTATGAAAGTGAAAGGCAGTTCATGAGAAATGATCCACGCTCTCTAAATATTTTCCGAACGTGCTTCCCGTCGCACTCTGTCCCCATTTTGCTGGTGATCAATAGTCTGTGTCATAGCCATTGATGTTCATGAAGGGAAGTTAATGGCTTTCTAACAGAGAAGCTTCTGTCGGGGAAACTTCTAACTTTCCCATGTCACTTTCTTGGGTCTTTTGGAGAGAACCACGAGACAAGATTCACAAACCCAGCAGTGAGGTCAGCCAAGGCCTTGTGGAGGTCTATCTTGTGGTTTTAACACATTTTTTTATTTGCGTAAAATGTAAAAAATGAGAATTCAGAATCTCAACAGAGCCAGTGGAGCCATTAATCATTAATGCTCACACTGTTGCTCTGTTTACATTGACCTCCACATCTCCAGTAGTTGAGGAAAGATGCCCTGTCTGCATTGGGACCCAGATGTTAGGTGGTTCTAATGGGCAGGCATGGATGTGAAGTTCCCAGGGGGACAGGTTTTGGGACGAGGGTGCTGAGAACAGCCAGTGAAGAGGAGGGATGGGAGGACTAAAGGCACTTGAGTCCCAAAGGGAATATTGAGGCCTCTGGCAGGCATACTGTGAGTATCCACAACACCAACTGTGGATGACTGTAGCCTGGAGCCACGGATTATACAAAGGGTGGGTGCGGGAGGTGGGGAGATGATGACGTTGTGAAGATATAACTCCTGAAACTATACCAGTAGAAGCCACGACTAAGGAGGTGCTCCTAGGATTTGTTTTGAAGGAGGCTCCATGTGATCCAACCACCTGACTGACATGTCCCAACTGCTTCTGCACTGACCAGCTCAGTAGAGGCTGCGGTGTCCAAAAGGCTCGAACTCCCAGTGATTATATCAGCATTGTTAGTGGCAGGGAGCTTAACTCCAGTGACTGCAATCCAGGAACTCAGAAAGTGTTGCAAGAACGGTATTGCCATCGTCGGGGCCGTCCCAGCTGTGGGGATCAAGGTGCTGAAACACAGACTGCTGGTGCAGAAAATAAACCCTGGACGTCCTTGCGGAAAGATCACCTCTCATCGCTGTGGCCCAATGCAGAGCAGAGGGCTCCCCAAAAGCACTGATGGCATTACATGAATGATAGCGGGACTCTCAGCCAAGGAGAGAAATGGTTCCGAAAGAGCCAGGTCTTTTGGGACTGCTGCAGTCTGGAAGACGCACTGGAGTTGCCCTCAAGCTCAGACCCCTCAGGACCACAGTGAAGAGGTGGCGACCGTGGAAGTTGCCGGAATTATCAAATCTGTCCCCCGTGGCATTGACACTGCCGCCTATGGGGAAAGTGCTGGTGCTCAATCATGAATCCAGACTTTTACCTGAGAGCACGGAATGCCTGCCACACTCATCGCTACCAAGTGGATGGGATAAACAATGGGCCTTGTTTCCTCAGCCAAATCGGATTGTTTGTAGTGGGAAACAGGCGGTTATTTTTGCGGTAATGGAGCAGCTTCATAGCCCTCACTACTATTTATTTACCTATTTTTTTTGTTTTGTTCCTGGAGTGATTGAATTGATTGCGCTCAAAGACTGAACCCGCCTCCCCCTGCCTGCTACATGCAGACTCTATGGGTGTAATACAGCTGAAGAGCTGCCTCGCATTGGGGCTCTCAGCACGAGCTGTGCTGCTTTGTTGTGGCGCGTGGGGTCTGAAGTGCTGAGGGACATTCATTCTCGGGATTCAGTCAAGCACCTGGAGTGGCTGTCCAAACACATTCACTCATTACAGACTCCCCGGCTCTAACCTGCGCTCTCGTGATGCCGTTAGAGTTATTTGCATAAAAAAGGTCCAGGAAATACACCGTTCTGGGCAGACTGTTGTTTTTCTGTTATCGGAAGAGGCGAGCAAAAAAAAATTGTCGTCTGAACTGTGCTCTGCAGTGGAGGCATTTGAAGTCTCACAACTGCATTACTGAACCTTTTTTTTTTCAAAGTGTTATTTTTATTTAATTTTGCTTTATACAGTTTCTGAAACTATACTCCCCGCTATAATAACTATAATTATAACTTCATTGAGAAACTAATGGATTTTTGCTCTTTCGCTGTAGTTTTTTGTTTCCGTTTTTTTTTTTTTTCCTGTGTTCACATTTCTTTGTTTTAATGAAATAGGCATTGGCTGAATGGCAGAATTGCTTTTTGTAGGATTTGCAGTGGTCAAATTAAAAATTTTCTTTTTTTTCAAATTAATATGGCTTCCCTGAGTTAGGCTGATATGGCGGAAGTTTCTGGAAAAAAATACCCGTCTGCTGTTTAACTCGCACCCAACCTGAGCTGCCACAAGTCTTATTATCCTAACCCTGTCACTCCTGTTACTTTTCATTGACTCCCTCTGGCCCAGGGACTGTCTGGGGAGGGGTCTGCCTTTCACCATGCAGTGTATGCAGTGTTACACTGTGAGACGTGCAGTGCATGTGCAGTACAGGCAACCTGGTGAGTTACTGTAGGAGCACAGCGCCATTACCCTTGGTTTGGTTTGTTAGCAGATTAAGCTGTTGCTGCTAATTGTGGGGAGCCCATCTTGTTATTTCTGCACATAATATGGTGAGAATGGGACAGCTTTCTGCGTACTCTCTGCACCTTCATTCTCAGTTTCAATAGCTGCATTTTCTGTTACGCCTATAGTGAGCGCCATAATTCATTGGATGGTGACACATTTTTTTTTTTGGCTTTGTACTGCGGGGCTTTTGAGTTTGAGAGGGTACAATGACTATGGGACTAAAGTGCATACTGTCCGCTTTAATTTGAGGGTGCTTTCATCTATGTCGAAAGAAACAGTTAGAAATGACAGCACCTTTTGTACATACCCCCCCATTTTCAGACATTAAAAAATCGTGGACAGTTTAACATAATCTAGTCATTTTTAACATTTGGCCACTTATACTTTGCATGCAGTAATTCTTTGCAGTATGCAAAGCATAGACATCACTACATCCTGGGTTTCTTCCCTTATGAGGCTCTACCAAGCCTGTACTGCAGCCATCTTCATGCCCTGCTTATTTCAGGTACTTTTTGCCTACAGTCTCCTCTTCAGTGTGTAAAATACTCGTTCAGTTGGATTCAGATCCAGTGATTGACCAAGCCAGCAAAACCAAAATAATGAGAAATGTGTCACTGTCCAGTGAATTATGGTGCTTATTGTAGGATTGCTTGTGTTTAGTCCATAGGTGATTTAGGTGGAATACTTGCTTTTAGGATGCCAAACAAAATCTCAATTAGGTAACGGCAGTGGTCATAGTGATGCTGTATGCACTTACGATATGAATAAAGTTAAAAAGACGAGGGAAATATAGAGACATTAAATGAGTCTAGCATTATCTACCAGAAATAATTAAGTTCCTTCATGCTGCTCTTGAATTTACTCCAGAAGGGGTACAGATAGTTAACTAGAGCTGCACTCAGAGAGTGCAAGTACCTCCGCCAATGTACTCAATGTTATTTTTGCCAGTATTGGCTAGCAACCCCTGTGTTTATGCAGTCCTGTAGTCTTCGCGCTTTTTTAATGTGTTTTTGACCTTTTGCATGTCTTTGACCTTGACCTTTGACCTTGACCTCCCAAAATCAAATCACCTCTTCCTTGCACAATTCTTAATCATTCCATAAAATTTGAGGAAAATCCACCCATAACTTTTTGCGTAATCCTGCTTACAAACAAACCAACAAACCCAACCAACAAACAAATGGTAATGATCACATGACCTCCTCCTCCAACTTCATTGGGCGGAGGTAATAACCACGTGTAGCCCTTCTGAAGTAAATTCAAAAACACTATCGCTTGCATAAAGCTAATTTGCCAAGCTCAAAAGCATTATTCATTTGAGATCAGCAAGTCTGGTTTACAAACCTCTCAACCTGTACTGCATTGGAGATATTAGATTTATTTTGTAAGGTATAATTGCTCCTGTCTGGCCTGGAAAGAAGTGTGAATAATGGACAGAAGAGCAGTGTTTAATTGTTGAACAGGAGGGACTTGGTCCTTGAGCTGCTGCGATGCTACAGTGCTGAGAGCACTCTGTGGAAGGGTTCTCTGTGGCACAGTGTGATCACTTGAAAAAGAGACAATGCCTTTAGAAAATCTCACTGACTATAAAGGCATTACAACTTGTTTGAGTTGTGTTCTTCTGGGGTTTTTTTTTGTTCTGCTTCAGTATATAAAAATGAGTCATGCAGGATAAAATTGGGAGAGTTGCGTGGTGGTGAAAGAACTAATTTTGAATCTTCTGTTGTATTTTCAAATTAGGGCCTTTTATATGATTTTGGCTCATTGAATTCTCCGGTTTGTATGACAGAAGGCAACAATTGTGGTTATGCTTACAAATAGTTGTTTGTCTTTCTTGATGAAGGCATTTCCTGACCTTCAGTATTTCACGAGCCACCAGTATTTGTGAGTCTGTATAATTTGGCTAGTTTCTCAATGAACAGAGGATAAAATAATGTCAATTTTTGTCCATTTCCCAGGTTTGGACTGGATATAGAACATTGCTTCTACAGCTGGAAATGAAAAATGGCTAAAATATTTTTTAGGTGAAAGTAATTGTAATAAGTACATTGTTTAACAAATTTTTAACAAAACACTGCATTGGTAGAAGAGCATTATGTTGCTTGTATGTGCAGCACTTGTAAACCTGTGGCCAGGGATAGCAGATGGATGGTTGATGGAGGTGTGGGAATGGGGGTGCAGGGTAGGAGAGGAGGCAGGGGAGGTCTTGCTGTTTCTGCCTGGAATGTAGATGCGACGCCCGACTTTCATGGCCCCGGGAACTGCAGCTGTGCTAGCAGTAGGCATCAGTCCCCAAAAGGTGGGGTTTAGAACAGGTGTGATTGTTACCTCTCACCTCGATCTCGTCGTGTTGCAGTTCCAACTGTGACCTCTGCCCCCAGCCCTCCGAGCGGCACAGGCTTTAGTGAGTATGCCAGTGGTGTGGAGTGCGGTGTGTTTACACTCCTTTCACACTCTTTTACTTCTCCTGAAACCCATTCCCTCCGTCCCAGGACCTGATAGAAGGGAAGTGAGTAATATTGGTGGGCGAGTACGAAACGAGTAACTCTACTGCTGGCCTTGAATGATGATCTCACCTCCCATCTAACTAACCACATCACTCATCAACTTGCACCCCATCTGTCCTACCTCTGCAGTGACAGTGCCATGTGATGCAAACTACATTTCCCATCACGCACTTGAAACGAGCTTCTGGGATCAAATTCACATCCCATTTCCGATATGACAAGACTGCTTGATTTTCAAACAATGATGGGGTCTTGAGGTCGAGGATAGTGGACACTTTGTACTCCCTCATGTGTGTTTAACAGTCTAGGTTTGCATCCCAGGGTGAGAGAATCCGAATGAGGGCACCTGCCGTTTGGAGAATCAAATGTCTGTTTTTCATAGTCCAGGAAGTGATTCTCATTTGTCAGCCTTGCGTGGTGAGATTGCTTTTACTCCATGTGACTGAAGGACGGCTTGGGTTGCCGGATTACGAGACAAGAAAGATATTTTCTCAAATGGAGATGCCTCGGAAAGATAGCAGGTCGTTCGGGAGCAAACATCTCTGCATCCTTTTTTTCACTGCTGGCAGGCCGTGTCGTGTTTTGTGTCATTTTATTTATTTTGAGTGCTGCTGGATGTCGCCGTCCAATTCTAGGTACTGTGGTTTCTCAATTCCAGCCTCCACGGTAGCAACTGAACCGGTTTTATCAGGGTAATTGTGGAAGAAAAACTGAATAAAGGACAGTGCAGTTTAATCGCCGCAGTTAATCGGTAGGTGTGAAATAACACTTGCAGAAGCCTTTTAGCACAGGCAATCCAATAACATGAACGGTGACTGGTCATCATACTTGTGCTGGAATGAATGGTTTTGTTATTAATTGTGTTTGGGAAGAAAAGGCTTTGGGCATGCTAAGGGTCACGGTTAATCAGGTCAAAGGACTCCTGTCATTTTTGGTGATAGCAGTTGTCGTCCACCAAACTATTGCACTTACAGTAATGGCTAAATTATTTTCCACTCGGTGTGTTTATTCCTGGCATTGCTCTTTGGCTGTGAATTTCCTCAAAAGCAATCAATACAGAACTAGTTGAAAGAGTGCTTACCCATCATGTTGTGCTCAGGGTCAGAAACCTTTTTTTTTTTTTTTACTTTAGCAGCTGTGAAACTCCCTTAAATTTAATTTTCTCTGCATGAAATTTGATTACGCTTTCCGGAGTGACCCTATAATTGGAAAAAAAAAAAAGTCAGACCATTGCCCTTTTTATGTTTTTAAGCTAAGCAGTACTGTCTATTTCAGCAAAAATCAATGATGATTTGTGTCTGTTATTTTAGAATGGGGGCAATGTCTGGACAATAAAGCAGGAAACAAGTTCATCAAGGATGTACCGATGAGTAACAGGTTGTTCTCTAAAGGGAAAATACTGATTTGTAATTGAAGCGAGAGGTTTTATCACTTGGGGCTTTGTGAGGGCTTTGTGACCTTGTAGAAACATACTGTACATGACTACTTAAGAGTTAAACTTGCAGTTGTGTGCAGAGATTATTTCAGACAGATCCAGAACACTGGCCCAGCAGTTTTCCCACTCTTGTGTCAGTTCTTTTAAATGTCAGCATTGTCGCAAGGTCAGTATTTTAAGACTAGTCGTTAGCGGTTTGTGGATGGATTGATGTGAAAGGCACAGGTTTTCTGCGCTTGTTGAGATCGTAGATTGGTTTTCACTTTCTCCGCAGCCATAATGAAAGATTTCACATCTGACAGGTAGCGAAGGACTGCCGTCTATGTTGACACGGTGACCTCTGTGAAGAGGTAATCACATACTCTCGAAATCCAATTCTTTTTGATCCAGTGAAGTTTCTTTGTGTAGGACTTGCGATTATGACCTGTATTTCTCTCCACTTTTATTTGCTTATTCACTTATGTAGAAATATAATGGAGGACTCCATGGCTTAAAAAAAAAGTATGGTATTGAATCAGTGGCTAAGGCTGTCGTCAGCTACTGCGGTCAGATATTATCAGCCTGTTTGTAGTGAAGAAATGTACTTCATATTGAGTGCTACAGGCAAAGGGCAGCATTTCCTATCCGCAAAATGCAATAGCTTTGAACAAACATCCAATTAATAATATCTGAGTGCAACCACTTGTTTGGTTTTTATTATACTGGCTTTTGTTTTTTTTTCACCATTTGAGAGCTCTGCCAGCCTTCTTCCTAAACTTTCCATTAAAGTAATCTCCCGGGAAACTCTCATAAGCCTTTACACATATAGAACCAGAAAGATTGCCAACGATGTGTCCCTGGAGAATCATGGAAAGCTGTTTTTGCGGAAGGCATTTAAAGTATATAAAAAAGCAATCGGTTGATTTGTGTATCACATAAACCCTCTAAATTCAGCCGTTTAGTGGTTGGGACTTTGGCGTCCTAAACAATCATGAATAATTTTCAGTGTACGCATGGATATTTGAAGTAGGCTGATTTAGCTTTTCTCTGTTGCAAGGAGCTGAACAAGTTGAGTAGCTGGCAAAATATTGGGGCCCGAAATGGGGCCTTTAATATTCTACCTGCTCCATGAGCTAATAAAACAGAATTTCTTTACAAAGTTTCAAATCTGGCAAATATTAAAATAACTAATTAATTTCTCTTTGAATTGTGTTTGTGTATTGACTTTATAGCATGTATTTATACCTCTGACGCCCAGCATTACAGTTCTTTTTTTTTTTTTTTTTTTTTTTTTAGATGTGTCATAGTAGTGGGGTGCCATTAGGGGTATGACTTTACATTACTGTCATTTGCCTGACGCTTTTATCTAGAGCGACGTATGACACAGAGCGCATTTGAAGGGACTAATAGTGAAAGGTCTGCAGTAACCTCACTTTTAGCGCATGATTACTCTCACCATGTTAGCGTTTGGCCTGATTATCAAACAGTTTATTTACTGAATAATTAAGACCAATTTGCAGCTTATAATTATTAAGAAATGATAATAACAAAGATATCGCTTATGGGCTGCATTTACATTTCAGTCTACCCATTTTCAGAAACATAGTTAATGATACGATGAAATGTATAAATAAAACTATTGTAGTGACGTCTAGGCTCTGATCTGATCAAGTCAAGATGAGCATGGAGTAGCAGTGGGGATTTTAAACCCCAACCCCACAGATGGATGCTGAGGTGTAAGTGGAGTAAAATTTGCAGCAGCAGCATCAGGGCAGCAATTCGGAGGATCTGAGGGTCACTAAGCATGCTTTGCTGCTTTAAATGGACTGCATTATCGGCCTATGTAGCATAGCCATGGCTGAATTGAGCAGTGGAGCTCATGTGATCTCAGTTTGGCTGCCTTAGCTGGCTCGCAGGCTTGCTTCATGTGATACATGTGAAATTTGGAGGATGAAAATATCTGAATATTTAAATAGAGAAAATCCAGATCACTGTCCTCTCTCTGAATTCCATCTCCCATTTAGAACTGTTTTCAGCAGTGCAATTTATCTCTAGATGGCTCTTTATTTATTCAAAATGTTATAAGCATTAAAAAGAATCAGGAAAAGTGGGACAGGTTTAGAGTGATTATGCATTAAAATCTGACGTTGCTGCAGGGCTTTTGTTATTCTGATGACACGCTGCTGGTCATGGTGACTGTCTGCAGATAACGTTTTTTAAATGTTTTCATTTACCTTTAAAAAATGTATTGAATTTTATCAAATGTCCCTTGTATTATAGGTTTCCGCATAGGAGAATATATGTTTTTAAAGCCCCCTTTGTCCTCCGGGGGGGGAATGAATTGTTGGAGGTTAAGTATCTCCATGGAAAACTATTTGCACCAAGTTCAGTTTATGACACATGTTGAGCTTTAATCTGAGATGGGTCTTCTACAGCATTCCAGGGTGGGGCTGTAATTTAATTCGCGTGAAAGACGACCAAAACCACCTCATGCAGAAACTTAGTTTTCCCCAGGTCTCTCAGGTAAAACCTGAGCCAAAACGGAGTGTGTTCCTGTCTCGAGTGTGTTCCTGCCTCTCATGCATTGTTTGCTGGAAAAGGATCCAGCTCCCCGACCCGTGATCCTGCCCCGGAGCGGGTTAGATAATGTCTGTCGGGATGGATGATTAACTGTACGTGTTTATTCAAGCAAACAGTAAAAATATTGACCTCTATTATTGCAGTATGGAATTTCTCACTCCTGTAATGCACCACATCACCACTTACCATATTGTAAGTGCCTTATGAATCATTTTCAGAAGCTAGGATGTATGAGTTAGGCCTTTTGTACTGGAACTAGGACTGCACAACCACGCGGCGCCCACGTAATTAACCGTACTCGTGTCCCACTCCGTGAACTTGGGGCCTGGGCGGCGATGTGATTATGTGCCGCGCGAACACTTTGTCACATTGTCGTTAACGCCTTGTTTGTAACAGGCTCACTCTTCCTGCAGGTCCTCCCACCCCTAGTGTGTCGGTGTCATTGTTCCCATGGCACAGGTCATGCGTGTGCGTGGAATTAATTTAAATGGTCTGTCGTCCATGCAGTGAACGGTTTCCGCTTTCCTGTTTATTCCAGTGCGTCTGTGTGTGGGTGTGTTTGTGTGTGTGTGCGTGTGAGTGTTTTTGTTTTCTGAATTTTCAGTAGAATTTTCATCTTTGAACCACTCTTTTGCAGCTGTAATTAAAAAACAACCTCACTGTTTGGGCTTAATATTTGCTCTCTGGACAGTTGGAGGTGCTGGTAATAGCTTGTTATGTTCTTTTCAATTTCAGCCGGGGGAAATGCAGTTTTACTTGGGGGGGCTTATCTTTGAATTTCACGATTGTCCGCATAATTTATTTTACTGATGTATGTATTCAGTTTACGGAGTAATAATTTTTATTTAAAAAAGCCACAATGCAATGAGATGCTTTAAATTGGCAAACATCCTATATTTCCATTTATGTGCTCCACTACCAAGACCAATCATTTTAGTTTTATAAGTAAGTTACTTGCATTTGCATGGTTAATTTTGAAAACTGGGAGTCAAAATAGTTTGGGAAGTGGAAATCCACAATCATGTCAGACTTAATTTCTATCTTCTAACAGCTTGTAATTGCTAATGCAAAGTTTAAAATTGGATACAAGATTGTGGTTGTCATAGTGATTTTCATTAGAATATTTGATTTATAACGAGGCTCTTAAATTACTTAAGCAATTGAGGAAGGCATTAGAGTTAATCATAATGACAGATCAGTGTCAAACAAGATCAGAAGAACCCGTATGCCTAGAGGGCTGTAATTTAGTTAAATTTAATGTAAATCCCAGTTTCAGGCATCTCTTAGCTTTTGTGGTTATTGAAAAATATCTGCCTTATATTGACTTTCTGAAGGTCTATTCAGAATCTCATCTTTGGTCTCATGTGTTTATATACGTAGTGGGTTGACAACATTTATATTGTTGATACATGTTGTGCAGTTTTCCTTATTTTTGTGTGTGCTTTGTAGAGTTTTGTCCTTAACTGTATTGTAATTTTGTTGTTGTTCACGTTTACATCACTTTTATTAATTTTCTTTGTATTTTCCATGTGGCCTTCTCCACTTTCCTTTCAACCAATCATGTGCGTGCGTATCATGTGACTTTGTCATGTGGCTCTTGTGTGGTGCTGATGATGTCCGTCCACGCTGATGAGCAGAAGGTAAACTCTTTGTTCTGATTGGTCCAATTCACGCCGAAAGATATTTAATAGAAATATGATCATGAGATTTCTTTGGGGAAACACCTAACAATAGCAGTTGCAGAATCTCAAGTTTTCCCTTTTGTTCCCTCATATATAACCACTCACTGGGTGTTTTAGAATTAAGATCTCAGTAGTCCTCCCTAAAGATCAGCCATTATGCTTGGGTTGCTTAAAAAAATTTACAGAATGTAGGTTAGATTCTGGTTTCGCTCAGCTCAATTTTTTTCCTTCTGCTGACTGTTATGTCATTGTGATGTATCGCAGAGAGACAGCTTGGAGTCCGTTCTAAGGCAATATGCTGCCTACATTTCAGCGAAAAACAAAACCAGCAAAAAGCACTTCACCGAAGCCCTCTGATCTCAAGTTGTTTCAGCATACTTTACATTTCACTCAGCATACTTTGAGGGGTGTGTTTTTCGCACAACCTTGTCATCTCTTAGTGTAATATACCGGCTGAAAAATAGTGCCAGAAAGCTAGTGATTTTCAAGAGCTCTAAATGGGACTGTAATTGCAGACAAAGCAAATGGTTGACCTCAGCGTTCAGTGAATCATTTATTTTCTTTTTTGTACACGTACCATTATTGTTTGCGAAATTTTCCCTCATTGCCCCTGAACTGTAATGTCTCCTGACAGCAGAAGCAAGCGTTTTATTCATGCTTTTTCCATAACATTTATAAAAGGAGGCTGTTTGTAGGGAGAAAGGCGCAGACGTCAGCAAAGTTACAGCTTGGTCCTTCATTTGGCAGCAGTCTCTGGCATGTACATTGACACCCCTCAAAAATGCGACCAGGGACTAAAGCAAACTAAGAAGACCAGAACGCCATATCCAAACAAACTAACTGACATTGGACCGCCACTATCGACATGCATGCCTGTTTCCGCTCGTCTTTTTCTTCAGCACTGTCTTTTTTCCTCCTCTGGTTTCTCTCTCACTCTCTCCAGGTGGATGTCTCTTATCTGTTTGCATGTTTGTATAACTGACTGTATGTTTCATCTTGCATGTGTTCCTCCTCTCCTTTAAGTTTTTGGGTTCTCATATGTGTGATGAGGAAGATTACATGTTCTCTGTGCATGGATCTGTCCAAGCAGTGGGGGTCTCCTTTAGAACTTCAGCCATGTTGATTGTTTGACGCTAAGGCTGGCACAGAAGATATTTTCTGCACAATAACGATCTCTGTTAAGACCACCAATGCGGCTCGGAGTTTATGGCTGAAGTCGTTATTTTCATTTTATGACAGAAGTTAACCTTGACAGATACTTATGCTTGCCATGTTATCATAATCTCATTGGCCAAAGATGAGGGGTTGGACCTAGTTTAGCTAACGAAGCTAACAGATCATCATTTTCAGTCTCAGTGGATGTGGAAACAGTTCTAAATGGGACTCGACTACTGTATTGGAGTGCATGAAAATTCTGTCATTTAAATAGTAAATTCAATCACAGAAAACAAATCATTGCATACTAATTGGTGATGGTGCTGCATGTCAGAGCATGTCCTGTGTAGCTAAGTGGGACTAACCTGTGAATAACCCTAATAACCTTCTCTCCTCTCAGCATCTGGGAACTGTTCATTTAACCTGGAATGTTGCTCATGAACTGACTAAAATGTGTATTCAGCAGGGACGCAATTAATAAATTGTCACGGTTTCTTTTTCATTAACTTTTTTTTTGTTTTCATTTCCAGCTCTACCTATATTAGAAGGCTCCTTAGCTGA
This sequence comes from Gymnothorax javanicus, assembly GCA_029692085.1. Taxonomy (NCBI): domain Eukaryota; kingdom Metazoa; phylum Chordata; class Actinopteri; order Anguilliformes; family Muraenidae; genus Gymnothorax; species Gymnothorax javanicus. Next base: position 114,772,348 of record CM056199.1, on the reverse strand, counting down.
TACATATTTAGAGCTGTCCTCAAATAATGTTCTGTTAATCACGTGCAATCAAAACTTGAGTGTTTTTGCATGCTTGACTCTTTAAATTGCCTATACTAATGCATTAAAGTGTTGAAATGAATGCAAGCCTGATGAGAAATTAACGAAGATCACCATTTCAAGTTTCTTTTCCAGCATTTTTCTTAATGCTTATCATGGTAGACTTCAAAGGATCATTTTTGCCTTGTTTTATCATGCCAATTTTTTTTAGAGCAGAAAGACAGGAAAATGCAGTAGATCTCTCAGCGTACACATTTTTTGCAGGACTAGAAAGCTTGTCTGAAGTCCAGCTGTGCTGCTGGTCAGTTATCGAGTGTATTGTTCATAGTGTTGAGAGGCACTGTCCAGCCTGCTATTAATGTAAATTGGCTCTGTGCCTCACCTGCTTATTAGCCTGAAAGACACACTAGTGGATGGATTTGGTAAGTGGCAATTAACAGCCTGAGCCAGCTCCTGTTTTATGCAGTCCCTTCTTGATGTAGCATATTCCCTATTGCCAAGTCCTCATGTAGCCTTACACCCTTCACGCCCTAACCCCCGTTAAGTCTAAGCCCCAGGCCCCAGTAATTTAGTAAAGTGTAATTTCATTGCTGGGTTGGTTCCCTCGGTAAAGGCGCCGCTTGTAGTGCAAGGGAGACAACGGTCTCAGACCAAAACCCAGCTGTGCCAGTCCAGCCAAGGCCAGCAGCCTCACCAGAGCAGTGCGCGATCGGGAAATGGGAGGGATAGTTGGTTTTGGTTAGCATTGTTGGCTGCTTTAGCACCTCCAACTGGTCATTTAGGCACTCGATGGTTGCTTTCTGAGCGAGCGCATGCTCGGGTTTTCTCTGCCTTTGATCAGTGCAAGCTAGAATTGTAACCACGAAGTGAGGAGGAGCGCTCCGTTGAGTTAGCTGCGCGAGTCGCATGCTAGCAGGCTTGTGCATAGATCGCTGATTGGACATTCCAGATTAGAGTGGGACGGTAGAGGCCAAATTTATAAGGAAAAAATAAAGTGTAATTTTGTAATGCGCCTTAGCTACGTGCTGAAGCTAATTAGTTTTGGTCTTATCACCTGAGCGCAGTAGTTGATAAAAGGGCGCTCCCAGGGGAATGAGCTAATTTTTTGCGGCCCCAAGCCCCTCGCATCTCTAGAAATGTAAGAAAACACAGGCCAAAATGGTACATTCATTATGCTTGAATTGTAATTCTTTTCATTGAAGTATAATAGATTTATTGTGCTGGCGTATAAATAAGAACTAGTCGAGTAAAAATACAAGTTCTTACAGATGAAGAAATATTCAAGAATTATAATCGTAGCACTAGCAGTGAGATTTGTTTGAAATTATGATGTGTGTATAAATTGCTTGCCATCAAGAACAATATTTTAAAGTACATGCGTGGAATTTTACCAGCGTGTTTGCTGTCAAAATTAGGAAAAAAAGTGAACAGCACAGTTGATTTAAATCAAAATCTTTTATTTAAATCCCAGATAGGTTTTCTTCTCCTTCTTATAAACCTCCTTATTCATGCAATTAAGAGCTGTAAAAACTAGTGAATAACAGCTACTCAGTGTAAAGTGTAAAATGGTAACTGATAGATTAGAAGAAAAATTATTTACTATCACAGTATATACACGTAAATAGACATATATGCTTGCGTCCTAAGAGTAACACCTACAAAAAAGCCCACAAGTACCTTAAATTAAGAACATTATACTCAAAAATGTTCATCGATGAAAAATGCGATATAGAATGGAAATACAGTTGCAAAAATGGCAAATAAGGCTTTGTAGTATCTTTTCAAATTGCCATGCATCACATTATGCAGGGCAGTATAAGAAGCATTATTGGCTATTGTTGCCTCGTTTACTTCACCACACCACTCTCCAACTAAAAATTTAACTTGTCATCTGCTGACATCGGTGTCTATCACAGGGCTACTGATCTTTAATTGCATATGAAATGCAGAGTTTGAGTTACTTAACTCCGGCAAGCATAATCTTACTATTAATTTATGCAGTAAATTAAAAAGAAAAACATAATTAACAAACTTGAATAAGGTGTTAAAAGGGGACTCTCTTTTTACCTTTTCATTACTTAACGCATATTTCTCATGGATTTCTGACCTCTGAAAAAAGTTTGATTTATATCTCTGGCTAGGTGGTCAGTGCCGTGAATTTTTGTTAACTTAGATAAAAGATGATAATTTAAGAAGAGTATTCTGAAAAGCATTTTCAAAACTTTTTTGTCAAGTGTTAAATGTGTTCATTTTAAATTCCTATCGTAAGGTTTTCAAAGGGATAGACTATTAATAGATGCTTTATCCCTTTTACCTCATACCTGACCCCTGTGTTTGATAGCCAGTATTTTTTAGTTTGAGCCAATAAGTTTATCTTTCTGCTCTGTAAATTAACAATGGATCACACTGGTACTCAGGTACAGTGAAACACTAGATACACTTACACTCTGTGGCTTTAGGTAGCTTAGAAGCAGGCTAATAAATGGAGAATAATCCGAAAGATTTATTTTTCATTTGCTTTTATGATATGTAACTTTATTTGAAAGCCACTTCCGTCGATATAGTGCGGTTATGTTGTATAGTTTAATATAAAAGGAAGCAATAAATAGGAGAAATGAATGTAAGTTGCTATGGTGAATGCATTAATTCTGCCTTTTTCAACCCGCTTAAAAAAGGATGTGATTTAGCAAATCATATTGTTAACCGATGGCTGCTTTAAACCCAGTCTTTTAAAAGAATGAATGAAGAGGACTGAGGAATATCATTGCGTGCCTGCTTCGTGCCTGCTTCAAGCAGCTTAGCCGCAATTAGCACTGTGTGAGTACAAATAAATCAATGACATGGCCATTTATTTAGAGGTAGAAGGCTCAGTATTATGAAAGTTGTTGGGTATGTGAAAAAATAGTTTGTAATAGTTGTCATAGTGTGTGAAGATATTGTTGGAAGTTACAGTTGAGTGTGAGCGTGCAGGAACACTCAAAGAGGAACTGTGGGTTTGCTGGTGAGGCTAACAGCTGTATCTGCTGGTGTGTTCTTCCCAGGGGAACCCAGCCCTCCTAAGCTGGAAGCTCAGCTGCAGCCCAGTGGTAATGTTTACAAGGTCATCTTGATCAAGCAGGACGATGGCGGCTCTCCCATCAAGCACTACCTGGTCAGATACAGGCCTGTGAGTATAAAGACCTTGTGGACCACGCTGTGATCATACTCTGAATTTTTACTGGCGGCAGTGGTCCGTCAGTCCCCATTATCTACGCTATCATCATGTACGGCATGTGCGGTTGAAGTCAAAAGTATTTGAAAAGTGACGCAGTTGTGTTGATATCACTGATTGGTTGTCTAACAATATAGCAAAGCCATCAAAAATGTTTCAGAAGCAATACATATTGAAATACCCCACACCAGCCCGCCCCCCCACCCCCTCACATCAATTTCATAGCAAAAATTCACGCTAGTTTTTCAAGGTATTTGGAATTTTTTTTTAGAAAGGTCATGTTGGCCAGGAGGTGATAGGTGGATGGGAATCAGGAGCGAGTGTTGGGTAATGTAGTCCTTGAGCGCGCATCTTCCTGTTGGTCTATTAGAAGCACACGAATGACTGGAAGCCAGAGATTCGCGCGCCCAGTGACAGTGGGCACGTGATGCTGAATGGCCTGGAATGGGACACGGAGTACGAAGTGCACGTGCGGGCCGAAAACCAGCAGGGCAAGTCCAAGCCTGGCGCCATCACCATTAAGACCTCGCCGGAACCCACCACCATCCCAGGTACCTTCCTCCCCCGTCTCCAAGCATAGCCCGACAACCAGGGTCGGTCTGACCTGACCTGCCACCCCGAGCAGTAAAACTGCACTTTTACACAAGCTTGTGATGAGATAGCGAGGCTTCACGGGTCTCTCGAATGAGTAGTGTCACCTTAGATGAACCGCGGTGATTGGGCCTGTCCGTGATTGACAGCTTGTGGCATCTAGGAACATGATGGGGATTTTTTTTTGTGAGGCCTGGCTCCTCCATCCGCAGTGCAGACACAGGAACTGCCAGCAGTGGTGCTGCGAATCGCAAAGCTCGTTCAACGCGCAGCAACACCCGCAGATGCACACAGATGCCGTGCCCTGCTGAAAATAGAGCACTTGTGCTCCCTGGCGAGATTTTAGCCTCTTTTTTTTTGCCCAGGAAAGCTCACATTTGCGATACCCATTAACAGGGTTTAGCGATTTGTGACTGGCTTCATAAGATGGGTATGCTGCTATAGAGTTAGCTTTGATTAGCTGATGGATGAGAAAGAATGAGAGTAAAGGAGGAGCTGGCTGTCCTACAATTAGGGCACGAACAGTGCTGTTATTTAGTAGTTCTCAACATCGGTCCTGGGGACCAGCTGTGTATGCTGTTTTTTGTTCCAACAAAAAAATTGTGATTGTAGGATTTGAACAATCTGTTAATATGTTTCAAGTAGTTGCATTTCATGTTTAGAGTAGTTATTTACCCTCTTAAACCACATTTTGACAGATATTCCTGCATTCCATGAGAAATAAGACACTAACGTATTGTCCTTTGTTTTCTATATGGCAAGTAATTTTGAGCTATAAGGTTTCTGATTAGATCAAATTAAAAACTGAGAAAATCTGTAAGCTCCAAATTAGGTTGTTGAACACAAGTGCTTTAAGTTCTTTTGAAATTGTTTGCTTGAACTTAATTACTGAGACATCACACAAAACAAGCTTAGCTCTCCACCATTTGCTTGCATAGTAAATGAATTGTTTTCACTACCATGTGTTGATTCTTTTTCACCAGTTAGGAACTTACTGATTCTTTCATTTGATCAGTTGCATTTTTTCCCTAGTGATGCGTTTGTTTCTAACATAAGCCTCTCACAATGTGGACTTGGAATTGTTATTCCTCTTGGCGTGCACGGATATTTCTGTCAATGTGCGGCGTAACACGGTAACTAATTGCTCTCAACATGGAATGCATCTAATTAAGAAAGATTAACAGCTTCATAAAATCCTACGATTGCATTTGAAGTTGGAACAAAAGCAACCATGCCTAGTGGGGACCCAGGACCAATGTTGAGAACTAGAGTTCTAATCTAAAGGTCTGAAAAAGTCTCTATCTTAACCAGAAAAGTTTTTGTCATTTTGGGTGGCTCTCCATAGCGTGGGATTAAACAGTGCGTATCAAAAAAAAAGGTAATCCAACTTCAACAGGTTAATATGCCAAGTTTATATTGTTTCACCATTTCTATGCAATTTGCCTAGGAAGAGGACGTCCTTAGGTCTTCATAGATACCACTGACTGCAACATTACTATTGCGTATGGCTGATTAAATGACCTTTGAAAATGGTAGATTAGAATTTAATTTTTTTTAGTTTTGGTAATGCATGAAAGATTCAGAAATCGACACATTACTTGATTTTCGTTTGGGGACATTTGAAAAACAAAGTGTTTGTGACTCCTCCCAGAGATCTTGATGAACTGCAAGAGCGCATTCGAAATGAAGTTCAGGCTTTGCGAAATGATCCGGCTATGGTGAGACGTGCAGTTGAGGACGTGCTCTGTCGCTGTCAGCTTTGCGTCGAAAGGGAAGGTGGACGTGTTGAAGGTGTTGGTGCACAGGCAGAGGGCAGTGTGTTGAAGGTGTCGGTGCACAGGCAGAGGGCAGTGTGTTGATGGTGTCGGTGCGTAGGCAGAGGGCAGTATGTTGAAGGTGTCGGCGCACAGGCAGAGGGCAGTGTGTTGAAGGTGTCGGTGCACAGGCAGAGGGCAGTGTGTTGAAGGTGTCGGTGCACAGGCAGAGGGCAGTGTGTTGAAGGTGTCGGTGCACAGGCAGAGGGCAGTGTGTTGAAGGTGTCGGTGCACAGGCAGAGGGCAGTGTGTTGAAGGTGTCGGTGCGTAGGCAGAGGGCAGTATGTTGAAGGTGTCGGTGCATAGGCAGAGGGCAGCGTGTTGAAGGTGTCGGTGCACAGGCAGAGGGCAGTGTGTTGAAGGTGTCGGTGCACAGGCAGAGGGCAGTGTGTTGATGGTGTCGGTGCGTAGGCAGAGGGCAGTGTGTTGAAGGTGTCGGTGCATAGGCAGAGGGCAGCGTGTTGAAGGTGTGTCGTGCGTGGGGCAGAGGGCAGTGTGTTGAAGGTGTCGGTGCACAGGCAGAGGGCAGTGTGTTGAAGGTGTCGGTGCACAGGCAGAGGGCAGTGTGTTGAAGGTGTCGGTGCACAGGCAGAGGGCAGTGTGTTGATGGTGTCGGTGCGTAGGCAGAGGGCAGTATGTTAAAGGTGTCGGTGCATAGGCAGAGGGCAGCGTGTTGAAGGTGTCGGTGCGTAGGCAGAGGGCAGTGTGTTGAAGGTGTCGGTGCACAGGCAGAGGGCAGTGTGTTGAAGGTGTAGGTGCATAGGCAGAGGGCAGTGTGTTGAAGGTGTCGGTGCGGCAGGCAGGGCAGTGTGTTGAAGGTGTCGGTTGCGTGGGCAGAGGGCAGCGTGTTGAAGGTGTCGGTGCACAGGCAGAGGGCAGAGGGCAGCGTGTTGAAGGTGTTGGTGCACAGGCAGAGGGCAGTGTGTTGATGGTGTCAATGCGTAGGCAGAGGGCAGTGTGTTGAAGGTGTCGGTGCACAGGCAGAGGGCAGTGTGTTGATGGTGTCGGTGCACAGGCAGAGGGCAGTGTGTTGAAGGTGTCGGTGCGTAGGCAGAGGGCAGTGTGTTGAAGGTGTCGGTGCACAGGCAGAGGGCAGTGTGTTGAAGGTGTCGGTGCATAGGCAGAGGGCAGTGTGTTGAAGGTGTCGGTGCACAGGCAGAGGGCAGTGTGTTGAAGGTGTTGGTGCACAGGCAGAGGGCAGTGTGTTGAAGGTGTCGGTGCACAGGCAGAGGGCAGTGTGTTGAAGGTGTCGGTGCACAGGCAGAGGGCAGTGTGTTGAAGGTGTCGGTGCACAGGCAGAGGGCAGTGTGTTGAAGGTGTCGGTGCATAGGCAGAGGGCAGTGTGTTGAAGGTGTTGGTGCGTAGGCAGAGGGCAGTGTGTTGAAGGTGTTGGTGCACAGGCAGAGGGCAGTGTGTTGAAGGTGTCGGTGCGTAGGCAGAGGGCAGTGTGTTGAAGGTGTCGGTGCGTAGGCAGAGGGCAGTGTGTTGAAGGTGTTGGTGCACAGGCAGAGGGCAGTGTGTTGAAGGTGTCGGTGCATAGGCAGAGGGCAGTGTGTTGAAGGTGTCGGTGCACAGGCAGAGGGCAGTGTGTTGAAGGTGTTGGTGCACAGGCAGAGGGCAGTGTGTTGAAGGTGTTGGTGCACAGGCAGAGGGCAGTGTGTTGAAGGTGTTGGTGCACAGGCAGAGGGCAGTGTGTTGAAGGTGTTGGTGCACAGGCAGAGGGCAGTGTGTTGAAGGTGTCGGTGCATAGGCAGAGGGCAGTGTGTTGAAGGTGTTGGTGCACAGGGCAGAGGGCAGTGTGTTGAAGGTGTTGGTGCACAGGCAGAGGGCAGTGTGTTGAAGGTGTGTTGGGCAGAGGGCAGTGTGTTGAAGGTGTTGGTGCACAGGCAGAGGGCAGTGTGTTGAAGGTGTCGGTGCAGAGGGCAGAAGGTGCACAGGCAGAGGGGCAGTGTGTTGAAGGTGTGGTGCACAGGTGGGCAGAGGGCAGTGTGTTGAAGGTGTTGGGTGCACAGGCAGAGGGCAGTGTGTTGAAGGTGTCGGGTGCACAGGCAGAGGGCAGTGTGTTGAAGGTGTTGGTGCACAGGCAGAGGGCAGTGTGTTGAAGGTGTCGGTGCATAGGCAGAGGGCAGTGTGTTGAAGGTGTTGGTGCACAGGCAGAGGGCAGTGTGTTGAAGGTGTTGGTGCATAGGCAGAGGGCAGTGTGTTGAAGGTGTTGGTGCACAGGCAGAGGGCAGTGTGTTGAAGGTGTTGGTGCACAGGCAGAGGGCAGTGTGTTGAAGGTGTTGGTGCAGGCAGGGGCAGTGTGTTGAAGTGTGTTGGCAGAGGGCAGTGTGTTGTGCATGGTGCATAGGCAGAGGGCAGTGTGTTGAAGGTGTTGGTGCAGGCAGAGGGCAGTGTGTTGAAGGTGTTGGTGCACAGGCAGAGGGCAGTGTGTTGAAGGTGTTGGTGCAGGCAGAGGGCAGTGTGTTGAAGGTGTTGGTGCACAGGCAGAGGGCAGTGTGTTGAAGGTGTTGGTGCACAGGCAGAGGGCAGTGTGTTGAAGGTGTTGGTGCACAGGCAGAGGGCAGTGTGTTGAAGGTGTTGGTGCACAGGCAGAGGGCAGTGTGTTGAAGGTGTTGGTGCATAGGCAGAGGGCAGTGTGTTGAAGGTGTTGGTGCACAGGCAGAGGGCAGTGTGTTGAAGGTGTTGGTGCACAGGCAGAGGGCAGTGTGTTGAAGGTGTCGGTGCAGAGGCAGAGGGCAGTGTGTTGATGGTGTCGGTGCACAGGCAGAGGGCAGTGTGTTGATGGTGTCGGTGCATAGGCAGAGGGCAGTGTGTTGATGGTGTCGGTGCACAGGCAGAGGGCAGTGTGTTGAAGGTGTCGGTGAGGGGCAGTGTGTTGAGGGCAGGGTGTCGGGTGCACAGGCAGAGGGCAGTGTGTTGAAGGTGTCGGTGCACAGGCAGAGGGCAGTGTGTTGAAGGTGTCGGTGCGTAGGCAGAGGGCAGTGTGTTGAAGGTGTTGGTGCACAGGCAGAGGGCAGTGTGTTGAAGGTGTTGGTGCACAGGCAGAGGGCAGTGTGTTGAAGGTGTCGGTGCACAGGCAGAGGGCAGTGTGTTGATGGTGTCGGTGCACAGGCAGAGGGCAGTGTGTTGAAGGTGTTGGTGCACAGGCAGAGGGCAGTGTGTTGAAGGTGTCAGAGGGCAGTGTGTTGAAGGTGTCAGGTGCACAGGCAGAGGGCAGTGTGTTGAAGGTGTCAAATTGGCAGAGGGCAGTGTGTTGAAGGTGTCGGTGCACAGGCAGAGGGCAGTGTGTTGATGGTGTCGGTGCAGAGGCAGAGGGCAGTGTGTTGAAGGTGTCAGTGCACAGGCAGAGGGCAGTGTGTTGAAGGTGTCGGTGCACAGGCAGAGGGCAGTGTGTTGAAGGTGTTGGTGCACAGGCAGAGGGCAGTGTGTTGAAGGTGTCGGTGCACAGGCAGAGGGCAGTGTGTTTAAGGTGTCGGTCGCGTGGCAGAGGGCAGTGTGTTGAAGGTGTTGGTGCACAGGCAGAGGGGCAGTGTGTTGAAGGTGTCGGTGCACAGGCAGAGGGCAGTGTGTTGAAGGTGTCGGTGCACAGGCAGAGGGCAGTGTGTTGATGGTGTCGGTGCAGAGGCAGAGGGCAGTGTGTTGAAGGTGTCAGTGCATAGGCAGAGGGCAGTGTGTTGAAGGTGTCAGTGCACAGGCAGAGGGCAGTGTGTTGAAGGTGTCGGTGCACAGGCAGAGGGCAGTGTGTTGAAGGTGTTGGTGCACAGGCAGAGGGCAGTGTGTTGACTTTCAATGACTTTCATGGACTCCTTTTTTCTGACTTCGATTGATAAACAAAACTTGGAAAAATGAAATTGTAATTTGCCATTTTCAAGGGTCATTTTATCAGGAATGCGCAGCAGTAATGTTGCAGTCAGTTGTCTCTATGAAGAGCTCAGGACGTCCTCTTCCTTGGCAAGTTGCATAGAAATGGTGAAACGATATAAATGTGGTATATTAACCTGCTGAAGTTGGATTACCTTTTTTTGATATGCACCGCATAGCACAGTTTTTAGGATACCATACCATGCTGCATGTTGGCATGTGTGTTGTTTCTAGTGCTGTTCTCTGTAAAATCTGGAACACCCTACTGCAGTCTCAGTCACTTAGTAGAGAGTCAAAGTGGACTGATCTGCAGTTGTGTGCAAGTGAACTTGATGCAGCTCTGCATAAAATTTATAAGAGCCGGTCAGAGTGCTGGGTTTTCACCTGGTCACTGTATGTCCTGGTGTCACATAGAAAAGCCAGGTGGGTTTACAGTAGTCAGGCACCTTCACTCACTCCAAACCTGACACCATATCCTGGGTACTGCTCTGCTGGCAGTCCTGCGCTCTGAAGATTAGCATAATTACAGCTCTGGGGCAGCCTCCATGCTTATATTACTGTGACTGTCAGTCTCTCTCTCTCTCTCTCTCGCTCTCTCTCTCTCTCTCTCTCTCTCGCGCTCTCTCTTTTTCTTTACCTCTCCCCCCGTTTCTGTCTCACTCACTGTCTCTCTCTCTCTCTCTTTTATTTTACTCTCTCCCACTTTCTCTCCATTTCAGACTGTCTTCCCTGTCTACACCTCCTCTTAACCTTCGTCTCTCTATAGCTCTAGATTTCTCTGAAATTTTAAAAATGCAATTGTCTTATTTCAAAAACTCTCCCTCTCTCTTTTTCTCTCTTCCTCCTTTCTCTTATTCTCCTTTCGTGTCCTCTCTCCTCACAACGACAGGTAAGATGAATTCTGGCACGTGGCAGTGCCCAGAATCCATGTTGTGGCGGTGGGAGGGGGGGGTTGTTGGGAGGGCGGGGGGGGGGGGTCTTTGCATGGTGAGGCTTGATCAGGGTTTGTGTGCTACTTGTGTGCTGTACTGAAGCTCGACAGACGTCTATCTGCCAGTGCATGGCACAGAGAGCCGCTTTCTCACACGCTTGGTAGGGCCCTGCCCCATACTGTAGCAGCGGGAGGTTTGGATCATCATCATTTCGACACGGCCTGTCTAGACCGATGCCCTCTGTCGTGTTTTTTTTGTTGTTCTTCTTCTTCTTTTCTTTTTGATTCGGCTCTGCGAATTACGCTGCAACGGCTGAAGGTGTTTTAAAAAAGAGGGCGTCAAACAATCTTACGCTAACATCTGCACAGATCAGCCAGCAACAGCTGCTTCCTGTAAAGGTGGCCGTAAACAGCTGTCGCTGGATAAACATGCTTTTCCCTGTCTCCCGCCCCAGCGTTTGCAAAAGGCAAGAGTCACAAAACTGACACGCACATGCATTTATGCCCGCAAAAGGGCAAAAAAGTTCTTTTTTTGGTTTTTTTTTTGTTCTTCAAGCAATTACTCAGACGCAGAGGGCGTTAAGCTCAATATATCATAATGCCTTTAACTAGCCTTTCATTTTTCAGAGAAAGGTGGTCACCTGACCTCACAGCTTCAGGTGGTGTGTGCGTGTACAGTGTGTTCTGAGCTCTAAATTCTGCTGTCCAGATCTCCCAAGCTAAGACTGACATGGAGAAACCCTGCATTAGGAGTCATAATTAACTGATACGGTTTTTAACTGCACAGCGTCATCCATTTTTTCATCTCTTCATTCATTAATTCATTTGTTCATTCATTTATCTGGCCATCAGCGTGTTGTTACTTCTTAATCTATATTTATTTGTTTTCTGATTGCTTGGGCAACATTCCCTGCTGCGGATAAATAACTAGATACATTCTGAACTTTTATTGTGAAGACGAAAATTCATTTTTGCGTCACCTGGATATCGCTGTTTGCTCCCAGCTAACAAGTCATGTTCTGTAAGCCAAGTGGGACATTCCAGTTCGGTAATAAATATTCCACGTATCTTGCATGCATCCTGAGCATGGCATTTGATTATAAGCTTTGAAATGCAAGATGTGTTGAATATCATTAACTGAAAATGAATAAGAAATGAACTTACAAGATTTGTAAATCATTTTCAAACAAAAACAATAAAGCTGGATAAATTCTGACAATCAATCTACCAGCGCTCCTTGTAATTTCAGTGGAACATTGATGCGGCACCCAGAAATATGTGCAAAAATGGCAACACCTTACAGGTGTTAAAGGCAAAGAAAACACTTGGTACAGCGGATGCCCAATGAAGGTAGACTGCCGCTGCTATTCAAATATATTTTGTATAATTTTTGAAAACATTTTTAACGACTAAATCAGCTTGAGAGTATCAGGTATATTTGTTGTTGGCAGTGCACCACGTTTGTTGGAATCAGGGTAGCTTGCCATGTCACCCGGACACCTGAACTCTTGTGCACACGGAGCTTATAAATGAAGTGAAACATGGCTACTGTGCGAGCAAGAGTTCGTCCAATGAATCATTCATGAATCGGTATAACTACAGTGAAAAATTATAAGCTGACATAAGATTTGGAAAGCCTACCTTCTCTGTCTGTAACTGATGCTGTCGTCTCTCCAGCCTAGTTAAAGTCGACAGGCGCTTGAGTTAAAGGGCCTGCCGGTTACTGAATCCCATTGGCACGGCAACATCTTTCAAAACCTTCCGATATATACTGGGCCATTCAAGTCCATATTTTGTGTAAACGTGCTCCTTGAAACAACTGTATGCAGAAAAAAGTGTGCAGAACATAGCTGGTGACTCTTCGTTGGGACGAAGTCCCGTCGTCCGATGTCATGCAACCACTGGTAACAAGTCAGGTTTCGCCAAGGAAATCTGTACAAGCATATGCCCACGGGGAGGTCTAAGTTTTCCGTTTTGTTGGAGCAAGCAACAGCCACACGTGGCGGCATTGTGACTGATTCTGTCGCTCAGGTTCTAATAATGACTGGTAATATTGAATCTTGATCATTCACCATAAAATTAAGCTGCTGCAAGAGTGATAACCAGGAATGATTTTTATGCTTTTTATATAGATCAGCCGATTTCCTGGTGTCCAAGCGTGTCATAACATCCGAGACATTACCACGCAAAGTATTTTTTGATTGGATAAAATATACGGAATGGCAGCATTCATGAACATGTGGTAATGTGTCATATTTCAGAGGTATGACATTTGATTACTCAGTAAATAAAAATCACAAAAAATATCAATGGAATGAGAAGAATGTACTTTTATTGGGTAAGAGCTGAAACAAATGTTTTCTTTGCCTTTAATACAGAAACTGTTAGCTGGGTTAGTATTTATTTTATCAGTGAGTGTTGTATAGTTCAAACTTAAAAGTTTTTCCTTAATTCACCAGGGATGTTGGCCTCTATGTGCATTCATTATTCATCTTACCGTTTGTCTTGTCTTTCCCTGCCTCACATACCCATAATTCAACACCCTTGACCTTTTCTCTGACCTTTAACATTCAGCTTTGCTGTACTTCTAGTAGCGTTCACTTTGCATCTTAAGCACTTTCATACCTTTTTGTTTAATTTTTTTCCTTCAATTAAAGAACTCCATCTCCCTAACTTGCACGAATCTAATTCCCTTCTTTACATATTTGTTTTGCTCCTATTTACCTTTCCAAACTTGCATTTCTGTATTTATGACCTATTTTTATATCTTTCTCTTTTTTTTCTCTCTCTCTCCCTCTTTTCCCGGTTTCTCTCCCTCCCACCCCTCCCCTCGTCTCTTCTCGTCCTGTCGTCATGTGTGATATCGGACGCCACCGGACCATCACATTACCCATGCGCACAAATTTTATTTGTTTTGTCTTCTGCGTGTGGCCGTTGTTGTTTTTTTTTTTTTTTTTTTTTTTTAACCTTTGTCAAAACAACACCTGTCCGTTTGTTTCACTGTACATCGCTTTGTGGTGTGTGCGCGGACCGTCACGCTTTACCGTGTCGTGCGCGTCATCAGCGACCCTTGGCTGCTCCTGTGTGACGTCCACCGTTGTCTCTCTCGCTCTCTGTCTGCTGACTGTGGTGCTCCTCTCATAGACTGGGTGGTGTTCAGAGTACGACAGGCCCCCGCGCCTGCCCTTACGCATCACAGTCGGGCCACTTTGTTTTTTGTACAACCTTTCAATCTTTTGTGCGGGCGAAATGAAGCGAGACACCGGTTTCCTGCAAAGGTTGGACGAGTGAAGGTGGGAGGGTTGGAAGTGGAGCGTGTGATAATGTAATTCTGATTGTACTTTTTTTTTCTTTTGTTTTGCATTTGGTTATTCAGTTCCTTCAAAGGCAACAGTTCTTTTTTCTAAACACAAAACAACGCTATATTTTTTTCTGCTGCGCTGTATACTTTTCTACAATACAGAGTTTCTAGAATGTTCCAGGGAGTGCTGAGTGTTTCTACTCAAGCCTCTTTTTTAGTGGTCTCCTTTGAGTGGAGGGGGAGACTGGGTCTTGGTTAGTTATTGTGATCTCCTGTTCCACCTCTCATCTCCATCCAGTTCCCACCTTTCACAGCTTACTTGCTGTTTAAATATAGTGTGTTACTGTGTAAAGGGAAAGAATTGTTTAGTTTTTTTTTTTTTTTCAGCTGATGCAAGAGTTGAGAGATCAAATGTTTTGTTCATGTTATGTAATGTCATGTCATGTCATGTATATATTTATTTTCATTTTTTTTTTCAGACTTTGAAAACAGGCCTTTTGCGTCATTATTTGTGCTTTTTAACTTGGAAATAAAAGGTATTCTGATGTAAGTGCTTCAGCCAGTTAACTGAGAAGCTGGCAACAAGTGGAAGGTGTTATTTTCAATATTGTGCTATAATGGTATTCTAACATAACTTTTGTATGTTCATGCAGTACATGTGAATCTATATGATGACATGTTTTAGGAATTGTGAGAATATGAAAATCAAATGATGTGACTTTTATTGGGCTGAATTATTAATTAATAACTTTGTGTGTGCGCATGTGCGAGTGTGCGAGATTAGGGTGTGCGTGTGAAAGGGCTGTCGGAACAAGTTTAATTTGATTTTCTGTTCTATGGGTTGTACAATCTAAGATGATGTCATTGTTGTTTGATTTTTGTTTTTTTGTTTCGTTCTGTTATTTTTTTTTTTTTTTTTTTTGGGTGGGGGGTTAACAATGATTGAAGTGTCTTCGTTCTGTAGGCTCCCCTGAACTGATGGTTTAAATGCAGGGCAGAGAGTGGCCCTTAGGGCCGGGAACTTTAACCAAGATTACTGTTTCTTGAGAGTCCCCCGGTGAACCTGCACTGCCCAAGTTTTTAGATCGACTCTGAAGATAATAAAGAAATGCACCTGGGGCCCTGCTCCTGGATTTGCATGTGCCAATCAAAGTACTCGTACTTCTCATTCCTGTTTAAACTTTCTAAGGTACATAATACTGTAAATGCCTGAGGACTATGATGAGTGAAGTAACTGTATTCAGTCAACTGAATTTAAGATGGATGTTTTGACTGTACGTTAATTGTGTGGTTGTGTTTGAGTCGTAGATTTTCTGGTTTACATCAAACCAAGCTTTATAGTGGTAACCTGCATGAGGAGTGAGTATGCATTAACGGTAAAATATATTTGTGCCATTGGTTATGTTAGCCATTGAAAGAGAATAACTTAATTATGTGGTACTGCCTCTGAATTAAATTCGGGACCTAATGGCAGTCCTCCAAGTGGCTAGCCGAAACTAGCCACAAAGCGGTTCACGTGTCAACTGTTACTGATGATTTAATCAATTAATTAGTCCTAAAGAGATATGAAATAACCTGTGCTCTGTTGGATAATGAAACCGTGTGCTGCAGCAGCTACACACATTCTGAGCTTCAAAGGCGACGCAACTCGCCTTTAAACTGTAGAAAAGAATGGGGCTGCTGATTTACCAGAAAGAAGTTGGAGAAGATAATGCGGTTTAGCTGATTTCTGTTGCCGAAAATAGTGCAATGAAACATGCTCAGTACATTTAATGAAGTAAATTAAATTTATACCTCATTACCACATAGTTTTTAAAATGCATGAAAACAGTGATACTAATTATTCATCACTTAGACCTTTACTTACTGCTCAGACTGATCAGAAGCAAAATTTGCTGTGGAGAATTCAGGTGTTATGGTGTCTCATGAACTTCCTGTATTTTTTTTTTTTTTTTTTTTGCCTGTTGTTCGTTTCTTAATTGCTTGGTTTGATATGTGCATATATTTGCCTGCAGATGTGCCTGTGTTGAATCTGTAGGTCTCATCTCTTCTAAACAAGCTGATGAATGTATCTCAAAATGACTGAAAAAAGATTGATTTTCTCAAACTGGCGAAACAGTTCAGACAGGTCTGCCGCGCAGCTTGTTACAGTAATTAACAGCTGTCCTCATTTCGTCCTCCTGCAGTCTTATTTCAAATAAATAAACACATAAACATTGGCTGGTGGAACTTCAGCACATTGCTTGTTTGTCTTGTCGCAGCAGCAGTGCTAGCATGGTCTCACATTATTTGCTTGTTTGCAGACATTCGCAGAGCTGGCGCTAGCGCTTTTGACAACACGAGCCTATGCATGGAGCTTTTTTTTTTTTGTGTTGTGGAGATTTACCCCAGCTCGTTAAAATGCAGAGGGAGCAACCGAACTCACCCCTGAGGCAGGAGTAGCTGTGGATATGAGCTGTCAGTCAGATTCCTGTCACCGAGGGCCACTTTGCAATATCAGAACCTTTACAGAAAGTGCTAGATTTTCCTGGGAAGATGCAGTTGATGTAATGAGCTGTGCTCGTGATGTCATCTGCCAGCCCAAGTAAAGGGAAGGTCAGGCTTGTCCTCCTGGCCTAAACCAACACCTTAGGCAGATGTCTACTTTTAAACTGAATTATTTTATTTAAGAAATCCTGGCAAATAAACAATATTAAGTCATTTTGGTTTGTTTTAGATAAATGTCAGCTTTCTGTGATAAAGGTACATTACCGTGTTACAATTGGGAAAGGAGTTGGCTCATTGGGTTTGCTTGCCGAGTGCACTTACAATAAAATGGAAAATTATCTTGCGCTGCTGCCTCTTATTCTTAAAGTTTTTAAAAGTTGGGGGAAAAAAAGAAAAAATCTGACAGCCCACACAAATGTACGAGCACATCTTTTGACTTAGTAGTTTTCATAAACTGAAATTGCCAGCGGTTTTACTTGTCTTCCGTGCAGTTTGTGTTTTCACTGCTGGTTGCTGTAACTTGATCAAGAGATGATTCATAATTAGGTATTTCATCAGTATTGTGACGGCAACAGAGCACTAGCGCCCTTGTTAATCTTTTTTATGCCCACTCAGCAAATTGGCTGCACTGTTCCCATCAGTTTCAACTTGCAGGATCATCAGTCTTCGCCTCGTTAAAGTGCTCTGGCTTAGCCTGTGCCTGCTCCTACCCTCCCCTGCTTTATTCATCTCCTCTTATCTCCATTAGCTCTCCATCCCTTTATAAATTATAAGTGTGAGGGAATGCGTATGCACACCCAATGTAAGGAATTCATTTTTTCATTGCATTAGTGTATTCATGCATGTCTGTGAATGGCTGTATGGCTGGTGTGTGTGTCTGTGCTGATGCTATTATCTATCTGAGACTTCACTGCTTTTGTGTTTGCTCTGTAGCTTTCGAGTTAATGCGTAGTGAACATAATGGAATGATGGTGTTGTCAGCGGCAACTCAAAGGTCCACGTGTGTAGCCTAATTAATACAATTGTCGGAGGAAATGTGAGTTTTCTGTGCGTGGAATGAGCATGGATATGGCAGGCATTGCAAATTAGATTTTCCTCATCTAAAGTTCCTCTCAGTGAGTTCAGAACCTAAGCTAATTTGTTTGAGGATTCACGACCTTGAGTCCCACCCTAGGATATACTGTTTCCTCTCTCTGAAGATGATCGTCTGTAGCATCTCATAACAGATGAATGTCAGAAATGATGCAGTCACGTGATCAAGGTTTAGCTCAGTTGTTTTATAGGGAAAAACCACATAATGACAAACCACACAAATAAGGAACAATGGCAGATGGGAAGAAATGTAATGTTTGTAAGATATTTTAATGTTTTTTTTTTTTTTGTCTCTATTTTATTAATTTGTCATTAGCATGCAGTGTGCAAAGGGCCAGATTTATTAAGCCTCATTGCAAGTGCAAGACCTGTATCATGGCCGGTGATTGGCCATGGTTTTAGTGTTTTACATGTGCAAACGGTCTTGGAAAATCTGGCCCATGGTACCCGCATCTAAGGAAGCGTTACAGGCGATTACCTGTTTAATCCTCAAAGTAGGAAAGATGAATATTCAGATTTTATCAGAACTGCTGTTTGAATTTTCCACAATCAGGTATTGTTAATTAATCGCTTTGTAAAATCTTTACTTGCAGCACATTGCCGCATGCATTTCTGTGATGTTTGCTTGTTAGGATTGCCTGTCTTTAATCCTGTTTTGTTTTTTATTTAATTTTTGTTCCGCATTTCAAGTGTCTAAAGTGTTGAAATTTGCCATGAGTGTAACTCAAAACTCACATAAAAGTAGCACTGGGCACCCAAGGCCACTATTCTTTCAAAAAAAAAACTGAGACCTGTTACAATTAGTTTAGACTGAAGTGCTTTTTTGTAAACAACACACATTGGGCCTGAATTTGACAGCCTAAATGTAGTCGGGAAACGCAAGTGCTAATGGTATCACCGATCAAAACTGGGTCCATCTAACTCCATTCTGACAATTTTGTGATATGTGGTAATGTTGGGGGGATTTAGATTGGTTCACCTGGTAATGGCTTGTTGTTCACAAGTTGTGCCATTTAACTGTATACAAAACTGTACTCACAGTATTAAAATGGGCGGGACTGAAGTTAATTAGTTGTATTTCATCCCACACAAAATATATATTCACGTGTAAAAATACCTCTTAATCCTCCTCTTCAGAAGACCTGCCAGCCATTTCTCAGAATTATTTATGGGGTCCAAAATGAAAGTGAACATTAAGATGGATAAGAAAATTATATGGACAATACACATTTATTTTCAAACGGCTTAGCTGGCTTAGATTAAGTCCCATGAAATCCAAAGAGTGACAGCATTTTTGTGAAAAGATGGTCTGGGTGAGTCAAAATGAGATTGATTTCTTTTGCACTAAGCTTGCTTAGCGGAAGCTGTACGCATCAACACACCCCCTAATGTGCGGTTCAACCCACTGTGATGCAGACACATTTATTGCAGATGACGGAACTACCAAACTGGGCTACGGTGATAAATATGCCATTTTTCGATGGACAGCATTGGGAATAATATTACCACCACATTCTTTTCCGTTTGCAAAGGCATGAAACTAGAGCCCTAGCTTTTCTGCTCTGTGAATGTTCATCTGTGCTTGTAATTTTGGCAAATACGATAAAACTAGAGTGTGCATTGGTTCCTTGCTAATGATTGCACCTTGGCAGTAAATTGAAATTTAGTTATTAAAATTTTTTTGGATGTACACTTGTTTGTTTTCTGGTAAGTAATATGCGTTTTCATTCTGAAATGCGTTCCATTTTTTTAGTGGTCTGACCTCGATTTCTCAGTTGATCTTCAGCTCTAATTGTTCAAGACAATGAGAGTGTTCCTCTCCAAAGATAAATATTTTGTATTTGTTTGAGCATGAAAATCTGGCCTCCAAGCACAGAAATATGCTGAACCTCTCTGTGCCTTTTTGTGAATATTTATTAATGTGCCTCTATCTTTATCTGTGCATATTTAATTAAAATGCCAATTTTTCTGTTTCCACAAGGGCACGGTTGCTCCATTGGGCATTGTATGAGCTTAAGACCATTTTCAATTTTGCTATGAGAACCTAAATTTGGAAGGCATGATGGAGTTTGGAGTGATCCTCTTTTTATTTTTCTCCCCCACTCTCTGCCTCTCGAAGACCCCGTCTCGAATGGTTCCGGACTGGGAACGGGGGCCATCGTAGGCATCCTCATCTTCGTTTTCATGCTGCTGTTGGTGGCCGTGGACATCACCTGCTACTTCCTCAACAAGTGCGGCCTGCTCATGTGCATTGCCGTCAACTTCTGCGGAAAGCCCGGCCCCGGGGCCAAGGGCAAGGACATTGAGGAGGGCAAAGCAGCCTTTACGTGAGTCACATGACCGGTATTTAGCTAATGCTTTTTATCCAAAGTGACTTGCAGACGATTAAACAGAAATCACTTCCATCCAGGAGCAGTGTGTGGTCACAGACGTTGCTTAAGGGTCAAACTGCCCTACTGTAGACTATACTGGGGCGAGAACTACCAACCTTCTCAATGTCAGTGAGATGCCTCAGCCAGTTGGCGAGGGGTATTCAGCCACAGCTATAACATTCTAGCGTAGGTGTGGGCTTATGTTCCAACCAGTCGGTTTACACATCTGATACCACTAATCAAGGTCTTTAGCTAAGACTCGAGGGGTTGATTAGTATAATCTGATGTGTGACTGATTGGAATGAAAGTCTGCACCCGCACCAGCCCTTTCTGGATGTGGTTGAATGCCTGTGCATGAGGCTATGGGCTACAGAGTCACTTCCAGAGGCAGAAACTCTGAGTCAGAAAGTTGAACTCCTCCATAGTATTTTGCTCCAGCTGCCTTGATTCTTGAGCCAGGAGGTGGAACAAACAGTAAAATCTGCTAGCTTAGTTAATGGCTGGAAGAACAAAATGGCACAACCTTAAATTATATGACCTCTGAACTTTCCACTCTTGATTATTTTCAAAAAGTGTTATGGGTAGGGGTGGGCACGGTCGCATGTTAGCAGCGCCGATGAAAGCGAGCGGAAAGCGAGTCAGCGGCCGTGCACATTGTATTAGTGCTACGTTTCCGGCGCTTTAACCACTTTGACAGTGTGTCATTAGCCTTTCACTCAAATGGCACCCTGCAATACTCAGTGTGTCGCACCACGCAAGGAGCGCCATACTGTAATTATTTGCTAATAGCGCTTTGTTAGTTTTGATATGATTTGACTGGTCAAGACAAAACATTCTGGTCACCGCTGGCATCCTGTTTTGTATAGTTATCAGCTTAACTGCAGTTTGTCGAAATCCTGTGCTGCTTTCACGGTGCTGTTTGAAGTATTGTATTTATGAGTTTGCACAGATAAACAGCCTAAGCAACAAAGTCGTAATCACCAGTGGAAACCTTATCTTCTAGGGTTCATAGGTTGGCAAGTTTCAGGGCATGTTGTCGGAGCTCAATCTCAGCAACAGCTGTGGTTTACAGTAATGCGCATACATACATGTTGTTTTTCATGGCAAAAATATTTGTTGTTAGCGTTTAGCGTATGAGTATTTAAATTTATTTTCAGTTGTCGAACATTTGAACTTATTTGCCAAGAAAAATCTGCTTCCATCAGAAATACTTTCCTGACTGTATTCCAGAACAAGAGTGCTTTAGTGCTTCATGCCGTAATTGCGAGTTCTAAACTGACTGGTGAGAACCGTAGAGAGTATATGATGGCAGCAGCAGGCAGGAGAGCAGATGCTGTTCCCATGCTGTGCAGAACACGCACTGACAGGCCACGAGACACATCACCCAGCATGTGTTATACTCTGCTTCAGATCCACTGCCCAGTCAAAGACCTCTCTGCCATTGTCCGTGGTGTACCTGTATGACGGCAGAATTTAAACCACAACTCTCCCACATTTTCTTCTATCTTTTGGGTCCAAGTTATGTCAGTGTAGCCACTACAGGCACCTTGATTCTTGCTTCCCTATGGGGGTTTCAGCGGGGTGTTCCTGCAAAATTGACTTTCCAATTGTACGTCGCTGTGGATAATAGCACCTGCTAAATGTTAGTAATGTAGTGTAATGAAACAGCTGGTTGAATGAGCGCAGTCGGCTAATGCTAACTGACTGCGCTATTACAGGAAGGACGAGTCCAAGGAGCCCATCGTGGAGGTCAGAACAGAGGAGGAGCGCACCCCAAACCATGAGGGAGGAGGGCAGACCGAGCCCAACGAGACCACACCACTGACGGAGCCCGAGTCAGTACTCCTCTCCTGTCTGTCTGCGTCCATCCTCCTTCCTCCCTCTATCCCGCTATTCACTCCATCTCTCCCTGTCTTCGATTTGGTTTTCTTGCTGGCTTTGTCCTTTTCTTTCCCTCGGTCTCTTGCATAGTCTTGCTCTTTTCGGTCTGGGTTTCTGACAAGGACAAAGCCTGCTGGGTAAAAGGCAGAAGCCAGCAGTAGGCATCCCAACTAAGATGGCCGCCAGGCCCCGAGCCAGTTTGGCTTGTGTAGACAGTGAATTAAAGTAGCAATGACTGCAGAACAAAAACTGATGGAACTTGAAATGTAATTTGCTGCAATGCTTTGAACACTGTGACTTTGACGGTGTCTTTCTCTGAAACCTGTCTGCTCAGGGTATTGTCGTGCCCCTCTTCTGTAAAAGATATTGGAAAGCGCAAAAGCACTTTACCTTGTTTGCCTCTTCTAAAACAAAATTATGGAAATAATAAGCAGCCAGAGTTGAAATACATCTGACCTTAGAGATTCAGTCTTGATGAGCTAGTTGGTTTAATGGCGCTAACATTCACCTTAAAACTCAATATTGCTGGTCTTTCAAAATGCACGTTATTGAACCTCAGTTGCATCAGAAAATTGAGCAACTGGACGCAAGGGAATGAACTGATTTAATCATTTCTGAGATGCCTGGGTGTATTTATTTCAGAGTTAAGCCTTTAAGTGGTCTTGTGTGTTTCCCGAACAGACTTTCAGGAGTCTTATTAGAGTACAGAACCACAGCTCACTTTAATGTTCTTTTAGTTTATAGTTTTCCATGTCTAGGTGTCAGCCCTGCTTGATCTTTTAAAGCCAACAGCTGCTTTCTTTTAGCAAAATGTTTGCATTTAATGTTTTGGTCCTTCTACTGTGCTTGATAACTGCATGACTCACACGCAGCCACTGTTTTTTGCCACGGCTTCTCTCCCTCTCTCACTCTCCCCCTCTCTCTGTCTCTTGCTCTCACTCCTTCCTTCTCTCTGTCTTTTACTCTCTCTCTCCTCCCCCATTTATCACACTCTCTCTTTCGCATTCACCCTTCCCCGGCGCCTCTTTCCTCCCTCTTTTCTGCTCCTGTTCTCGCAGGCACACGGCCGACACCACCGCCACAGTGGTGGACTTGCTCCCTTCGGTGGTCACTAACTCTGACAATGTCACCGACTCGTTTTCCACTGCCCAGAACAGTCCCGCTAGCGAAGCCACCACCCTCGCCTCCAGCGCGGCCCCGTCGGCTTCAGAAGCCAAGGCCCCCGTCCTGCAGTCCAGCACCCCCAAAGTGGGCGTCACGTCCCCTCCCCCCGCCGCCGAATCCGCCCCCAAGGTGGCACCATTGGTCGACCTGAGCGACAGCCCCTCCCCCGCCCCCTCAGGTGCCAACGTCAAGGAAGCTCTGAAAGCTTCGAGTAACCCCGCCCCGCTCGTGCCCGAAACCAAGCCCCTCCCCACCGCCGCCCCCGAATCGACCAAGGAGGCGCCACTGACCAATGCGGCAGCCCCCGCCCCGCCTGCGGCTGAGCCCGCCAAACCCCACGCCTCCGCCCCCGCCAGCGTCCCCAAGCCCTCCCAGAACCAGGACTTTCAGATAGACGGGGGAGCACTCCAGAGCTCAGGCATTGACCGGGCCCAGGATGTGTTCGATGCCGTGGGCAAGCAGCCCACCGAGGCCCCCATCGCAGGTTCTACGACCCAGCCCACGCGTGGCCCGGACGAGTACGATTTCCTCTCTGAGTGTTACCGTCTTCCTGTCTTCTGTGGAGTCGCACATCTCTCCTGAGTGTTACATGCCAGCACTCCCCCCACCCCCCCCACCACCCTCACGCTGACACCCCTTTCCCTCACATCTCCACGTTTGTTCCAGAATTTTCTGTGTTCTGTGCTCAGCTGCTGCAAGCTTTCTCTTTCACCCGCTCTGTCTCTCTCTCTCTCTCTCTCCATTAACACCACGTAATGCCTGGCATGGGGTCCTGTAGCCACCTGTCTGCCTTTTTTAGTTGCTCACCGCAGGGAAGTTATGCAGCAGTGAAGCTGTCCCGTTATCAAAACATAGAGTAGGAAGGGGGTCTGTTGGTTTGGGCTGTCCCCTTTGCTTTTCTCCCAATTTTCCGGGGAGGGGTGCCACGCAGGGCTGTCGAAGAACAGAACGTGTTCGCTGTACCCTGTTCTCAGACTGAGTTGAAGCTTGGGTGTGTTTTTTTTCTTTAATAAGGGTAATCCAAAATAGCAAAAGAATGATTAAATACCTCTGTGGGTTTTTTTCTGCTTTTTTGCTTCATTTGTTTTGTCGTATATCACTGGGCCCGGGAACTCTTGCTTTCTTCAGCATTTTTGAAGACTCACGGACCGTGACTTTCATTATAAAAAGGCATCTTGATGACACCTTAGCCTATCGAGCGAAAAACGCTTGAGGTTTGGTGGCCACATTGGACAAGATTCATTGGCTCCTGAGACGCTCCTTGTTGCTGTAATTAGCCGGAGATTAGCCATCGGGTAGAGGTTAAAGAGAGGGTTAAAGCCGATGATGAATTAATCCCATTAAATGAACACTGGCTGAAGTTGTCCCAAACAGTCCTCCGTACAGTCTCTGCATGACGATCGCTCAGTCTTGAGCTGGAAGTTGAAGCGAGAGCGTAGAGCAGCTTAGCACTCATACTGTAGCCTGAATCAAGACTTCTGCTTGCAAAAGTAGAAGAACTTTGTATATTTGGCAAGGAACACCTGCAGAAAGACCTGGTATTTTTGGGAGTTTGGCCAGATAACCGCTCTCTCAACAACTCTGTAGAGTGTCATAGTGACAGTTCTCATGTTAAAAGCACAGTTAAGATTAAACTGAATCGAAGGATTAACACGCGTTTTTTAACCCCTTTGCGCAGAATACGAATAATGCCAATTTTTCCTGTTATGCCGGAGTCTATTTAGGCTTTATAACCCAGTAGTTGTGTCACAGAGACCGTGGAAAATTATTCCAGTGAAGCAAGACATTTGGAAATTCAATTACAGAATTATTTAGGAATCAAATTGATGGACGTCGGCGTCTATATCCACGCAAAGGGGTTAACATACTCATAACGTATTTATTAATGTACTGTAATATTGTACACAAGCAAGCCCTGAAAGCATGGGGTATCTGAATGCATACTTTGATTTCTTCATCATGTACTGGAGTAACAAGGGCAGATGTTTTGGAGTTTATAATGCACAGTCTTTCCAATACATGTTTTTTTGTTTGAACCTCTGGAATCCCTTCCATTTGTTTCATGAATGTGTTGTGTTGTAGTTTTCTATTGAAAATCTGGATTGATCTGGAGCACTATTCTCTCAGAAGGGGATGTGAATGTCTCCATTTTTAATACATGCAGAATGGCGCCATTTTACATTAGTGTTGGAAGGCAGGTTTTTTCAGGAGATGATGATAGATTTGTGCCATCGGAGACTAGACCCGGGGAGTGATGGTTACTGCAGTGGAGAGGTTTCTGTGAAGAGGCAGCTGCTTATGAATAATTTACATTCTCAGCTATTGTGGTTTTTCAGCTGCCAAAAAATGTCATCATCAGGCTAAAAAATGATATTGCTTAATATTAATGTCTCACTTTAGATGTCATGAATACAGAAATTGCAATAAAAGAGGCCAGATTAACTGGTGCATTTGTCTTCGGAATCTGACCTGATTTGACGTGAGAAGATTGCATCGGTGGTTTAAAGCCTGGTGCTTAAAATAGTTCTGACAAAGGAGGATTTAGTCACTGTGGTTTTGTGGACTGTCCATCCAGAAGTGGTATGTGCATCTGAACACTAACTCCTCTTTGAATTTTAGCCCAGACTTTCTTTCCTGATAATGTGATATTATCTGCAGTATACAGGATATGCATGATGTGTTGCATATTTCCCATCGTAGTCCCATGATGGATCTGCAATTTGTGACTTAAGGAGTTAATTGTTGAGTACGGTTAATGTACACTTGGAAAACCAAACGTTTTAGCGAAAACGAGGACAAATTGATCAGCACTCTTGTGTCCTTTCAAAAGCACAACTCCAATTTGGCTGCCGAACTCTGGACATTGATGTTCTTTTGGTGAGATCCTTGAATGTTCATTTGGATGCTAGATTGAGCATAGTTCTGAAAATACAAAGCATGTGCTTTCAGCAGCGGTGAAAGGTTTTTCCTGGAGGGAAACTGATGTTCGCTGAGCGCATTCAGCTGCAGCTTTCAAGCAAGGACGTTGCTATGAGGACATTATTACTATTCGCATTTGTCACATAGCACCATATTCCTCCAAGTTAGGCCGCATTTAGCTCATTGACTTGACAGAGCTGGCCTGCAGAGAAAGTCACTTTAATCATCACCCCTGAGCGGGTTCTTCTCCAGCCTCCTTCTACCGCCTACCATCATTTCTTGGCGGTCAAAGAAGCATCTTTTCTTGTGCTTAACATGAATACATTACCATTTTCCCAAGGCAATCGCCATCCCTGCCACAGCTTGCTGAAGTAATTTTACAAGCGAGGGCTTGCTATTCACGGCCTCCTGTGAGCCCTGTAGCTGTACCTTCCGCCGAGCCTCCATTTTACCTCCTGTCACGTTGTCCTCGGCAGTCAACAGAATATAACCCCGGGTTCACCACAGATTTGCCAGTCGAGCACTATGGAACCTTCAAGCACCATCTCACTATCTCTTGGCCATCTTACTTGTAGGTTAAGTGTTGTTTTACGCCAAGTAGGGATTGGGAGCTTTATGCAGGTTGGTTAAGTGGTCTTGCTTGGCACGACTCAGCAGGCGGGGTAACCAATCTTCTGCGTTGTTTCACCGAAAAGCCCTCTGCACCTCGAGGCTCATGAGCGACAGTAGCGCTTGCCTGTACTCTGCTGTCCGCCATCTGCTTGGGTTAACCCAAGACACCACTGGAAAATGTTATGGGGATACTAGTGAGTTATTAGAGACATTAATTGATCCAGTGAGGCCTAATAGGACGCTTAACCTTTTTTCTTTGTGTCTTTGGGGAGGTTAGGCTAATCTCAGCCATGTTTTTTAGAACCTGTCTGGGGATTTATGGTTAAACTTATTAAGGAGTAGTCTGGAGATGTTTTTTTGCCTAATCATACAGGAATCGGTGAGGATTTATGATTATTCTTGAGGGGGATCACTCAGTGTATTTCTGGATAACCTTATTAAGGATCAACCTTCTTGAACAACCTCATTTAGGACAGATAGGGGGATTTTTGTTCAACCTCATTTAGAGGAGGGGTACTTTTGATTTACCTTACTGTATTTAGGATAGATACGGGGATTTTTTATCCACCTTATTGAGGACAGATGGGTGGATTTTTGGTTACGCTTATTTAGGGTAAATGGAGGAGTTTGGTTTAGCTGATTTAGGATAGATAGGGGTATTTTTGGCTGGCTTAATTACGGATGACTCACTTTCAGGCTCGTTGTTACAGGAAACAGCCCAGTTGTCTTTAGCAAGCTCTGTCAGTTACAATAAGGGCCGGTCAGGGGGGCGCCTCACTTGATTAATCTGATCTGACATGTATTGGATCTGTGAGGAGATCCTGCCACTACTTGGTTTTAAAAAGGGAATGTTCAAGTATCCGAGAGCACTTTATCCCCACATTACTGAGAGAGGGCTATCTGCTCTCCACTCCGTTTTGCATCCTTTCATCCTGGGCCAGCTGCTGCCGCTCCTCTCCTCCTCCCTGCCCTCGCCGCCGTCACTCCCGACGTGTCTCTCCATCTGCGTCTCGTCCCAGCGACCCGCCACCTGCGGCAGACAAGAGATCTTTCTATGCGAATGCAGCGTGCCATCAGCCTCCGCCCCTGCACCTGTTGCTTTGAAATATCTAGTGCGCCGTAATAACCAGCAGCTACTCGCCCGTGCCTGAGAAATGCAGGCCCGAAAAAACACGGTCTCCCGAACTGCCATCGCCTTGCAGCATCTCCGACCAGCTGATTTATGGACTTGAGCGCTCGCTCGCTCAAAGTTTGCACAATAAAAATGTTTCACTGCTGCTGGCTACCAGGTTATCTCACTTGGTTAAAGCGCTGCATTGCGGAGGAGTAGTGACCACCACAACCCGGGTTCGAACGCTGGTCGTACCAGCTGGCAGTGGTCGGTAGCCTCTTCAAAGCAGCGCAAAATTGGCTTTGCACTGCAGGGAAATAAATTGGAAGGGACTGCTGGTTTGGGATTGTTGAATTGCAGTTCCTTGCTCAAGCGCGTCCTGTTGGCCAGCCAGGTGCTCGTTAGTAAAATTCTAAGCTTGTTCATGTTCGGGTATCCTCTGCCCTCGTTCTGAACTTGCAAAGTCTTGAGCTATGAGTGTAAATAGAAGCAGCGGCTGACAGCCGTGTGCTTCGGAGGAGATCTGCAAACTGTCTCGCTCTCCCGAGATGGTAACATAAGTCGCATACGAGCATGGTTGCGTAAATAGTTTGCAAATTGGGCATTCCAGATTCGGGTGGGAATGGAGATGCCAAATTAAAAAAAAATAATGATTTAAATTAAAAAAATAATCCAAAAAAATGTTTCACTGCTATGAAACCCTCTATAAAGTCTCTGCCTGGCGTGGGCCATTGTTCTTAAACCGCATGTACGTCTTTACTAATGATCTACTATTTGTTTTTGTACCACATGTATCTGTGCTTATCTTCCCCTTTCTTACACTCGTACTGAATGCATCCAACATCAGACCCTGCTTAGGTACCTCTACTTTGGTTCGACAGGCGTAGTTAATCCAGTTTGTCTCCAATCACTGGGACTATTTTTATTTACGGGGTATCGTACATGTGGATTTAACTCAATTTACGGCTGAAGGGCTACATTACTGAGAAGCACGGTCTCTCTCACAAAAAAAAAAGGGGAGAGGAGCATGCATCTTTTCAGTCGAGCCGATGCGGAACGATAATGCTTTATATCAGTTACTCTTGATGCTTTTTTTTCTTCAAGCAGAAGCCAATAGATTTCCATTTGGCTGACACGACAGCCCAAGGAAAGGTAAAGTTTATAGGACTAAAGTACATGAGGATTCTGTTTGGCTGGGATGAGAAAATATGACTCGTAGAGCGATCCTTGAGTCCTTTTTGCTGCTCTGGCAGCCCTATATCCTTATGTCTGTTGCTTTTGAGAAGCGCTAGCATGAGGAGGAAGAAAAACGAACATTTTTGCTGGGAGATATTTGTGGCTCACCTTGGGCGACTTTTCAGCGGCTACCTGGCCCCAGCTGCCTCATGCACTTTACACAGCAGGGTGCTGACTTTCGTGTTGACAAGTGGAGCTGTTAGCGCATTAGCCATCTTTTAGCGTCACGGCACAGATGAATGGCGAACGCTAACGCAATCACTGCCAAACAAGCCGCTGCAAGAAAACACAATGCAATAAAGCAGACAGCGGAAAGGGAGTGGAGGGCAGGAGTGCGGTACGATCGCGCTGTCGCAGCGAGGAAGCTCTGAGCTGTACATCGTGGAGAACATCGCCCCCTGGCTTCAGAGTGCTGAACATGAAGAGAAGGCTCATCTGCCTGTCCAATCAGGGCTTTTTCTTTTTCTTTTTTTCCTTTATTTCAAATTTCAAGGCTCTCGCCTTCCCTAAAATAGCTTAGAAACGGTGCTTGAATGCTGAATCATGCTGTGTTTGGGCTCTTTTTCATGCTTTTCAAAGTAAGTGATGTTCTTATTTATCAAGGTTGCATAAAAGAAAATCAAAAATACTGCTAAGCCATTGATAATGGTAAAAAAACACTTCTTTCTGATTGAAATAGTTTGGTTTTTTTTATCTTTACCTATGATTGCTGAGCCCCATTTTCCACTGGCATTACTCCAGTGAGCTATAAACATCTCATCCTGAAGTAATCATACTAATGTGCTGCTTCTGGAAAAAAAACCCTTTTCATTATATTAAGTACAGTTCTGCAATTTAGTGAAACTAAGTTCTTTCCTTCCGTTTCAACAATATTGAGTGTGCAAGAATTATGTCTCCCTCCCCGAAGGAAGGACATACTGTTTTTGTCCAGTTTCCCATGTGCGTCCGCATCTGCATTCCCACCATTTCCAGACCATAACTCAGAAACCGTTCGACATATTTCCATGAAAATTTGCACACATTTCCATCAGGTCGTGCAGATCTGCCTTTTGCTATTTTGAGGTTATTAACTTTACTAGTTTCTTCCTAAATGTCTGTGAACATCAATGAAGGGCGGCTGCATTGGGGTGGGGGGAGACATTTGTTTTTTTTTTTTTTTTTTTTGCCTTAAAAACAATCTCTAGTTTGAGAGGTCATAAATGGTCGAAAAGGGAAGAATTTCTCTTGCTCTTAGTTAGTACTTTATTCAGTGTTAGGCTTTTTATTAAATGTTTTTTGCAGACGGTGCCCTAGCAATTTGTATGCTTTGAGGTTGGACTTCATTTCCCACATTGCTTGTATGAGAGAGCTGGCCCAGCAGCCATCATTCAAGTGCGTTCGATTAGATAATTCGTGTAACAAGAGTAGCGCACTTCTTCAATAGAACGCCAAGAGTCTCGTTCTGGTGTTGAACGGGTGCGATGCGAGTGTACTCCCGCTTTTTCCAGGAGTAGAAGGGTTCCGAGATGGCGGCGATTGGACAAGAACAATGAGGTTGCGCATCAGTGGCACGGCTACAGAGGTCGCTCTCCTTAAACAGCGCTGGTCATTCGATAAGATGGCGCGTGGCAGCTGCTGCGCCTGTGCAGCATTTACACTCGCGTTGACAACGGTCGTCTGGTGGAATGCACCCATTTAGTCACGCTGTGCTGTTGCTGAGTACTGCTTTGAGTTATATTCATCGGGCTGCTTCTGAATCTGGATCCCAGATTCCCCCTCCATTCTCATGTCATCTTACCCAAGGTCTTGGATGGTCTTCCTCCAGCATGCATCTGTGGTGTAAAATTATCATGTTCCCACATTGTCTTCTCACTTTCTCCAGTTAAATACTCTGTTCCAGCTTCACAGTTCTTAAATTTTGTTTTAAAATAATCTGCGGTGTTCTCATA
This sequence comes from Gymnothorax javanicus, assembly GCA_029692085.1. NCBI lineage: Eukaryota > Metazoa > Chordata > Actinopteri > Anguilliformes > Muraenidae > Gymnothorax > Gymnothorax javanicus. The sequence continues at coordinate 114,741,795 of CM056199.1, read as the reverse complement.
TGTCTTAAATTGATCTGGATATATTCAGTGTAAAGATTCAGTGCGAAGTGATTTGTATGTTTTGATACCTGTGAATTGAGTATTACAGATCTCAAAAGCCCAGTTCACCACATAGAGAGGCAACATTGCGCCGGCAAAAGCTTCAGTTCACTGCAACGGCCTTCCTCTGTATTTGATTCCCCGCAGGAAGAACGCCGTAGACGGTAACAGCAAACCGGAGGAGCCAGAGGCGAAGAAGCCCGCGGCGGAGGTGAAGACGGTGCCCAACGAAGCCACGCAGACAAACGGCAACGAGAGCAAAGCATGATCTCGGCATCCTCAAAGGGAACCGCAGCCACTTTCACAGAACCGCAGAGCGGCGCGCCACTACATCGAAAAACAAACGGGGGAAAAATTACCGTAATTTGACAAAAAAGTTTTTTTTTTCAGTGTCTTTTTTTTGGGGGTGGGTGGGTGTGGGGAGGGGTCGGTTGGGAGCGGGAAGGTTTTGGATCAGGAAATAAGTCTAGATTTGTAGATGAAATACAGTCTTATGCACAGTCCTTTTTTATACTTTATTTTCCGCGTATTGTCAGCATTCAAGGGGTAAAAAGATGCTCGCAGTTTCTGTTTCGCTCTTGTTTTTTGTTTTCTGAAATGGTTGGAAGGAAGCAGAGGGTAGAGTTCATTACTGTCCATGGGAATCCTCATTTAAGTCAGCGTCCGGATGATAAAGCGATAATTCAAAAAAAAAAAAAAACAACACAATAGAAAACCCATGGAAAATGTAGCTTTATTCAAGAACAATGCCTTTATATTGTGCACACACACAGTTTTGAGATCTCTCAACCAACGTTATTCCCAATTATGCTGTTTATTATGATGCAGTATTGTCGTTTTAGTGTCACTGCTAATTGGGTCTGGGTACGTTTTAATGTTTTCTTGTTGAAAGATTATGTGCAAAAGTAACTGCCTTTTTTGTTATCCACTTTTTTCATCGTTTTTATTTTGAGGGCTAGCTTATAGCATAGAGCATTAGCACGCTTGCTTTGCAAAACGATTTTTACATGTTTTTTTGCCTCTTGTTTTTTTTTCAGATTTTTACACTGTTTTATCATTATTTTGATTTTATGAACACAGCATGCTTGTATGTAAAACATCACAACAATAAGAGAAGAAAACCAAGGACAGGAATATTACATTTGTCCGTCGCAATGTAAGGAAGTCAAGGCTGACAGGTAGGGGCGCAAACTCATAGCTTAAAGCCTCTTGGAAAAAATTCATATTTTATTCTTGACAAAAAAGAGAACATCACATACCTATTCTTTCTGTCTCTCCAATGTCACTTTCAAATTCATCTTGCTTAAGCCTAGTCCTCACAAGTGTGTCTGAAGTGGAGGGTCTGGTCAACCACGAGAATTGGACCTGTAGCACCTCCCCCCACAACAGTAAGTAGAATAGAATGAGCTGCGGGCAACAGGTTCATTGACTGACAGAGATGGATAGGTACAGTAGCCCTGCCCACCGCTCCAGTGCAGCCAATCACATTGCGGCTTTCTCAGAATGATGTCATGAAGGATTGGACTTTAAATGTTACATTGGAACTGGGAATTACAAAACGGTCCCTCTCTATGTAAAATGTGTTGACATTTTTCCCCACATTATTTGAAAGCATTATGAATGTTGCATTTATCAGTCATTTTATAGCAATTCTGTCCCATCTCAAAAGACAGATTTTAAAGAGAAGAGTTTGAAGATTTCTATGTTTTTGAATATTCGTCTCTTTTTATGCATACAGACAAAATGATGCCTGGAAGAATACATTATTTAAGCCATAGTGCTCTGATGTGAAGTTGGGAATTCAAAACTATTCAATCAGATCTTTTTGTACAGTACGTTTCTCATTCTTTAGACAGCAAGCTTGTGCACTGTGAATGCGTGAATATCCTCGTGTGAATAAAATGTGTTCTTTGTCATAGAATTTAAAAAAAATCATAGTTTGGTTGTGAAAGGTTTAGCAAATAGTTCACGGAAAAAAAATGTTAAATGGAAACAACCACTGCATCAAACAGACAAAAATGACCACTGTAGGGGAACGGTGCCTTCAGAAAAATAGAGTTCCCGTTCTGGCATGTGTTCCATGTTATTCAGTGTCTGCCTGCAGCAGAGAGAGAGGCAATGCTGGCGAAGGGGTAGTCCGTGTCTTAGCTCCCCAAGGGACCTTTGTCTCCAGCGGTTTTCAGTTGTGTGCTCAGCAAGGCTCAGACAAATTGAAAGGTTGGTTGATAGTTTGCAAGTTCAAAATGTGAATTTTTTTTTTTTTTTTTTTTTTTTTTTTTAATTCAAATGAAAATTTGCTGGTCTTGTCATTATGGATCAATGTATTTCTAAATATATACAAGGCTCTGAGGATGTATATGGAGGCTTCTGAAGGTTGTTAATGACCATTACTGTTCGTGGTGAGTTTGGGTGAGAGCGGGGCAGTACCACAAGCACTGATCGATCGAACCTCACACCTTTTTTGTTAGTTCAACGGAGATGCCACGAGTACTTAGCCGTTTAATTTTAAGTTTTCAGCTCTCAATAGTCTGAAGCAGCAAAGTCAAGTGCTCGCCGAAAAAAGCCAGTCAGCAAATGCTCTGGGGTTCATCAACACGCTTGGGCAGTGCATGCTGGCTAGCTACACATGCTGCTGCCCTCCCACCTTTACAACATCTATTTAAGCCTATTATTGTTATTATGGATTATCATTTGAGTGAGCATGCCAGTGTACTCATTACAGAATCTTGGAGTTTGGTACTTTTCATTGGTGTAGAGGTTCATATTGATTTGTTGTCCTTGAAAAACTGTCTTGGATAAAGGACTGTTGTACATTGATTTTTTTTAATTTTATGTACACTGTTGTCTCTAAAGAAGTTTTTATTTTATTTTAATGATAGACGTGAAGTGCATTCAGTAACCAAGGGAAACAAAGAACGGAAATTGGACACACTGGAAACCCAGATAGTGAGATGCACTCAATTGTTTTGGGGAAACTGATGACCTCAAAAAACTTGTTGAAGCCAACTTAGTGATCTTGTGTTCACTTAAAAACGTGGTAAGAATAACTTTTACCTTATATTCTTTAAGTACCATTTACGCAATGCAATTTGGTTGGCTTACATATCTCTTTTTGAGGTAATAGGTTTCCACAAAACATTTGAGTTTGCCGCGATATCTAGGTTTACAGAGCACTTGTTCCTAAAATAATTGCAAAGCATTCCTGGTGATGTAAAGAATTAACACTCACACATTCATGTTTATCGTGTAGTTTAAAAAAAAAAAAAAAATGGAGATTTTCGTGGCTTTTGATTCTCTTTTCAACTGCCATTTATTGTGGGACCAAGTTTTTTGTGAGTTTACATTGAAACCTGTGTGTCGTGCCATGAATATGATTTTGTACGCAAGAAGTCAGTCACGTCACGTTTTAGAAAGGTAAGAATACTTCTGATTGTAAGCCAAAAAAAAAGTGAATGGAATCAGATTTCCTGTAAAGAAATTGTCTTTAAGATAACATTTTTCGTATGGGGAGGGGCCTTATCCCTCTTAAAAAAGGTGTCACATTCCCCAGAGACCTCCATTGCCCTTAATATCCAGCATTCCCTGCGTTTGGGGCCTTCTCTCGTATACAGATTTTTACTGAGTAAACCATTGGTACAACCTCCCTTTCCACTGTCACTGGTGTAAATACTGAGTACTAACTGAAGACATTTTGACTTTGCATTCTGTCAGAAATACTTGTGTTCAATAAAAGTTAAAAAAAGAACAATCTGTCTCCTTCCTACAAATGGTTGTACGCCGTGACACATTAAATTATGGCTGCAAATTGTTGGATGGGGACCACAGTCATATTATGATTACCCTTCACAATTTATGTTATGTTTGTTTATTCTGTAATTAGGAAATGGTATCCTTATAATTGTTAATCATTGTGCAGTAATCCTTCAAATAATGAAAATTTGGAAGAGCATGATGGAGTTTTAATCACTCGTCTGTGCTTATACGTGTGTGGTTTTGACAGAAATAACATTTCCACTGTCAGTTGAGCGACAGTTTTCACTTCCAACAACTGCTTTACTCAATTTGTTGAAAGTGATCGTTCACTAGCAATCAACACATGTATTTACAAGACTAAGTGCAACTGCACATGTGAACAAAAAATAGCAGTACAATATCAATGACCTGATAAACCATGGTTATTTGTAGTAGTGATATTTCTGCTTGGCAAATAATTTACCTGTAGATGTAGTGTAATAGAAAAACAACAGACCCAACTGTCATGACATGCACGCTGCTTGTTCTGAGTAATTGACTCAATCATTGAAAGGGGTGTTTTCAAAATAATAGCAGTGTGGAGTTTAGAGAATTAATTAATTCTGTGAAGAAACAGGTGTCATTACTTGTCGTTTATTGGAAGGGAAGCAAATGTTTCCCACATTGTGATAAAATATATTTCATTCTGAATAGCGAATTAAAATGGGACGTTCTCAACATTGTTGGAGGAACAACATAATTTGATTAAAAATTTAGAGAGAGGAAAACATATAAAGAAGTGCAGAAAATTATAGGATGCTCAGCTATAATGATCTCAAATGCTTTAAAATGGCAACAAAATCCTGAAACACGCAGAAGGAAACGAGCAACTGCTGTCAAAACGGATTGATGAATAGTCAGAATTGCAAAGATTCAACCAATTATCACCTCCAGAAAAATCTAAGATGATATAAAATTACCTGTAAGTGCTTTTGCAGTCAGAAGACATTTGATCGAAGCTAAGCTATCAGCAAGAATCCCACGTAAAGCACCACTGTTGAAAAAATGGCATGTGCAGAATCGGTTAAAATTTGCTGAGGAACACATCAATTGGCCCAAAGAAGCGGCTTAACATTCTGCGGACTGATGAGAGTAAAATTGTTCTGTTCGGGTCTAGTGGCCGTTGACAGCATGTCAGATGCTATGGTGTCGGGCCCATTTATCATATACCAGGGATTATGGATCAGTTTGAATAGATCAAAATACTTAAAGAGATTATGTTACCATATGCCAAAGAGGAAATGGCCCTGAAATGGGTGTTTTAACAAGACAGCGACCCCAAACACACAAGTAAGTGAGCAATGTCTTGGTTCCAGACAAACAGGATTGAGGTAATGGAGTGGCCAGCTCAATTGCCCGACCTCAACCCCATTGAAAATTTGGAGGGTGATTAAAAGTACAGTTTCTCATGCAAAACCCAAAAATTCATAGGAACTGTGGAATATTGTTTGTTCATCCTGGGCTGAAGGAAATGCCGCAACTGGCGCGGAATCAATCTCTCGTCAGTTCCGAGTAAGATAATGGCAAAGATCATCATCCAACGTATATCAAGCACAGTGGACCAACAGCTCAGACAGGAACAGGCTGGCTTTAGGAAAGGAAGGGGATGCACCGACCAAATATTTGCCTTACGTATCATCGAGCAATGCACAGAGTGGCAGAGACCACTTTACATCAACTTTGTGGATTTTTTTTTTTTTTTTTTCTTGTTTTTCCCAACCACCACCCCCCCCTCTTGGGAGGTCAACTTTATTTTTAGTTGAAGTCATAATTTAAAAAAAAAAGGGGAGGGTATGACAAGAAACAAAAACCCAACTTATAAACACATACAACTCTTGCTGGGGTTAAAAAAAAAAAAAAATTGAACATACACGCATACATACGTACATACATACATATACACATATACATACATACATACATACATACATATATATACATACACACATACATGCATATATATGTACACATATACACATATATACACATAAACAAATGCATACACATATACATACACATATGTATACACACAGGTTGATATCATTCGCAAGATGGAGGGGCAGACGAAAAAAAAAAAAAAAAAAAAAAAAAGGGGGGTAGAAATTTTATACACAAAGAAGGACGTCATCATTGTTAATGTGCTTGGTATGATGTGAAAGGGTGCATTCAGAGGTACTGGGGGGCTTAAATCTGGGAGGTGAAATTTTGGTGTTTAAGTAGAGCTAGCTCATCGGCAGATGTAAGGAAACACTAAGTGGTATCCAGATTTCATTAAATGTTTCTATTTGATTATTTGAAAGTGCTGTCATTTTTTCCATCAAGATATATTCTGTCAACAAGTTTAACCACTGTAATATAGTAATTTTGTTTCTGCTTTTCCAGCTGAGGAGTATTGTTTTTTTGGCGATGGTCAAGGCAATTAGAATGGGTTGTTGATGCTTCGGTGGTGGTTCAGTTGATGAAAAGTCTCCAAGTAAGCGTAGGGATGGAGAGAGTGCTGTAGTCCAGAAAGGTGGATAATCGAAATATAATGTTTTTCCAGAATGTCTGGATTGGTGAACGGAGCCAGGTGGCATGAAAGTAGTTATCTGTGGTGTTAAGACTGCAATGTGAACATGTGTCTCTATCAATAAATCCCATTCTATACATTTTGTGTTGTGTGATATGTGCTCGATGAACAATCTTATATTGGATGAGCTGGGTTTTTGGGTTGTTAGTCATAGTGAAGATATTGTTGTTGATTTGTTTCCAGAAATCAATATTGGTTGTTATAGACAAATCCTTTTCCCATTCTGAAGTTGGTAGCGAGAGTGGGGTATCCGTGTTGGACATTAATTTATATAATTTTGAAAAGGGGTTCTTTGACTTGCCAATGAGCACGAGCTGTTCTGTTAATGGTGGAGGTTGAAGACTATTGTTTGATATATTGATCTTTGATTTCAGTGAGTTTTTTAGCTGGAGGTATTGTAAAAAATTGTCACAACCAATATTATATTTCTGAGTTAGTGCTGTGAAAGATATTAGTGAGTCATTTTCAAATATGTGCTCGAGGTGAGTTATGCCTTGTGATTTCCACGAATTGAAAATGAAAGATTTATTTTGGATTTTGAAATCAGGGTTATACCAAATTGGAGTGAGTTTGTTGGCAGATGGGGTGAAACCAGTGATTGTATTGACTTTCCACCAAGCTGTCAGAGTTGTTGCAGTTACAGGGTTGTTGAAGCAGTCATGTTTTTTTAGTGACTGAGTGAGGAAAGGTAAATCAGCGAGTGAAATTTCTTTGCATTCTGTTTGTTCTATTTCAAACCATGGGCTTTGTTGTTCATTGGGAAGTTGCCATTTTATGATGTATTGAAGATGGTTTGCCAGGTAATAATGTCTGAAATTTGGGGCTGCTAAGCCCCAAGATCTTTTGCTTTTTTTGTAGAGTGGTTAATTTAATCCTAGGTTTTTTATTTTTCCAGTAGAATTTATTAATTTTGGAGTCAAGAGTATTGAACCATTTTGATGTTGGTTGGACTGGGGTCATTGAGAATAGGTCATTTATTTTTGGTAATATATTCATTTTAACTGCTGCTATTCTGCCAATTAAAGAAATGGGTAAGTGATTCCAACGGTTTAGATCATCTTCAATGCTTTTAAGAAGGGGGATGAAATTAAGTTGGAATAACTCTGACAGATTGGTGGAGATGTCAATACCGAGGTACCTAATGTTGCCCAAGGTGATCTTAAGAGGAAGTTTCTGAGTCACGGCACTCAGGTCTTCCAGTGTAAGTGGTAAAATTGTGGATTTAGTCCAGTTGACTAAGTAGCCTGATATGTCTGAAAACGTGTTTATTACAGTGAAGACTTCCGGTAGAGATGTGGCTGGATTTTGCAGGTATAGGAGAATATCGTCTGCATATAAGTTTATTTTATGGGATGAATATCTGGTCTGTCTTCCTTGAATGTTTCTGTTTTGTCGGTGGCAGCAGCAAGAGGCTCGATAAATACGACAAATAATGCTGGAGAGAGTGGACATCCTTGTCTGGTGCCCCGGTGCAATGTGAAGCGTTGTGAAATCAGACCATTAGTGATTATGGATGCTGTGGGTGAGTTATATAGGATTTGAATCCATTGAATGAATGACTCTCCAAAGCCAAATCTCTTCAATGTGGCAAATAAAAAGTTCCAATTGACCCAATCGAATGCTTTTTCAGCGTCCAGTGATGCAATGATTGTATTCAGGTTATTTCTTTTGGATATGCTCATTAAGCTGAATAAACGGCGCATGTTGTTTGAAGAGTGTCTACCTTTGATAAAACCTGTTTGATCTGGGTGAATTAGGCATTTGATTATTGATTCCATTCTGTTGGCTAAAGCTTTACTGATGATTTTTATATCACAATTAATCAAACTTATGGGGGGATAGCTGGAGCAGAGGTTTGGATCTTTATTAGGTTTGAGCATAACAGAGATAAGGGTGGTATTCATATGTGGTGGGATAGTTTTGGATTTTTTTATTTCAGTGGTCATTCTGATGAATAATGGTGCTATTAATTGCCAGAAATGTTTGTAAAATTCAACGGGGTAGCCATCCGATCCAGGTGATTTATTGTTGGGCATTGAAAAAGGAGCGTTTTTAAATTCATCTTTTGTTATGGGTTCATCCAGTGCATTTGCCTGTTCATCCGATAGTTTGGGAAGGTCAATGTTTTCCAGGAATGATTTGAAGTCACATGGGTTTGGGTGAGTATCTTGTTGATATAATGTGCTATACAAACTTCTGAAAGTGTTATTTATGTCTCCAGGGGTTTGTATGACATTTCCCTGGACATCTTTGATTGTGACAATGAGAGTTTTTTCTCTATTCCTTTTACATTGGTTTGCAAGAAATTTTCCGGTTTTGTCGTTGTGTTCAAAGTAGTTTTGTCTCGTTCTTTGTATGAGGAATTGTGTTTTGTGATATATTATTTTGTCAAGCTGAAATTTTATATGCTGCATCTCATTTTGGATTTGTTTTGATGGCGATTTCAAGAGTTGAATATTTAGCTCTTTTAATTTTTGTTCAAGTTTGTTTTGCATTTCTTGATCTTTCTTTTTCTTGTGAGTTGAATATGAAATAATGCTCCCTCTAAGTACAGCTTTTGCAGTTTCCCAAAGTAAAATAGATGATATCCCAGGAGAGTCATTCAATTCAATAAAGGATGTCCACTCTCTAATAAAAAATGAGTTAAATTCCAAATCTTTCAGCAGTGAAGAATTGAATCGCCACCTAGTCGGTGGTTTGTGTTCTGCTTTGGTTAGTAGATTAAAACTAATTGCGGCGTGATCTGATATGATTATTGGGTGGATTTCAGGGTCAGTAGTTTTAGGTATGATGGAGTTATTAACCAAGAAATAATCAATTCTAGAGAATGATCGGTGACATGCGGAGTAATATGAATATTCCCTATTGTTAGGATTTTTCAATTGCCAGATATCACCCAACCCAAGGTCAGTCATGTACTGTTTCACTGTGTCAGATGAGTGCCAGGTTCTGTGGTTGCTGGTAGTATTTGAACGGTCGAGGTCTGGATTAATAACTGTGTTGAACTTTGTGGATTTTGAAAAAGCTTTTGATAGCATACATAGAGACAGCCTCTGGCGAATACTGTGACTGTGTGGAATTCCTCAACAGATAGTCCTGCTGATCCAGAGCTATTACGCCAACTTCTCGTGCAGAGTTGGAAGCAGTGACTACAGCTTTAATGTGATAATAGGTGTAAGGCAGGGCTGCGTGATGTCGGCACTCCTCTTTAACTTAGCCATTGACTGGGTAATGCGCCAAACAACTGAGGATAAAGCAAGAGGCATATGATGGACCCCCTTCTCAGTATTGGAAGATCTTGACTTTGCCGACGATCTAGCTCTGGTCTCCCACAGCCACCAACATATGCAGGAGAAAACATCTCGCCTCAGCAACTACGCACAGCAGATTGGTCTGAAGATCAGCCAGAAGAACACTGAGCTGATGTATTTAAACATCACAAATCCTTCACCGATCCAACTGAATGGAGAGGATCTCCCAGCCACCGAGGAGTTTACATACCTAGGCAGCATAGTCAGGCATGATAGAGGAGCAGGCAACGACATCAGTAACCGTCTAAACAAGGCTAGGAATGCATTCAGAATGCTCAACAATATATGGAGATCTCAACAGTACAGCAAAATTGTCCATACTGCTATTTTTTTGAACAGATTAATATTCCTTTTCTTTGCTTCCTGTAAAATAAGACTTGATCGAATTTGTTAATGCTTTGACTTAGAATTGAATGTCTAATTTTTCCACTTCAATTGAAATATGGAACTGAAGGATTTTTTTATATATATTTGCACTTTATTCACATTTTTTAGCATACTGCCATGTTTTTTTTTTACAACTGTATATTAAATCTGCTCGGATATGCTTTTTGATATTGTGTCATTAGAAGCAAGGATTGCAGAACGCCTTCTGCTTTGAAAAGAATTTGGATGATTTGAGATTATCTCTGAGAGAATATGATTTTATTAAGTATGGGGTTTTTACAAGCCAGCCACCAGCACCAGTTTCTCCACTGGTGTACATTCAATTAACTGTTCTTTCAACTTGTGTAAAGTGCGACTTGTTTCTCACTTGCTTTTTTTATGGAAAAAAAGTTGTAATTTTAAGCTGTGAAGAAAAGATCCTTCATGAACTATAAAAAGTGAACACTTCCCTTATGTTGAAAATTTTCCAGTATTCATATTCACTTCATGTACTGTTTGCTGAAGTAGCACAAAAAACATTCTGCATTTGAACATCTGATCATAGTCTGTCCATGCCCTCTTTCATCCTGCCTATGTAGAAATCACCATATGCACACAATTTGCACTCCTCAAGGTATCTAGTCTTCTTGAAATTACTACTTATTTTTATCACTTGTGCCTTGTATTACCATTGACACTGGTGTGCTATAATGCCTCTTCCAGTGCATGAATGAAAGAAAAAAAAGCTGCCATATATAGCCAGTTTTAATTTATTCTCCAGGGTGCTGTCAGTTTAAATTCACATGCAATTAGTCAAATACGTAGATTATTTTTTGAGTTCAGCTCTGTTCTCCTTTCAGTAGATTCCTGCCGATTTCTGCCTGCTGCAAAAATCCAGTTAATCATCCCATTTGCTAACGAAGCTTTTTTGTTGTTGTCTGGCTGGCAAAAGCAATGGCTAAATGGTTTGGATTTTTTTTTGTAAATCCGCCTTGTCACTTGTTTTCATACATAAATAACGCTGAAGTGCTCTTTTTTTTTTATCCCCGTTTTTCCCCTTTGAATTCACGGTGTCTGATTCTGTTTTCAGCCCCGCTGCTGCACAGTCAGCAGTGGGCAGACGAGCTTGAATGTCCTCTGAAGAGTGACGAGGCGGATTCAGCTCCTGTTCGATGGTGCAGTGATGCCCATCATGGGTTATGCTGGGAAGTCATTGTGCTGAAGGTCAGAAATGCGCGTGCAACCAGTGCCTGCTGATGTTGGCAGCAGATGTCCCACTCGTTTCAAGCATTGAGCAATACCTTATTGCTAAAAGCTTACCTAACCTGAACTCCGCTTCAGCTCAGGTGCACACTGTTTAGGAACCTGTCTCTTTTCTGGACCCGAAGGACACTGAGTAACATCCATCCACCTGTTATCTAATCTAGAGGTGGGGACCCATGTCCTGGAGAGACACGGCCCTGCATGTTGTGTATGTCTCTTCTCTAACACACCTGATTCAGAAGATTGTCTTGTTATTTTATTTTTACTTTATGTTATTATTAATTAGCCAGCAGAGGATGGGCTTCCCCACAAAAGCCAGGTTCCTCCTGAGATTTCTTCTCACTGAGGAGTTTTTTCTCACCACTGTTTGAGGATTTTTCTCCCTACTGGGAGTTTTTTGCCTGAACTGCTGTAGTGGGGATTAGGCTGGGCACTGCCCCATTTTTTATTTATTTAATTTCTCACTGTAAAGCGTCTTTGTGACAGTCTCTCTGTGAAAAGCGCTATACAAACAAAATTGAATTGGATTGAATTATCAAGCCCATGATAAACTACACTGATTGGATCAGGTGCGCGTGAGCAGAGAGATGTTAGAGACGGGCAGGGCTGTGGCTCTCCAAGAGCAGGGCTCCTGACTGCTATTTTAACCCATAATCATGGTCTGGGTCACAGTGGGGTGAAGGGGCAGGGGTCAAGTCTGTCCCACTACCCAGCATCCATCATGCAAAAAAGGCAGGAGTACACCCTGGACCGTTCACCAATCCATCACAGCAAACACACCATTTGTTCAGGCATTCATACTTTGCCCAATCATGCATGTCTTTGGACTGAAATTAAAGTACTCATGAAGAAACTACGTTAATATATGGGAACATGCAAAGTCCAAACAGAAAAGTTTAGACTGGATCCAAAGTCATAACCATCATGCAGTGAGGTGACAGTGCCATCCACTGGGCTATGGTGCCACCCACATCCAGTAAACATGCACTGAGAGAAACACAAACTGCTTCATACAACATTAAATAACTGCATCCAAACTTATAATATTGCCCCTGACATGTTGATGGAAATCCATTCGTAATGATGTTCTTGTGTACAAGAACTGCCAGATGAAGAGGCTTTGGAGCCAGGAATTTGTCTGACGTTTAGGAAGATAAAATGACGACATTCTCAATTCTGCATAAACGCATTAACGCAGTAAAGCCAGTAGGTGGCAGACAAGCGTCACTGAACAATGCGTTTGCTTGCCCAGAAAGTACTGTGAAAGCAAGGCAAACAAGCGGTTCATCAGTTTAACGTGCATCGCAATTACTGTTTGCTTCCCCGTGCGTGTTAATACTTTCTTACGTCAGCATTTCTTACAGTAATGTAGCCTTTTCAGGCATGGTGTCCACATAGATAAGATAATTTTACAGATAATTTTACTGTAAATTAAATGAATATAAGATGTGAATAGCATCCTTACCACTTGGTGTCTGAATCATGAGAAGCACTTCAATGTAACTTGAACAAGTCTCAAAAATTATTTTGTCTTTTTGATTGTCAGCACTCTCAATCTTAGATTGCCACACTGCAAAAAGTGATTTTCAAGAAAGGGAAATTTACGTATTTTAAGACTTAACACTTATTTCTATCACCATTTTTCGTATCAAGGACAAATTTCTAGTCTTACTTTGAGGTAATTTTGACTATCTTGCCAATGGGGTAAGTACATTCTCACTTGTCAAGCATTATTTGCTTTACAAGTGAAAATTTACTTACCCCATTGGCAAGATAGTCAAAATTACCTCAAATCAAGGACAAATTTCTTGTCTTACTGAGAAAAATAGTGATAGAAATAAGTGTTTTAAGTCTTAAAATAAGTAAATTTCCCCTTCTTGAAAAACACTTTTTGCAGTGCACCTGTGACAGAGATCCACCAAATGCCTCCGGTATAGCTCTCAAAACCTTTTATTCAAAGGGGCTAAATCAAGTTAAAAAAATATCTTGGTGTTAGACGGACTTTGATCAACAGTAATATACTTTTTAAAAGATTTTCATGATATTCTGCCTTATTTACCTCGGTAACCAACTGTCCACATATGTGCACATCATACAAACTTTGCACAACGACGGACCGAAAATGGCATCGAGGTAGCTTTCTAACATCAAGGACAGAAGTGCTACATGTGGGCAGAAATTATTGGCTGAATAATTTGGATAAAAAGTAAAATGTGTATATTTTTATCAACGATGATAACCCGTTAAATTGCCATATTTTCTTGGCTATACTGTAATTCCTACTCAAGAAGCAATCTCACCCTAAAAATTCACAATTTACACAAATACTGATCAAATGCACAGTCACTCCGTGTTAATTTCTTGATTTATTCACTTCCTAAAAGACACCTATACAATGCTGGGAAAAGGAATTTTCCCCCTTCCTAATTCTTTCTATTTTTGCTTATTTGTCATATTTAGATTCTTCCGATCATCCAACCAATTCTGATATAAGACAAACTTTCTCAAGATCCATGCCAATGAACTTCATAGGGTGCATCTCGATCCTCTTGACCATATTTAACAATAGGGAGTGCAACACAACATAATTTTAAGGAGTTAAAGGCTGCTGTACTTCAATATTTCATGAAAACGTTTTAAACTACCGTTCATAAAACCACCACGCAAAATTTACCATGGCGTTTTTGGTGTTAAATAGCTACAGTAAAGGGGCAGTATCACAACATGTGCATGTGAAAATCTTTGCTCCAATATTGAAGTCATTACCCATGCATCTTCAATAGATACAAAAAAAAAAAAAAAAAAAAACTGAGAATCCCAGAATATCGAATGTTATTGTTGCAAGCCTGTCTTCTCTTCATTTAGATTGATTATTTAGTATTTTTGAGTTGTTATTTTTGTTTCGGACTCTAAAAGTCTTCCATTCTAATTCTTTGTTGATAATTTTGAACAGCATACACTTCAAAATACTGTGAAGCACACAGTTCGAAATATCCAGGCGATTCTTCCAGGATCTTTGATTTGTATTATGAAAGTTCATGCAGGCGTGCCGTTACAGTGCCCTTTGAAACTGTAGCTCACACCATGATGATTAAATTTTGCAATTAATCAGCGGTTTACATGCGTGCCAATCCATACATTACACCAGATCCAGCTATAAGCAGCCAACAGAAACGAATGTTGCTTCACGTGATGCTTCAGAGGAAAGGACGTCTCATTTCTTTGAAAACTTACTTTCACGATTTTTCTCTTCTCTCATGGTTTTGAGCGTGAGGGAAATGAGGATGGAACTTGAGAATTGTGATGCACCGACAGTCCACACTGCACTTCTTTGGGTCGTCAGCAATGTGCTCGCCAAGTTTGAAGATGAACCATTGTCGAGAAAATCGAGGGACGATACACACGTGCATACAAAGGACTCCCCCATCTATAGTTATGGGACAAAAATCTCACTGAAATTAAACGATTAATTTTCACAGCTGTTGTTTACCTCATCCTATTAGAATATAGTCAACAGAAATGCTGCTCGGTGTATATTCTTATGACATCAGACTTCAACAATGAGGATCTACCCATTCTGAATCAACTCAATTCCTTCCACAACATGCTCAAAATTTTGAAAGAGAAAGAAAAAGAAAAGTTATAGCAACTATGAGACGTCGGCCCGGCGTGCATATCATGTCTATATCGCGATATGTTTGCTGGGTAGTTTTATACTTCTGTTCGTGTTTGCCTTTATCGTCGTCGCATAAACATTTACAGGCATCAGGTTTTGCGTTTCTATATAACAAATCTATACGTTAATAAAACCCTCAGCTACTGTGAATTAATCAGCAGCTTAACTGAAGTACAAAATGTCCAGGCAACGAGTGTTATCATTTGAGAACAGGAAATTAAGTTTCAAAACATCTTCAGCAACACAATAGTAAAAGCAATAATGTCCACAATTTTACATTGCACTGCTGTAACGCTGCATTTATTTATAATACTTCCGACTCCAGTTTGACATTTCCGTTCGCGTCCTTTTTTTTTTTTAAGAAACATTACCCTGCTGTTTCTCTTGTTCTCCACCAGGTAGCAGTATAGTGCTGCGATAGAGCTAAGGCACGTCTTATATTCGGAAAGCATTTGCTTATTTCAGATCATCGTGCATGCTCGTCACATTGCTCTATATTGCATTAAGATGGCAGTATGCCATCCAGGGGTCATGTCCTGAATTGTTCCAAGAGTATAAAAAGGTAACAATGGTAATTAACACTCATTCAGAGAACAAACAGCAACAGCCACATACTCATTCCTTATTATCTTTTGTTGTTGCTTCCCTAGTGTGAACATCTGTAATTTAGATATCACTGCACATTGCCACACGAAAAATGCCCTAAACTTTATTTAATTGAATATTTACCTTCCCTTCTCCTTATTTTGTTCCTCCTTTATTTTAATCCTCCTTTCTTCCAATGATTAATCTTCCGCTTCGGTCTGTAGTTTATCAGTGGTCTTCAATCTAATCTGGAAAAGTCGATGTGGGTGCAAGTTTTTATTTTAACCCAGTATTAAGACACCTGTTTCTACTTATCCAGGTCTTGATTGAAGACCATTATTTGTTAATTAGAATGAGGTGTGTTAGCGCTGGGCCAAAACAAAAAAAGCTCCATCCACATTGGTCATACAAAGATAAGATAGGACGCCAATGTTGTGTCTTTTTTAACCAATACTAGCACCAGAAAATACACACCGACCTGTGACAACGTATGTTTCCTGTTGCTAATTACCGAACAAAGGTTCAGCTAAAAGAATATGTTGAAATAAAAAACCTTAACTGTGTTCTTACATTACTGCAATGGATGCCACAGCTACCATGTCCCTTTACATTGAGGAGAGGAATAATGCAGTGACCATGTAAAAAATCCTGTAGCTATCAATTTCTGAAGCATTTATCTGCCTTAATCCTGTACAATAGTTTTCATGCAGTCATCCTACTGATTGTGGGCCATAATTGTCATTGTGTCAAAGCGGCATGTTTTTAGGTAACATGGTGCTTGCAGATTCTTGAGTGCTAATGTTTTGTCACGGATAAATTGAATCTGATTATGTCTGCCAGTCCTTTGTGTTACTGAAGGCTGTATGGCTGGGCTTATCGGGAGTGCTTCCATGGGGCTTAGATTTACTTGGAAAAAACTGAAGCAGTCTGGGCATTTTCCACGGTCAATTTCAGCAGCCAAATGCGAATGTGTAGCCTACAAGCAGAACATGCTATAGAAATAAAGTGCATGTTTATTGTGCTTGCAGGTATAGTACCCAGATGAGATACATGCCTGCATTCACAATGTGATTGCGTATGATAATGTTATTCTGTTGTTTAGGAAGTGCAAGAATTCGCAAGTGCAAGTGTTTCTGCATTGTTTCTGATAAGTGAAAAAACAAATGAAAGACAACATATTTATTTTTTTAGGCCATTCGTTTAAAATGCATTAAATCAAACTAAACACTTGCTGTGAATGTGTTTTCCTCGATCGTATGTGACTTCAGAAGGGTATGGTCTTTGAGAGACCGGGCCAATTATGACATACTATACAGACACCAGTATTTACTGCCAAAGGCCTGCCCATACCCTTTTCCTCGAATCTTTTTTTTTTACCTTTAAAACAAAAATATTTAAAAAATTAATACTCAAACTCAAATTTGACCCACTGAGAGAAAATGTCAAAAAGGGCTTTTGAAAATAAATAAAAATCTACAAACACAAATTGTCACATTAAAGGTGTTTCACTAGTACCGCACATTCCTTAGATAAAGTATGCAACAATATGCAAAACTGTTCTGCTCCTAATCACCAAACCTAAAAGAGACAGCTAATAAAGAAAAAATATATATGAATATACATATTCAAATCCTTATATGCTCAGGTCTGTTGGGGCCTCGTGATTCACCGAAGTCTGTTTGTCTGTTTGATTGAGTGTTTGGTTTTTGGTAAATGTCCTCACATTCAGTAATGCATAAAGGTGTTATCACACTTGAGTGATAAATAACACATTATTAAACAATATTTGCATTGTAATTCTCAGAAAAATGTGTAATAAAATGACATTGCATTCGCAGGTGGTGTTCGTTTATCAATTAAATGTACATTCAGTTTCTTTAACATTTATTGAGCAATGTCCTTGGAATACTGATCAAAGCTTACTTGGGCTCCATGAAAATTTTTTTTTTATCATTGTATGCATTATTTTTCCAGGACTCTTGTAGTCTGTCAGAAACTAATCTTATCTCATTGTCCATTTTTCTTCGGACTCTGCCTCTGCCTGTTTGTGTTCATTACTGTTTGTTACAAAAGCGGTTTATTAATTTTTTTATCTTGAATCCCATTCTTTTTAAGCCAGTCGGCATTTCTAATTGGAAAAAAAAGCTCTATGCAAATACAGTTTCTCTGTTTTTCTCACTAAAAACCTTTAGTCCTGTATGTGTTATATGACCACACAGGTCCTTGTGTAAACATCAAGCAGGACAGCATCTGTCCTCATGTTACTTGTGGCCCTGTGTGACTGCGTGCGTGTGTTGGGTGCAACTAGGGTAGTTGACCTTCGGCCAACAGGAAGTTCTTCTTCCTGCCTCTTGTATGCAAAGTCAACAGTGAGTGGTGGCTCGGTGTGAGACACAGAAACCTATTCATGTGCTCTGAGGGGTTTATGTCTGTGCGCAAATAATAGGACACTTGAAGAAGAGTCCGAGTTTAAACTTTGACACCAGACTATCCCACACGCAAACATGCAGCCTTTCTGTTTATCATGTTTCTTGTCAAGGTTAACTATCAAAGATCGTATTTTTGCAATCTGTTAGCCTGTGAACTTAGCAAATCAGGACCCTTTTAGTCCTGAAACAAAAGTGGATGATAGAGGTTCTGCCCAATCCACTTCTTGGCCATGTGGGACACATATACACACGCTGACTGTGGTGATCTATACGTGCTGCACAAAAGGCCATGAGCTGAGCTTAGCTGATTGAACAAAAGCAGTGCATGATGATGTGCACATCCAGCACTTCCACAGTTTTTGCGATCACCAATCAATTCCAACTTAGTACTGGCTGGATCATGAGAGTGTATCAACTTTTTTTATTGTACTGACAAAAAAAACTGCTGAAATCTTCAACAAACCTTTAGAAAAAGATACAGAAAATGGCGTGCACACTATTAAAAGGTCAGTTGATGACAAAGACCCAAAGTATACCAAAGTGCCAGGCATTCTTAAGCAAACCATTGGAGCTGTTGGAGGAATAAATTATTGCAAGCAATGAACTGTCACAACTGGTAGGTGCTAATTTAGTAGGCAGTCTGCCAATTTCCATGGTTACCTTATGCATTCTCAGGTGCAGAAGGGACATTTCAAGCCTGGTTATATGTGTGAAACGTAAGACGAACATCGATCAGCCATAACATTATGACCACCTGCCTAATATTGTGTAGGTCCTCTTTCGCTTCCAAAACAGCCGTGACCCGTCGAGGCATGGACTGCACTAGACCCCTGAAGATGTGCTGTGGTATCAGGCACGAAGACGTTAGTAGCAGATCCTTAAAGTACCTAAAAGGTGGGGCCTCAATGGATCGGACATGTTTTTTCCAGCACATCCCACAGATGCTCAATTGGATTGATATCTTGGAAATTTAGAGGCCAAGTCAAAAAATGTTTGTGTTCCTCAAACCATTTCTGAACCATGTTTGATGTATGGCGCAGACTATTATCCTGCTGAACGAGGTCACTCCCAATAGGGAATACTATTTCCATGAAGGGGTGTTCTTGGTCTGCAACAGTGCTTTGGTAGGTTGTATGTGTCAAAGTAAGGGACACGTGAATGGCAGGACCCAAGGTTTCCCAGCAGGACATTGCCAAAAGCATCACACTGCCTCCACCAGCTTGCCTTCTCCCCATAGTGCATCCTGATGCCAAGTCTTCCCCAGGTAAGCGATGCACACGCACCCGGCCATCCACACAATGACTCATCGGACCTGGCCACCTTCTTCGATTGCTCCGTGGTACAATTCTGAAGCTTATGTGTCCATTGTTGGTGATTGTAGTGGTGGACTGGGGTCAGTATGGGTGACCTGACCAGTCTGCGGCTACATAGCCCCATATGTAATGAACTGTGATGCTCTGTGTGATCTGACACCTTTCTATCAGAACTAGCGTTCTTTTTTTCAGCGATTTGGGCTGCAGTAGTTCTTCTGTTGGATTGGACCACATGAGCCAGACTTTGCTCCCCACGTGCATCAATGAGCTTTCGCTGCCCATGACCTTGTCGACGGTTCTCCGGTTTTTGGACCACTTTTAGTAGGTACTGACCACCACAGACTGCAGGAACACTCCACAAGAGCTGCAGTTTTAGAGATGCTCTGGCTCAGTCATCTAGTCATCACAATTTGGCCCTTGTCAAAGTCGCTCACATCCTTACACTTGCCCATTTTTCCTGCTTCCAACTCACCAACTTCGAGGACAAAATTTTTTTCTTGCTGCCTAACATATCCCGCCCACAGAGAGGTACCATTGTAAAGAGATAATCAACGTTATTCACTTCACCTGTCAGTGGTCCTAATGTTATGGCTGAACTGTGTATGCACTGAACAAAAACATGAATGCAACACTCGCTAATTTCAAAGATACTGTAGCGTTTCAAAGGTTATGGATGTAAGTCAGTCAACTGGAATAGCTTCATTTAGCACTTATCTATGGATTTTCTCTGACTGGGTATACAGATAGGCATTTAACAGTGACAGACTCCTCTAAAAAAAGATGCTACCATGTAATGAAGAGACTTTCAATCAGTTGTGCGTCAACCATTAGCCTGATTTGATGTGACAGATTTTTCATCGAATGGTCGATTGTAGAATGTTGAATGTTGTTCTACTCCTCTGTAATAGCTCTATGACACAGGACTGTTGTTGGGTTTTGAAATCATTGGATATTGGGAGGAACTGGTGAATATTATTGTATGCGCTGGTCCACAGCATCCCCAGCATTCTTAACGAGTGACATGTCTGGTGAGTATGCTGGCCATGGAGGACCTGAGACATTTTCAGCATCCTGGTATTGTGTACAGATCCTTGAGACTTGCGGCCAACCACTGTCATCCTAAACCATGAGGCGATGGGGGTGGATAAATGGCATCATAGTGGGCCTCAGGATCTCATTACAGTATCTCTGTGCGTTTGAAGGGCCACGGATAAAATGCTCTGAAGTTCTTTGAACACAAGGATATGCCTGTGCGTAACGACACTCCACCACAACCATGGACCACTCTGTTCACAGCGCTGACATCACTGAACTGCTCACCCACGCAATGCCATACATGCTGCCATCTGCTGTATAGTTGAAATTGTGATTCAGCAGCGAAGAGGACCATTCTTTAGCGAGCCAGTAGCTGTCAAAGATGAGGTCTTGCCCACTCCCTTTGATTAAGACACAGAACAGTAGAAAAAAAAGGTCTGAGGGAGGACGTTGGGCGTGCAGATGAGCTTCCCTGTGGCAATTTCTGATAGTCTGTGCAGAATTTCTCAGGTTGGGTAAACCAACTATTTCATTGGCTGTCTATATGGGTTGTCTCAGGTGATTCCTCAGGTGGAGTAAGATACGGCAGTCTTGGGCAGGTGTAGTTACAAGTGATCTGTGGTTGTGAGGCTGGTTGGATGAACTTCTGAAATCTCTGAAATGACACTGGGAGTGGCCTCTGGTGAAATAATAAGTGAACATTCTTTTTACATACCAATGACTGTGAAGTGATCATGGCTTCTAATCAACATTTCATCATGACACGCCTGTGAAGGATCATCTGGACAAAAGAGAAATGCTAGCTAATGACAATGTTAACAAATGTGTGGGCAAATGTTGTAAGAAATATGGTTTTTTTGTGTGCAAAATCTTTCACCCATTATTTCAAATGATGCTAGGGGCCCTTGCTGCCCACCTACAGCAACCAGAGCATTTTGTTTTAACCAGGGCTCCAGGCATCAGGATGCCAGTGGCCTCACTGCCCACTTAGAGTAACCACAGCCGCTCATTTTAACCAGGGCTCCTGGCACCAGGATGCCAATGGCTCTGCTGCCCTCTGAGCAACAGCAGCAGTTTGGTCCTACTAGTGCTCCTGACAGCAGGATTCCAGTACCCAAGGTGCCCACCTTCAGAAACCACATCAGTTCATTTTAACCAAGAGTCCTGGCTCTGGGATGCCAAGGGCCCGCACTGCCCACCCACAGTAATCGCAGCAGTTTCTTTGAGCCGGGGCTCCCGGTTCCAAGATGCCAGGGGCCCTCGCTGCCCACTTGCAGTAAACAGAGCAGTTTGTTTGAACCAGTGCTTGTGGCTCCAGGATGCCAGGGGACCTAGAACATTTAATTCATTAATCAAATCAATCAATGCTCGGCCACAACTGTACATTGAATCTTCGTGAGACTTTTGCCGGTTAAATGCAACTCTGAAAATCTCAAAGCTTAATATTGCCAGACTCTCCATCTCTGGGTCTGGACACATGACTTCGATCCTGGTTCCGCCAGCACTTCCGCTACATTCTCTCCCTGTTTGGCCTATGTATGGCCCATTACTCAGTACAGTCCTTCTGGATCAGAACTATTACTTCATCCTCCTGCAATGGCATCCCAGAACACTTATCACGGGTCAGTAATCCTCTCAAATGTGTCACCGCTTACATCCGCTCTGATCTTAGAGTCACCCAATCTCGTCTTGAATAACTGGAGGTTTTAGGGGGTTTGTCATTCCCGAGTGCTACAGCAAGGTCCCTGTCGCAGCTTCCCCAAACTCCCAGGTGACAAAGCAAAAGAGTTCCATGAGAGTTCCCCTCTCACAGATCAGCCATACTCTCTTCAATAAACTTTTTTACGTAACTTGTTGATGGTGTGGTCCTTGCTAGAAAATTGAAGCTATCTAAGAGAATTTCAAGAGCAGGACCACACCTAAACCATGATGCAAGTGGACCTTCCTATAAATACACACCTATCCCACCCCTCCCATTCTGCTTTCATATGACGCGCCTCTCCCTTTCATCCTGTTCCTTTCTTCTCTCCTTTCTCCTCTCTCCCTGTCCTTTCGGAGGTCCTAGGGAGGTTTATCATGCCCTAGCGCTACTGCGAATTCTGTATTGTAGCTTCTCCAAACTTGCAGGCAGTGAAGCAGAAAAGCTCCACAAGAGGCCCCCTCTCATATATCAACTATATTCTCGTAAATAAACTTTTAAATAAATCTCGTTGATGGTGTGGTCCTTGCTCGTGAACAGTACAATGGGGTTTACATCAGGTGATTGAGCTGATTACCCCATATTTTTCATTTTTGTTTTAAGGGGAGGAGAAATCCAAAAAAATGGTTTTTCACAATTTTTATCAAAATTTTAATTTTGGTCTTAATTAAAAGTTTAATCATTCATAATTAAGAGCAGGTGGATGCGTCAGCGTTAGGGGGCAGAGAAGGCCAACCTAGACTCTGAAAAGCCAAAAGAAAAAGCAAATCACTTCAATCTGCTCAAGAACAGGACAATCAGAGGGAGCAGGAGCGAGACGTTTATGCTTCAGGGGCATTTTAATGTTCTAAGTTGACTGTTACAATGATTTGTAGGTGTACTTTGACTTTAACCTGGATTTTCTCAAAACCTGATTTTGGCCCGATTGCTATCATTTAAGGCACTATATCTCACTTATTTGTAGAGCTTTTCTCATGAAATTTTGACAGAAGTCTGTGTACATATCAGGAAATCTACTGAACTAAAAGTTTTGGTTTAGCACTTTGGGTCTGTGAGTTATGGTGATTTATATTTCATATCGAGGGGGCGAAAAATGGCAAAATCCTCTTTTACCCCACTAAAGCTCTAGTATTATGTGTAAATGCTTTATTCTAGTTCAGAAGAAGGTGTAAACATAACTAAATCTAATTTAAAAAAAAAACCTGATTCAAATATCTTGCTTCAGTCCTGAGATAAAAGGCAAAGAAATAATGGTGAAATTGGGGTGGCGGCCATCTTGAATCACATGACCTAATTATGCAAATTAGGTCAAATTCATATTTTGTGTATTTCAGGTCATATACTGTCAATACACCAAGTATGAATGATTTCTATCCAAAAATGACTATTTTTTTCCAAAAGGTTTCTCCTCCCCTTAAGGGGCAGCCATTATGACTTTCAGAACCTCAATGGTCAGGATGTTTTCAACATCTTTTGGCTGTCAGCTTAGTCCTCGGCTCGCCTCTTCACCCCCAAGCACAATAATTTAGCAGTTTTTTACCTTTTCACATAACCTGTCATGATCAATCACAACATGAGACATGGCTAAATTGCGAAACAGTTTTTCAATGATTTTGAAATCTAAATTCCTCTTAAATCTTTTCATATACCACCCCTTGTGGCTACTCTCTCCTTCCTTCATATCATTATCAAGAACTTCTATCAGAATTCATTAAATTGTAATGATTTCTTGTAGTATACATGTTTGTATATTCAACATTTTTGCTCTTAGTAGTGAGGTTTATAAGGTTTTTTAAAAATTTCTCCATCGATCCATTCATGGTAAGGAACCTGAGACCATTATTCCTTGCAAAATCTTTTCCCATGCAGAGGCAATTAGGTTTTAATGTAATAACTGATGGTACTTGAAGGTGTCCATGACTCCGTGAATCCAAATTAGTTGTCCATGGCCTTTAGAAAAAAAGAGCCCCATAAAATTATAGGTCCACCACCGAACTTCACAGTGGGATCAGGTTCATTAAGGAATGGCTCTTTCTATTTTAATGCCAAACACCTCTCCTTTTTTTGCGGAATAGCTTTATTTCTCATCTGACCACGGAACATGGCCCGATTGGAAGTTTCAGTACTATTTGGCAAATTGTTGGGCACAGATAGATAGATAGATAGATAGATAGATAGATAGATAGATAGATAGGGCACAAATTTGATTTTTGATGAGAGCAGGGTCTTTACCCTTCTAATCATCTTGTAGTTTTGTAAATGCCAACGGATTGTAGTTTTGGAAACTTTCTGATCCCCTGACGCAATTAATGTCTGCTACTCTCTTACAGCGATCCTGGGGTTTCCTTTCTTTAACCACTTGTACCTTCTCACAGAGTGTGTATTCAAAAAAAGAACAAGTCTTCTTCTGGGAAGATTTTTAATGTTGCTATATTCCCTATACTTCTAAATTTTTGCCCTGATAGTCAAAATGAGTATTTGCAACTTTTTAACAATTTTCCTTTATCCATTTCCACATTTTTGAAATTCAACAACTTTCTGTTGCAGATCATTTCAGTACGCTTTTGTCTTAACTCAAAACCATGGTGATGAATGACCACAGGAAATTAGCCTGCATGTCACCTCATATGTTTCTTCCAGGGCAACATGAGGTCATGGCTGACCATTTAGTTTTTCCTGATCATTATGCTGAACTTGAAAAAAGTGAAATATGAGTGGGAGTTTACTTTATCAGATCTTTCTACCAAGGTTTTCCAGGATTGCCAATGATTGTGTTCCTGGGGGAGATTGGGGAGATTATGAGCAACTAAATTTTTTATAGCATCTTCAGATAATATTTACCACAAGTACCAATATTAGAGTAGGGCCCTTTATTATGCAAATTCTTAAATTGACACTTTTCTTTCACTTAATAACAATGGCTCATGACGAAAAGAAATGAGATCTGTATTCACACCCTTAAGTTTCATATTTTCAGTATTTAACTCTTCCTGTCAAACATCTAGAAACAGCAATATTTTTGAAATTAGAATTGGTTGTTTCATATACTCTCTTAGAGGAAATAATAATAAAGCCTCTTTCAACTCTAATTGTTTATGAGTTTATGCTCATAGCATGTCTTTATTTCCATATTGCTCATCACATAAGCTTGTGATAATCTCAAGACATAGATAATCGATTAATCTGCAGCCTAATATCCCTACCAATACTGGATTGTTGAGTTTACACGAGCACATTGGAGAAAATCAGAAGGAGGCTTAGGCGCATGTTTTAATACTTAATGTCTTGAGCCCTCGTGTTTTATTGCTGTCATTATTTTTTTTGCGCAAGAGCCCCGAGAAAACGATTAAAATTTATACTGTAAAAGAAGCATTGTTGATATTGCCAGTTCCGCACATCTACATGCATGTTTGATAAACATCAACCTAATTTTAACACTGCCAGACAAGGTTCAAGAACAGTAAATTTTCAAGCTTGCCCGACTAATGTGTTTAATTACAAGTGATTTATCATGGTATATTAATTATTGATAGAGAGAGTGATTGCGTTTGCTCGTCGAAGGAGTGCAGAGAATGAGGTCTGCGATGAATGCGATGGCTGTAATGAAAAGACTGAAATAAAACAGAATGAATGGAATATGCGAGAGGTTTCCTCCTCTCAGATTATAACTGCAGCTAATATGTGGGAGCTAGTTTGTGTATTTGCACACGTATGCGTGTGTATCCCCGCTCATGGTTGCGTTAGCATATTTGCGCAGCTGGTGTAAATTACAGTGTATTCAGCGTTGTTTGAGTAAAAGGCTGGACTTTCAGTGCAGAATTAGATTCAAATTCACAACATTAGGGAAACACTGTCAGTGTTCCTTAAAGAGCTGATGGGATCATTCCTCTTCTGAGGCAGTACAGCAAGGTGGGTTCGAATGAAGATGAAAAAACCAGCTACGGCCTTGTGGGGATTAGCAGGGAGAGATTCCCCATGGATAGGCGCCCCCTTTTCCCAGGGAAACTGTAATATGATTACTCTGTTGTTTGTCACCGCTCCACTGGTCAAGCACTATGGTGGAGCGGGCTTGACTACCTTCCAAGGTGGACAATGGGGGGAAAAGAGAGAGAGAGAGGTCTTGGAATTCTGCTCCACTGGGTACAGCTGGGTTCTTACACTCAGGGGTAAAGAAAAATAAAATAAAAAAGAAGTGAGAGGGGGAAAAAATGTCCCCTTTCTTCTTTGCCCCTCAATGGAAAGGCAGCTGTGTGCAGTAACACAGTAGTTCCCGGTGGAGGTGGGCCAAGAACCAGAGGGGGGTGCAATTGAACACGCTCTGTGGAACAGACCCCAAATCCCTTCCACCATGTATTCAACTGTAACCCACTGCCACCGGGAAGTATCTGTGTGGGGATTCAGTTTGCCCGGCTCACCTCCTTGTTTACATTCATTTGCTATTGGTACCTCGTTCATATGCGGTGACAATACCTTAAAATTTCTCAAATCTAAATTTCACCTTGTTGTGATCCAGTGAAAATTGGACGCACGTTGTGCTTTGTTTTCCGAGCTGCAATTTTCTTCTCACATGCCATCTTGGAGCCCCTGCCATTTATGTTTGTTGTTCTTCATTTTTGTTTTAGTTCAGTTCTTGGTATTGATCAAATAAATAGATTGAGTAAGCGGCTTTCAGAGTCCTATCAAACCAATATGCCTTTATTCTTTAAAAGCCTTCTGTACGTTTTTGGAAGTCTCTGTGATGTGCTTTGAATTTCAGATCATCATTTGCAGGACTTGTTTTGAAAGTATGTGTGTGTGTGTCTTTTTTTTTGCTCTCAAGACGGCTCTTGAAAGCTATTGACCGTATCACTCAGCTTTGTGGGAAGAGGAGACCAGTTGCATTGGAAGGAGAAGAAAATGACCGCAAAAGAACATTTTCCTGCGGTCAGCTCATTGTAGCAGGCCTCTTGGTTTGAGAGCTGCCCCTTTCTTTTGTCTGTCCATTTTTTTTCTTCAAGCAGGGGAACTCAGCACTATTTGTTTGATTACCCTGTCCATTCGTCACCACTGCTGCCGTTTTAACAGGACAATCTATCTCCCAGTCACGGGCGCAACAATGGCCACTCCAAGCTGGGAAACACATGAAAGAAAGTTTATAAAATTTTGAACTGAATGGGAGCTGCAGGGAGCCAGCTTTAAAAGATTTAGTATTCATTATAACCCTCTCTTGCCCACGGACCTGCCGAGCGCTTTGAAAGGCAGCCAGCCAACCTTTCCAAAATCGCAGGACCAAAACCTCGTTAGCCGCGGATGCGTACTCAGGATGGATTGTGGGCCTTTGTGGACAGACAGGAGGCGCTGTGGTCAAAAGTTAATATTATCTGACTGTCGTTCTCTTCTCCAAACCTGCGGTATAGTGCGGAATAACCACATCAGAGAATTCCACTGAGTGCAGTGCTGTCAAATGGAAGCCAAACCACGACATTTGCTCTGAATGCAACTTAAAAATTTATGAATCTTTCAAGTCAAAATTTTAGCGTGTTGTAAAGTCTCATTCTTTTCTCATACATTCCCTGAAGGTTTAAAGTTAGGGAGAAATGTAATGATTATTGTGCACCTGACGACACCACTAATCTCAATAATAAAATAATAATTGTGTATCTCCTGTGTATTTGCCCCTGTATTATTAAACTTGGTGAATTCACTATAACTTTATAGCATGCAGAACATGCATACAGTATGTTCTTTAGCTTTTACCCATTCCGTTAATATTCAGTCTATTCACCATGGTGAATTATTTTTTTTAAGATAAACTGTGACTCAGAATTTAAATACTTAGTGACTGTAAAAAGTGCACTTAAAATTGGGGAAATGATGATGCTTTTACCTTCTATTTATTTGCTTCAATTTGCTCAATTAATTAAACAACACTTATTTAGTATATATTTCAAGTACAGAAAACAGGTACGCGCTACAAAAAATATAATTCTAAAGCAGTGGTAGTCAACCATGGTCCTGGAGAGCCGCCGTGTCTGCTGGTTTTTGGTGTTACTCAGCACTTAATTGATGAATTAAAGCAGTTGATTACACACTTAACTCATCTCACCTGGTATCTTAGGTTTAAATAGGGTGGAGAAAACCAAACTCAGCACACCCTGTGGCTCTCCAGGACCAGGGTTGACTACCACCGTTCTAAAGGCATGAAGCAGCCAATTGTAAATCATTTGTCTTTTTTTTCAGAATTTAACTGCTTAAATTTATTGCTATAAAGCATTCATCGCATTTCCCTCCCATTAATCAGGACATTTCAAAGATTTGAGCTCCAGAAATGGAAGGAAATTAAAGCAAGGACATGATTCAGTGATCGGGGTGGGTATGACGTTTTTAACTTGACCTGTGATCTGAGGAGAGTGCTGTCCAGGCTATCATCAACATCAGAGCCTAAAGCGCTCGCTCTCTCGCTCTCTCTCTCGCTCTCTCACTCTCTCTCTGTACTCTTTCTCTTGCTCTCTCTACTCTTCTTCATCCTCTCTCATTTTGTCCCTGCTGGATGCTCACTGAGGCTGAGAGAAAGACCCCCTGAGGGGATTACTGACAGTGTCATTCATAACCCCTCTGCTGCATGTAAGAGAGAGAGTGAGGGATGTGGAGAGATGTAGAGAGATGGAGGAGTGGACAGGGCGAGGACACGCAAGAGGGACGTGATGGGTATGTTTTCGCACTGCGCCCACTGTGGCCTGTGATATCAGGGAAAATGGCTCCCGGTGGCCACACCTGTTGCCCTTGCGTGCGCTCACTAGCTCTGGCTGAGAAGGTAGCGGCTTTTATAGGCTCACCACAGGCCCTTCTTTTGGTGTCGGTTTGAACTCCACGGTCTCAGAATACCACTTGCGCATATGAAATACACTGCCACTTGAAATATAAAATCACTTGTTATTAACGTAGTTATAGTCATATTTTATTTTTAAAAAACTGTTTGTTGAATTGCGAATTATGTGCAGCTAGAAGCGCACTCGGCAGAGTGCATACTTCCACATGCACCATCGTTTTTGACCTATTCTGCAATATTGACCTAGACCTTTGACCTTGACCTGAGAAAATCTTATTATCTCTTTCTGTTGTCATATATAATCAGTGGCAGTTGCTGAGCAGAAAACAGGGATGGCTGAAACATCCCCTGAAAACTGATGATTAGCCTTGACCTGTTTTCAGTCATTTTCCTTAATTAATGATATGTTAACTGAGAGCATTATCAGCTGTTGCCAATTCTCTTTATCAAAGTAGAACAAGAAATAAAATGCTTAATTTGGATGCAAAACTGTGCATGATTCAATCTAGTTTTCTTTTTTATTTTAAAAATTCATGAAGTGCAGGTTTGATGACCTGCATTGCTGGATGTAGCAAAACATTAACACAGAAGTTCCAGAGTACTTTATTTTTTTTCAATCGTAGCCTACTGAACGAAACATTTTTAAAAATTGGATTTATTTTTAATCACCCAAACTGTGTTGAAAGGAGGGTGCGTGTTTAGCTGCTAATGAATTATTTATATCATTGGAAAACCTGTTAATCAAGGAAATCTAGCCATATGTAAGTTAAACTTCTCTGTCTTAGTCTTAATGCAACCAGTACTTCAGTCAAAGCCAAAGTCTCTTTGAACCTTTATTGTTATTGATTAATTTGAACAAGGTTCCGATCCTAATCAGGGTCTAAGATTGGGACCAAGTTCAAGTTATCTTTTTTCAATCCTGTCATTCAACTCCAGTTTTCAAGAACAAGCTTCCAATCCTAATCAGGGTCCAGCACAGGGACTGCGGTTTTATTATATGTTATTAATGGCTTATTTCCATTTTTCCTTGGTATTGGCCTGAGGGTCGCCGTCCCAAAGGCCAATAGCAAGGCAATGCGAAAATAAGCAATTTATGTTTTATTCATTGGTTAAGTATGTTGTGCTATCATGACAATGTTATGACTATGACTTCTGAAGTACGTGACTTCAAGACTCATTAAAGAGCTAAATGCTAGGTCCGCGACTGTCGTCTGCTTCTTTGAAGAGAGCGAATGCCACAGTTGCCAATGCTTACTTGTGCACGTGCTGAACTCGGCTAATATTGCTTAAGGTCGGCCAATACAACTCAGCCAATACAGGGTGGCCAATACAAGATATATTGGCAGGCCATTTTTGCTGTATGTGAGTAATAACATACATAACCGATTAATAATAACCCTTACAAGTCCACTCTTTATCAAGTTTGTCAGGAACAAGGTTCCAACCCTGATCTGGGGCCAGGACAGGGACCCAGTTCTTCTCAAGCATCAACCTTGCTCTTTGTGGGCCGTCCAGTGCTGACAAGAGCTACAACATCTGGCTGCACACTGGAAGCCACTGGCCGGCGACATCAGCTGAGCGTTGTTTATTACCCCAGTGCTGAGATGTTCCTCATTCCCTCTGGGGTTTCATCGCCATCATTTCTGTACTGCTGCCAATAAATTACCAGTTGTATTGCAAGACTGTATATGCACTTGATTCCTGGTCTGAACCAAAGCAGAATACCATCTAAATTCAGTTTATTTCCATCATTTTAGCGCAGAATAAGGGCAAAACTCCGCATTGGAATTGAAAAAAAAAAAAAAAAAAAAAACTATGAACTGAAAAATGGCCTGGAGTTAAAATAATTCATTTCCAGGATCACAGACTTCTTGACCGCAAGTGTGCTGCATCTGATTGTGATATTCAAAATTACTAACTGTCTAGGAGGCCAATAAGGCAGTTTCCCAGTGGCATCCCCAAATTGCTTTCCAAGTGGCTCTCTAAGCTCACCAAGCTCTCCAAGCAGCTTTCCTATTGGCTCATAAAATTGTGCACAGTCAAATCATACAATAATCATATTTTTACCACAAATCAATTGGTTTGACTCATGAAGCCCAAAGAATTAATGATTTTCAAGTCGAAATTGGCATGAGTCCATCAATATAGGCGAGGATGAACATCAAGTCTCAAAAAAGCTCCCCAAACCCCACAAAATGCTTTTTCTTGATTTAAAAGCATTGAAATTTGTAATTTTTTGCGCTCATAAAAAATTGCTTATTTTACATTCAGATTGTTCACCTTGCAAGGAAACTGTGTGCTGATACCACCTCCTATGACGTGGAGGAAAGGTTGGACTACAGGAGAAATGCAAGATGAAGAAAAAAGTGAGAGTACATGCTATCCTAGATTGAGCACGAATCGGTGGATTGTAATAGCAGGTATACTGAAGTCCTTAAGCTGTCCACACTGAGAGAAGTATAGGCAGTTCAGCCAGTGCAGTCGCACTGGGGCCCGGAGGGTAAGCGGGCCCATAACGGGACGGGCCCGTCACGATTCCTTCTCGCGGAAAGCGGTTCCATCACATAATCATACCATAGCAGAGACATTAATTTTAGCTCTGATGCAGAAACCCATTAATTTGTCTGATGCCATTTTTTATATTAACCCTCATGAAGTCAAACTCATCTCTGGGTCATTCCATGTCCAAATAGTCAATATTGAGGTACCTTGTACATGACACCTCTCGGATTTTGCTCAAACTTTGTCCAAAAATACTTTATGGTACCAAACTAAAGAATACCAAGTTTCATGTCAATATCTCTAATGGTTTTCATGTGGTGCACTCTTTAAATTTGGGAGCCATGCCCATTTTTGACTTATGTGAATTGGTCATTTCATTTTGTAGCATTTTGGAAGAACCATAATTTCTCACGTAATAGAGACAGGAAGCTGAAATTTGATGTGCTGGTGCATTCTGACCTATATATCAACCCTCCACAGCCAGAATTACCATGAGACGTCAGAGGGATGAGAGGAGGGCCTCCAAAATCCTAATTTTTTTTCAAGGCGGCAAGTGATTTTTTCACTTTTTGGGGGTCCCTAGGACTCGATTAAGTGAATGATACTGTTGGAAAATGAGGTTTTCCCTCATATTTGGGAACTTTCCCACCACCAAACTAAGTTTCAGGTAAACAGTACCATTGGTGGGGGACTTGTGGGGGTCTGAAAACCAAATGACCCTTTCAGACCCTGGACTTCAGACCCCCAGATGACCCCATGGGCACTGGATGACAGTAATGGCATTTATACCAGACAAATATACATATTTAAATATTCATTTAATGAAATAAAACCTTTGATTATCAGCCTCCTTCTATATGAACATATTTTATGAAAAAAGGGGATTCTGAGACCCTTTTTCGGCAGAAATTTCTATGTTTGGAAACTAAGTCAAACAGGATTACGTAGAAAGAGTTGACCAAACTGTCTAAAATTAGTTATAATTACATTGATACAGGTGTTCATCAATGAACAAAATTATCCAAAAAGGGACTTTAACCCTTTGTACACCATGACCTAATGTAGTGGGAAACCAGGTTACAACATACTATCAACCAGGTCAAGCTTGATCACTCCATGCAAGATCAGGAATCCCATGTTATACGACCATGTGTCCCAATAAATTATGTTGTTTATGACTCCTACCAAATGAGATATAGCTAAGGGTTAAACTAAGGGCCCAAGTATGTCTTTAGCAAGGACAGTGTCAATTCGCTGGAACCCAATCAGAATAAATTTGCAAGGATTCCAAGTGATGCAACACAATTGGTCAAGACGTGGTTTCAGCACATACGCAACATAATTTACTGAGACACATGGTAGCATTCTATTATTACCAGGAAAAAGGAACACCATTGATTCAGAATCCTTCAGGTCTTTTGTCCGACAAATTGAGGAAGAAGCGACATGATTTTTTTGATGCTCATATTCCGCAAGTTTGTACTGGCGCTCACAACGTCCATAAATTTCAGGTGCGTCTATACAGCAGATAACATGCTGGAATGGCACCCTGCATGGAACCTGTTCCTGGTCAGATGACTAAGAAAGGATATTGTTGGCACATTTCATGAATCATCAACCTTGACCATGTTATTCGATAAAGATCAGCATTTCAACCTCAGAAAAATTTTAAAAAACACTTTATACAGTTTTTCCTCAATCAGATCATCTCAGATTCACAGCCACCCAAAAACATACACACTAAGTCAACAAATGCCTCCAGTAAAGGTGCAGTATATACGCCTCCATGCTCACACAACCACACAAATGTGGATAGACACACATTCACTCGCGCACACATACACACACACACAGACACACACTCACACTCAAACAGGCATTCATTGACGTGCAAAGAATGCATGCACACATCTACAAGTGAAAGAGGTAATAAGTCTGTCAGTTACCCGTAACCCCCATTTCCTGCAAGCAAACAGATGTCTACAGTATAGGCATGCACATATATTCTCTCACACACAATTGCATACTCATGCACACACACAGCACACAGTTCATGCACACACACTTAACATGCTTGATTGTGGACGCAGAGAAACGGAGACCTTTGTAGGTCTGGGCTCTCCTGAGGTTAGTAGTGGAGTCTTTGCTCAAAAGAAATCTTGGATAGTTGTGACTACAGCGTCCTTCCCCCTGATGAATCAACATCAGTTACATTACGACAAGTGACAGAGTGGCATTTGGGCTGCAGGTCTCGCTAGCAAATAAAAAAAAGAACCATTTTTTCTCTCAGCTTTGAGTGTTTTTAGCTACTAACTTTCGGCAGACTGTTGGGGTGTCAGCTTAAAGATTTGACCCTGAAATTCCTTCTTCAGCCCTCCTCCCGGGACCCTACTTGGCTACGTGAGAGCCAATGTCTAAAGGAATAAAGAAAGTTTGCACTCTTAGGTACTAGGCTGTCGGGATTAGTGCAGGTGCGTAAGGCTAAATAGAATAATTCAAAATAGAAAAGTTAGCCCGCACACTGTTAAACAAAAGGAAGAGGCACAAGGATGCAAAGATTATCACTTTTTCACATGGGTTAATTAAAGCCACATTTTTTTTTTTTTTTTTTTTTTGCATCTTTGTGCCTCTTCCTTTTGTCTAGCAGTGTGGGGGCTACCTTTTCTATTTTGAATCATACTGAAATGTCGACAGGGGTTTTTTTGCCTATCCAATGGCTGGGCCTTTATTTACTTTTTCCATTATAACAGTACTGTCTTGAGAAAAACTGGATTCTATTTCCACACCTGAGCTTTTGACGAATGAGAGCCGTGTGCTGAGCGGTGAGAGCTGTGATTCATACAGACAGGAAGGCAGTTGTGAAACAGAAAGGCCGCAGGACTCAAGCAGATGGTTGTAGGTGGCACTGTACATGCTGTTGTTGGCATGACAGATGTATGCGACATTTGTTTGTGTTGCTCTGTGTGTATTGGACTGATAAAAAGTGCAGAGTACACTTTTTGACAAACAGCCACTGTATTTGTAGTTTAAAAAAACAATGCGCGCTGTGAAATTTCTGCCTCAAGCCAATTAAGAAACATACTTTTTTTTTTTAAAGATGATCTTCCATCATGTCTTATAATGTGCGTAGAATTCTGTCCGTTTCAAAAGAAACCAGTTGGTGAGTATTGCAAGGTTGTGTAACTGAGGGACAATAGACCTTTCTTGCATGGTTTGGGCTTTCTCAAGTGTGAGTTAGTTTCATTCCCAGGGAAGCAGATGGGATGCTGGGTACAGCTGCTGAAGTCCCAAGGGTACACTGCTATCACTCTGACTCCACATGAAACTAAGAACACAAACACATCACCAGAGTACTCTGATGGACTATAGGGATTATTGTCATTCAGTCATTCACACGTAAAGCCTGCTCTCTCTCTCTCTCTGTCTCTCTCTCTCTCTCTCTCTGTCTCTCTTATTTAACCACTTTGCGTGCATAAATGTAAAGCAACCATTACCATTACCATTGGTCGAATCTCCTCTATCAACCCCGCACAGCTGTCATTTCTTTATAAAGGTAAACACCAGCAAAATGTACACACACACACACACACACACACATATATATATATATATATATATATATATATATCACTATATCTTAATAATGGAAATTAAAATTGGTAATGAGCTTGCTTGTTCTTCATGAGCTCAGTGTGTTTCCTAAAATAACTAGCTTCCTAAGCAATATATGAAAGGTAAACCCTTTTCAAAACATGCTGGCTTGTGCATTTTCAGAAATGTTGGAAATCAGCCTGTCACCAGTCTGTTTCCTGACCCCTTGATCAGAATATGTGAAAGTTGTTGAAATGTGAACAATGCACTAAGGACAGAGCTGGACAAAAGTGAAATGATACATGAAGAATTTTGGGGCTGAACAAAGCAAAGCAGGTCTGTTTGTGACACAGAAAACAGCTGAGATTTCAGACCATGAGTTTCAAACACTTCAGTGAAAAAAGGGCAGGGGTGGGGGAGGGGGCATTGGTTTCCAGTGGCTTAACTGTAGGGCGCTCAAAGTCAACCCTCTCTGAGCTCTTTGATGCAGTGGAGACCACTGTACAATAGGACTGGACTCGGGGGTTACTTACATAATTTAATGAGTGACATAATCAGTGGAACTCTATGGAACTATCACTTAAAAAAATGGGGTAAAATGCATACAGAATTTCTTTGCCTCCAATCACTACGGCAATAGCAAAAGAATTTGTCACTTCAAAAAAGACAATTGACCATCATCAGAAGTGAGGAGGAGGGGTCCAAAGAATAAATAAACTGCTAAAAATACCTGAGCAATCATTAAAAAAAAAGAAATGGATGCAGCTGTTTGCTGTGATTGTCTCCTCAGGCGCTGAGGAAGATGGTAAGGGAGTCAATAAAGAACTCAAGATCAAGGTTCAAGAATAAACTTTTGGGGTCACCGAGTCCAAAATATTTACGGAACGAGTTTAAGCCTTTTCTGGGTTCCGAGAACAAAACAAAGCACCTGGTGCTTGCCAAACATCACATGAAACAATGGAGAGAAGAGAGTGCTATGGTCAGATGAGGCTAAAATGATTATTTTGACCTTACTCTAATACACAGCATCAGCATGTTTGATGGAAAAAGTAGAATGCTTACAATCAAAAGCAGCTCATATTGGCAATATGAAGGTGGGGCATTGGTGTTTTTGGTATGTTTTTCTTCCTGTGATCTAGGTGTATTAGTTGACGTTTGTCCTGGTACTGGGAAATCTAGGTGTAATACAGTATCTGACTCATTGATAGGAAGTTGAGACTTGGTCATAGATTGATGTTCCAGCAGGGCAGTGACCCCAAATGATGTCAAAATCCACACAGAAAAGTCAAACAACATCCATTATCTGCACCAGCCATCTCAGCCTCCGGACTTAAAATTGAAATCATGTGGTCTGAGCTGGCGATGGCAGACCATAAGCACAAACCAAAGGACATTAGTGATTTTGAAAATCTCTCTGGAGGAATGGTCAAAAATCCATGCAATGATGCTCCCTAATCTTATTGGAAAATTTGGGTCAAAACTCACAGTTGTTACCTTTACAACAAAAATTACTGCAAAGCAGCAAACTTGCACCATTGGTGCAAATAATATTGGCACCCATGGTCATCATTTAAAAAAAATTTTACATTAAAAACATTGAAACATAAATAGATTGAAATGAAAAGATGAAGTTTGAACTTAACATATAGATTATTATCTGTTTAGTGCGTGTGGTATGTTATTTGCTACTGGTGCCTCAACATTTGTTAATTCACTAGTGAAACATTTTATGCTACATGCAAAAAACCTAATGCAGAACAATTCTGTTTATGGTGTCTGAAATAATATTGATGAAAATCTAAGCTCGAGGTCAGAGTTAGCACATAGTTTAAAATCACCATAACACCCCCCCACAGTATCTTGACTGTGTAATGACATTAAGCTCTGGAGTCACCCCTGTTCCCATTCCCCCACACCCCATCCCACAGCTCCCTGACCCACACAAAGAGAGCACAGCAGCTAGGTGCACAATTCCTTTGATAGACTTGTGCAGTGACTGTATTTCACACCACAAGGCGCACAGTTTGCTGCAGGAGAGGTAGGACTGATCCGCGAACAGTAGCCAGTCAGTGTCTATAACCAGTAACGCAACAGCAGCCGTTCAGAAGTTGAAGGTGCTTATGAAGTGGGAAATATAGAGAAGAATAACTGGACGCATCCAGTCATGTCCTGCTGTGGGAGATTCCCGGTTTGAGTCGGTGTACGACTTTGAACGAGCACTGAACTAGCGCTGTCTAGACTACTGACCACTTTCAGAAACCTCTAACTGCTCAGTTTTCTATAAATAAACCAAGCTCTCTAATGCAAAGTCTCCGCATTTGCATTTGATTATCAGTCACGTCAAAGCTTATTTCCTGGGAGAGTGATGATGTGACGCAGGATTATGGTCGAAGAGACGGGAATTTAGAGTCACAGCTGTAGTTCAATCGGATGCCAATTCTTGGAAAAAAAGATTTACACAAATAATAGTAAAGTAAGTACAGCAAGGTCTGTAAGTGTTTGGCCATTGATGTAATTTTAAATATTAGTAATTTCTTCACCCATCACTGCATATGGCTGACATATTGATTGAACCATGTAGAATTGACTGCTCTTTACAATTTATACCTTGTCCAAATATTCAAAGGCTTCACTGTCTTAAAGGTATATAATGCCATCCAATGAATTAAATACTGTACATTATTTTATGGGAATATTGTATATACACTTGCAAACACATACACATTCACGCACACATGGATAACTCCCCTGGCTCCTCCCCCAACACAAACATAAACACACACATTTTGCATTTAACTGTTGACGTGTGTATACAGACCCTACAGAACTTAATAATTAAGCAATTTTTTTCCAACATACTTCAGCAATTTGGATTTCAGATGAAAAAAATGTATTAAACAGATGAACAAACAAGCAACTTCACATTTACAGAGAATACAGTCCTGTTTGACAATTTTACGGAACAGCTGCTTATAGGCTCCCACTATATTTTGTTTAGGTACATGGTATTCTTGAATGATTCTGTTGTTTTGCATGTTTTTTTTTTATTCTAAACTTGCTAAATCAACGATGTTTGCACCTGAATGTCGATCTGTCTTTTGTAAAAATATCAGATTTCCCAGTGTTGACTTTAAAAAAAGACAAACTCACCGAGTTGTTAACTGCACGGTAATTGCACAACGTCCGATTGCCGTCGCTCAATATAATGACTTTTTTTGAAAGCTGGAAGGAATGAACACTTAAGCAGATAATAAAAAGCCAGTAAAAAGAGCCCTCAGTGGCTGCACAGCAGAGGGGGTTGTGTACAGGACCAAATCCACCCAAGGTCAAAGGTCAGGGGTGAGAGGTCTCAGAGGCAGGCCCCAGCGCATGGATGCCCCCAGGACCATACGAGTGAAAAGACTCCATTCAGCCCCATGTACAGAGGGATATTCACACAGATTCAGTTCTGGCCCCCCACATTCTCCCCCTTCACTCCCCATCTAATCTCACATCACCCTCTGAGAGGCCGACAATACAGGCAATTCTTGTCATGTGGCTGTTCACCTGAGATGCTCTGGCAAAGCCATGACTGCATGTGTTCTGATAATCTGATCACAGCAAAAAGACAGAGGGATCATTAACTAAAGGGGAGTTGGGGGAAAAAAAGAGGCTACATTCAGTAGCCAGGTGAAGCGGATGGTTCCTTCAGAGCTGGTTTTCAGTGCAGAAGTGTGAAGGCAGAGAGGAGAGCGTGTTGACTGTAGTTCAGAGTCTATTTTTCAAGCTGTATTTTTACAGCTTTTCGAAAGCAAGCCGAGGCTGATCTCTGAGCCTGACTCCGTCTGCTCTTCTCTTTCCTTTTGAATCTGACTCCCACCATAAGCCGGGAGACTTTGTCGAGCAGATGTGATAGTGTTACCCTCCTGGGAGCACCAGCAGGAACCAGCGTTACATTTATTTATTTATTTATTCATTTATGTACTTATTTGTGTGTTTGGAAGGAGGGTTCGTTCTCGTTGAGTCTCTCATTCTGAGCCGCTAGCCTGCCGTCAGCAGCTGCCTCCAGATCAGAGAATAATAATCACGCCCAAGGAAGAGCGGAACATCTTTATTGCCAAAACTGGCGCATCAGCACCAAAGGAGGGCAGAAACGGCCCCATTGGAAATAAACATCTCGGCAGATAGCGCTGCTGTGGATTTTGTGTGCTCGTGATTACCATGTCTGCTGAGATCTCTCAGGGGTCGCTGTCAGAATCTTGACAGTGGTGCCATACTTTGTGCGGAGACGGTACAGTTTTTCCCAACTGTAGTTAACACAGAGACGCAAAGCAGGGATTTCCAATAAAATTGTGCAACAAGCCGCCTCTTGTAATTCAGTTCAAGGCAACTCAGGGCAGTAAATGTACCTAAAGGATTCTGCCGTGTGAACTAAGTGAGGGAACTGATGCTCAGGAAACAAAAGAAATATTGCTACATGCAAAATTACAGCTGACTGCGTAAAAGACATTGCTCAAAATCATAGTCCATTGAAACCTAAGTTTTTGTTCTTTATTTTTAAACCTTTGCTTGTAAAGATATCCCATTCAAAGCATCTTACTGTACTCTTTTCTGGTTGCGCAGATATGTGCTGTGCTGTTGTACTATACCAGCAATATGGGTTAGGCTAGATGGAGTTTGTACGTACAGATGTTTAGTGGCCTTTGGTGGCCACGTTGCTATCATCCTTGATAAAAAGAGTATACAGCACTGACAAAGGTTGCATATCTGAAATCCATGTAGTCTTGTATTCTCAATGTGGAACCAGTGATACTAACACATGGCAAACTTTCTTGCTCTTTGCACAATCTGTGTTGCCTTGATTCTTTGTAATTCCATTGCATAAAAGGCTGCTCAAGGAAATTGTGATTTATCTCTCATTAGTTCTCTGGCCTTACTTCTTACATCCCAAGATAAGCCAACTGGACATAAATTCAAAAGGTGGCCAAGCATTGCTAGATCCTATCAATTTCAAAAGGGTTGGAAAATTCAACCAAGAGAAGCTGTGGCTCCAGTTATTTTCTTAAATGACTTTTCATATGCTTTTAGGCATACCAAAAACAGGTCTGCACACTCATGCAGGTAATAGAAATGAAAGACCTTGAATACAGAACTGCATTAGGAACAATGTAAAAGCATTTTTTTTTACCACAGACATTTCTTTCTTTTAGCATCCATACTCAAATGATACATCTAGTTCAGCACAAATTTTACCATTCTATGTTTACGTACAGTAAACATACAAGACAACATATCTCAACTTGGCAACGACAAAATAAACTGAAAAAGATTTGAGAGGGCCATTATTTGACATTATCCCAGCATTTGATTTGGGTATAATTTACCAATTTTAAAACTTTTAGTTTGAAATGATACAACACCTATGACAGATTTTCTGAATTTCATAACCAGGCACTGACTAAACAGCATAAATTTAGTAACTCTATCGTGATTCTATTTGTTGCCTATCATTTATATGAATTAGGCTAGCCTACTATTTTTGGCTGATATGGTTTAAGCGAATAAGATAAAGATGAAAACTTACTGAGAATATCAGCTCAAAACAAAACATAAAGATGAACAACCCATCCTGCTCTACGAATTACCCGTTCTATTATTTTTTCCCCCCGTAAAAATAGCATTCTAATAATATGTAACGACAGTTTCATGTTTAAATACGATTTGTCTGGTAATCATTCGCCATATATGATTTGTACATCGTTTTGAATTAATATTCATGTTTATTATAGACGTTTTTGCATAGACAAAATTCTAGCCTATGTCATAATTGCCATACAATCTCATACTATCCTGGGTCCATCTGGGTCTATGCTTATTTAACTGTATACGCACGAAGTGAAAAAATAAATTAGAGCAGCCCAGATCCATCCTTTTGAGTTTTTTTTCTTTTCCTTTTTTTTTTCTGAAACTGTTTCTCTAATGCCTGCGAAAAACCGATCGAAGACTCCATAAGTCCATATTTAATTCTGGCAAGATTCATGCATGGCAGTGTCCAGTGATCGCCCTACACCTGGCTAATTAGATGCCGGCAGTTACGTTGTCAATAACTTCAGAGGCCCGGCTAATTAAATATAATTAGACAAAGAGTTGTAGAAGAGGCCGACAGCACGAGGGAGGATTGAGGCCAAGGAGGATGTGACTTTTTTGCTGCTGCAACTGGAGCAACAAGTAGCCTGCGTGAATTACCATATTAACATTGTTTTGTCTTTTTTTTTTTTCCCAGCGGTACTTATACAACAGTTTAAAGTCCAAGGTTCTTGGTGGCATTTGATTTTTAAGCGAGCACAATATTTGTCATGTCTTATGTGAAATATTTTGATGGGATGTTCACGTATGTCGATGTCACTAAAAATATTTTCAACATAAAATATTGGCGCATGTCTTCATTTTATGAATAGGGCAAATTCGGCCTGGCTACACCCGGCAAAATTATTTTTATTGGAACTCTGCGGTTAAATTACTATAGGCAACAGGCAGAGACGCTACAGCGTGGAAATAAAAAGCGTAAGAATGAACAGTGCATACACTGAAAGTTTCATAATATGAAACAATCCATGTGTGAAGTTTTTTTTTTTTCATTTCAAAATGAGATGGATATGATTGGCTGTATCAGTATGGATAGTGTCTCTGTCCGCTTACTCGAACAAATAAAATGTATTTATTTGTTTTAATTTTTTCTCCTTACTCTGTGTACTGCCTAATCACTTCACTCAGATCAACATTTAACATTAAATATGGCAGCCCCCTAGGTGTCTCACTTTAGCAGTGTTTGCATGAATCCTCGAGAAAGAAGAGTGAGTCAGTATGTTGACGTCACCATTGTGTTGATTTGCTAACCCGAAAGCGGAGACGAGTCAGTGCGTGAGAGAGCGGGTACTGTGAACTGTGTTACTATGCTGTTGCCCTAATAACTACACATTGTGGGACTAAACGTGCAAACTAGGTGAGTACAATGAAATATGCGCTTTCAACTTACCCGCACACTGAGCGCTTAGCAGACCCATCCCTCTGCATGCTGTCTGTTGTCTTCGTACAGTTGAAGTGTTAATTAGCATCAATAGTAACCGTTTAATCTCGTCACTTCAGACAGCCTCAATGTACACGTTCGGCTGTAGCTATCAACCAAGCTAAGTTAAACTAGGCTATTAAAATACTCGGCGAGTGCCACAAAGTATGCATATGTGA
Source organism: Gymnothorax javanicus (assembly GCA_029692085.1). Classification (NCBI taxonomy): domain Eukaryota; kingdom Metazoa; phylum Chordata; class Actinopteri; order Anguilliformes; family Muraenidae; genus Gymnothorax; species Gymnothorax javanicus. Next base: position 114,699,593 of record CM056199.1, on the reverse strand, counting down.
GGCTTGTTTAATAAAATCCTCAAAGAAGTCAAACTGTTATCTACTGTAAGTGATGCTGAAGTTTACATGTTGCTTGCTTATATTATTATGTGGAACATGTAGATGTTATGTTGACGTAAGCGCCTGTTTTAGTATTCTGGAGATCACAACAGGGGGAACGTGCGGTCTGGTCTTACAGTTCGTTGCACACCAGACAGTATGACGTGCTGCCAAAGAAAAGCATCGTTTTCTTTATAAATCAAATGCTCAAATGTTGGCAAAGATTTGCTTTGATACATATGTGCTCACCTTGTCAAACATTTGTTGTTTTTGATGGCAGTATAATGGACATTTAAATTTTAGATTCGAGAGCGTCCATGCACTTGATGCGTTGGTAAAACCGTAACGTCAAAATCATAGGGGTGAGCAACGCGAAAATGTGGCCACTTTAAGTGCAAAGATGAACATCGAAAGAAACCTTTTGCTTCTTTTATAACGATTACTTTCTTGTGATTTGGAAAACACATTTTGCCTGCGAACACCAGAAATTCAAAGACCATAGGCTGCTGCGGAGCAGAGAATTAAAATCATTGAATGCAGATGCCCCGCGTGCCCGAATTGTTACTTTGCCTCGATGAGTGTTTGGAAGGAGCGCGAGACGGCAATATGTTCAATTATGACGCCCTCAAGCTGCGGTCATTTACTATAAACGATTCACGTGGGTTAATTAGTGTCTTCTGTAAAGGCACCAATTGAAATAGCTTTTCAAACAGTGGGAGTTCAGATGGAGAGATCATTTTCTGGGATTACTTTCTCTCGATAAGCTTTTTACTTATGCATTTGCCTTTATTGTTGGGAGGAGACGGTCTCCTTTAGTGTAAGTGCAGTTCTGACTTATGGCATTGTTGCGCATATATATATATATATATATATATATATATATATATATATATATATATATATATATACATACATACTGTATCTTATCATAATGGGTCACATTCAGCACTTGAGATCGAGGCTGAGCAAGCTGCCCTGTGTTACAGGTTTTCAATTATCTGCCGATGGTCACGTCATTGTTTATTTAACGTTTAATTAGTTCAAAAGACAGTAGCCTAAGGATTTATGGTAAGTGCGGTCGCTGTATTTACTTGGCTGACCTCTTATAACTGGCCATTATACAAGGATGTTTCTGACAAGCGTTAGAAATTCATTTTTTGTGACGTCGCGCAGGATATATGTTAATTTAGGTTATTTCTGTTATTTTTTTCCGGGACCTTAACATACTTCCCTAAATTACGCGAATTACGCAGCGCAACAGTTAGGCTATTTTTGAAATTTGGTTAGGAATAATCAAAAAACCCTGATTGAAATTCTCGAGTTGTGAAACGTAATTTGTGCAGTCATATCAACAAGTCGTGTTATTTTGTGCGGCGGGTTTTGATTGCGAAGACCTCACCCGAGCCAAAGGACATTTTACAGCTCCTGTCGGCTTCCGTGCGTCCATGCGGACCGTATTTTTTCATTTTGTGCATTTGCTGATATTTCAGGAACCTTTCACCGGGAATTTGAAAGTTCATTCCATCTCTGTGAAAGCTTTTTTTTTTATGAATTTAACCCATCGGAGGTATTTGGCTATGATTGCAGCGTAGCCTGATTATGAAATTAATTTGGGTAATCGCGTTGAAATGACTTGTACTGACATCTTTCCCCACTCGCACCTGTTCTGTTTGATATTCATCTGAGCCGCCAGGGTATATGTTTTCCAAATAAGGGCTACAGGTCCTGAAATGAGGATTAACAGGAACATTTACGCTTGCTGTTTTAATCGACCTCCCCCCATGACAGTTTTCTACAGTTTCTGTGCTCTAATTCTTTAATTTTTCATTTTGTTTTGACGTTAATTCACACATTAAAATAAATCGGTTGTTGCTTCGTTGTTCTTGGTCCTGCCAATTAACATACAATTTTTATCCTGAAAACAATTGAGAAGTTGTGGCATGACTGTTGGCTTTTACCGGCGCCACGAGCGGGTATCGCCGTTGATCGATTCATTTTTCAGAACATTATTGACCGATATTTGACGACCTGTTGAGAACTGTATTTTGGCCTGTTTTACAGTAATTTCATTGCAACGTGGAACTTCTGTTTAGACGTGCTGTTCACCTACCAGCGCAATGACCGGCGCGGTGCCTTTGCGACATCCTCCATTCCTGCTTTTCTGGTTGCTGTGCAATGATTGCTCTTACCAGTATTCGCCTGTGTGATGAGAATATTGAATAAGATTTAGGTTCATTCTAGAATGGTTGTCGAAGGTCTTTGTGAACCAAGCACTGCTACGACTCCTATTAACAATAGACATGACATTGCCAGGTTTTCTCGCCCGAAATCCGACTTGATTATGAAGATGCATTTATTGTGCTGATCGCAAATCTGTATTATTTCGTGGAAGATCTTCTGTCCAGAAATTATTAGGTAGCGTACAGTACGTGCCTGTATTAAATACCATGTTTATCATTAGCTTAGTTCCCTGTAAATATATATATTTATGTTTCATTTTGTGTATTCTTTTTTCCGTAACAACGTCCATTTTTTTTATTTGAATTGATTGGTAGGGGTTGTACATGTGTAAGTATAAGACCGGAGCATTTGATAATTCAAAGATACTTTTGAACTATCTTTACTGTACTAATTATCAGGCACTAAAGTAATATGTTCACATCTTTGCTAAAAAAAACTAATTGCCTGAAAAACATCATCATAATTCGAGATGTAATAATTTAAATTAATGTTTTCTAAAAAATCTGTGTTTATATCTCAAAGATAATCTGGGGTGAGATTGAATGAAGATAAATGAGTGAAGACGAATTGAGTCAGGATGAATGTGTTCTATAATCCCCCTTTGATTAAGGGTTATTGTTGTATTCATCTTGTTTCTTTTCCAGATTATAGCCTTATCTCATTCATAAAGGTAACTGAACAAACAGCAGCCAGGGGTGGGAGTTGGAGGACAGCCCCATGTGTTGGTTGGGAGGATTTCGGAGACGTTATGGATTTGTCTAAAATGGGTACGATCCAGCTCCAGAACCCGAGCCACCCCACGGCACTCCTGCAGAAGGCCAACCAGATGCGGCTTGCGGGGACGCTGTGTGACGTGGTCATCATGGTGGACAGCCACGAGTTCCATGCCCACCGAACGGTGCTGGCCTGCACCAGCAAGATGTTCGAGATCCTCTTCCACCGCAACAGCCAGCACTACACCCTGGACTTCCTCTCGCCAAAGACCTTCCAGCAGATCCTGGAGTACGCCTACACCGCAACGCTCCAGGCCAAAGTGGAAGACCTGGACGACCTCCTTTATGCAGCGGAAATCCTGGAGATCGAGTACTTGGAAGAGCAGTGTCTCAAGATTCTGGAGACCATCCAGTCCTCGGACGAGAACGACACGGAGGTCAGCATGAACGACGGCGGCGGCGGTGGCGGCGAGGACGACGAGGACCGGAAGGCCCGGCACGGGAAGAACGCGTTCGTCAAGAAGCACCATTCCATGGACGAGGGCGGTTACGCCTCCTCCGCCCAGCAGGGCCTGGTGGAACAGAGCCCCTCGGTCTCCACCTCCTTCAGCCTCTCTACCATGTCCCCCACCAAGGCAGCGGTGGACAGCCTGATGAGCATCGGCCAGTCTCTGCTTCAGGGCGGCCTACAGCAGAGTACCACTGGAGACCAGCTGACCCAGGGCAACTGCCAGCCAATGTTGGCCGAGGTGAAGATGGAGATGATGCAAGTGGAAGAACCCGGCGGGCAGAGCAGCCCCCGCAACATGGAGTCGGGCCCCTCCAGCAACGGGGACCGGGGCGGCGACGTCGACCGGAACCGGGACGGCCCCGGAACACCGACCCGGAGCAGCGTAATCACCAGTGCCCGCGAGTTGCACTATGTCCGGGAAGATGGTGGGGGCGGCGACCCGCAGGGTGACATCGCCCATATGGGGCTAGAGGGGGTGGCGATGGGGCCGGGCGGGTTAACCGAGAAGCACCTGGCCTCCCTCTACGGCATGCCTCCGAACCACAAAAACGAGGCGGCGCTGTCCTTGCCTGGCTCGGTAGCCTCGTCCCTCCACATGCCTCCAGGTTTGGCCATGTCTATGGACTTCAACGCCTACGGGGCGCTGCTGCCCCAGAGCTTCATCCAGAGGGAGTTCTTCAGTAAGCTGGGTGAGCTGACCGGGGGCATCAAGACAGACGGCAGGGGCCAGCACGAACGCTGCAACGTATGCGGGGCCGAGATGCCGGACAACGATGCTGTGGAGCAGCACAGGTAATCCTGACCGAAAAAAGCCCATTGGCGCGCGTACGCTCGGCCCTTATTGTGTTTCTCTATAGCAGTCTTGTCTGGTGGGAGGAGGCACGTTGCTTGGAGGTTGCATTGAGATTGTGACAATAGCAGGATAATAAATGTGGCCGTAAATGTGTGAATAAGCGTAAATAAATAATCGGGGGGGGGGGGGGGGTGTTTGGCATCCTCTGCACCGGGTGTCTGCATTTTGTAAATTACTCCTCCGTAGATTTGCTGCTGAGGTTTTTATTGAAATGCACTTGCCCTGGTTCTATGAGTGTTTTGTATTTCGCAGTCTGTGACAGATTATCCAAGCGATGTTTACTATTACAGTTTGAAGTGGATCCAGTTGTGGAGTCCATTCTTGTTTTTCCTTGTTGAGTCTCCGCTGTAATGGAGTGACATTTGATACTGATTTGAAGGAGTACATCTGTGGAGATGTATTGTTAGTGAGGAAATGTGGCCAATTTTGTGGTGTATAATGCTGGAATGCACTCGTGGCCATTTTAAACAGTAATTTTTGAGTTACAGAGTGCTTCACATCGGATAGTAATGCTGTCTACAAGGTGCTTTTGCTTCTCTTCTTCTGTCTACTTTTGGTCTTTCATGCATTTAGTTTCCCATTTACATGCTGTTTGTGCCTTTAGTTGCTTTAATGTGCGGAGGAAATGGTGTATTTCCTGTGAATTCGCACAATTTTGCTTTGCTAAGTGACACTTTCATGGACTTTTAAACTGTGCTCTTAAAGAAAATGGTTCACATTTTATTGTGAAATGCACATCACATTCATCTAGGAGACGTGGAGTTTCTTTAGTATTCAGCATTTATTATTTCACAATATTGCTGTCAAAGTGATGCGAATAAATCCAATAGTTAACAGCAGAGGGCTTAGTGGCTATTCTCATGAATGGGCTGTCTGTCCTTGCGCACATTTGGGTCCGTAAGTGAAGTGCTAATAACTAGGGCAAGTACAGAGCTGTTGTCTGGGGCTTGGCAGTGTTCATCAGAACTGAACTACATAAAAAATGTTTAAATGTGAATCACCGACCAAGGCTAGCATGATGCAATATATCAATTCATTTCTTGAAATTCTGTGCCTCTGCACATGATGTGGTGACTGAATTATATTTGTATGATTGTGTATATGGTACTGGGTGAGGTCTGATCACTTTGGCAGTCATTTCACATTTCAGAAGTAGAAAAGCAAAAAAAAAAAGTTTGCGTCACCGGTTCACCGCTGCCCGATAGGACAATAAATGGCAAAATAAATGGGGATATCCTGCTGTTTAGTGTGTACAGCACTATTGGGCTTCGGTAGAAGGTGAGGTCTGTACTCTGTTAGTATTTTTCCTGAAACACACTCCTAGTTTCTGCCTGGTCTGGTTGGCAGTGTTAACTTAGTGGCTTTGGGGCTGAAACATGAGTGTCATGGAAGTAATCAATCCAAGACAGAAAAGGAAGTGAAAATGTAATGAAATAGTTTATTCGTAATAATTAGTTAAGATGTTAAATGTCTGGAAACAAAGCTGGCAGCCAAATTACTGTCTGTTTTATATATTGGGCCTTAGCTACCCATTTACTGTCCAAAATGAAATCAAAGCAAATACTCTCTCTGAATGGAAAGAAATGTTGACCAGTTTTTCATGTTTAGAACATTATTATACTTCTGAGCCAATTGCTGGAATATATTAGGTATGTGAATATGATCAAACTCCAGTATTGCTAACGGTGGTGCACAACCCAGTGGTCTGCTACCTTACCACCCATCTTCAGCCAGGTTGATTCCATTGCACCCCCTAGTGGAAGGGCGGGTAGTGCTGAGAGAGGACAGTGAACCGATTACCCCAGGCTGGGCTTGGTCGCCGATGACTGTTGTGGCTTGATGCCAGCTCAGCCTTTCAGGGGCAGTTGATGAAAGATGGTAGGGGGTTGAAGAAAGGGGCATGTTGGGAGGGGGTTTGGCTAATGGGAAGCAGCTTGCCCCCCCCCACAGTGTGTTGGGGGGGCGAGGGGGTCGGCAATAGCCCCTGCCTGGCCTGCACAAGGAAGCCCTTATTAGCTTTATGAGAGAGGCACAGGCTGCCTCCCCAGGAAATGAGCCCTGCACTGGGGACCCTGCCCCTGACCTCCACAGGGTAACCTCTGGTCCTCCAGCCCGGCCTCTGCTTCTCGTCAGCTGGCCAGCGGGAGGGGGGTTTGGTTTGGGGAGATCTGGGGGGGGCGAGGGGGGATGGTGGGATTTGTTGGTGGTTGGTGGTCGGAGCACTGCGGTTCTTTCACGGTCAGTGTGGAGCTGGCTGAAAAATATTAGGCTGCATCGTTACTGCTTAACTTCTGATTAGTGTGTAACGTTCACGCATTAAACCAAAATTAACCTTTGGGTCAAGTGTTTCAGTGGCTGTGCATTAGGGAAGTGTTGCTGCCGCATCCAGTTAAACATCCTGTACCGGCTTTTGCTTGCCTAGTGATCCATTTCCCTCGCCCTTTATGTCTAATCAGTTGCAGGGGCTTCTCTTTCTTTCACCAGCTAGCGTGGACAGAGTTGATTTCTTTCTCTATAACATTCTGATCTGAATGGGGTTGTATAAAAATGTATTGGAAATGAACAGCCTTATGGCGGGACAAATCACATTGATGCATACCTCAGCTACTGTGGAGTACCTGAGCAGAGAACCCAGTTTGCAGGTAATCCAGTGCCATGGAGTGACCACGTGTAGCGTGCAGTGCTATAGAGCTGCAGGCGCAGATGATGGTCACTTTTATTTCTCATTAGTAAAAAATACAGCGTGGACAAACCAAAGAGGGTCCTCTTGAATTGGAATGAAATGGTGGCATGGCCTGTAAATCTGAGCTGTGTAACCATTCGCTCAGAATCTGCTTGCTTTTTGGGAAGACGGAGCCACGATTGAGGCATTTCGCTCGCACCGCCAACCTCTCGCTGCCCCGGCCACTGCTCTCATTGACTGAGAATAGCCACGCGTGGCCTGTCTGACCGTGCAATCGCGGCAACCATAATGGACCCTTTTTATTTGAGCTGCGGGGCTGTGGAGGGCGCTGATATTTTTGCTGTCTCGCTCAAGTATGGCCTCTCTCTGTATTACCTGTGCAGGTGTCTTCATACATTTACTGGCATTTAATGAATAAGCCAGTGAAATGTTTCATACACAAGAGCTTGAGTCAAGACTCTCCCTCAAGGCTAAGAAACCTTGACTTTCCATTGATCTGGCCAGCCCCATCCCTCCACACCATTGTTTTCCTCCACTGGCTTTTATGGAGACTTTTTAACGGTTGTAGGCCGTTTGGTGGAGCAGTGTGTAGCCCTCTTGTCTCGCAGAAAAAAGTTAGTGGGTTCAAATGCGGCCTCTCTGCGTGGAATTTGCATGTTGTCCCTGTGTTCGCGTATGTTTTCTCCGGGTCGTCTGGTTTCCCCTGCCAGTCAAAAGACATGGATGTTGAGCTGATTGGAGACTGAATTACCTGTCCGAATGAGTGTTGGAATGAATAGTATGCGATTTAATTCCTGCAGGTCTTTTGAGAAGTATGATGAGTACGATTACATGATATATTGGTAAAATAATGTGCAGAAAGTGTGGTTAAATAATGGGCGATTGGGTAACTTCTTGTTTCATGGTTAAGGTGTTTGACTGGGACTTGAAAGCCTGTGGATCTTGTCTTGTCCTAGTGCTGCCACTGTAAGATCAGAGCTGTCATTGCGGACTTTAGCAAGGCTCATAGCCTCGCATCGATCCAGGGATCAATCCCCCCACTTGGTCACCTTTTTTTTTTTCTCAAAAATTGCATTATTTGAATAACTGTTATTAATTGTAAGCCGCTTTTATAAAAGCGTCTGCTGAATAATAGTTCCGCAATCTCCTGGAATGTGCAACAGGTAAAGTTCAGGCCAGGATGCTGTTTTGACGTCCTCGTGACATGTCATGTCGGCACGTTCAGGAGGACCCATTAAAGAAATGTCTCCTCCCTAATTCTCAGGGGTCAAATGTGTCCAGCTCTCCTTAGGAACATGTATTTGGAGAAGGGTAGGAGGGTAACTGCAACGAGGTTATCTTTCACTGATTTACAGATGCTGACTTTTGCTAACTGTTCATTGTTAGTGAGGTTGGTGTGGATCAGTCACACCCTTGGCATGTTCACTAGTCTTTTCATAGCCATTGGGTTGAGCCTCATCTCCTAATTGGCCAGATTAATTTGATAGACATTCGTTTAGCTTTGTGAGGAAAGTTGGCACCTGAGCGCTAGTTTCCCTGGTTTTCATATCTAGCCGGTTTTGGGAAAATGTGGAAGAAGGTTTGGTTTTAAAGGCCCGTGTCTGTCCCATGTTCATGGACTGAAGCCATTACACTTCACCATGCACGTAGACACGGCGGATAGGAGTTCAGTCTGCCTTCTTTTTACCTCCGCCAAGGATGTTATGTTTTCACCCGTTTGTTTGTTTGTCTGTCCATCTGTCTGTTAACAGTTATAACTCAAAAAGTTATGAACGGTTTGGCACGAAATTTGGTAGGATGATAGTTGGCAGTTCAAGGATGAGTTGATATAATTTTGAAAGTGATCTGGAGCATATTTTGGGATCTGGATCTGGAAGAATGACAATATATCTGTCTAACTCAGGTCTGTGAGATATTTCTGACCGGATAACTCAAAAAGTTATGAATGGTTTGGCACAAAATTTGGCAGGATGACAGTTGGTAGTCTAACGATGAGTTGATTTAATTTTGGAAGTGAGCCGGAACACATTCTACAACCCAAAGAACAGATTTACGGCGTGGCGGAGGTAAGCGCTCTACAGAGTGCCCTCCAGTACAGTCTGATACATTAGCAGGAATGCCTAATGGTCTGCTTTGCAGAGAACAAAGGGGGTCTAAAGAGACTGGAGACAATCTTAAAGCAGAACAGACTTGTAATGAACTGATTCTGTTCAATAACTTTTCTCTTTCATTACCTATTTTGATGTTTTCTAGCTTTTAAAGAATATTTTAAAATATGTTAGGTGTTTTTTTTTTTACCCCCTTTACTTTTTCCTATACCGTTGTGTCTTTGCTGTACACGCTTGCTCTAGGGTCTGGCCAAGCGAAAGTGAACATGTGCGATGAAAATTATATTTCTTTGTAACACATAGTGAATGAGCTGACCTTGTAGCTTAATCTGTCTAGTTTATGGAACTAACTTTGTTTTTTCAATACAAGATGTGAAAAAAATTTACAGCCATTTAAAGTGCATGAAGTTTGAAAACTACAGACACACGGGGAAATCTATTTTTCACATAATTTTCATCTCAACAATAAATTATCTAAAACTACATAAAATGTACTTGTTTCTACATTCAATACCTTTTACTATTCATATATTTCAGCATCTGTAACTATTTTTGCCAAATTCAAATTAAAAAGAGTTTTTTAGTGATTGTGTGATGAAATGAGATTGCTGTCATAACTGACGTAAGTAATAATAATATATATCTGTGATACAGAATGTTTCTTTTATAATAAAAGTATGTTATGTCACCTATTTTAGTTCTTTTCTTGAAGTAAACCTTACTTTTTCTCATGAACATCTAGTTCTGTAGTGACGTAACCAATACAGCTTGTAATGAGATAACCATATTCTTTTCCCTGTTAAATCTAAGAAATTCCATATTTTGCTACAATTTCTGCTGAGACCATAGTTTAATAGGTTTATTGCAATATTGAAACTAGGTTGACTCCAATTTGTAATGAGAACAGCATGTTATGCATCTTTGCGTACACCTTGTCAGATCTGATGTCCTCTTTTGGTAGTACTGTAACCGAGCACATTTTTGCTAATTTCACATTTAAAAATTATTCTAACAATCCATTGAGTATACCATGTTAAAGTACTTGTAAAAACCTTTAGAAACATGTATTTCAAGTTTATATACAGTGCCGTGAAAAAGTATTTGCCCCCTTCCTGATTTCTTATATTTTTGCAAAATACATAAATGTTTCACATCATCAAATGAATTTCAGTATTAGACAAAGATAACCTGAGTAAATACAAAATGCAGTTTTAAAATGATGATTTCATTTATTAAGGGGAAAAAGCTATCCAAACCTACCTGGCCCTATATGAAAAAGTAATTGCCCCCGCTTGTTAAATTTTGAATTAAATGTGATTAACCACATTTTTTTTAATTCAATTTCACTTGCCACACCTGGGCCTGATTATTGGCAGACCTGTTAAATCCAGAATCAATTAAAAAGAACCTGTCTGATAAAGTGAAGTAGGCTAAAAGATCTCAAAAAGCAATACATCATGCCGTGAACTAAAGAAATTCAAGAACGGGTGAGAAACAAAGTATTGACATCTATCAGTCTGGAAAGGGTTACAAAGCCATTTCTAAGGCATTGGTACTCCGGCGAATCACGGTGAGAGCCATTATCCACAAATGGAGAAGACTTGGAACGGTGCTGAACCTGCCCAGGAGTGGCTGGCCCACCAAACTTACTCCAAGAGCACATCGACGACTCAGGAGGTCACAAAGAACCGAGAACAACATCTAAAGAACTGCACGCCTCACTTGCCTCAGTTAAAGTCAGTGTTCATGATTCAACAATAAGATGGATACTGGGCAAAAATGGCATCCATGGGAGAGTTCCAAGGCGAAAACCACTGCTGACCAAAAAGAACACAAGGGCTCGTCTCACATTTGCCAAAATACATCTTGATGATCCCCAAGACTTTTGGGAAAATATTCTGTGGACTGACGAGACAAAAGTTGAACTTTTTGGGAGGAGTACATCCCGTTACATTTGGGTAAAACTAACACAGCATTTCGTAAAAAGAATATCATACCAAAAGTCAAACATGGTGGTGGTATTGTGATGGTTTAGGGCTGCTTTGCTGCTTCAGGACCTGGACGACTTGCTGTAATTGATGGAACCATGAATTCTAGTCTCTACCGGAAAAACCTGGAGGAAAATGTCCAACCATCAGTTCGTGACCTCAAGCTCAAATGCATTTGGGTTATGCAGCAGGACAATGATCGGAAACACACCAGCAAGTCCATCTCTGAATGGTTTAAAAAAAAAAACAAAATGAAGGTTTTGGAGTGGCCTAGTCGAAGTCTGGACTTAAATCTGCTTGAGATACTGTGGCATGACCTTAAACAGGCCGTTCATGCTAAAAACCCTCCAATTTGGCTGAATTAAAACCATTCTGCAAAGAAGAGTGGGCCAAAATTCTTCCACAGGGATGTGAAAGACTCATTACCAGTTATTGCAAATCTTTGATTGCAGTTGTTGTCGCCGAGGGTGGCACAACCAGTTATTAGGTTTAGGGGGCAATTACTTTTTCACACCGGGCCAGGTAGGTATGGATAGCTTTTTCCCCTTAATAAGTGAAATCATCATTTAGAAACTGCATTTTGTATTTACTCTGGTTATCTTTGTCAAATACTAAAATTTGTTTGATCTGAAACATTTAAATCAGGAAGGGGGCAAATACTTTTTCACGGCACTATAAGTTATCTGGTTAAAAAGTTATAGCCCAATGAACATCAAAATTGTAGTGACGTAACCGCTTGGCCAGACCCTCTATTATTCGAAATGGGCTTTAATTGGACTGGCCTGCGGTTGTTTCAAAAAACTCATTGTGTGCAATGGATTTTGATTTCTGAATCCTGCTTTTCAGAAACTAGCCTGACTTAAGTTGAATGCTAGCTAAATGATTTATCGCTTCATTTGGTTGCATGGTGGTTACGGGCGTGGGGTGGTCATACCACCTGTGAAATTTGCAATGTTGGGTCGTCCTTATGGTATTTCTGAAATTTTTTGCCGCTCGCAGCGTGCCGTGACTTGTTGCTAATTGCTAATTAGCAAATATTTCCCGATATCCCTTAGCTGTCGCTCTGTTACAAATTCGAGAAAAATTCCTGTTTGGAGGTAATTTGTGCCAGCAGGTCAGGATTAACTGGCTGTAATGGTTTCCATACGTGTGTGTGTGTGTGTGTGTGTGCGTGTGTGTGTGTGTGTGTGTGTGTGAGAGTGAGTGAGTGTGAGTGAGTGAATGACTGGCTGGCGGAATGGATAGATTAGTAAGTGCTCGCTTCCTGTGCAAATTTGGCCATTCAGTCTGCTCTGCTTTGTGTTACGTCTTCAAGCACTGAACAGCTCAATGAGCTTCGCAGAATGAAGAGAGGGTATGTGTGTGTGCATGCGCTTGCGTGCGTGCGCATGCATGCACGCGTTTGTGTATGCGGTGTGTGTATGGGCCCGTGTGTGTGTGTGTTTGCGTGCGCGCGTGCGTGTGTATGGGCCGGTGTGTGTGTGTGTGCAGGTGTGTGTGTAGTCAGCACGTGCGTTTAAGCACGCCGGCCTGTGTGTGGACCTGCATACCCATGCCTGCGCACTGGTGGTGTGTCTGAGGGGCGGGCGGATTTGTGGGTGTGAAGTAGCCTCCAGCAGTAATATTTTGACGTCTTGGGGAAATTTATGATAGAATGATTCATAAACGAAGGGCTCTGTTTGTTTTTCGGTCGCCCAAGGTTTCCTACAGGGGCTAAATCAAAGCTCTATCTCGCCCGCACAGCAACTCTTAACCGGCGACGCGGTTTGACAGGCTTATATTTTTCTGTTTGTATCCGCGCATCTGCACGCTGCGACTTTTCTGCGGAGGGTGGGGGAGGGTGTCGGCGCTACGGCGGTGTGTTAGTAACCCCTTGAAAGGAAAATAATCAGTTTGTGAGGCGCAGTAATTGCTAATAAATAAATACAGGATGGGCCCTGCTTAACATGCCAAACACAGTGCGAGAGTCAAAGGCCCTGCCTCAGGTTCAGCTGTAATGCAGCTACACAGCATTGTTATGCAGATAACTGGCTGCTAATGTACATCCCCTCCAGCGCATTTTCCCTTTTTTTTTGTGAAAATCTCCACAATGGTTAGTCAAACACGAGAAAGAGGATTTAGAAAAAAAAAATACTAAAGCGCTCGTCCTGTTTTTGCGCCCGAGAGTGGAGCTTGATGTTCTATAGTGTCTCGAACGCTGAAATTTTGTCCGTGGAAAAAGTGAAATGGCCTTCACCAAGAAATTTATAATGTATGAAGTCTTAGTATTTCAATGCTGGACCAACATTGTTTGTATACGCAAATGAGTGTGTAACTTGTGCAAAGAAAAAAATGCTCTAGAGGAACACTCCTTTCATTGGCTCTGACTTCACAAATGGAGTTGGTCCCTGTTCACTGCTCTGTGGCTGCCCAGTGCTCCTAAGTAACTAGGATGGGTCAAATGTAGACAACAGATTTCCCCACAGGGTTCAGTGGAGTGTATAATATCTCATAAAAAGTGGCTTTTTTTTTTTTTTTTTAAACAATGTGAGCAGTAGAGCTTTTGCCATTGTGAATGAGTTTTAGGCAAGCTGACATGAAGTTCAATGTAAATAAATGTACATAGTTACACAAGTGAGTTACCCAGTTAATTACTCGTTTACTTTTTACTGTCAGCCTTCATTTTGTAATGCAAAAATACTTGAGTGGGGCTGTTAAAAAGTGTCGTTAACTGCTTATTTCACTGCAGTTTCTTCCCAGCTAAATGAAATTTCTTGCTAATGTTCACTACAGGATTCATGGGCAACTGTGGCTCCCTTCTGCTTGTGCTTGCATTGGGGCAGCTAGCACAGTTGATTGGGACTCAAAATGTTAGTGCTTTAAGTCTCATTGTAGCTGTAGCGAGTTCTGTGTGGCCTTTAGGCCCAAGAGCAAAGGCTATTACCCCATATTGCCCCAGTAGGGACAATTCCCTGCTTGCTCAAAATCAGCTCTCTGTAGCTTTGGATAAAAGCGTTCGCTAAATTGGTCTAATTTAATAACCAGCACACAGGGTAATAGGGTAAGAAGAACGTGTCAGCAGCTTTGCGGGTGCGTAAATTGTGGATGGTTAAAGATGAAAGTTGGTTCCCTGCCATGAATTTTTCAACGAGGATGCTTGTCATACAGGTGTCGTCAACATCAGATCACAAAATTACATTTACAGTTGGCTCTGCCCAAGTGCTCAGCTTCAACCTGCTGTCTGCGATGTTTACATAATCCAAATCAAGCCCTGAGCACTTGTGGCTTGAAATAACTGAAAAATAATCAACATTGTTGCTGGTGTTCTGGTTAGGTGGAGATAGGCATGTTTTGTTACAATATTGTATTTGGGATAATTAAATTCGAGCAATGTTGATGAGTCCTTTTCCTACCCCTTTGTAGGCTACACTCAAAAGATTACAAATTTGGGTGGCTTTTAGTGAATTTCTCGACTGAGAACTGTTCAGTGTCACAGTAAATATGCCTGAATTCACAGCGCAGCACACATTCCGTTCATTATTTTTCATAATTTATGCGCAAAACAGAATCTTTGTCCAAGTTTACCTTTCCTTCCCAAGAGAGTATAACTTGACGGACACCACCTTCAATTTCTGTTGTTGCTATTCCTCAGAATTGGACTGAAATTCTGCTTTCTGAAGGGGATTTTGGGCAGTTCTTCCTTGAGATGGCACATGCCTCATCGTCAAGCAATATGAGCCGTTGAAGCAGGATGCTGAGTGCAAGCTTCCAACAGGTGGCTCAATGCCATCCTACGCCTCCAATAGCCGCAATGGCTGAGAGTTTGAGCCGAAATGGCTGCTACAAAGAGCCGGAATGCCTGCTGCTATGAGCCGGAATGGCTGTTTGTTGGGGCCAACATGGCTGCAAGTGAGAGCCGGAATGGCCACCAGTCAGAGTAGGAGAAGCCACTAATAAGAGCCAGAATGGCCTAAACCTGTCTTCACTAGAATGGTTATTTTCCGTCTCCCAGTTCTGCAGCTGTCAATGAAGTCAGGAGAGAGGTGCCAGGGTATTGCTGCACTAGTCCTCCTGTACGGGCCCCAGCGTTCGGCAGAAAGCAGAGATCTCTTTATCTGTGCATATCTGCGGGGCTGATAACCTCGTCGGTCGACTCGTGCATGTGCAGTGAGCTGATGGGGATGATAGCCGCTGCGCTCCTGCCTGCTACTGGAGATAAGGTGAGGGGTGCATCTCTTTAGCTCTCTGAGAAGGTAGAGCGAGTGAGGCTGTACCCTGTGCTCACCGCGACCCAGCCAAAAACCACCAGTTCCAAACGAGAGCGATTGCCCTATCAGATTCCACTCGAGCCAGACACCGCCCCACCCCATCCCCCGACCTCCTCATCGGGAGCTGGTAAATTTTACTCTGCTTATTTGTCATTTCTTTGCATTTCAGATGCACTAAATGCGTTTTTGTGGCTTATTATCCGATGATTCAGGTTAATCTTCTAGATAAATGTTCTTATCTGACAGTCAAACCTCAGTTTCGGTTTAGACTTTACCATCCTTTTGGCTGTTCAGCTTATTCCATAACCAGAATTGCACCTGTTTCTTGAACTGGCTCTCTCAGCATTTCCTGCTATTCCCACTTTAACTTTAGCTTTTCTTACTTTACTCTATTTTGTTACCTCTTTTACTCCTATTCTCCTGATGTTCTGTTTTCATACATCATTGTTATTTTCTCCTCATCCTTTATCCTCTCTCTCCTTCTGCTACTCACTTTTATTCCCCTCCTTTCTTCTATCTCCTGCTTTCTCTTGTCCGCAGCTCTCCCTATCTCTGCTTCTCAAGTAGGCTGCTGCTTGTACACAAAGGAAACTTCAGGGCTAAATAAACTCTGATAGAGTATTAACTCTTAATAGGGTTCATTTGGTCTCCACCGCACTCAAACTCATTACTTCATCACTAAACATTTTGCTCTGTAACTCTGTGTAAATGTTTTTCCATTATTTCTGTGGCTTTTAATTGCGAGGAAATGTATTCGTCTCATTTCCAGGACGAAACTGGGCCGTAAATGTCCACAGGTGAGGCTGATGAAGCATAATTAATGGCATGTATTAGCCACAGTTCAAGAAAAGACTTGCATGGGTCAACTGGGAGCACTAGGAGCCCCCATCGGCTGTGCCCTTCACGAGCTCATTCTCCCTGCTTCAGTAGCACATTTAACATCGCTCTCGGTTCCCAGATGGCGCTCGCCAACACACTCACTTTAACGGAGGCTTGACTCGTTAGGCTCTCGTTAGTTCTCGCTCCTTCCCTCCACTAGTTATACGCGATTGAACTTAACGAGCCACTCGACCACTGTGTAAAAAGCACTTCGGAAATCACAGGCACCCATAAAAGGTACTGTTTTTAAGTCATTTCGTAGTCTGTAAAGTTTTTCAATCTCGGACCGGGGAGGGCCAAAATGTTCCCCGCTCGCCTCTTTGTTCACCACACAGTTGCCGGGGGATGGTTTCAAGGTGGGCGCGGGAAGCGCGATGGTGCGGCGTGGATCGAGTTGTATTCTGGAGCCAAGTGTTTGCATGTTGCAAGCTTTTTTAAAAGTAATTCAAATTCACTTGGCCAAAATTGGCCTTTCTTGATTCATCCTCTGAGTTTTCAAGTCAATGCAAAATCCAGAGAGGAGCTTTTAAAATTAGGATTGGATTTGAAATCTGATTGGAGATGTAACACATTCATGTCAACTGGATACAATTGAGCACATTACCAACAATATTGCACATCATGAACTTTACTCATTTCTCCGAAATGTCTCTTGAATTCTTGGCACCCTTGGACAAGATGGGGGCAAAAGGGGAAAAAAGCTTTATTGGCTTGACTGTATGGCTATATGAGGTACAAATTTCTTCAGAGAACTTTTCCAAGTGGAAAGGTTACACTCGTAACAGTTACTGCTGTTCATAGTGCCTCTTAAAAAATTCAGCAATTCATAGATTTTTTTTGTGTTGGAGAATATGTAATTATGTTTAAGTGCAAAAATATTTTTTCAGCAGGTTTCAGGTTTAATCCAGTTTCGCATGACCTGAAGATGGCAATAATTCTCGAGCTGACTGCATAAACCAACTGAGAAATGATAAACAGTTTCACTGTTGGATTAGTTGGGTATTGCTTTACACTGAAAATGCCTGTGCATTTTACTGCATGCTCCGGTAAGGGCTCTATGCAAGCCTGTGTAAATTCACTCATGCAGCACGAGTGCACGATGTTTCGTCGTGAGTGGTGACCTTAAGCGGAGCAGCACCATTTCTGCTCTCACAGCCTCATTTTTTTTTTCTCCTCTTTTCATTTCGTTCTTGATTGTGAGCTGCGGTACGGTCATTACGGCTGACGTTGTTTTGCATGATTAGAATAACGGCGGGCGAGGGAGAGGGGCGTGGCGGAGAAGCGCTTTGCCGTCGCCGCGTTCGGCCTGATTGCGCGTCGTCCTCTCCTCAGTCAAATGGGGACAGGTGGCGAAGACGCGGCGGAGAACGGGGGGCCAAATCAGCTGGAGGGCTCTCACAGACGCGAAGGGGTGTTGCGGCACTGGCCCAAAAAAACCATCAATCAGCCGCAGAAAATGACACCTGTTGTTGTCAAATCGCATCCCTGAATGGAAAGAACTGGAAGATGATGAAGGGATCACATTAGCTCACGTCCGCATCCCTGTGCTCCCATATTGTAGCTTCTCAAATTGTTTGTTTGTCTTTCTCAGTCCTCGATTTCTCCCCTCTCTTCCTCTCTCTCATTCCTCCTGTCATTACTGTTACATGCAGTTCAGCTGGCTCTGTTGACACGACATGAATAACTCATAAACTAATCACAAAAGAACTCACTTTAGGGAAGTATGCTATACAAACCAAAATGAAATGCTAAACCTATACAATGTGTGAAAATGGCCATAATCTCTCTCTCTCACTTGCATTCCCCACACTTTCCCCTTCCTACCTCTCCCCTCTTTTCAACTCTCTCTTTCTCTCGTGCTCTCTTTTTTTTCGTTTGCTTCTGCTCTCTTCCTTTTTCCCCCTCTTCCTCAGGCTGCACTCGCGGAGGTGTGAGGTGTTTGGCAGAGGCCCGCGCCTGGCACAGCTCCCAGTTATAGACGGCCTTTTAAAAGGCCCGGCCTGAACTGTAAAGATTTACTCCTCTCTTCCTCCCCTCGTAGATCTGCGCTTCCCGCCGGCTGTCAGGACACCGCCGCGTATTGATTAAATGCTTAACACTCGGGCTACACGTTTCAAATAGGAACTCCATACCTCAAATAAGATGCCAAGAGAGCCGTCGGAAAAGATTTCTCGAGCAGCAGTATGAATTGATAACCGATACGCAACGGGTGATTCCCCTCTATCTGTTCCATTGATCTACAGTCCTGGTCTTTGTTTATCTGAATGAGTGTGTCTGTTCCCTGTGTTCGGGGCTAGGAAACCCTTGGCATGCGTGCACATGTGGTATACGTACAAGCTAACACAGAGATGCGGTGCCCACAAGCCGGTCCATTGCGCGAGGATTGAAAAGCGCAACTGTTAGCAGGTTATTTAATCAGACAAAGATCGGCAGCGCTTTCGCACAAAATGATGCCGCCATCTCTCCAGCCGCTAAACGTGTCGTTTCCCCCCCCCCCTCCACTTCTTATCGCCTGTTTGCAACTGGAGATGGCGAGATTGGCGCCTTAGACCAAGGCGTCCGAGGCGGCAGGTGACTCGCAGCGAGCTGTTTATCTGCAGCGCTTGCAGAGCCACACGGTGCCCCCCAAAGTTGGGGCTCTGACTTCAGACCCCGTGCTAAGCGTAACGTTAGATCAACCGAACGCGGAGAGATAAGGCAGGCAAGGACTGTTGCGTAATGCACGCACCCAGCTATCACGGCCTGAGTGTTGGCCTACGCCTCACTAACCAGTGCTCCAAACTCCCTTTTTTCCCCAGTTACTGTTAGTGCTTGATGATGGCTGCTGACTGACTTCCTGTAAGGGCCTGAGGTCTCGCTGCCAGGCTTGGGCTTATGAAACCTGTTCTCTAAGGGCTGGCCCTCCCCAATGTGGTTGGTGGGGGTGAGGGGGGTGTATGTTTGAGGTGGAGGAAGAGTGGGATGGAGGGTGAGGACCGCACAGCCTTCACAACAGTCAGTTTTCAGGCAGGAGTGAAAACGCCGGCGGGTGCTAGCGGCAGGCGACCAGTAATCGGGTGATCTGCCAATTCATGTTGCCATTACCTCCCTCCATTAGATCGCTATCCGCGGAGCGCCTTAATAAGGGAAGCGCTAATGGAGTTTTAACAAACATGGGAGTTGTGCGGTGGGTGCAAGAAACAAAATGATAGCAGGTCAAAAAAGTGGTAGTTCGTGTTTTGTTTAGCTGTAGTGCATTTCTCTGGATTAGCCAAGTAAAATAACAAAGGTGGTTAATGGAACTGTAGAAGAAGGGTTAAAAAGATTGTTTATCATCCACTATTGCCAGCAGTGTTTAACTTTTCTGGTTTTTCCACTGCAAAATATTTCTATGTTTTCATCATTTCTGTTTTCCATTGTTCCCTCTCAGTTTGTTTGCGATTGGGGGACATTTAGCAAATTAAGTGGATGCATAATTTAATTGGAGGCAATTTTGTTCAGAACTTTTCATCTGTGTGAAGTTGCACAATACGTTGAGTAACAATTAGTTTTTCCACAATATTAAGTGATTACTTTTTGAGAGTGTTGAGAATTAGATTTTTTTTTTTTTTTTTTGTTCCCGCCTTCTGACGAGTGCGGCATTGTAATCCCGCCGATATCCCATTAGCATCTCATTTCTGATCCCGCGCACTTAAAAGGTGGCGACGCTTCTGCTCCTTAGAGACGCCGAGATGGGAGCCCTGCAATAAAGGGGTCCGGGGGAACAGAGGGGGCCAACCCAAGCGCGCACGCGGCCCCGCTAACGCGGCATCGCCGGGGCCCCCCGAAACCCGCCGCTGTGGAAGTATCAAATCAGCGCCTTTCCGCCAACTTCCACCGCGAGGAGCTCTAATTAGCTCTTTTGTAAGCGGCTGAATGGAGAGTGTGGGAGAATGTCGGGGTCCCCAGCGGAGTGATACAAGTGTGCTAAGCCGAGCGGGGTGGGGGGGGGGGGGGTGGGGTGGTGGGGGAGGGCAGTACTGGGTTATAAAATAACTCGCGCTAATGCTCTGCTTGTGTTCTGTTGTGTTCAGATGCTGGTGAGAAGCCAGATGAGCTTCAATCAAAATTCTCTTTGTTTCCTAATTTTGCCAGTTTTGATGAACCCCGTAAAAACAGTTTTAGAGCACGTTCGCCATAAAAAAATAATAGTGCTGTAAAACCGGTGTGTTTTCGAACTTTTCGCTCTGAAGATTGTTTACTTCCACTTCCTGGAAAATGATTTTAAATACGTCATTGGGTGTTAGCAGTTGCGGTATGGATTAAATACCTGTCTGTCAACTCCTCTCTCATCAGTGTCCCCTCCCCTTAAATAATTAATCAAGCGTGAGTGCGGAAGCAAAAGACGACCATTTACAAACTTTGCTTTTACAAACACCGCAGCTAAAAAAATTCTAGTTACAAATTTCCTTAAAAGAGCAAACTCTTTGTTTCTTGTTCCCCTGAAACTCAAGGGACTGTCCACAGATTTCACCGCTTGAAATTTACCTCTCAAAAATGTACAGTACCTTTACAGCCATGATGTGTATGGAAGTAAATGCAACTTGACTGAACAGCAGTTGCCCCTGCCACAACTGTCATTAGAGGAATATGGTTCTAGGTTATGGATGTTTGTCCTTTATTTTGGGAAACCACTTCATTAACCTGGAGAGCCCCAAAAACACAATCACAGATTATAATTCTTTGACTAGAAACAAGTTTTAGGTTTGAAAATTTTTGCATTTTAAAATTGCCTAATTTTTTTTTTTTTAGTTGAAGCATTTCAATCATTCTCAGCTGTAAGATGCAAAGCAGTAACAGGCCAAATTTTGACTGTCGTGGTATGGTATGGTAATCCCCAATGTCCCCAATGGAAAGTGGCAGCACGACACATAAAGGCCCAAGCAAAATCCTGAGCCCAGGACACCCCAACTGTGAGGAGTAGATGCTCGTAAATGTGCCATCATACCACCCACTCTTCAGTGTATTCACTTTTAATCTGTTGTTCATCTTTATGAATTGCTCTGTGTTAGCTTTTGCATGTGTGGTGTGTATAGAATTTTCCATGTGATCATCTGTTTCTTTTTGCGCGCTCCCAAATTTTGTTGCGTACTCCTAACATTTTCAACCTGGGAGCTTGTGTTCTTTGTAAAAAAAAAAAAAAAAAAAAAATGGACGTAGAGTCCTCTTGGTAAAATGCACAGTTATAAAGATCTTGTACTTTTAAAGATTTTGTCCCTGAGTGTAAAATTGTAAACACTGCCCCTCCTTCCCACCGCCACCACCACCAATACCCCTTTCAATGGCGGTTTCTTAATTACCTGTATTGTGTTCTTCAGTCCTGTCACTTGCCTCCTTGTGAGGAAACCAGTTTTTAATGGACAAGGTTCGTCTGCAACACCTGATTGATTGCCCCCATTTATTATTTTTTTTTCTTTTGGACGAGTGGAAGACCTGCCCTTCCCCACCCCTTGATCACAAGTGTAACATCTAACACAGAAGTGAAGACGCAGCAGGGTCATTAGGCTGTAATACTGCCGCAGCCCCTGGCTGTCCCTGCAGGCGGAGGAATATGCTGTAAAGGGAGAGAGTCCCAGCCTCTGTGATCGTTACTCTGGCTCTGCAAGCGTTTAGCCTGGTCTGAGACTGTGGAATACATGTACTCTGGGCCCTCTTCGGGCGATGGAGGCTCAGACTACACGAGGCGATCTTTCAGAAATGCGGTCATCCTCTGGTGGAATAAGACGTAGATGACTACTGTCCCTGTATGACAGCTACATATTAGTGGGCTCTTTATTTATTTTTTTTTTTAAAGAAATTATAATCTCTTTTTTTTTTTCACCGCCTTGGAGTGGAGGGGGGACGGTTTGGGGGGGGGTTGCTGGGGTTAGGGCAGCAGGATCAGTTGAGTAAATCCTGGAGTACGGCTTAAAACCGTAATTGATTTATGTATTTGTTGACCAAAAAAAGCAAATCTCCGAAAGGATTAGCGGGGGAAGGGGATGAGTGATGGATACCATGCCCCTAACTGAGCGCTCGTCGTCGCGGCGACGGCGGCATATTCATGTATCTGAATACACTGGAGATGTCATCCACTGGCAGGCAGATTATTTCAGTGGGCTAAAAAACACCGTCTTTGTGGAGTGGAGGAATTAGGCAATATGTTAGTGGATAATGTCTGACAGCTACAATTTCTCCTCCATGCTTTCACACATCGCCAGAAACCTGCAAAAAAATGTTTTAAACAGGATTTTCAGTGCATTTTATGTTCAAATAATGATGTCTGTGTGTTGACTTTTTTTTTTTTTTTTTTTCTAAAAGCGGATAATGGCCAATGAGAATGACAGGTCTTCATTTGTACGGTTGATTACCGTGGCAATGATTTTGCTAAAATGAGGTAGACCTGTATTTTTAATTCTATAAACATTATTCTCTATGCCCAGGCACTGTTGAGCAAGGTTGGGAAAAAAGATCCATTAATTCTTTTTCTTACTGAAATAAACTTGGAAAATTTGGTTGGATTAATTTTTGAAAAACCTCTGCAAAGAGGCTGTCTGTGAGAGCTTTTTGTGACGGAAAATGATTGCCAGAGCTTGGCGCTTCGACACTCCATGAGCCTTCAGAATATTTTTCCTTTTTTAAAAAAATTATTTTTATTTTCATTACTTGGGGATACTGATGATGCTTTGAGCAACAATGTGACTCTGAGGCGTGGTATAAGATGGGATTGCATTTTATCAAACCCCAGACCGGAATCAGACTTCAGTCTCATTTGGGCGATTTTTACTGCCTGCGCTGTCGGACCTGGCCTTCCGGGAGAGAGAGAAGGGCAGAGCATTTCGTCTCCTGACATCGTCTCTCGCTTTCGTTTCTCAGAAGCTCGGGGAGGTTTACCTTCGGCGAGCCCCCGGCCGTGGCACCGGGCCCGTTCGGCGCGCGAGTCCCCAACAGGTGTTTGAGCGCTTATCGCTCCGACGCTGCTTATCTGTTCAGTTCAGCTTCCTGCCTCTTCGTCCAGGTTCTCGGAGCGGGGAAATACTTCACTTAACCTCCGACCTCTTCCCCCCACCCCCCCCAGCATCCAACCAGACCGCAAGCTGATGGATGAAGGGTGGGGGCGTTTTGGCTTTGCCAGCATTCCGTGAGAGAACTATTTTGCCACCGCCCTCTCGCTGCCTGGTTCTTCAAGTTTGTGTCGATTTGCAGTAAAAAGTTCCATTGCTCAAACTTTCAGATTTCATGTGCAGAGCAATTTATTTTCCTTTTTTTGGGGTCTGAATTACTCTATTGATCAAATTTTCTTGGTCGGTTTTTGTGTATTAATGTATTGGTTGTTTCACTGTGTGTGTAATATAAACAGTTTTCTTCGGGGAGGCAAAAGAAGAGAGGTATTTGCCTGTGTAGGCCTGACACTTTCGCGCACAGTCGCTCGCTTACACATACACACACACACACACACACACACACACACACACACACACATGCATACACACACATGCATACGCACTCGCGCAAACACACACTCGTTGTGCGGCTTGTGCAAAAACAACAGTGGGCGAGTGGGGGTTTTGGGGCACAAAGAGGACAGTGTCTTTAAAAAAAAAAAAAAAAAAAAAAAGGCGACCCCCCTCGGAGCCGGAGTGGAGAATCCGACAGCGCTTTTCTAAATCCGCCCTCGGTGGGTGCGGGGGGCCCCGGGGAGACCGGGGGTCCCTCTACCATGAGAGCCCTCATTGTGGAAGGTGGGCTCTGTTACAGTAGAGTGGACGCAGGGGTCCCACCACAAAACAAAGGCCTGGGGGGGGTCAAACAGGCCCCCATTATTTACAGTAGTCCCTTTCATTGCCCGAGCGAAACCAGAGCCTCCCTGGGCCTCGTGGGAAGGCCTGTGTTTTTGCTCAGCCAGGCCTTCCGTGAGGTCAAAGGGCACGACCATTGGGGTGGGGGGTGTGGGGGGTCGCTGACTTCCAGTGGCTTCATACAGGGGCCCTTTATTGATCACTAAAGGACCCTGCCCAACAGGCGGGAGATTTAAAGAAAGGGAAAAAGCCTGCACAGCCCTCGATGGTGGCGTCCGTCCCAGCGGATTGTGGAGGTGAACACATTCCACACAGACACAAAAGGAGGGAAGAAGAGACTTGAGTGGCTGATGGATTGATTTAAGTTTTCTTTCATTTTTTGTTTTTTTTTAGCTGACTTAAGTTTTTTTTTTTTTTTTTTTTTTTTTTTTTTTTTTTTTTGTCTGTCCACATCCTCCGAACTTCGGATACCTCTCGTGCTCACAAGGGACTAGACTGAAGCTGTATGTCCCGATTGTCCCCCGGATTAAAACCACGCAATCTGCGCCAAATCCATACGGAATTATGCCATTCTTTTTGGTTTCTGCTCTGAGATTCTGAAATGCTTAGCTTCTGTCAGAACTGAACGTCTGTGGCATAAAATGCATTGAATTTGCACTGTAAGATAAAAGCAACAAATAAACGCTCAGTGTGGATTTTTAATGTATTTTTACTCCACCTTTCCCAAATGGAGCAATTATCTGTGTTTTTTGCAATGAGCTCTCTTACACATGGGGCCCAAATGGTGCATCCATTGTATATGCAGCTGTGCCTGTATGAACAAAAGCCTTTTAAAAATCATTAGCTTTTGCTTTTTTGCTCAGTAAGAAAATCGAAAAAGACAACGCGCAAGTCTTTGTTGCAGAAGAGAGGTGATGGGGTGGAAAAAAAAAAAAAAGAAAAAGGCACCATCTGCCAGGAAAAGTCGGTATAATCTCGCCGTAATCTAGACTTGCATGTCCACTCCGAGGGCCACGCTGGACTCAGCGGGGAAAGTTGGAGACTTGCACGCATTGAAAACAACCCAATGGCTGGCCAGAACCGATTTTATTATTTTTGTGGGTACACAATGGCAGCAGGGTTAAAGTTCATGGGACAGGGAGCTGAGCGCAAGGGGGGGCCAAGTTGACCCCCACCTTTGAGCCCATTGTCTGCTGTTACACAAAGGGCATCGTCCCCTGGCCAGTAGCATTCTCAAGCCAAGTTTGACAGAGGCTTTGAATTTGCCTGACAGCACAGTGACCAATGGAATAGGCGAAAAAAAAAAAGTTGTTTTTCTCCAACAGTGTGAAAGGATGACAACAGCTCGGCCCTCCATGCAGGGACAGTTGTCCCCTTTTTCTCTACAGGACTGAGGTGTGATTAATGCGCAGGAAGAAGCAAAAATTAAGCGGTATATCTGTCGAGTAAAAGTGGCTCTACGCGCTCAGTAGGGCTGTTGTCTTCCACTTCATTCACAGAAGTTATTGGAGGTTGTTAGGAGGGCTTTGGGGTAGCAAAGGATTAGCCTCCATTTTAAAATGAGCTCTGCTACTTGAGCCGCTCCCAGTGTGTGGAGTACATAGAAGTACATCACTCACAATATCCACTCTAAATGATGTGTTAGGAGTGAGCGCCAGGACTGGTGTCTCATTCTAGTTCGGCGAAATGGAGATTTGTCAGCGAGGGTCAACCTGGCATGTGAGGGTAGAGCAATCCCTTGCTATCTCTCCCTCTCTCACTCATTCTGTTCCTCCCCCCTTCTCATTCTCCCCAGTGTATCAATCTCTCTCTCTCTCTCTCTCTCTCTCTCTCTCTCTCTCTCTCTCTCTCTCTCACCCCCCCACCCCAGTGATGAGATGAAGCAGTAGTTCTCTCTGGAGCTGTCACCTTTGTTTTGTTGTCCAATGCGTCCGATGGTTAAAAATAAACTGTAGTGTTCGCAGGGGGACTGAGTCGAGCCGAACCCATCTCGGCGAGCTGGTTATTAGCGCTCCGGAACACAGCGGTGAATAAAAGACCTTCTCTTTCCGCACCGCAGGGAGACCTTAGCACTCTCCTGCAAGAGCTGCCCCAGACCGCCTTTAACAGGTGTAGGTGTGAGGTCACAAATGTGTGATTAGAATGTTCATACTCGAGCATTCCAGGGCTGGTGTAGCCGTCACTTCTTGTTCTTGAATGCAGAGTTCTAGAACTCTGATTCTGAGTTCCAAGAGCATTCTCTGGAAGGAGTTATGGATATTTGACATGGTTTTGCCAGCAGCTTGTCCACATGAATTAAGTTGCATCACTGCTGGGTGGATTTTTATCCCCCCAGCATATGATGCGGGAGGATATAGTCATGGGTGCGGTTTTCTGTGTGTCCATCTGTGAACATTTCGTTTCCGGACCATAACTTGAAAACCGTTCAATACTTTTCCACAAAACTTGGTGTGCACATTAATCATGACCTGACGTGGTGCCTTTTGCTAATCCGAAGTTGATGACGTGGGGCTGGGAGGATATGCCATCTCCTAATGGCTTGTTTTAGTTGGATTGTGTTGCCGTTGTGTTCGCTAGCTTTGTATGCCGATAGTGTATGTATACAGTAAATGCTCACTTTTTGGTTTGCATTCCCGGGTATGATGTGTGAAAGCATTTCCATTTTCCGTGACTGATGCTATCTGTGAAGTGAGTCGAGTGCCCCCTATTGACCTCCTGTGGTTAATGGGCAGCCAGTGCGTTTTTTTGCACTGTAGGTAGATGCATAGCTCTTCTGACCGTTCTGGCTGTTTGTACTATTGAGTTTAAGCTGTATTTTTGCATTGTGGTGATTGTCTCCAGTGCAAGTCCTTTCAAATAATAAAGCTTTCTTGCATGGAAATTGATTATATAACGGCAGCACATTTTCACAAAAAATACAGGGGTAAAAAAGCCTGAAGGTTTTCAACCCAAAAGAAGAAGTTAAGGATATTGCATGGTCGTGCAGTGACTGTCGCATTTCTTCACTATTCAAAATTTGCCAAAGGCAACAACTTCATCTTATTCTAATCATATTGACATAATGGTTGATGGGAGGTCGTCACCCACTGCACGAGTGTGTCCTTTCCACAGGCAGGAGAGACCTGTGCAGCAGCTCAGGGTGAATAATGATCGAGGGGAGTGAGACCTGCTCCTACATCACTGAGTGGTCGTGGCTGGTGCGGCTACAGATCGTTGCTGCTGATCTGCAGTGGTGTTCTCTGAGTTTAGTGGGCTTTGCTCCTCTCTCACACGCTCACACGCTCATAAAGGCTCCTCTTTCTCCTGTTCCCTCCTCGCCTCCTCTCAGAACCTTTTTAAAATGTAGAACGCACCCGATGGCGGAACAGGGAAAAGCTCGCGGATGGGTGTCCACAAATGACCTATGGTGCGTTTCCCTCGCTGTCTGTGCTCCCCGGAGAATATTAGAGATACTGACATTTTTCTTACCGGGGAACAGCAATGAATGAAACATCGGGCGGGCGGGTGGGCGGTGGGGGCTGGTTGTTTCTTTGCGACCGTCGGGCTGTATCGCCGGAGTCGGCGGGAGCTTTCAGTCTTTCACATGGCCTCCAGGCCTCGACCCTGGCCTCTGCTCGGTGTGCTCCCCTTTTCCTCACGCAGAAGCGGCTTCTTTGAGTGCCCTCCATTTAGCAGCACACGGGAGCTGAACCCTCCCCCAGCCACCACCACCACTGTCCCAGCTAATGTGGTGTTAACCCCCACGCTATCACAAGATTTCTGCATTCATGTTTGTTGATATTTAGGGAGGTTTCTAAGTTTTTTACATCTTGATATTTTTATTTGTTGACCAAAGTTGTGTCTCTGCTGATTATTAACCTCTGCCAAACGAAGGAGGTATATGTGATCGGTGCTGTTTGTCTGTTTGTTTGTTTGTTTGTTTGTGAACAAGATAACTCTAAAAGTAATGAACGGATATCTCTGAAATTTTGTGGGTGGGTCACTATTACATCAAGGATGGACCCTATTGATTTTCACCGCGATTATTGACCGCAGTCAAATGATATGGCCGCCATGGCAGCCATCTTGAAATCCTATGACATGCGATAACTGAACTTTGCTCCCGCTCACCAAGATTTGCATTGTGCTGCCTTGGCGGAGGTTTGCACTCTAGGAGTGCCTCTAGTTTGAAATGGCCTGTTGAATACGTAAAAATTTTTCCGGTGTTGCTAAAGGCAGTTCTATGACTTTTTTTTTTTTCATTCATAGTAAACGCCACTTCCTTCTTCCTGAGGCTGTTTGTGCTGTAGAGAGTGCCGCAGTGCTGGATTTTATCTATTTTGCCTTACAGTGTGCAGTGCGTGCCTTTGCATAATGCAAGCAGGTGTGTAATGGTGAATAAATTTGCATTTGAATTCATTGCATCCCGTACCTGCCCAAATGACTCCTGTTCAAGGGAGTTCTCGTTCCATTTCTTCTGTCCATAGAAGGCCAATTAAATACTTGAAGGGTACTCGGTGAACAGTGCTTTTCTCTTACAAAATCTGCATCAATAGTGAACTGTACTTAATAAGAATGCAGTGGCATGTGATTTCCTGGAAGTGATTAAAGAATCAACCTTTAGTTTGAAAGGAGTCGAGACCCTGATTTACCTACCGAATGTGTGCTACTTTACGGCTGGCAGATGGCGCATTTGACATCGATTTCATCATCAGCAGAGTCCGTTCCGGACTCTTTGGACTGCATAGTCTAGATTTTGTGGCTGTGCGGACTTGTGCACGAGTGACGTACAATTTTGAACGTGTTTCAGTCTCCACCAGTGAATTTATGAAAAAAATGAGCATACTTTATCACAACACCCCAGTTCTCCACTGTGTCCGCATTGCACAAGAGCACACGTTTCAAAGTAGCCTATATCAACTAAGACCTTTAGTGTAGAAGCCATGAGTGGAGACCAGACCAGACCAAGAGGGTAGATGTCAGTGTTGTGTGGCTTTTAGGAACTGAAGAGTCACAGCCTGGACCAGGCAACATTGTCCGTGCTTTCATGTCGAAGTGTATATTGCTGGAGGGTGGCACAGCGTCGCATTGGGTAGCGTCGTTATCTCGCAGAGAGAAGATTATGGATTTGAATCGGGACCGGAGCCTTCCTTTGTGTCTGCATATTCACCCGGCGTTTGCTTGGGTTTGTTCCAGGTAACAAGGTTTCCCACATATCAAAAACATGGATGCTAGGTCAGTAGGAGATGCTAAATTGCCCGCAGGTGTTAGTGAATGATGTGTGAGCCCTGTGATGGATTGGCAAGCTGTCCAGGGTGTGTTCCTGCCTTTTGCCCGTAGTCTGCTGGGATAGACTCCAGCTCCACCACGAACCTGGTGAGGAAGAGGCAGTTTGGATAATGGGTGGATTGATGGCTGTATAACACTGTCTGCACCTCTCCTCATGGCTTGTTTGAAGAGAGCGTTTGTGTCG
This sequence comes from Gymnothorax javanicus, assembly GCA_029692085.1. Classification (NCBI taxonomy): domain Eukaryota; kingdom Metazoa; phylum Chordata; class Actinopteri; order Anguilliformes; family Muraenidae; genus Gymnothorax; species Gymnothorax javanicus. The sequence continues at coordinate 114,670,083 of CM056199.1, read as the reverse complement.
CTTGCTGTATGCATATCATGCTTGTTACGAGCTGCAGTAAGTGGTGTGGATGTAGGACAGAAAAGTAAGCGGTTCGTCAGAACGAGGATCTGGGGGAGATAAAAGCTGACATTCCAATCATAGGGAAAATTGCCTCCTTTTATTGTGCCATTGAGACTGGGGGCATCGGTTTATTATCGAGACATGCGGGCGGGAGTGCAAGGGAGGTTTTGCAGAGACTGGGCATAAAGGGACAGGGGTGAGTCATACTGTCCAGCCCAGGGCTGCAGAGTTGGGATTGAGATGTATTTTGTAGACAAGGGCAACTGGGATAGGGTTTAGTTTTTCTAGAGGAGGAATCAACATTGGGGTTCACATTTTGGTGCATTGTGAGGGTGGTAAAGATGGTGTTGAGTTGCACTGTCGAGGCGGGGTGGATTTGGACGGAGTTGAGTTGTTCTGTGGAGACGGGATGGATTTGGATGGGGTTCAGTTGTTCTGTAGAGATGGGGTAGATTTGGATGGGGTTGATTTGTTCTGTGGAGATGGGGTGGATTTTGATGGGGTTGAGTTATTCTGTAGGGATGGGGTGATTTGGATGGGGTTGAGTTGTTCTGTAGAGGCGGGGTGGATTTGGACGGGGTTGAGTTATTCTGCTGGGATGGGGTGATTTGGATGGGGTTGAGTTGTTCTGTAGAGACGGGATGGATTTGGATGGGGTTGAGTTGTTCTGTAGAGGCGGGGTGGATTTGGATGGGGTTGAGTTATTCTGTAGGGATGGGGTGATTTGGATGGGGTTGAGTTGTTCTGTAGAGGCAGGGTGGATTTGGACGGGGTTGAGTCGTTCTGTGGAGACGGGATGGCTTTGGTCTGGGTTGAGTTGCTCCGCGGAGACGGGATGTAAGCAGTGGGTTGAGATGCTGGAGGATGTTAAGTGTCTTTAGCAGTTGGTATCCTCGCTGACTCTTTATGAACATCCCTCTGCAGCGTGGAGCGCTAACGTTTATGAGTCCTCTCTCTCTGTTCCCTCTCTTTCTTACTCTATTCCTACCATCACTTTGTCTTTTTTTTCTGAATGATTTAAGGTTGCCTTAGTGTGATAGGAGATATCCAGGGGCTGCAGAAGCCTTTTAGGATATGAAGATAAAACACCACCACTTTCTCCGCTTCCTTCAGAGCAAGCATTCCCCTTTCCCCAAATATTGTAACAGCTCTGTTCTTGCATAAATTCTGTATTACTTTCGCAATCTCACACACCTGTTCGCACGAGGGCTTGCAGTGATTTCGACCCTTTGCAGACAGCAGCTGGCAAACCCCCCCGACTAGCTGTTCTTATGATCGGCGAGTCGAAAGCGGCAGCGTTCGTGAGGAGGGCGAGGCGGAGGCGGAGGTGGCGAAGGCCGGCCCCTGTCGCTCTCTCGCATGGCGCTAAATTACAGCCTGAGCATCCAGCTGCTCGCAGAGAGCGCCCCACTGTTGCTGTGCTGTCGGCAGGGCTGCAGTTGGGTGCCGTTTCCACCCAAACGCCTGGCCCTGTTATCATCCGCCGAAGGAGGGGAGGAAGGCGGATGGATGCAGGCAGGCTCTGCTTTTTGGGACCGGCACTGACAGAACGCAGCGCTCAGTGGGGCAAATTAAGTACTCTCTGTGGGTAGACAAAACAAGCGAGAGGGAGTTTAAAAACTTGGATATTAAGTCTTTACTGTTATATTTACTGCCCTTGCCTAGCGTTTGGACAATCTTAACCAAAGGGTTGTTTGCTACGACTGAGCAACGCAAAAACGCACATGCTGCCCCCCCGCGTCTGCTCTCTCGCCCCCGGAGACTCGCTCCAGGGTCTGTCTGTCTCCGCCCGCCGCCCGCGCCTTTATATCCCGCCTCAGGAAAGAGACTGCGGCGAGAAGAGAGGGTTGGGGGTGGTGGGGAATGGTATACTGCCACCGAAGCATGGAGCGGATTCCTGAGTGGCATGTGACGCTAACGTCGCCGCGGTACGCCACTGTCCTGCCTCTCCACCGTGTGCAGTTACAGCACAGTACACAGAACCGGCTCCGTGCTGCATTCAAATACATATTTCTGTCCTTCTCACCACCAACTTCAGTTCGGTGTCTAGATTTATTTAGCAGAGAATATCTACATGAGATAAGTGGGTTTTTAATATGCATGTGCAAAGGTCCTTGTTTTTTAAGACGAAAGGTAAATTCTGGAGTGCCGTTTATAAAGACTTGCAGACAGATGTCACTTTTGGAGATTTACAAGTTACTCCACCACCAGATCTGAAGCTATTTTTTCCTCCTATTCTCCTTGACACGAGTTGCTTTCCTTTTGTATTGTTACAGTTGCTCTGTGTAAAAGCTGCAGTTCTCACTTTCATTGCCTTCTGTGCCGCACAAACGTTCCGCTGTCGCAGTTTCCTCTCCCACTGAAGTTTCTAGTCTCAGTACTGGAACTATTCTGAGCCATCCCGCGGTGCACTTTATTCTGCCTCCTTTTGGACTGTGTTTGACACACACACAGCTTTTGTACATTTTGTTGGGAGTTATAACTGAGTTCTATCTGAGCTGCACAAACTGAAGTGCCAATTCCCAGACCCAAAATTTCAGAGCAAGTGAGAAAATGAGGGTCAAATCCCAAAAATTGTCTTGTCTAACAGAGGGCTCAATCCTAATTCATTCCCAAATCTGTTTGCTAACGGGAACGCGGATAGGGTAACCGAGTCATACATCTAATGTGATTGTTCTCCATAACTTCACTTGGCCCAGTCAGGTTCTACAACCCAGCAGGTCTGACTGTAAACCTGGGTGAGGGCTCCCACCCCCATTTACACTCCTGTCAGGCTCCAGGAAAGTGCCAGATTGACACTTCATTTTTACAGCTAGCAATTTGAGTTCTGCTAGCCCCCTTGTATGACGGTTTAAAAGCAGGTCTGTGGAAACCCGATGAACAAAAAGAACATCTTGTCAATCCCATTTGGACTCAGAAAGCAATAATGCACAGATTTAACATTGCTCAGAAGGACTTGGGAATTTTTTATCCGTGCACATTCCTTTTAATTGCTTGTGATAAACTTGCAAAGCTCTTCAATATGCCATTTATTCCTGAAGTTTTTTTTTTTGTATTTTTTAACATCTGGAGAAACATTTTTATTGTTTGTGGTGATGTTTTTCTGCATCTGTTGTTGACTGCGATGTGAAATCAGACTGGACGGTTCGATGACTGTGTCAGGAACGACCACGCGCCTGTTGAGTGTTGATTTAGAAAGTACTTTGTGTTCAGATGTCAGGGCTGGGCTGGCGAGCGTGCGCAGTGCAGGAAATGAAAAGCACCTGGCTATGAATGTCATGTCGGATTTGAAAAAAGGGCACAATCTCTTATCCTCCGCCAGCTCTGGCTGCCAGTTTTAAAGTTGGCCCCTGCCATATGGAGGGGAGGCTCCTTTCCCTTTTCTAGAACATTCTCTGCCTCCGGTGCGTTAGTCATTGCGTGCCGCACTTTCGCGTGTTAAAAATCTGCGAGAAGTTTCTCTTGGCTGGGTGTTGGAAACCTGGACTGTTTTCACACAAGCGCTTCCAAGTGTATGTGTGTGGGTCATCTGACTAAAACAGACTGAAAAAGATGGTAAAGCGTCTTTGTTTTGTGCCAGAGTATCACTTACGTGTCTGGTGTGACTAGATTCGAGCTTTGAACAAACCTACAGACTGACCTCAACTCCTCTGCTGTTTATTTACGCAAGAATTGGAGACGAGTCACCTTTCTTTTGTTCGTGCGATCGTTCTCTCTGTTCCTTCCTCCATGACTCTACTCATTCCACTTTTTCAGTAAGCCCTTCTCCCCTTTTTATCTCCTCGCATTAATATACACAAGGAGGTCACCGGGCTAATGCAGCAAAGCTGGGAGTTTTTGCAATGTTTCTTTTGGCTTCAGTTTTGCGCAAGGATTGGAGGCCAGGAAGTGAGATGAGGGTTTTAAAACTGCTGCAGTTGAGAGGTGGTCAATTTAGCTGAAAATTTTACTTCCTTTTTCTGTTTAAAAAGATTTAGCTGGTGGAAATGCCTTCCATGAGCATAGGCTAGGCCTCACGCCATTAGCTAGTTGTATAATGAGTCCTTAACAGCTGGACACATTTGGCTTTGTTGCGCTAGGAGCTGAGTAGGTTCAAGTCATCAAGCGTACACCCCCCAAAGTCACCACTTGATTAGCTCCGCCCAATAACATGCTCACAGGCTACTGCCCATCATCCATCAGGAAATGCCTCTCGTGCAGCAGTCTGGACTGGAGAGTCGGACCTCGTGCGCGGCTTTCTGGTTGGTTGCCTGGCAGTGGTGCAGGTGGCAGGTGCATCAGCTACAGTTTGTGTTTCTTCGAGGGGCAACTAGCAATTTCACACTGAATTTAGTCGAAAAGAAAATGCTTAAATGTATATAATTATTTTTCCACTTTAATATTTGATAAATTTTTTGAAAGTTACGTTGCCAAATTTATTGCAGAGGCAGATAGATAAGGGGTCAGAATCCTGCCACGTTTCTTCCACCCATGAACTCTGGCTAATGATTATGCTAATTGGCATTACCTCCCAGAGGAAGATCTGCCAAGTCCAGGTTAGTTGGCACAAAATTTGTGGGGAAGGCTTCTACTTTCTGAAACTGTTTTTATTACTGCTGGGCCATTGTAAAACAAAGAGGGAACTTGAGCAAGTGTGTATGTCCTGGCTGGGCTGTAATCTTTGATGGATGTGGCTGTCGGCCAAGTCTTGCTCTGGTCTTCCCAGGTTTTGGTAGAAGCGGTCTGACACCCATACATCAGGCCATATAGTCTCCTCATCCTGGAATAAACACCATACCATCTCTGTTATCTGATAATGGTTTGGCGATGATTGTTGGTGTAACCAGAGGTGGACATTCCTGGGATCACAAAGTAAGTCCTACCTTGTTTAACCTCCATTCATCAGGTTCTCGGGCTGATTTCACCTGTCAGTTCAGCCTCCTGGCTGAAGTGTTTCACTTAGCATATCTAGAGGGCTGGAGCAAAACAACTGGGAAGGACTTCCTTTCTGAACCTTGATTGTCCACCTTTGGGTATGAACTGGATGGCCAATGTTGGTCAGTGACTGGGTCATACATCCCTGAGATGCGCCTAAAAAGCTTTTAGCTGTACAGTTGTATGCTACGATCCGCGGGAGCTATGCAGTCTGAAAACAAACTGGATATTGTACCTACTACAAGAACAAAGCACCCGTATGGCTAAGTCTTCAATTTTGGAGCAATTATTTGTGCTACGATCCACGGGAACTATGGGAGCTGATAACGAACGGGATATTAGTACTACTTTGTAAGATTATCAAGAGCTGAGCACCAGTATGGCTATGTCTTTAAAATTAGAGCAGTTATTTGAGCTTCAGCTTCCTGTGTCTGGTGCTTAAGATGAAAATTCATTAACTGGATGAAAAAAAAAAAATTTGGAACTGCTTTCAGAAATGATCACTCCCTCACTGATGTGGCAAACTCTGTTATTCAGGGTGACTTAAATGGTTGTCATGTTGAAGAAATTATAGTGCTAATTGCATTTAGCAATGTATTAGGCTCTGTGAAAATAGCTTATTGCTACCTCACTGAAAACTGCTTTGAAATTCTCGTCCAAAAGTTTTTCCTCGGCACTTGCTGGTGAATGTGCACCTGTCGCTTACGTATGTCTGTCTTATGAGTGTTTGTACCCACACCTGAATTTAATTTATGATAAAACGGTCATAAATTTGTTTCAAGTGTAGTATCATGTTGTGTTCTTGAGTCCAAAACAGGAATTTTCCCGCTGTCTATTCGTGCACGCGTCCGCAACGGCCAAGGCCATTGTAGGTGCGACGTTTCGCCCGTTTTCGGTCAGAAGAGGGCATATTATCGACGGTGAGGAGACATCGGCAGGCTGCCGCGTATCATTAAGCCCTTACCTTCACAACAACAACAAAAGGCCCCATTAGGAATAAAGCCCATTAGATCAGGCCTATTGTTTCAGTGTTAAAGCCCGGCCGCCATTATCCTCTTAGCAGCATTCGATAGCCTGCTCGTGCGCTGCCAACAGGCGCCAGGGTTCTAGAAAGAATCATGTTTTTTCCCACGATGCTGGAAAAGATGATGGGGTAATTATCGCAGCATTTGACGTAATAATGTCACCAAAAGACCTGGGCAGGTGACAAATCGAACGTGCCAGCTGCAGAGTACCCATTGTGATGTTGCCTTTTTGGATTTTTAATTTAAAACTGTTGCTGCCACTTTACTGCGGAGCACTCAAAATGTAGCATTATGTACTTCAGATGATGAGCGAGAGATTATACAGCTAAAGTTTAATTGCAGAATCGGTTCTGGCATCCCCGCCCGTCTGCTGTTGCGTCTTTATGGATGGCCAGAACACTTGGAAGGCACAGACTGTTCCTGAGAGGAGAGCTCATAGCACGACACCCTCTTATTAAGATTTCGCAAAGTGATAAGTTTACAGAAGGAGCTTGTGCGGCTGCGAAGCGCTTGGCTTTGGCTCGCTTTTTTTTTTTTTTTTTTTTTTTTTCTAAGGAGGGAAGGTTTGACTTTTTTTTTGAGGGGGGCTTGGCTCACGCACGTGTTGGCGGGTTCCCACTATCCACCGCTTCCTGTTTTTGGTGGAGCAATGTACCCGAGGAGCTTCTAGAAAAGACGCTGACATTACATCATCGTTGTAAATGGGGAAGGGATAAAGGGGACAGAAAGACACTGGGGAACAATGTGGGAGACTAGAGGCCGTTTTGACCCACCATTTCTTAGGAAATTTTGACAACATTTCGCACGAAGGACAAGTGGCAATATTTATAGCTTTCCAACCAAGTCCAAAAAGTGCAAAATAATGACGGGAAATCATATGTGAAGCTTACCCTTAATTCTTACTAATTCTTGAAATGTTCTGGTTATTATTTTCAGCTGCTGGTTTGGCAACTTGTGAAATCTGATGATCTGCAAACGTGAAATGTGATGATCTGCAGGTCAAAAGGAGCTGAAGTCGTTCTTTTTTAGAAGGCAAAGGGCAAAGCCAAAGTCTGGCATTATTGAATGAGGTCCTTGTTTTTCCCCTCATAACCATTTTTTTTTTCAGTCGAAAGTGTTCTTCGTTTTGCTGAAACGCCCACTGACATAATGTTCTGCGCTGCCGATAGCTCTCCGTTTGGTTTGTCTTTCGTAAGATTGTCCTGCATTGTGTAATCTGAGCTAGCCTTGGAGCCGATACAGACACAGCGCGCTAAGGCACCCTTCGGATGGGTGTGTGGAGTGACCAGGCCACCCTTTGACCCCTGGCTGAGAAGCAGTTGACGTGTCTCATATTGGCATGCGCTGGAGAAAAGAAATGGACGGTGCAGGCGCAGGAAAATCGTCAGGCGCATCGTCAAGCCGCACAAAGGGTAACGGGGGCAGTGCTTTGGGGAAGGTCGTTTTGTACCGACGACCTAAAAAATGAACCTGCCGTTTGAGCAGGCGAAGGGTGCGCACTGCCCGAATGATAAACCGTTGCAGCCCCGTCCGACCAGATCCTCGACACCTTGGCTCCGCCCACCTTAGGTGAAATGGGGAGCTCCGATTGGCCAGGAGCTACTCAGATTTACAGTATCTGTGTTTGCCCCAGAGGTGTGTATCAGCAAACAGGATAGGAGACCCTTTTCAGGGCCTTATCAGGGCTTTTAGGCCGACCGTTGAGTGCAAGGTCTGAACTTTGACCTAACCCCTCCAACCCCCCCACATAAATTCCTCTGCTGTCCCAATGGAAACTTCCTCCCTCCCCTCTTTTTCTCATTTATGTCTCAGATCAGTACGCACTCGCTCATGTTTGATGCACATTTTCACACACATTTTCATGTTTATGCTTCGCCGCTGTGGCCCAGGAGTCGCATCATATTTAGCATATTTTTCCGGAACATTCTGTGGTGCCTCAGCCGACCGAGTGGTCCGTGCTTCTGCCTCAGGAATGGCATAGGTGGGACTGTGGAAGGGAAAGATCCCTCTCTGTCCTCAGGGAGGGGTTACTGAAGGCTAGCTGCGAGCCGTCTGATCTGACCTCGCCACCCCTTCAAGGCCTCTCCTCCCAGCCCTCCCGAATTAACCCCTCACCAAGGTACAGAGGGACAGCGCGCATCAACAGTTTCCTTTAAAAGACCGAGCTTCTGCCTTGTGATCGCCGAACTGTCACGTAGTGTCCCCCCCCGCCCTCGTTTACCTTCACCTGACCAACTAAAACCTGTCCTCTATCTTTATTGGCCCTTTTTTTCTGGCTTAAAAAGCTTTTTCGGTGCAGGTGTCGCTCATCGTGGCAAGCGCTCACGAATGGAACAATGGAGCAGCGGATTCCCATGGTGCACTGCAGTCCTGCGTTGGCACGGAGACGAGCTCATTGAGCGTTTTACAGGTGGCCTGTGGATGATGGGGGACTCTGTTGCCAGGCTCTCTGTTTGAAATCAGTTTAACAAATAACTATTCAACCTCCTTGGGATTATGGGTAATTTGAGAAGGGTTGTGCGGGGTCGGGGGGAGTTTGAAATAGAATTTTGGCGATATACCGTTGCAAAGCAAAGAAATATAAATGTTACATCTCTACTATGGCGATCCGTTAGAGTTCATAAGAAACGGCACTTCACAGGCTGCTGTTGTCAGGCTCGTAATATCTTCGCTGCTCTAAATCTCCCTGCTTTGCAAACCCTAGTGCAGCTCCCCCTGACTGAACATCGCAATCTTCTGTTTTTTTCTTTTTTAAACTTCGGCACTTGAAACAACATTTTTTTTAGTCCACAAACTGGCTTATTGGAGAAGATGGGATAAGTTTTGCTCTGTGTGTGTCTTTGTCTGTGTGTCAATGGGCGTCTGTCTGTGTCCCTGTGTGTTTGTACGTACATGTGTGTACATAAGCTGGCGCGCGTGTGTGTGTGTGCTAGTTTGCTTGTGTCTGTCTCCATGTGTTTGTGTTTGTGTGCGCGCGCGTGTGTCTGTGTGTGTGTACGTGCTGGCTCCTGAAGGAGAAGAGTGGGGAAGTAAAGCTGCAGGAGAGAGACAGCGGGGGAGAGAGAAAACTGCACTTGACTGCACTTGACAATACAGTCTTTGAGATGCGCATTGATTAATTAATTAGGATCCCTTAATTAGCAAATTGAGTGTCAGCACTGATTATCAAATTCAGCTTCTTTATTAGCAGTCGGGCCCTGCACCGTATCATGGCCCTCAGAGGCGCCGCGGCAACATGGAAGCGGCCCCTGGCCCTTGGCCCCAGGTACCCCGTATCCCTGACACCCCAACATTTCTGGGGGGGCGGCGGGGGTGCTCCCTATCTTTGTACAGGCCTGTGGGCAGTGACTGCAAAGCTAGCCCCTGCATCTGCTAACCTGAGAGGAGAAACACAGAGACAGGGTGGTTGGGAATGAGAAGAAAGAGAGGAGTCACTGAGGAGTGAGAGAGGGGAGCGAGGGATGAGGAGAGAGGAGAGAGAAACAGCGAGAGACCTCGCGGAAAGCAATCTGTCTCCTTCTATTTTCGTTGGCCCCTGTGCCCCAAATATTTCTCTTTTTGCATTGACTAATATGGTTCCTCAACATGAACAGACGTCAGTTTGATGTCCTTTTCGTTCCTTATTGGTCATTTCTTTTGTGAATGCCCTTATGGAGGCAGTCCTGCTTTGAGCGTACAGGACGGCTTGAATACTGATTACACAAGTGGAAAACAGCCAAAGTAATTTATTCAGACGCTACTGAAAAGGCAGCGCTGGGCTATTTGCAATCAAGCATAAGAATGCAAATGGTTGCATCTTGTAAATAATGCCTTAACTACATTTAATGTGTATTACTCATTACTAATTTATTTTAATCGCTCGCTATTACCAATTTGTTATTTTTATTTTCTATTATCTGGAAAGTACTTTTATGTGACGAGTGCCACATAAATAGAACAAATGTATTTATTTATCTGCTCGCCGATTAAAACGCGGCCACGTTGCGCGGTCACAGCTCTCGCTTCGTTAGCGAGTCCGGCGCCAGTACCTGATCTCGCGCTGCTTCTGAGTGTGTGACGCGGCGTTAGCCTCTTGTTGCAGACTTGCCCCGGGGACCTGCTGATGTCACATCATCATACATCCACTAGGTGGGGTGGTGGGGGGGTTTATGGACCATCATCAGTGTTTCCGCTTCGCTCAAGTTGGTAAAAGGGTCGCCAATAGCGGTCATCTTCGACGCTTGTAATAATATGTTAACGCAATAGCAATAGCTGAATGATGCTCGAGTTTATGTCTGAAAAGAAGCCATGTGTTTAGGTTGAAAAAATGTGCTCGGTAAGCCTCTCATGATGATGTCACACACTCCCTCCGCCCCTCATCCAACCATTGCAAGATTGACAGGCGCCATCCGAAATAAGCAGAACTCCACACGATAATTTTGTCAGTGGTATCGATAGTCCACGCATATACTCGCAGTGGATAAACACTCGCATCCTAAACGGTGGCAGCTGCTCAGTGTCTGGGGCGGGACAGGGTCTTTCCCCAACCTTTTCGTGAGGAGGGGATCAAGAAGCCATGCCCAGCGACACTCACTGAAATGCAGGCTGACGCTGCGGTAACGGCGGGCAGCTGCCTGCCCAGCCCTGAATGCACGCGCTCTGCCGGAGGGGCAGGGCGGCTCAGGGCCGCGGTGTGTAGGGCCATTGTGGCCTCTGCCTTTGTCCAGATGGTTCACATACTTTTTTTCAGCAATGCTTTTTGGGTGAGGAATGTGTTCCCCCAGGAGGGGTAACAGCCTGGAAACGGGGAGAACATAAACATCCTTTCTTCCGTACCCCCATCAGGCCAACCCCACTGCCCCCCCCCCGACTCCACACCCCTGACCAAAAAATAATCCAATCAGGTTCATGGCTCAAAGGGGGGGAACAGTTGCACATAAACAGAAAGTGCTTTTTTTAAATGAGTAAATGAATGAGATAATATTGTGTGCCCCGTATGAAAGTATCAGGGGATACTATGGGTAGTAATTGCATTATCAATTTTTCTCCTATCAGTGAAAAATTTGGTTTTGACCTTGCTTATGATTGGAAGACAGAATCAAGCGATTTTGGGAACGGTTGTTCATAAAATAAGTTAATTCATCTTGAACAGATAAGGCCCCAATCGAGCAATTGCCCTACAGATAACGAATGTCAAGTAATTTCATTCAAACTCTTTGAGGAGATTGTCTGTCAAGAGAGGATCCGTTCATTTGATTTTAGTAGTAATTGCAATTACCAGTAATGATTTAAGCCCATTAATTTTTGGCAGAGTGTATTAAACATGTTGAAAAACTTAGTTAAGGTGCAAAATCTTAATTATTGAAGTCAGAAGGACCACTTTATGAGACTGCCTGAGCTTTACAAGATTGACTCGTCTCTTGTGAATAATTCATTGGTTTCTCATGTTTTCCTCATCAGAAAAAAAAATTCTGAATGTTCCTGGACCTGGTGTCATAATTTTATATTGTGGCACCTCCACTGTATTATTATTGAAAGGGGAGAGGGTTCTCTCTGTACAGTCTGACCTATATTGCATGGTGTTATCAGTATCCTGATTATTGACATGAGTACCACAAAGTAAGGTTCATACGGGGATACACTTACGATTGTGGGCGACAAACCTTTCAAGTTTTATTATGTGAGATGGCTTGAATGTTTTAAACATATTAATGAATAATTTGAAAAATTGTCATTCGAATTGCACATTTTAAAGTATTTTGCAAATGGATTTTTTTGTTTCTATGGTCTTTCACTCTGTTTTCTTGGAACGTTTAAGCTCTTAAAATTGTATTAAAATTCAGTGACTCGGCGGAGTCCACAATGGAAAATATGGCTACAAAAATGAACAGATAATTAAAATCTCTAGAAAACAAGCCGCTAATCATCTTGTTAAAAATATGTTCTGCCCTAAAATGTAATGATAAGATTGCCCATTAAATGTGTATAATTGAAGAAGCAAAACAATAACAGTGCCCGGTGTGCTTTGGGCTTATTTCGCAGCTGTCTTGTAAACTGCAGTCTATACCAATGACCTAATTCCATTATTTTCTTTTAATCATTGAGAGGGAAATGAGTTCTCCCAAACAGTCATTTGTGCCTTTCAGTACATTTTTCGTTTTTTTTTTTTCTTTGGCAAGACATTTGTCGGGGTTATTTTTTCCCCGCTCTCGAGCGAATTTTAAATTGAAGACATTACTCGGCTCGTTCACGGTTGCAGAGTGTTCCTCAATTTTGGGTAAAAAAAGATAATGTTTGCTGATCGCCTGCAATAAAAATACTGTACATCTTTGGCTCCAGCGTTTGTTTGCTTTTTTGTTTTTTTTTTTTAAAGCGTAATTTAAGTTAAAATATACATGGACAAAATGAGCTGAAGAAATTACACTCATGAAGGGGATTGGAATAGTGACTGAAAATCTACATTGCCTTTTGCTGAAATATGTTAAATCTTGCTGTTGGGCTTCTCGTTCAGTCAGTCAGAACCATTGTTAGCCTTCCTAACTGAAAGTGTGATTTAGTTGCCTCGCTCATAATCGCCCTAGTTTTTAAAAGAAATTGTTTAAAGACTCCAATTTTTGCATGCTTAAAAGTGCTCGCGCACACACACACACATGCATCTATGTGGCCACACACCAAGGGTACGTACTCGAGCAGTTCTCCGCCCCCGTGGATATGCAAGCATGGCCTCACACATGCAAGCAAACACAAATACACACACACACACTCAGGTGGGCTCCTTTTCATATACCTTCATCGCATTCTTCTCGGCTGCACGGTTGGGGAACGCTCGGTTTTTTCGCTTCGGAATCCGGCCGCACTGCTTGCATCTGTCCGCACCCATCCGCTTCTCAATCCTTCTTTCGGTAGGAAGGGTCCCTAACAGCTTGGTATGGCTCTTTCATTAATCAAAGACACATCCAGTGTCCCATTACAGAAACACAACTACTCGCCCTGTCTCCAGTGGACACCCTACCAATTCATCTTCTGAGGTGGAGGTGGGGAGGTGCTGGGTGGATTGGTGAGTGGGCTTGGGGGGGGGTGTCCAGTGTCTACCAGTTCAACTGAGCTGTTAAGACCACAGGAAGACCCTTTTAAAATTGTTTTCTCTGGGTCAAGTGAACAACAAGAGAAAAAGGTAAATTGCTTGTCTTGAGTAACGTGTTGGGGGTTTCATGAGGGAATAATGGCAGCAGTGGAGGTGGTGGTGGTGGTGGTGGGGGGGTAAAGCACTATGGGCAGCACAGCTCCCTCCCTCTTCCTCTCTCCCTATGTTCTGTAATCTGTTGTGACTCAACTGAACGATGCGCCCAATGGCCAATCAGACGGGGCAAAAGTATGTTGGGATGCAGACGAATATTCCAGTATTATTCACAATATGACAGTATTCCAAATTTGATATTGGTCATGTAAATTCCATATTCCACTTGGATATTTCAAAGTAACTTTGTTCTGAATGTGGCATTTTCCATTCAAGACGTGCGAAATGCTAACATTATTTAATTTTTAGGAGCATTTTTTGGACACGTACGCAGTGCATTCGGAATGTGTCTCAACGGGTTTTTACCGCATTTCGTGACACATGGGCGCCTGTTTACGGTTAGCGGAGCCCACCTTTCCGGTCAGACGGAGGAACACCCCTACTTTTAAACATTATGAAAGACTTGGATATCAACAGGTGTTTGGATATACGCAAATATCGCAACACTGACATGTTTGAAGAAGGTGGTTGAACAAATGAAAGAAGAAGGCTGTGTTCGCGCGGTCAATCAAGTCCGCCACCTGTGGAGAACTGTGGAAAAAATCCTAATTTTATCTGAGTGTGCATGATTACATGTAAACAGGAAACAGGAGCATTATTGAAATATTCAATTTCAAAAGCCATGTAAACAATTTAGTAGGATTTTTTTTTTTTTTTTTTGGGATGAGGGAAAACCAGAGTGTGTTTGTATGTAAATGTAGTAAATGAGTGGCCTTTCGTTCGGTTGTTTCTGGGGATCAGAAACTACAGAATTTTGTGATCAGATAATTACATAATTGAATGCCTTCTTAAATATAGAGTCTTTATTGGTGAAACATAATTTAGAAAAATAAACATGTTTTTAGAAATTAAAACTTGGGTGTTGTTAACTTTTCAAATAAATAGTAATAGTGGTCGTACATGTCCTAATGCACGTTATTTAGATTAGTGTTCATCCCACCAAAGACTGTTGACACAGACCTGGGTGGAGAAATACTATCGAAATGGCATGGCCACACTTGCTCCTCCTCTTCTTCACTTTGACTTGGAGCTGACCGATGCCTCTGGAACTTTACATCTAATGACCACAGTGTTCGTGCGTCACCCGTCTCCTGCAATTTGAACTTCTACGACTTAATGATCAGGCGTTTCTGATCATTGTCATCTGTACTGTGAAGTGCATTTGGCTGAGTATGACATAATAAAATAGCCCTTTACAGTTTAAAATTTATCCTGCCGCTTCAGTCAGCAGTCAAAGCACGAGTAAATTCATGGGAGCCTGTTCCATTGTGAGCCCTTCATGCCCACATTGTAACACTTCCTCCAACATGCTTTATGAATAAGATGGTATGCTTTGGATCATGAGCAGTGTCTTCCCTTCACCATTCTCTTCTCTTCCCGTCTTTTCTTTGTCTCATCTGTCAATTGGATGTTGGTCCACAGTCTTTTTAGATGTCTTATCTGATCTTCCCATTTTTGAGACTTGCCTATGTTTTACATCTCATGGTAAACCCTGTGGTGAAATCATATCTGGATTTTTGAATTTGACAGGTACACCTTCCACTGGAGAGTATTTTTGATCTGGCCACCTGCCATGAAAAGGTTTTTCTTCTCCCAGGGAAGAGTTCTTCTGCCATGCTCCAGAGTTGTTATTCGTGGTCTTCCCGGCCTTTTGAGGTTCCTGAGCTCACTGCACCTTCCATTTTAAGAATGCACCAAACAGTTGGTTTAGCTAAATATAATGTTTTGTGTTGCTGTTTGTCTGATGGACTTGTTCTGATTTCTCAGTTTTTTCATTGCTTGCATTGGTGGCAGTGATTACTTTTCTGTCTTCATATTGAGAGTTTGCAGCAGGGGTGTCCAATCTAATCCACAAAGGGCCGGTGTGGGTGCTGGTTTTTGTTACTCCCTGACACTAACACACCTGATTCTACTCATCGAGGTCTTGATTGACCCCCCTGATCAGTTAATTAGTGGTATCAGGTGTTGTGGCACTGGGATAAAGCAAAAGCCTGCACCCACACCGGCCCTTAATGGATAAGATTGGACACCCTTGGTTTACAGCAACCTATTCCAAATGCAAAAGGCGCTGTTTAAATCAACTCTTGATTTTTTTCTGTTTACTTGTACACAAAGTAATGCAAGAACACTATGGAACAGCTCAGCTGCTAATTGTCAATTACATTTAAAAGAATAATTCAATGGGCACAAAAAGTGCTATAATTCCCTCTCTGTTTATCCCATTTGAATGTAGATGCCCCCAAATTGCTGAAAGCCTGTATTTTGATCTCATAATCCTCATTGAATTCAAACTTCAATATGCTGAGAGATAGTTAAAATAACAATAACTTTGTGCATGCCCAAATATGTATGGGCATGACTGTACCATCACCAGGTTCATAAAGTTGGGATAACGTTCTTCAAGCAGACAAGTGGGGAGGATTCACAAGCTCCTAACCTAAGCACGAGGGCTCTGCATCTGCAAAACTGGTCCGTTCGATAGCTGAGGAATTCCTGTCGGAAAATCCCTCAGCAGTCCCTGATGGGGCTGGGGGGGAGGGGGTAACCGAGGGAGGGGGACGTGGTGGACTGGGCACTGTCGACGTATCGGAGCACGGCTGTGCTAGTCGCTTTGGCTGGCCGACCGGCTATTAATTAATCTGGCGCGCGGCAGCATCTGCTGGGAGATATGACACTTATTAGCGACGGGAGTCCGAGTGGAGTGGGCCCGGGTGGCT
Organism: Gymnothorax javanicus; assembly: GCA_029692085.1. NCBI lineage: Eukaryota > Metazoa > Chordata > Actinopteri > Anguilliformes > Muraenidae > Gymnothorax > Gymnothorax javanicus. The sequence goes on along the minus strand of CM056199.1, from coordinate 114,654,109 downwards.
GCGAGCCCAGGCCCCAGCTGCAGCCCCAGTCTCATTTTATTGGATCCATTGTACGTGTGATGGAACAGTGCCTCGTGCAGATACTTACAATGGCGAGGTGTAAACAAAATCCTCCAGCTGGCTTTCTTTTTGCTTTTTTTTTGTGTGTTTTGTTTTTAACCACGCGTAACGTGGTCCAAGCAGCCGGGCGAGCGGGGGCAGATTGGCGAAAATAGAAACGGTTTTGTTTTTGTGAAGGGAAAACAAAACGGATGCTTTTTTTTTTTTTTGCCCACCCCGTAAGATAAATATAGCTTTAGCCAAGAATTTTTATTAGCGTGTGGGATTGTATGTTAAATTGCCGAATAAAAACATCATCTGACTAACGATTTGCTGGAGCTCCTGCTTCGCGTTCGGCGAATGCCGTCTTCAGTGCAATGATTCATGTGGCATGAGTTGGTTAGGTTAGAGGTATGGGTTTGGTGAAATTTTTTGGTCGTACTTTTTTCTATTTGTTTGACCCCCAAACCCCCGCCCACAGTCCAAGCACTACTGCTCAAAAGTTTGGAATCGCTAGTCGTTTTCTTACGTATTAAAGGGGGGGGAAATCTTTGCATTGCAGGAGGATAACCGCTTGGAGCAAAAATTCAAACTCTACAGGGAGTTTCTGGAAAAGATATGACAAATTATGGTGTGGCCAGCTCAATCGCCCCATATCTCTCGGTGAAATGATAATGATACCTAAGTAAAGATAATGCCTTAAATTTGCAAATATTAGATTAGATCTCATGGCTGATGCTTTGAAAATAAATGAGTGGAGCAGCTGACTGCTACTGTTTATCATTTTGAAACTTCATTGCCCCAAAATATTTGAAATGCTATACACAACATCTTAAAATACATTCACAAACTGTGGATACCCCGTGCACGGCACTATGTCCTGGGTGCCGGCTGGTGCAGGACAAATTCATAAACAATAAGACAAAATACCAGCGCACACCAGGATACTCTTGGCAGCACTTTTATTCAAAAATTACATTAAAAAAATAACATTAAAAAAAAAGGGAAGCAAGTAAGGGTGGAGCAAATCTGATGAAGCTGATGCGAAACGCATTATTTCCTCCCCCTTTTTTTTGAGGTAATTTTTGAATGAAAGTGCTGCCAAGAGTTTCCTGGTGTGTGCTGGTATTTTATCTTACAGTGCCGTGAAAAATTATTTGCCCCCTTCCTGATTTCTTATTTTTTTGCATATTTGTCACACTTAAATGTTTCAGATCATGAAACAATTTCTTTTTTTTTTTTAATTTTTCCTTTATTTGACAGTTATACAGTGTAGAGAGACAGGAAAGTTGGGGAGAAGAATGGGGGAAGACATGCAGCAAATGACCTGAGCTAGAATTGAACCTAGGTTGCTGTGGGAAGGACACAGCCTTTATGGTACGCGCGCTTAGACCGATGAGCCACTGGAGCGCCCCATGAAACAAATTTTAATATTAGACAAAAACAACCCGAGTAAACACAAAATGCAGTTTTCAAATGATGATTTCATTTAATAAGGGAAAAAAGCTATCCAAACCTACCTGGCTCTATGTGAAACGGTAATTGCCCCTACATCTTAATAACAAGTTGTGCCACCCTCGGCGACACGAACTGCAATCAAACGTTTGCGATAGCTGGCAATGAGTCTTTCACATCGCCGTAGAAGAATTTTAGCCCACTCATCTTTGCAGAATTGTTTTAATTCAACCACATTGGAGGGTTTTGAGCATGAATGGCCTGTTTAAGGTCATGACCCTGCATCTCAAGCAGATTTTAGTCCGGACTTTGACGAGGCCTCTCCAAAATCTTCATTTTGTTTTTATTAAGTCATTCAGAGGTGGACTTACTGATGTGTTTCAGATCATTGTCCTGCTGCATAACCCAAGTGCGCTTGAGCTTGAGGTCACAAACTGGTGGTTGGACATTCTCCTTCAGAGTTTTCCGGTAGAGAGCATAATTCATAGTTCCATCAAATACGACAAGTCATCCAGGTCCTGAAGCAGCAAAGCAGCCCCAAACCATCACACTACCACCACCATGTTTGACCTTTGGTATGACGTTCTTTTTATGAAATGCTGTGTTAGTTTTACGCCTGATGTAACGGGAGGCACACCTTCCAGAAAATTCAACTTTGTCTCCACAGTCCACAGAATATTTTCCCAAAAGTCTTGAGGATCATCAAGATGTTTTTTGGCAAATGTGAGACGAGCCTTTGTGTTCTTTTTGATCAGCAGTGGTTTTTGCCTTGGAACTCTCCCATGGATGCCATTTTTGCCCTGTCTCTTCCTTATTGTTGAATCATGAACACTGACTTTAACCGAGGCAAGTGAGTCCTGCAGTTCTTTAGATGTTGTTCCGGGTTCTTTTGTGACCTCCTGGATGAGTCATCGATGCGCTCTTGGAGTAATTTTTGGAGGCCAGCCACTCCTGGGAAGGTTCACCACTGTTCCAAGTTTTCTCCATTTGTGGATAATAGCTTTCACCATGATTCACCAGAGTCCCAAAGCCTTAGCAATGGCTTTGCAACCCTTTCCAGACTGACAGATGTCAATTTCTTTGTTTCTCATCTGTTCTTGAATTTCTTTAGTTCGCGGCATGACATGAGATATTTTTGAGATATTTTAGCCTACTGCACTTTGTCAGACAGGTTCTATTAAAGTGATTTCTTGATTCAACAGGTCTGGCAGTAGTCAGGCCTGGGTGTGGCTAGCGAAATTGGACTCAAAAAATGTGGTTAATCACAGTTAATTCATGATATAAGAAGGGGGGAATTACTTTTTCACACCAGGCCAGGTAGGTTTGGATAGCTTTTTCCCCTTAATAAATGAAATCATCATTTAAAAACTGCGTTTTGTATTTACTCAGCTTATCTTGTCTAATATTAAAATTTGTTTGATGATCTGAAACATTTAAGTGTGAAAAATATGCAAAAAAGAAAGAAATCAGGAAGTGGGCAAATACTTTTTCACGGCACTGTATATCTTAAAATACACTTCGCCATTGGATCAACTACTTAAATTATGAGTGATTCCAAACTCTTGAGCGATGTTGTGTTACCGAGCCAGTTCAAGCTGGTATGGGGCAACCGTACTTGCAAACTGTATGTGAGAACACTGGAACACCTGAGCACAGAATGACCCGATCCGGCCGTTCAATAGCGCATTGCCTGTATTTTTCAGTTTATTGGTTGATGATTGTTGCTCCGTTTTACTCGCGTTTGTTTGTTTTGAGAGAGCTTCCTGGGCACGACCCCGGCAGCGTCGCCGCTCAGAAGCAGAGCCTGTCATTGGCGTGCCCAGCCCTGCTGCACAAGCAGGGAACCGAGCCGCGTGTCCCAGTGGTAAGCTGATGGTCATTCCTCCTGTACCGCCGTCCGTTTTGATTTCCTCTCACAATGAGGGCAGGAGTGTGAATGGCTCGCAGGAGCAGTATTGATTTCTCTTTACGTTCTCATTCCACTGCTCTCTGTCTCCTTCACCCAGAGTCCTTGTGGGTTTTATTATAGACAGACGGCAAGTGGCCTGTGGGGGTGGTGGGGGAGTGGGGCTAACACCGGGCTGCAGTGCGCCTTTTCATCTCAACTTTTAATGGACAAACCTGAAGCGCCGGCAGTTTCCGCAGTATCGCCGTGTGGCACCGTAGGGCTGAACTCGTCGCATTAAGAAAGGCGAGACTATCAATGAACCTAATCGGCCATCCTTCTCGATTTAGACACGCACCGTGTTGCAGGTGGCTCTGTTAGCGAGAGGGCTTTTCCCAATTGCTGCCAGGGTAGTGTAGGCCGGGCTTTGAAAGTCTGCACCTGGCTTGTGCCAGTAAGCTGCTCTGGCTTGATATCCACTGCCATGAGAGATGGTTGATTTTGTCTTGCAGGCGGTGAGGTTTATAATTCAATTGGCTCTGGTCAACAATGCCCCAGGTGCCTATAGGGTGCTGTTTGTTGTCAGTGGGAGTTGTGCATTTCCTGTGGTCAGCACTAGCTCTCCCATAGTGCTGCCTACGGCCTTTTGGCATGGAACAGTTCCTGGCTCAACTATGCCGCCACTTATGAGGGTGCATTTGACACGGCAATGACAGGTAAAATTACAGATTTAAATGTGTGAAAATCTGGGGCAAAAAAGTTTTGAAAGCAGACATGTCCAGTGGATCAATATGAGGAGATGTGCACAGGTGTTTTCCCTCACTTTGGTTTTGTAAACAGTGTTGATATTTCAATTTTTCAAAAAAATTTTCTCCCTGCCTGGACAGACTGCACAGAGGAAGCATGTTAATAGACAAGTTTATTACATTTTCACCAAAAACTTTGAGGCATTAGCTCTGACCCCCTCTTTCGACCGCACGTTGACTGAGGTGAAGGAACATGTTGTAATCGTCAGCGTAGTGTTACAGAGCCTGGGCACCCCGGCCAAAAAGCTGTCAGCAGTTTTCCCTCTATTAAAGAGCCAGTTCTGGTCCACTAACTCAAACTGCTCGAATGTAGCCTGCATTTCATTAGCGCCCGAGGTTCAGGAGCGTGAAGCTTGGCATTATCTCCTGTGCAGCCAAGCTGGAAATGCTACTTTGTACCGAGAAGGAGCGAGAAGCAAATCGCCGGGCATTGAGTCGTTGTATTTCTTTGACTTTCCGTTGGCTTCCATTATGTCATATGATGTTCCTCCATCGCAGTTCGGTCTAGGCGTTTGTCGAGTCACTTGGTACAGAGGATCATATATTTATTTAATTAGCTATTGGGAGCTGGCTGTTTTGTTCTGCTGTTTGGAGAGGGTGATTTATGGAGTACAGTGACTCTGCATATACATGTGCCAGAGAAGTAGGTAGATTCTATTACTGCTGTGCCAGTCAGGAGCTAGAGGCTTGTTTACACGAGTTGGGTCCCGCCAGACTATTTCTGGACCTCGTACCTTGTGTTTTCCTGGAAGGTGCAGGAGGAACGGTTGGAACGGTGAAGCCATGTTGATGACCCTCATCACGTAAACAGAAGCCATCCCGTTCCCTCTTCCCACTGTTTGAAAACATTGTTTGCTAAGGTACATGGTGACCAGCCATCCAGTCTTCGAAATTTGAAATTTGGCACTTGATAATTAATTTGCACATCAAAAACTCCCTCTTTCAACTGAAGTTTTTGGTTTGTGTCATTCTTTCTCGTGTTATTCTTTTTTTTTATTTGACTGCGGTAATAGATTATTTTTTGATTGGCACGGTTGATATAATCAGTTGAGCCGAAATTAAGGGCCTTCCTTCAGTCCTAACCTCAGCCTTGCTTTCTCCCAACCTGACTTCTATCGAATGATCAATCAATCATCTTGTGTTCCAGACCCTCAGGCCACAAAAAAAAAAAAAAGCCGTCAAGCCACAAAAAATGGTTTTCGTCTCGCTTGCTTAAAGCGGCCAGATGGGCAAACAACCCTGCTGTTTGCGCGGCACTCTGTGCCAGGAAGCATGGCCGCCGCGGCTGTGATGTGCACAGATACAGCTGAAGGAGAAGGCAAGGCATCTGACTGCCAGCCGTGTGATTTTGCAGTTTTCTCCTGTTCCATCATGTGCTTCTGACATTGGCCGAGGTTCCTCTGCAGGTCGGTGCTTCAGCTGTCGAATGAAGTTCAGTCCAACTGCAATGTGTTTGTATATGTTTGCGCGTTAGCATGATAGCTCTGGTCCCATCTCATAAGTTACTATGAGTCTCAGTTTCTCCTCTGTAATTTAGCATTTTATGCCTTATTAGTTGCTTCAAAGCCTGCTTTATGGCGGTATCCCTTTATTTTGAGTTCAGGTTTAAACGGTAGCACTCAGAGGACACAAATATTAGATGTTCGCTTGGCTGGGATATGAAACGTGTGAGATGCAGAGGAATATTTCCTCCTCCTGTCTCCCTTTTCAGATCAGCCTAAAGTTAGACATCCTTGAGGTTCCTGTCTCTCCATGGAAGGTGATGCCTATGAATAATGGATGAAAAAAGGGGGGAACACTCGTCTGGGTCTTTTTATAGAGCAGAAGCGCCGGGGCACGCGAACGCCCCAGAGATCTTAGCATCAGCACGCCGAGGATGCAAGAAAACAAAATAAAACAAAAAGCCTGCTGCCGCGCAGCGGCGTAAAAGCAAATGCTGTTTTCATAAGCGGAAAGGCCCGGCGTTTTGATGCAGAACAGAAAAGCTGGTGAAAATGAGACAAAACAAGTTTGGCAGCCGGTGTCTTCAACCTCGTGCTCTGGAAGCCTCAAAGGTGTCAGTTACCTGACTGCTGCATTCTCTGTCTCCCTCACTCTCTCTCTCTCTCTCTCCCTGACTCTGTCTCCCAATCTCTCTCTGTACTTTCTTCTGTCTCTTTCTGTTTCTCTTTGTCCTGTACTTTTTTCCTTTCTTTACGTCTGCATTTCATTCTGTCTACCCCCGCCGTTTGCACCCTAAATGCTGGTAGCAGACAGGTATGGCTATCATTATCCAAGATTTTATTTCCAATCCAAAGACTTCACGTCAGTGGCAGTAAAGTAGGGAAAGGGACCTCGTATTTTTTTTCCCGCTGACACTAAGCGCACCAAATGTGTCACGGTTGAGACGACGTTGATTACGGCTGAAATTTCCCGGAGTAGCTTCCAATTGAGTGGGGCGAAGGGTCGAGAAAAGAGACTAAATTAGCGGGTAAATGGCGAAAGGGCTCGTATAATGGCGCATGGTAAAGGGGGTACTAGCGGAGCGCTCTGCGTTGTTAGCCCGCGGAGGGGAAGCGGGTATAAAATGTGGATTAGGAGCAGATGTGGCCTCTGCTCCGGGTGCTGCAATTAGGAGCTCTGGCTTAAGCCCCCGGTCCTGACAGAGCTGCGCCACGAGGCTAATGCGTGCCAGCGCTGCTTCTTCAGCCCATAGAAAGGTGGCTGCAGGGCCATGGTGTTGTGCTGGACGACTTAATTGAGCTTTGTTCAGTTCTGCAGCCTCCCCCCCCGCTGATAAACCTCTGCCGTCTCGCCCGGGCTTAGGAGGTCAGGAGTCTGAGAAACACTCCCAGTGTCGAGACAGCTCTGCAATTCCCCAGCAACATAAAGAAATACTGAGAAATGCTTGCAATATTGTGCTCTACTTCGGTCAAGCAAGTTTCAGAAAAGTGCATCTGCTGGTAATTATTAATAATAATCCTGCTGCGAGGTGAGGAAAACTCTGTCCGCCCATCAGTCCGTCCTTCCGTCCGAGTCCATTTTTCTCCACAGTGGGTTTGCCAGTCAATCTGAGACTGCATTGAGCACTGGCAGAGGCAGGGACTAACTAAGCCGATTTTTCCATTTTAACTATCATAGGCGGCTTTCGCACCGGACGCGAAACGAATTTTTCGCACGACAGATTACATTCAAAGTCAATGCAAAGACGTGAATACACGCGCTTTGCATTGATTGCATTGATATTGAATGTAATCTGTCGTGCGAAAAATTCATTTCGCGTCCGGTGTGAAAGCGGCTTTTAGCTGTTTATGGTCAAGTCCGCACGTTGTCATGGTGTGCGCAGCCCTAGTAGTAGTATTATTATTAATAATAATAATAATGACGGATATTGAAATAAAGTGTTTATTATGATGTTACCCAGTAGAAAAATATACAGAATAAGAATATCAATGCCCATATTATGAATAATGTCAGTAATTCTTATTCAGACAACTTGTTTACCATTGTCTGGTAGCTCCAAATCATGTTTATTTGAACAAGACCTCTCTGTCCTAGAGGAAATGCATTCATTTCTGTCGTTCTCCACGTTCGTTTGATTTAATAATGTAATTTCTCTGCCTGTGTGTACCAGCACTCCCGGGGGCAAACTGTGGGGTGGTAATCCCTCTGTATAGTAAATAACAGCTCCATGACAGAGCGAAAGGTTACGACGCCGCTCTCCCAGCTGCTCCTATATGCCTGGCACGCGCTCGCGGCGTGCGAGACTGTGTGGCAGGAGCGCATACAAATTTCTCTCTTTACCTCCCCACCCCCCCGCCCCGCCTCTGGGGGAGAGGGGGAGAGTCATTGATATGTGCGGGATGACTCTGATAAACAGATCTTGCCGCCGCCGCCGTGAATCATGGGATCGTTCGGCGCGCTCCGATTGAGAGCAGCGCTTTAGAAATAATGAGAAGAGAGGGCATCGACGCGCGGCCACGGAAAGGCGGCTAAATTCTAGAAAACGCCCATTTCGCTTTTATGATTCATGTTATGTCATGCCCCCCCCCCAAACCCTTTGCCTGAAACAAAAGAAGCCTTTCCCCAGTTACTGTAAGTGAGTTCATGTGCACCCGTGACTGTAAAGGTCAGATTAGGCTGTGTACTGTTTGTGTGCTGTATGTATGAGTCTGAGAATCAGGGAAAGGATTTTTTTTTCCCTCTTGAGGGCCCAACTGCACCCACCTCCATGCCATCTGACTTTACCTTTCATTATGAGACTTACTGCCCTTTAATAGACCAGAAACGACCACTGAAATGGCTTGTGCGACTCATCCTCGCTGGAAAGAAATACAAAAATAAAGCGTATTGGCAGGATGGGGTATTTCAGTCGTACAGGAAAGCTCTGTCTGATGTTGCTGTCTGCTACTGAAAACTAATGCCAAGGGGAAAAGGTGCTTTTATGGTATTCTCCCATTACTTTTTGTTTTTTTTTTACAGATCGTGACATGGTTGCTTTTCAAGGCCTCCGGTGAAAGACTGACTGGAAATTTAAATTGTTGCGTTTGTCCTTCGTGTGGCTATTTTATCAGTGAAAGCGGCGTGGCGGAGTGTTAAAATTTATGGAATCGTGCGGCAGAAAACGACTCGTCGCAAATTGAGTTACGCGGCAGATAGCGGCATAACGCGCCTCCGTGAATTAAGATGTGCAGATACACCCCGTGTGAAACGTTCTGCCGAGCGCAGGCCCCTGCAATACGCGGACAGATTGTTACCAACCATCCCCCCCACCCCGCCCTCCCCACACCCCCCCCTTTCATTGTCAAGCTCCTTCGACAGATGCCGCAATTTGACTTTGCACATGGGACGGGGTGCTATTGAGAAATGAAGGGGGGGGGGCCTCCTCCAAAAGCGAAATTAATGGAGCATGCTCTGCGGCAGAGTGCGAGCCATTAAACCGCGGCCAAGAGAAAAGCGTGCTCCCATCCCACCAGCTATGTCCATCATGTCTGCACTGTGTGCACCTACGGCCTGCAGTTTCTGTAGACCAGCCTGTCCTCTCACTGGTGTCCTGTTCACGAGCTTCCACAACGCATGTATTCGCGTCTTTGCATTGACTTTGAATGTAATCTGTCGTGCGAAAAATTCATTTCGCGTCCGGTGTTAAAGCAACTTTATAGTCTAACTTCCTCCGTCTCTGGGCATTGTTGTGTACTGCAGGAAAGGGGAAAACGTTGTGACTCTGTTCCTGTGTGTGTCTATTTGTTTGTGTGTGTGTGTGTGTGTGTGTGTGTGTGTGTGGGGTGTATGGGTTGGTGTGTGCACATGTGTGTACATGTTTTTCTGTTGTTATGGGGACTGTGAAATGCCTTGTGCTGATTCAAAGACCTCACGAGTGTAGTGAAGTCTGGAAAAAAATTATTACCATGGGGACGTTATTTGGGTCCCCGTGAGGAAAAGGCTTAATTCTGGGGCTAGGACTCGGTTTATGTCTTGGATTACCATTCGGATGCAGAATATAGGGTTAATGAGGGTTACAAATTGGGTTATTTTTGGGGGTTTGTAGGCTAGGGTTTACGATTAAGTTTGGGGAACGGGTCAAGATTAGGGTTGACTTTAGGGTTTGGTGTATAGGAAAAGGATTTTTGTGCAAACAAATTATTTTGGGGGCCCAACAATAGAGAAAAACATTACTGCCTCTGTGCGTGCGTATGTAGGTATGTATGTATGTATATGGATGGGAAGGTGTGCCTCTTTAGATGCCGGTAAAATCCCCTCCCGCATGATCTGTGGAATTTTTGTTTAAATTATGTAATTGAACGCCGACAGGTTATTTTTTGTGAGGTAAATATGCTGGCACTGAGGGTTAGTAGAGAGCATTTTGAAGGCTTTCCTCTTAGGCTGGAGATATAAGTTGTACTTGCTTTTAAATATGCGTAAGCGTAGGCAAGATGGCTGCCACGCGTATTCTGCACACCTTTGGCGCACAGCTTGTGTGAGTCCTCAAAAAATAACGCAACGTGTATGCAAGGTGCAATATGCATCTAAACGTTTGGGGCAGTGCAGCAACATTATCCATAAACTATTCTCGAGTGTCGCCATATTTGTTTCATATGGTTTGTTTACTTCACTTCCTTCTGATTGATTTCTCTGGTGTGCCCCCCATTGGAATTCCCTGCGGTAACGTGTAATGTACTGGATAGTATGTGAACAAATTCGCTCACAACGTTTTCTGGCTGACTACGCGAACGCATGGTTGAACAGCAAGTATATTCTTGTCTGACTGCTTTACATACGGTTTAGTTTTCTGTGGGAAAATATGAAAATGTAAGCCCTGTTTAATTAGGCTTCGCGTGTATTTATTTGTAGAAGAAGCCTTGAGATATTGTATGAGTGATCTGCACATCCATCCAAGCATGCTGTCTTACTTTTAAATAAACAGTTTAAACACCTTTCTTTTTAACCAAACTACTTCATTGGATGGTTTGTTTTGAATAAAGTGGAACTCATGTAATGGTGATACTGTCGAAATTATGAATTAATTACATTACAGATCCCATGAAAATATTTCCGTTATAAGCACTTGGTAAAGGAGAGGACATCTTGAAACTTGGACCGAATGATCATGAATTCTGCCTGTTCAATTACATGGTCGGTTCGTTGGGGCCTTTACAATCGTATTCGTATGTAGTTGTTGTATGTGTCTTTATTTGTTTGTTTGTTTGTTTGTTTATTTGCTTTGTAAGTCCAATGCTAGTAGCCTCTAGCTGTTTGTTTGTAGATGTTATTTAAATGGCACCATGCTGGGGCCGGGCCTGTGCTCACATCCCAGGACAAGGGAACTCCTTGGGCATGATGTACTGCCTAAGGTCCGGTCCGAGGCGGAGAAGTGGAGATTTATAAGGGGCGGAGTTGTTACGGCTCAATAACGCAGTGCCCGTAATCTGCCTTCATTTCAAACAGACCCCTGATTTATGAGCCGCCACAACACTTCGCCTCCGAAACGAGGTGTTCAACATATGCTTTGTTGACATAAATTTGAAATTTATTACCGTTGTCAAAAGCGACTGTTGGACAAAGTCGCTTATTAACTGAGTAAATGGCTCGAGAGTTTTATGTCAGGAGCCTTAATGATTACAGTCAGCCTGCTTAGTGCAAGCGAGCGGGTGCCCCATCTACTGTTTCTGCTGCGAAGCAAGCGGGCGAGCAGCTGGTGTGTATGTACGTGCGTGTCTGGGAGGAAGGTGACTATCATAGTCAGGGCTTATTTGCTGTTGCATCTCGGAAAGGTCGCGGCCACCTGGGTCAAAAAAATATAACCAGTAATCATTGCCCTTGCACATGTTAGGCTTTGCTCCCTGTTCATCTGCTTTTTGTACCGTTAAACCAGTAATTGGGATGGCGGAATCGCCGACGCTCCGCAGCACTTATCAACTGCCTGAAACATTATTAGTTCACCACTATAAAAAAGGAAAGTCATCTCCAAAAAGCAAGTAAACAATGATGCTTTGAATTGAGCGATGTGATTCTGTTTCACGTCTGGAAAACAAAGCAGCACCTGCAAAGGCATTTCTGTACCTTTTTTTCAGAATTTCCCTGCGCTCAGACTGCACATTTCTCTCACTACGAGCCATAAATTGAAAACGTGGCGTTCAATCGCTGATTGACATGTTTGCAACGTCAAACATGTCTTCTCTTTCTACGTGATGCCTGACTCACTTGGGGAGTTATTTCTGTTTTCAGTTTTCTTCCCTTGTTGATTGTTTAATGTTCGGTTTCCCTGGTCTATGGGTTCTTTCAGGTCGTACGTCTGCAAAAAGCTAGCTATGTCCCCGATAACTTCAATCGAGCTCATAAGCCGGTTTCCCCGGCGGTTTCCACGGCAGTGATTGAGTGCTTTAAATTGCAAGCTGGTGTATATTGGGGTGGTTGGGGGTTTCAGCTTTCAAAATGTTTACCTATCAGCTTCTTCTTCGACTCGCCGCGTTCTGAGTGATGAGGGGGTTTCACACGCTGCCGCACATGTGTTTATTTAAGGAAGCCTCCTCCATAGTCCAAATATTTCTAGTCCCGGTCATTTAGAAATCAGCTTGTACCATTTCATGTTCTGAAAAGAAATTTGACGACTGGAACTGAAAATGGGGCGTGGCTGCGGAGTGCATTTGCTGACCATGCACAGCGTGTACAGAAGCGGTGATGAATTAGAACAGTACCGCACGCTGTATAACAACTTAGCAGGTCTTTTAAAACAATCTGTTGCAGCTATTGCCACTGTTTATTAGAGGTGAAACGGCGGTCCACAATACTAGTGATGGTTGGTCAAAAATGGGGGCCCCCAAAGTTGGGCATCTGGTGGACCTTTTTCTTTGAGTAATATTCCATCGTCATAGTCTGTTTTTGATCCCCGCCGCACCATAGGGCAAAGCGGGGTACATACGGCCGATATATAGTATTCATCTGCGTCCTTAAGTACGCAACACCTGCTGTGTAGTTAACGCGATATCTCATGAACTGGCTGATGGAATTTCTTAAAATTCGGTGGCAAGGTGGGCTGGGGGAATGCGCAGAACTCAGTCAGTTTTTGTGACCTTCGCCTAATTTTCAAGGTCACTATAAGGGAGTGACCATTTCTGATAACCTGACTAATAGTGCAATATCTCAAGAAAATTTTAATGCATTCCACTCATTTTTAATATAATGATCTACATTAATGATATGCAGATGCCAATAAATTATGGTGACCTTGACTCAATCGTCAAGGTCATTATGCGCCAAATGATCATTTCTAATTCTATTGTTAGCTAGATATCTCAAGAACAATGTCACAGATTTCTTTAATTCCATGCTAAGGTCTGTATTGGGTCTGTATTGGGGGTGTGCAGGTCCCATCGGAGCCCAGTGACATGCATTTGTAATACAAGGCTTTTGCGGTGACATTTCAAGCATCATTAATAGATTCCTTTCATTTTTTGTAGCAATGTAACATTTTTGACTGTGATGATGCAGAATGCCAGTAGATTTGTGAGTTTTAGGAGTTTTAACAGAATTTGTATACGTCTGTTTTAAAAAAAAAGTTTCAATGATTTATGGAACATCATTCTTGTGAGTACTGAACCAGGCTGTAATAGAACGTGCAGCATTGGCAGTTAGCGGGAAACCATCTTGAAGTAACCTCACTTCACAAGTAATTGTAAGACTTCCCACCTCACACCAGCGACTTTATCGTGCAATGTTGTGCTCTTTTTATATTCAACTAGACGTACATTTTGTCTTTGTGGTAGGGGACACTGTCACATTTGTGACCTACTTATTCTTTCATGGGTTTCTAAGGGGATTTTATTTGTTTCATGAGTTACCCTGTCTGATTTAAACATAGAATTATATAAATAAAGTTGGGGTCTATGATGCAAAAGTTTAAGGCACATTTGAAACTGAGCAGTGGGGGAATTTAAAACTATTCACTGCTTCCAAAATCATTACATAAAAGGTTTCTAAATATTGAAAAACTTTAATGTACCATAAAGATTAAAGCTAAATCAATATTTTGTATGACTACCCATTGTTCCTCTGTCATTTTATAAGATAATGGTTTGCTTGGTTGATGCGGATTGGAGAACTTGCTTCAGTTCTTCTGCAGACTAGTAACTCTGCATTTGCTTCAGTTACTCGTGGTATCCCAAACAGCCTTGATGATGTTGATATTAGGGCACTGTCAAGGCTATCTCAACTGTATCAACTGTCTTTAATGAAATACAAACATTTATTTGTCATTTTTAAAATTAACTTCTGGTATCTGAAATGTGACTTCTCATCAAACACTTTTGGGAAAAACAAATTGAAAGCAAATTTGTATAAGAGAATTTTAGGAGCCCAAAACTGTTTGTACTGTACATTATAACATGTAACATGTTGCGGAAATAACCAATATATTGCAGCCTGTATTGTGTAGTGTGTAGTGAGCTCCGGGTATGTATGAGTGAATGTTATTTGCTTATTTATGTGGTGGTCTTTCACCACCAGATGGTTGTTTTTAGTGGATTTTGGTTGGGAAGTTTGGGAACAGCAGTGATGGTGTCGGGACAGGCAGCCTATTGAGTGATGAGAGCCCGTTTAATTTAGTTTAGTATTTTTCGGCAGTTCCTTACATCCCAGAGGTGCGCGGGCCTCTGGACTCCCGCCTTTTGAAGAGCCTTTTATTTCTGGAGCCGTTTACAGGCTTTTTAATGACTTGAATCTCGCCAAAGGGCTTTTCTTCTTTTCCTCTGTCCTTTCCTTCAATGGATCAATACAAAATCCCTTCTCAAAGTGCGCTTCCAGATTTTGAGAATATTTGACTTTTTTTCATCATCTTCTGTCAGTTTATTCTTTTTTCCCGAAGTTCTTACTCCAGCTTAACCCACCCTCAGCTGCTGGAGGACTACAGCCAAATTGTTTGTTTTTGTTTTATCTTCCATTTTGTCATATGGTTGCAAGAAGCCTTAAAGCCCCATGGGCATGTAGAACTTGCACAGTTTACCCGAAGTCAGCTTTTATTTTTCATAAATTTTTATTTTCTTTTATTATCCAATATTTAATACGTTTAATTATCCTTAATGATTCTACAATCTTGATATATTTGCATCTTGGTTTTGACACAACCATTAAAGTGTTCAGAGCGTGTAAATTGTGAGGCTCTGGCTGCTACGCGTTTGTTTCATTTTTTGCAACCTGTAAACTGTTAGTTTAGTTTGATATTTACCTGAACAATGGAGTCAATTCCTTGGCTTTTGGATGCAGTGGATGTGTCCCAACAGTTTCGACCAGACCTTGAACAGGCCACAGTTCCGATGGACGTTTGCTACGAATTTCCTTCAGCTGTTCTTGATTTTTTTTTTTTTTTGTTTGGACTGCATAAGTAGAAATAGTTGAGAAACGGCTCACGGCATCTCGGTACTCCTTTCAAAAGACGTTAATGCATTTGGCACCGAGGTGCAAACAATGAGCTAATTACATTTCTGGGAACAATTACCAAATGCTGTAAGCATGCTAATAAAATAAGTTTGGCGGGCAACTTTTAACACATTGGCAGCGAGCTGACTTTGAGTGGTCCAAAACTCCACTGAGGGTGGCTCGTGCGAAGACCACAATGAAAATGAAAAAATAATTAGCTGCGTGGGCAGCCTGAGTTTGGGTTGTCTCATTATGACTAAACATGCTCAAGGGCCTCATTTTGAAGAGACCCCCCCCCATTCTCCTTGGAATCGCCCAGTCTTCGTTTCTGCCCGTCTAATCTCTCGCTTCACCAGATGAGTGTGCATTTGAACCGACGTGTCCGCAGAGTAGATAGGCTGTGCCGTCCGCCATCAGAAAGGCACGCAGTCACGTCCGCGTTTACAGCGTTCTTGTGCTTCTCGCCGGGGTTAAAAGGGGCCAAAGTGCAGCCATTGTTTTATGGGAATGAGATTATTCTGCCATGCTCGCCATTTCCATGGCGAGCCGCTAAGTCGGGCTATAATTCGCTTTTTGAAACGGCCCTCGACAAAAGGCCAGGCACGGTGTCGTTTATCGGCGAGCCACCGCTAATTTTTGAGCTTTATTCAGCAGCATGGCTCAGGCCTGGAGTATCTCGGCCGTGCCGGTCGTCTCCCCATCCCTGATAGGCTGCGGAAAGGTGGCTCTGCCCACAATCACCGCAAATAAGGCTCCCAGCTTGGCCAGGGTCGCGCAATCAACTGGCCAAATTTAGCGCATCCCCTGTGAATGAAAATATTGACCCTTCATTTGGAAATGATCTGTGCAGATCGATGAATTTTCTCTCCATCCTTCCTGAGAGCCCCATGAATCCATTCCATTCAGAGAGTAATACACACAGACACACACACACGCATTTGCAGTGGATTACCTGAAGCACACTGGAAAACTGAGTACCAGCAAATAAAGTCCCCTCTCATTTGGAATGACCCCAGATAATGATCTGGAATGGAACATACTTTAAAAGCAAATTTGTGCATCGCTTGGCTTTGTGCCAATTCAACCAACCTTTTTGTCGTTTGCCATGGGCAAAATTGTTCTTGAACACTTTCCAATAAAATTATGACTTATTCACCAGTTTGTATTCTAAGCAACAGGCTTTGTAATTCATGGTGTATCTATTGGATTCAATCGTTTTTCCGCGAATTTTTGGCTGCCTTAGTAGTTGAAGAAAAATTAGATATGGTACTCTCCGAGATTGCTTGTGCAGAGCTCACCTTTCTGCCTTGTAAGCAGCTGTGTCTGTAAATAATACTCACTTTGTAAAGATCCAGGCTTAGCGCTGGGCAATAAATCAATAATTTATCAATACTTCCAAATAAGACTAGATATCGTCTGGAATTTTGGATATTGTGATGTAAGTGTTGTAATTTCTGTTTTTAAAGGCTGCATAACAGTAAAGGGATGCAGCTGTTGTCTGCACTTATGAGACAGTTTTAGCTGTTGCCTGTACTTGCTTGGTCATCATATCACATTACCAATGACTGTTGAAATCTCATTATAAAATCTTATTAAATGTTTTGTGAAAGCACCAATAGTAAGCCCTACAATATTGACACAATATCAGCAGTAAGGTATTTGTTCAAAAGTAAGGTGGTATTTGATTTTGTCCATATCACACTCTTGAAGGCTTTCTTATGAAGTTCACACTGAACAAAAGTGAAATTCGGCTATACAGAGGCAGTTTTCCACTGTCACTCACCTGTTTTTAACCTCCGCTGAGGTGTGAAGCAATGAAAAATGAAACTTAATATTGCTTCCGAAAAGGTGTGTCTTCTGGAGTGACCCTGACGCCCCTCCATCTTTGCCTCTTGTCTGCAGGAAGCTTCACAGCGGAATGAAAACGTACGGATGTGATCTGTGTGGTAAACACTTCCTGGACAGCCTACGGCTGAGGATGCACTTGCTGTCTCACTCAGGTAAGAACACCATCATTTATCCATACATGCAATTATACCCATCAGCGCCTGGGCATCTCACACATGAACATGATCATTCTGTCTCTCTAAGGTAAGAACACCATCATTTATCCATGCGCACAATTAGCACACTGTCCCGATTACCGCAGTAAGAATATGCGATGGCAATAATGAATTTACTCATATTCCTCACGCTGTTTTGTGGCTGCTGTTAGTTGGTGGTAGATGTCGTGAACAGTCCTATTCACCATCAAATCCTGAAATAAAGGGTATAGTAAAAATATTTTGTATTATCAGAAAGAAGTGTATGCAGTATTAAGCATTGCTTTGCATATATCAAATCATAATAATAATTGAACATAATAACAATGAACTTTTTTTTTTTTTTTTTCCTCTGAACACCATAATTCATTGGAGAGTGACACTTTCTACACTTTCTCATAGTGTACTCATGCACTTTGAGTTTGAAAATAACAGTAAGGATGAAGTGCGGACTGTGGTCTTTAATTTGAATGTGTTTTCATCCATATCGGACTGTTTAACATAATGTAGGATTAAGTCATCATTTTTAACATTTGGAACTGGGCGCATATCCTTTGCACATAATTACTGCTTGATATTTGTGGCTCGCTGACATCACCAGACGCTGGGTATGTTCCCCAGTGACGCTCTGCCAGGCCTGTACTGCAGCCATCTTCAGTTCCTGCTGGTTTTGGGGATTTTTTTTGCCTTCAATTTTTTCTTCAGTCTGTAAAATTTATGTTCAATTGCATTCAGATTAGGTGATTGAATCGACCAACAGAACCAAAATAACAAAAAATGTGATGCTGTCCAGTAAATTATGTTGCTCACTGTATGTGCATCTTTGGATAATAGATGCTCAGGCATTCAGAAGGCAGCCGTATGCAGTGCGCTGCATTGGGAGTGAGGCCTTAGTGAAATTAGCTGTTAAAGACCCTGGTAATTTAATGCTTGTGGCCGCTGGGGGTTTAGTCGAATGGACTCATCCGTGTTCCAAAGCATCTCTCACACTCTGGAGCTCATTTAGTCCTGCCATGGGTTTTTACAGGAGTTCTTATTTATTTTATTTTATTTATTTCTTTTTACTGGACAAATAAACGTCTCTCCCAGCACTTTGAGCACAGATGGTATATAGAGACCTGGTAAGAGCTGCAGGCCTCCACTTTCGATTACTCGTTGCCCAACACTAGACTGTGAGTGGAACTTTTTACCTCCTTAACAGCCCAAAGGTTCTCAAAACAAACAGTGCGCTTCTGTCCTCAGCGCCAGCCAACATTGTGGTTGTCTCGCTCCACATGACTTGGTTGGCATTTTTATGTGATAGAGGAGAGAGTTTTCCTGTATTCTGAATTCAATTCATTATTGCCCCTCACTAAAACTGGTATAAAAATTGAAAGATAATTTACAGTAAAAGGAAACCATTCATTCATTTATATTGCCCACACAGATGATAGATATTGCAAATGTTCTACCACTTGTGGTTCACCAGCTATTCTTTGCTTGAGTTGAAAATGAGTTGGAAGTGTTTGTTGTCTGCATAGAAAGCTCGTCTCTCTTCCTCTCATGAATGCTGTTCATTAGTGATACCTTTCACCAGTTCAACCGAGCACGTTCGCCTCGGCCATTTGTAAAGTACTCATTCATTTTTTTTTTCTGTGCAGACTGGGGAAAAAAAAAAAAACATTGGATGCACTCATTGACCTGCAGCAGACTGCACTGTAGTATTAAATGGTGCTTCACATTATAGTACCATTTAAGACATTTGGGGTTACATTTGAGGTTAACGGTCCCAATTTATTTGCTAAAATATCTGTTATCTTCCCTTTTGTCCCACTGATGGTGGACCGTTAGCCCCCCTTCAACCGAGCCAGTCGAAATGATGTAGCTCGCCCACTAAGAACGTCCGGTCAAGGTGTTTGAACTTTTGAAGCAAATCCTTATTGAGCTAATCTAAAGCCTGGCATGCAAGAGCCCAGTGTGCAATCTGAAGCTAATCAACGGGAAGAGTTATCACGCGGCAAGGACGGCCGGCCAAGGTCAGTCACGCCTCAGGCCCGAGGAAAATGGGGAATGGACCGCAGCAGACAGTTATACGGCTGGCTCTCTTAGCGCCTCGCCATCGGCCCCATCGATCCGCGGGCTCTACTGTATTTATAGGACCTGACCCGACCACTTTAGGTTCCTCATCTCGCTGGAGCTCAGTGAGCGCTACGATGTGAGCGGAGGTAAATCACTGACTCGCTCCCTTGGGGCATTAAGAGTCACAGCTGCCGGTCCAGTAACTGTTCCCTCTATCAGGTGGAGGGGGGTGGGGTGACGGGTACATATTTATTACCCTTGCGGTTGTGTTGAAATTTCAGTGGTGTGTCACCTCATATTATTTGATTGCGTGTTAGTTTTTTTTTTTGAATTATCGAATGAAAATGAATATTCAATGAACAAAGTGGCAGTGAAGTAATGTATCACACGGAATAAGAGTAATTTCAGAATATGGAGATTTTTTTTCTTTCTTTCAGCGGCAGGGGAAATCACAAGATGAGCCTGATGTCTGTATGAGCAGCGCAGTGGAAAGGAGATTACAGGAGAGCAGGAACTCTGCTGCTTCAGCTCATATCATGCAACAAGGGAAAGAGACTGAGAAAGAGAGCGAGTGTGAAGGAAGGAGAGAAGAAGAGGAAGCGATAGATTGAGATTTGCCCCTTCCCAATTTCCTTTATTTTTGCATATTAGTTACGCGTATGTGTTTCAGATCATCAAACTAGTTTTAATATTAGACAAATATACTTCACAAAATGTAGTTTTTATTTATTGAAGGAAATAAGGTATCCAACCCTACCTGGTCTTGTGTGGAAATGAAATGGCTTCCCGAGTTATCAAATCAACCAATTAAACAAATTTAAAATTATAATTAGGTTCAAATTTGCTGGACACACCTAGGTATGATGACTGCCAGCCCTGTTGAATCTAAACATCACTTAAATCGAACCTTTGTAGCAGCACACGGTGCCACAATCTCAAGAAATTGAAGAACAGATGAGAAACAAAGTCGCTGACATCTGTCTATCTGGAAGGGGTTACAAAGACGTTTTTGAGACTGTGGGACTCCAGCAAGCAAACCATGGTCAGAGCCATTATTTACAAGTGGAAAAAACTTGGAATAGTGATGAACCTTCACAGCGGTGGCTGGCCTACCAAATTTCCTCTAAAAGAGCATAAATGACTCACCCACAAGGTTCCAAAAGAACCGAGACTGAAGAACTAAAGAACTACAAGACTGAATTGCTGCAGTTAAGGTCAGTGTTCACGATTCCACAGAAGGCAAGGTGGACAGAGTGGGCAGAAATGGCCACATCGAAGCTCTGCAAGGCAGAAACCACTGCTAAGTAGAAAGAACACTAGGGCTTGTCTTACATTTGCCAAAAAACATCTTCACGGCCCTCAGGACTTTTGGGATAATATTCTGCGGACTGAGGAGTCAAAATTGGGAGTTTTTCAAAGACATGGGTCCCGTTACATCCGCTGTTAAGCTAACACAGCATTCCACAATAAGAACATCATACCAACAGTCAAAATTGGTTGTGGTAATGTGGTGATCTGGGGCTGCTTTGCTGCTTCAGGACCTGGGCTACTTGCCATTATTCATTGTTCCCGATTTAAGCACAAATGTATGTTTTTACGTATGAATGTCAAAATCATGCACAAAGTTTTGAATACATACGTATCAGTCATGCACGTCTTTTTCCCCCACCAGCTGCACGACTAGCGACTGCTTATCTTGGATAGGGGCCCAGCAGACGATGTGTATTCACGTGCCTTCCCTGGTAGTGTTCGATGCGCGCGCAGCATTGGAGGTATTTCGCAATGACGTACCTCATTGGTATTTCGGATCGGATCCGTCGACTCATGGGGCCTCATGCAAGAAGCGATATAAGAACAACTTCACTCTTATTTTTGTTCGTATCCCCAATTTTTTATTATTTTATTCTTACCCATTGATTTCTAGGATGCACCAATGTTTTCTTATTTTTGCTCTTCTCTTAGGTAAGGGAAAATTTTACTAGTGGTCGAGAGCATCGAGATAAGAGAAAACAGAAAACGGTTATCTCTGTCCACAAATTGCTTGTCCAATGCACGGAAACACAATTTTAAACCTAAACATTAAAAATGCATCATATAATCAAATTTTGATTGTTTTATGTTTTTGCGAAATTCTAATGATTTTATTATTTAATTCTTGGGCTAAAGAGTTTGGCCAGCTGATCCTAATTAGGACTAAGCTATAAAAACCCCTTAGATACTTGCGTGCGTTCTGCTTCTGAATGGCTTATATTGCTGTTGGACGCTTTGGCCATCCGAGCTTTGCACAGAGAGCGCGTTTTTAGAGATCGCATGGATCTGTTTGCTGAGACAGACGAATGGCTGCTGAGCCGATTTAGGGCGCCTTCACGCTGTGGGATTGTTCCGCACCATGCCACAGTACGATTGTCCCCCTTCCCCTCTCCCCCCGCTGGTCAGCTTTCACACTAGTAATATCGTACCATACCCGAGTACACTTGCATACATGTCAAAATTCTGATACAGCGCATTGCAGTATGCACCTAGGTGGTTTTGAATGGGGAAAGATTTTAAAAGGAGGCGCCAATATATTTTGGAGGGTTTTATTATTGAGAAGCGGGTTTAGAATATTAATATCGTGAATGCATATGCTGCACGTGCCCTAGAAACCCGGTGTGGCATCTGTAACATGGATTACCATGTATAGCAGCATGAAAAATTAAACTCGAAATTTTCTTGACTGGATGCTTGATGTTTTTACACATCCGAATCTTTCTCTAGGTACCTAAACATCAAGGTAAGCCGAAAATGTACTGATTACATTTGATATTCGTGGATGTTGCATACGGAATTCTTTTGCACTTGCGATTTTGGCCGATTATGCTGTCCGCTGCCTCATACCACGAAAATTTATCCATTTCATACCTTGAGCTGCCAGGCTTTCGCGCTGCGTCCCGCACTTTGAAATATCGCAGCCGCATTTTCTTTAGTTTGTTATGGCACTGATCTATTATTCTGTGATAACCACGCGAATGTAACTTCTCACGAATTATTCCATAAATCTCTGAGTTTTTGCATGTAATATCCAGTTGTGATTGTATGTTTTCGTCCCCCTACATTTAGAGCTAGCATTGAATTTCTTCGTTTGAATGGAGATATCTTATCGCCACTACATTTGTTCGAACAAGAGAGCTGTAACACATAACAGTAATCTTCCGTGCTCGAGTCAGCTCTTTGCGCACGGCACGTCACCTGCCCTTATATGGTGTTTAGTGGGTGTCATATATGCTAATTCAAAACAATCGGCCACGCGCTTCCGATTTACAATCAAGTGGGATTCAACATTCAGCACACCTGGGTAAGAGCAGATTTGGACGGTAAGCGCGTTTGGTGCATCCGGAGTTTATTTCTCTTATTTTTTCTCTTGGCGAAAAAATAAGAGAAAATATAAGAGAAATTTAAGAGAATGTTGCTGCATGAGGCCCAATGTGTGTTTACAGGAAGCACTCAGTTGCTTCTCCTCGTGTTGTCTTCAATACACGCGCAGCATTGTAGGCGCAGGTGGGAATCCAGAGGGGATAGAAGGATAAGGACCACCCCCCTTCCAGCGGATTGTCCCCCCCGAATATATCTTTGTAAACCTAACAATATAATTTAAAATAAAAAATATATTTTGAATACATTTGTGCAAGTTATAAATGCAGAACAATGCGTTTTAAAGTTTCGAAAGATGTCACCCCCCTCTGCCTCACCTTGGATTCGTCCACTGCCTGGCTATTTTTGATGCTACCCCACAGGCTCGATAAGAACACAGAGCGCTTCATTAGCCGGGCCTGCCGTAA
The DNA here is from genome assembly GCA_029692085.1 of Gymnothorax javanicus. Lineage (NCBI taxonomy): Eukaryota > Metazoa > Chordata > Actinopteri > Anguilliformes > Muraenidae > Gymnothorax > Gymnothorax javanicus. The sequence continues at coordinate 114,631,116 of CM056199.1, read as the reverse complement.
GTAACGATAGCTACCTTGCACACGTTTGCTGAAAAAAACGGCTGTGTTAAATATGTTATCTACTTCCACTCTCAGTAGAATAACACACAATTACTTTTGTAACTGGCAGGGCCGGTTCTATTGCTCACCCAAATTGCTGCTCTGCCTCTCCAATCGGGTAGTGTTGATCTGCACGTTTTGAATCCAGGAATCGCGTTGATATTGTTTGCCCATCTAATGTGTTCTGTTTCTCAATGACGTCCACGATTCTGATTTGTCAGTCCGACAGTGTAAAAATCAATGTTGGAGATAAAGCGCGCATCCGTTCAAAATTATACTGTGCCAATCGTCATGGCTTCTCGCAGCTGGCCAGAAATTATCTCACGGAGAAAATCTTGGGAAGTGTTGTATGTGAAATTTGACTTGAAATCGTTCGCTAATTAACATTTTTATCTATATGATATGTAGAATGGCTGTGCAGAGGCTGAACAATAAAGTGCTGATCATGTTTGACCGCACAAATGATGCTACATCAAAAAAGCTCAAACTAAACTGAGAGTTTTGAACATTTTTTCTATTTTATTTTTTCGATCTGTTTTGGTGTGTAGTTAAACTGTTTATTTTCCAACAATTTTGTCATGATCTAAAATTTACTTGGAGCATTCTTTTGATAAGGGTTTCCGGAATTTTTAGCATGACCTTGATGGTAACGCAAAGCTGACTTGAAAATCTATTGTATCAGTTACTTGGCCTAGGTGGCAGTTTGAGTCAATTCCCATTTATTGAAAGGAAGAAATAACAGTATTCGTTAAAATAATGTATTCAATCAGTCACAGAGATGCAACTTCTTGGCATTTATAGGAGCTGAGATTTTAGTTTTAGTAATTTAATTTAATAATTTAGTTTACTTTTTGGTCATCCAGTCATGCTGTTTCAGACTTCATTTTTTTATTCGAACATGTTTGTGTTTTCATTGATATTGTTGATGTCTTTGTCGCTATGGTACGTATAATTACATGTTGAAATGAAATAAGATCATTGCTCTTCTTTTTGTTCGATTTGCATTTTTAAGAAGCAAACTTGGACAAATTGCCAGCAAATTGTACCATAAAATCTTGAAGGAGAATCAGTTCCTGACCTACTGCGCGAGTGCTGTTGGGTTATGCAGCCGGACAATGATCCGAAGCTCACAAGCAAGACCATATCTGAATGGATCAAAAGAAACAAAATGAGGGTCTGAGTGGCCTTGTCAATGTCACAAATTAAATTGGATTTGGGGGGGGGGCGAATATTTTTTCTCAAGGGTGATACAGGTTTTGAATAACATGTCACCTTCAATAAATGAAATGATCATTTAAGAGCTGCATGTTGTTTACTCGCATTTTTTTTTTTTTTGTCTCGTACTGAAGTTAGTTATATGATTTAAAACATTGGCATATGACAAATAAGCAAAAATAGAACAAAATTGGGAAGGGGGCAAATGCTTTTTTCACTGCACCGTTCTTGGGTCATGCTGAAAAAAAATGAGCACTTCTATTCCTGTATTTTTTGGTACTATAACTAATACGGTAAAACATTCCAGCTGTTCTTATGAAGTAGGAGTTGCAAACGGTCTCCTTTTCATCTCACTGGTGTTACTGTAGTTGAAAGGTAGAGAATGAGACAAAAGGATAAATGGAGGTGGCGAAAAGAATGGTATTTGATACGAAGCACGCATTGTGTTGCACCATGTTGACAGACACGCGCGCGCACACACACACACATACACACACACACACACACACACACACACACACACACACACACGCTTTCCAACTCATCCTCTGGTGTCTGCGTTAATTTTTTTTCAGGAGCTGGCCAGAAGCCAGTCCTGGGCTGTTTGCCACTGTTCTGGTACAGTACGCACTGTGAGTCTCCTGCCAGATTTTTTTTTTTTTTTTTTTTTTTTTTTTTTTCTTCTTTTGGAGGAAATTGTTATTATTATCGCCTGACAAATGACCGCAGTTGTATTTTTGGGACTGTCTAATCCCCGGGGAGGATTAGCTCGATGACAGGGTGCAGTATCTGGCCCCATGAGCAGTGGAGAGAGATATGGGTCTGTGTGTGTGTGTGGCTCACCCCAGTTAAGGTCAGCACAGCCCAGGACCCCCGCAGCGTGAAATGGGGGCTGTGTCTCGGCCTCACGGGTCTGAATTACTCACACCCCCACACACACACACACACACACATACCTTACATATCTCACATTTTAGATGCCTCACACACGCAGTGTTTGACATGACCGTACAGTACATTACTGCCATTTAGCAGGCGCCCTGCTTCGAAGCGACTTGCGCAGCATTTTGCATTCTTTCCGTGGCGCTAAGCTGTCAAAAAGTAATAATCCTGCCACGCATGTTTCTTTGAGTCAGGAAATTGCCCTGCTGATTTCACCAGTAAGCAGCACCTCCTGGATGAAAATACTGCGAAAGCTAAAACAAAATACCAGAGAGGATTTTCAGTGTCTGAATCTAGATTGTCCACCGCTGGATTCATATGTGTGCATTCATACAGGATGTTTTACTGAAGAAGTTCAGGTTAGTATACCTCAGTCAGGGGTGCAAAGGTGCAGTATCTTATTGGGGAATGAAACCTGCTATCTGTAGACTGCATGGCCTGCTCTTTAGCCATGAGTCACCTCACTGTAATCCTCTATCAACTGCCTGAAAGCGACGGAAGGATCCGTTTAATGGAATTTATTACCCATAAGCACTGTACGTTCTGATATTATTCAGTCACAGCGGCTTGCTCCAGGGCGCGACCGCGTTCTCTTGTACTCGCTGTACCAGTGTCGTTCAGGGTAACATTCGCGCTTCAGGGCGCAGCTGCTGGAGTAAGTGTGTACTGAATGTACCGAATGAAAAGTTCCACTTACTGGAAGCTATTATCTTTACATACAGTACATGCTGATGCGTTTTGGGCCGAGTACACTGCTCTTGGGCATCATTGCTGTGTCTGCTGGATATACGGGTCACCAGTAACCCCCCCACAAAAATGCCACCCGTCGCCCACTATTTGTTTGCAGCTTCAAATGCATTAATTTCAAATGCATTCTTGTGCATCGCGTAGCGCCGTGGCCCATCAGAGTAAGCAACAGGGGAATGTGGAACGTTTGAAATGGAACATTTTTGAGTCTCTGGGACGGCTCGAGGGAGCCAACGGGGGCGAGCGCAGTCCCGCAATTTCGCATCGGTCCGGGGTCTGGCTGGGCCGAGGTGAGAGAGTTTTAGTCACTTGGTCGAGGTCTCGTGGTTAAACATTACTTTTGCAAAGTGCAGTATCGCGTGTTGCGAAAGATGGGCAGACATCTAAAGAGTTTCCAGACATCTACTTTTTAAAAGTGTCTCATAAAAGATAAAGTCTGACCTTTATCTGGGAGTAATATAATCAAGGTGGGGAAAATGCTCCCTGCAGGGTCATGTTGACCCTGATTAAGGGCGTGTACTCTGTACGTGCCTAACGGCCTATCCACCTCTCTCCTCGCACCGCTAGAGACCAGCCTAGTGTTCACATTAAGGGAAATCATTATATCAATTGATAAGCTATTGTTTAGCACATCTGTAAAATGATTAGCAAAAATTAGAAAACAATAAATCAGGTTTTTAAGGATAAAAAGGATTTTTTTATTCTTTCCTTATGACAGATTCCAAGTACAAGAGAACTACAACTCCACTCTGACATAAAACAGTTCACAAAGCAAAACAAATAAATTATTTTCAAAAGGCATCAGTTTTACCCTGAACAATCGTAATATGATACAAAACACTTCTGTTTCCCAGTGAAATTTCTGTAAACAACTTGTAACCTGCAGTACAGCGGTCTTATCGATCTCTTACTGTGGCATATGATGCTGTATAACACCTGATCAGGGATATGAAAGGATTCTGCTGAACAAAGAGAAGGAGAATCCATTACCATTTAAATCCAGTAACACAAGGCCTTCTCCAACTCAGTCACATTTTGACTAGCTAGCTCGTGAAGTTAGGGCAGAAACCAAATCACATCGCTTAAGTAGAACTTTGATGACAAAGATTTCCCTTAACTAGCATCAGCTGGGTAGGAAGATGGCTAGCTTCATTATCTGAAGAGTAACGTACTATGCACTAGCTTCATTATCCTGCTATGTATGCTAAAACTAGCTATGAAAGGCAGATCACGCTGAACTATCTGTCTATCCTTTAGGTAAAAGAAGCTGGTAATCAATGTTGAAAGAGGTTGTGTGCGTGCGATGGCATTGAAAGTGACAAATCAAAGCTGTAAAAACTTCTCCAATTGGCATCATAGCTACCATAGGTACACTTGCTCGCCAGCTGTACCGAAGCGACTGCAAGCTAGCTAATGTCCCAAAAATCTGAAAGTACAGTTAGGTCGCGCGAAGCCTCAGATAAGTTCATACCTATTCATGCCTAAGTTAGTAAAGTTGGGGCAAAAAAATCATATCGCTTTAATATTATGATCATTTGCAAATATTTTCCTTCATTAACAGTAGCTAGCTAGGTGGCTAAATCCAAAGAGCAACGTAAGTTAATACACGATAGCTCACACAGCAGTCGAGCCATCATGACATTACCAGTAAGCCTCCCTAGTGTGTGCATGCACTTCCCAGAAGCTGATTTGTTGGTAAGCAAATGAGGAACATCGTCTTTCAGCCAATCACTCGTTAAAACTTCTCCCGTTGCCATGTGGTTTCGGAATCGCAAGTTTCCAGGCCGGTGCATCGGGATATATGAAATATCTGTAAGATTTTTTGAATCACATTTTTTTGTAAGGAATTTCTGATGATTAGCATTTTGTCAAAAGTGATGAAATTTGATTTGCATTTTGCGATGCAACTCTGCCTATTTAGATCACTGCTAGCCTCACTCTGCCATTTTAATCTTCTCTCTCATTATGGCAGAGTGAATGTCTCGGCTTACACAACCTCAGTATTCATTCATTTCCCTGCTCGATGAACGCACACTCGGACAGACATGCATGTACAAAAACGCACGCAATAAAAGAGAAGGCTTAGTGAGCTGTGCAGGGATAGGTGAGCTGGCTAGCCTGCCCTTTTTGCTGTAGTTAGCAGGTAGAAACGGTGAACAAGCTAGGAGCATTATCCCCTCACACACACACAAACACACACACACACATATGCATACACATGCATACACATTTGTATTAATGCACTTACGAGGACTGAAAAGTATTTTAGTACCAAACTCATAACTTTAGTACTTAACCCATAACTCCCAAGTCCCCCAAAGTGACCCTAATTTTACCCGTAATCTGACACTTAACCTTTAATTACAGCCTTATTCTGATCCCTATCCTTAAAACTATGCCTGGTCCTAATTATAACCCCCATTGTAGTCCTAGATGTAACAAGTTGTAATCCGCGCCCTCACAAATCAGTATCTCTCACATGTTATTATACAACGTATTTGTAAGGTCCTTCAGTCCTTCTGAGTAAAACGAATGCGTGCACAACCACCTACAAACATACGCACACACATTCGCACAAATGCACACAGGTTCATCCAGGCCTGATTGTCTCTGGACTCAGTTGACTTCATTAGTGGGCAGTCCCCCCCCCCTTTCTGTCTGGTGGGCCCCAGGGATGCGGGCCCCTCTGCTGCTTTCTCTGGGCGAGTAAAACACGAAACACTGACAGGACCATCCCAGGCATGTGGAAAACTCGTCTTCCAAACATGTCACAAAATGGAGGCATAAAAAGAACAATCTCATCTGTCTTCTCTAACCTTTCAGACAGCTGATGAGAATTGATCGAAGTTTGAATAGTTAGTCTACTTGTCACAGAGACCTTAAAACGGCACCTTCTCTAAGCGCGGGGTTATGTAAAATAGACTGCTGGAATAGTAGGAAAAGGAAGGCCATTTGGCAGAAGAAGAGGAAATGTATTCCCTAGTCTAGAAAAAGCCCTGGATATTGGAACCAGCGCACAAATGATATAATATACTGCACAAGAGCAGTATATTGCACCGCTGACAGTTAACGACCTTGATTTAGTAATGCCTGTGGTCTGAAAATGTAGCTTCTGCCATTTTAGTTGTTTATATTTTCTTGCAGCAGATGCTTCTTTTAGTGCACATCTGGAAGAGAAAGTATGCGTGTACGTGCTTCTGGTGTTAGTGTTACTCTGGTGTGTTTGATTTCACGCACCATTTGAACTGACCGTAGCGGAGCGGCGCACGTTTTCTTTAGAATTGTATGAGAATGCCGGTTTGATCGACCTGCCTCAGATTGTTGTTAGCAGTGACACTGGTCTGTGCTGCCTGGACAGATGGGCTATTTAGGTCAGCCCTGGAAACTGATGCAGAGCCCTGCTGAGTCATTCCTTCCTCTTTTCAGCAGGCCGTCGCTCCAGTGCCTAATTAAGCCGTAATGGCTTTTGGACATATTTCTGCTCAGAAATGCGGCTCCGCTCTGGCCACCTGTTACTGTATGTGAGCGTATATGAATGGTATGTTCTGAATTATTCAATCATTCATGCATTTGGCACCTATGTGGCCTGTTTTCGGAGTGATTTTCAAACTTGTTTACTTCCTCAATGATTGGACTCGTGACTTTATCCATAGTGACTTCCAGAATGCTTGAGTCCAGGCTACATTCTCTAATGAGCATGCTCAGTACCTCCAGTAGTGCAGCTCTCTGGCACAAGGGACAGGCGGCCATTTTGTCCTTCTGGCTGAGGACTGGAGAGGCACAGAAGCTTTAAACGCAGGTTACTGAGCAGAGTTTGTGTCATTGGGGCACTGCAGAAAGAATTGTGCATCTGAAGTGCTTTGTCCTTTGGGAAACATTGGTAGACCAGATGATTTGTCGATATCGGAGGTCACTGATCATCTGTTATGTGTTATTCCTATTGAGGAAGTCAGCAAAGAGGATACAGTATCTATGCATTGAAAATTAGTCTTATGCTTTTACAGCCTTGCAAGACAGGTTTTTTATTAACCTTTTTAACCAGGGGGGGTCCGTGGAGAACCTGTTTCTCTTTCTCAAGGATGCCCTGGGAAAAGTGCCAGATAGAGCATTTGCAAGTATAGAGAGAGAGAGGGAGTGAGAGAGAGAGAGAGAAATGGGGGTTTAACTTGTTTTGTGGTTAAGGGCCTCGCTCCTGTAAGATTGTTGAGATTGTGACAGTTACCAATTTCTGGTGTTCAGCACAAGGTCTGTGTATGAACTTTCCATGGTGACTGCTGTGTCCTCTGTGTGTGTGTGTGTGTGTGTGTGTGTGTGTGTGTGTGTGTGTGTGTGTGTGTGTGTGTGTATGTGCGCGCGCTTGTGTGTTTGCTCTTGGAACAACACCTGTCTTCACTTGCTGCGCCATACGCTGATAAGGCACAGTGACCGATTCTGAGGTGGGGAAAAAAACTGTGATTCTTGGTAACGGGGTATGTGAGAGGGGAGAGGAATTGCCCAGATGGAGCTCTCCTCTCCTCTCCTCCTCCCCTCCTGCGCGCGCTGTAGTCGAAAGGTTTGGCCCCTCGCCAGCGGTTCCCTCAGAATGATGACATCACGGGCTGCCGGCAGGTCTGGATGTTCTGCCAAGGATTCCAGGGCACTTATGATCACGCGCAGATGTGAATCCAGGAACATACTGTACCCAGACCAGAAATTGATGAAACCTGACTTCTCTCCAAAACCACATATTCCAAAATGGAGATGGCGGCGGTGACCGCATAGGCTTGGGGGTTGGGTGGTGAGATTGGGGGGGCGATGGGTGCTCGTGCTGGTGGTGGTGGTTGCAGATGGTTTGTTCAAAATGAAACACAAACAACTTTTGACAAATGAATCCCCCCATGTATAAAATTTGTTCAGGTCGATGAGAGACGCAGCCATTCAGTTCCCCCCCCCCCCCACACCCTCGCCCACCCCCTGCCCCCGCAGCATTAGAAAGGAGGTGACAGACAGACGGGGCTTATAAATGGAGCTGGCTTCTGTTTGGCCGTCTGCCTCGACTTCTCCCTGGCGGCTTAAATCCCCAATACTTTCCCTGACCTGTTGATGTACATTAAGCCGCTATTTAAAATAACACTTGAATTATGCCGTGCATAAATCTCTCGCTTTATAGGGTTCACAGAGAGATGATTAGGCTAGTTGCTAAATGGATTTGTAATTGTATGGCCCATATTCCTCTCAGCAAATTGCTGCCGTGAGTTTTTTTTTTTTTTTTTTTTCACTTGCATTTTTTATCCTGTGGTCTTTTAATGGCTGGTCACTATTCTTTAACCCTCTATTAACCACCGTAGCATATCTGCTACATAAAGTGAAAGGGTTAACAGCCTGGAAACCCTGCTGGTTTTGTTTCTTATTGCCAAATAAACATTTGAGAATAACTTGAATGGTCCGTCACTTTAATTTTTCCATTCGCATTGTTACCCAATTTAGCAGATCTGCTACATTTTGGAAAGGTGGGCCAAAGGGTCGAATTTTTTTTTTTTTCCATTTTTCCAAATATTGGCCCATAATCAACATATTTGCCTAGGGAAATGATTTTTACACAGTTGGAAAGGTACTTGGTTAACAGAGGGTTAACACTGATCATTACGGCTGATCGAGTGGTTTCAGTGGCTGGCCTGAATTTTTTCGAATTGACTTGACTGAGATGTGGTCATCACATCGGCCTTGCGTCCGTTTGGTGATGTCACAGAGACTGCTTCCGCGCTCATCAGTCAATCTACGGCTTGATCATCAACCAATTTTTTACGTGTTTAATGAATGCCAGTTGAAATGGTGTCGTTCCATAATTGCTGCAGATACATTAGTCAGGTAAACTTGAAGGCTTGCAAGACCATGCGCCGGATATTTTAAGATGCCTCCTCCTCGATGCCAACTTTTGTGCATTTTTGCTGGGAAACGTACCTTCAACCTGAGATTTTGTCTAACAATAATTTTTGGGATAATTGATGTTGTCAGTTTATCTTTTGATTATTTACAGTTTAACAGCTTAAGTGCACTTGGACATGCAGTTGTGGCCAGCACCTTTATTAACCGCACCCTTGTTCTGCAAATCAAAGTCCTCCAGGGCTGAAAATTGCTACTATTCCACCTTTCCTTTACCTGCGAGTCATGTCTGAGGCCAATCTGGCCGTTCTGCATCCCCAATGTTTATTTAAATTACTCAGGAGGAAAGAAAACCGGGGCAGGATTTGGATTTGAGGATCCCTGAATTATACCCTCACCACTGACCCCAACCACAGCATGGCTCCAAGTGGCATAATCCATAAAGGTGCTTGTGACTGCCCCATGCTTATTAGTTCTGTGGCATTAGCTAACTGGGATTCAGCTACGGTGTGTAGTATCCTGCCAAGACTGGAGGGGAATTATGTTGGCCAGTATTCTGTGGATTCCCGCTGTATTGGTTCTTCACAGCAGGACGCCGTTAAGATGAGCGCTAACTCCACTGCAGCGGTGTATGACCTGCGAGTTGGAATGTACTTACTGGCTTGCAGACAATTGCATCAGAGGAGCCGACATGCTTCGCACACATAGTAGAAAGCAGCGCTAACCTGACCACATATACTGGCTAAATTTCCAGCTATGTGAAATGTGAAGTTCAGCTATCAATTTTAGATTAAAAAAAAATGCTAATTTTGAGGAGGGGAAGGAAGAGGAAGCAAGTTATAGCATACGTATTGCGTGGAACTAACAGCTTCAAAGCAAAACTGGGGACAAAGTGATGTTCTGTTTGGCAGAACACTCTGCTTTCCATCAATCTCGTATTTTTATGAGTATGGTACATTCAGTTCTGAAAGCGCTTTTCCTGGAACGGGCTGGGATATTATTACTGCTGGATGGGAAATATTAAGACCCAGCCATTTTAATGGCAAGTTCAGTCATGGTATCGGGTGAATCCAGCATGAAATAGTTTTTCATAACCTCTTGGGGGTGGGCGTGGGGGGAGTGATTTTAATAATTTCAGTGGAACCTAAGCAATGTCAAGTGATGCACTATAATTTCAATTAAGATCTATTAATGCGAGCATACAGTTAAGTAATTGAACTATCTAACAATAAATTGATTTTATTGTTAATCCTGAACAGTGGGGTTAGACTCTATCTCCGTTTTCAAGCGTCTTACTTTCCAGAAGTCATTTATAGCCCAGAAGCCCAGTTAGTAATTTTAAGATGTCTGCCCGTCTAGACCTAGAAACTGTTAGACCATTAACCTCTTAAACTCTGATTTTTCACTTGTATTTCCCCTTAAGTAGGTTCAAAGGTAGAAAAAGTATTTAGATTTTTCCTTATTGGAGGGCGGTGTCACATACATATTCTGTATCTGCTGGCTTCAGCGCCTCTTTGAAGCAACATCACACTTGCATTGAGTGAAATATTCAAACCCAAGATGCCATGTTTTGTTTTGTTTTTTTTTTGCCGTGACATTACATTCAATTAAAAAAATATTGAGCTCTTGTACATCAATTTATTCTCATTTCCCTGCAGTTCGGCTGGACATATTTGGGATTTTTGGAAACTTTGGGATTTCCACTAGAATTTAAAACAGAAATAATGTTCCACTGATTTTAACATGAGCCGCTGCATTTACGAACTCAAATATGGGTCCATAGGTTTTATGGGGCTTTGTAAAAGAAGATGCCTTTGGCGTTCATGAGATGGGTGCCATTTATTTGGGCATTGTCTATTAATTAGAAACTTGTGTTGATGGGTGGATAGCTGGCTAGCAAATAAAATTGTGAGCTCGAGTGCACCTGCTGGACTGCTCCCACTGGTCTGGTGAGAGTGGCAGTGCAAAGCTGAATGCTGAAGTGGGACCAGTCAGGATTATACACAGGTTTAGCCCACAGTGAGCTGTAGCTCCTTGCCTCCTACTGTAAATCCTGAAGCTCTCTGCTAGCACAGCCTGCAGGCTTATGCTATGAAAGCGGTATTATGGTAAGAAAGAGGATTTCGGGGCACCGCCGAAATGGCCTTGTGCCTGAGGTGGTACTCGCGAAAGGGGCTCCCCGCTCAAGTTTCCTGGTGAAATTGTCAGAGAGGAGTGAAGTCTGACCTCATCCTTAAATGAGAGAAGACAAGGCTAGGGTACATCTTGGTCCCCCTTCCAGCCGCTACCCACTAAAAACATACAGATTGCTAAACATACTGTGCAGATATATACTGCTGATGTTCTGGGACCATGAAACTCTTTGTATTTTGGCTCTCTACTTCAGCATTATGGAAACATAGCGATGGAAATACAACCATAATTCTGAAATAGTTGGGACGAAGTGTAAATTGTGAATAAAATCAAAATGCAATGACTTTCAGATCACATGAGCCAATATGTAATTTACAATAGAACATAGATAACATTTCAAATGTTGAAACTGAGACATTTTACATTTTTATCCACAAAATGAGCTTATTTCAAATTTTCTGGCTGCAACAGGTCTCAAAAAAGGTAGGACACAGGCAAAAAAGGGCTGAAAAAGCAATTACTATGTAAGAGAATCAGCTGAAAGAACATTTAGCAAGTAATTGAATTAACTGGCATCAGGTGTGTAACATGATTGGCTATAAAAGGGATGTCTTAGAGAGGCTGAGTCTCTCAGAAGTAAAGATGGCCAGAGGCTCTCCAACCTGTGAAGGCTTGCGTAAAAAAAATTGTGGAATACTTTAAAAACAATGTTCCTCAACGTCAAATTGCAAAGGCTTTGAAGGTCTCATCATCGACAGTGCATAACATCATCAAAAGATTCAGAGAAACTGGAAAAATCTCTGTGCGTAAGGAACAAGGCCTATGACTTTTACTGGAAGCCTGTGAACTTCGGGCCCTCAGACGCCACTGCATCACTCACCGGCATGATTCTGTCATTGAAATTACTAAATGGGCCCAGGAGTACTTCAAGAAACCACTGTCTGTAAACACAGTCCGCCGTGCCATCCACAGATGCCACCTAAAACTCTATCATGCAAAAAGGAAGCCATTGTTGAGCATGATCGAGAAGCGCCACCGTGTTCTGTGGGCCAAGGCTCATTTAAAATGGACTGTAGCAAAGTGGCAAAGTGTCCTGTGGTCAGACGAGTCCAAATTTGACATTCTTGTTGGAAATCATGGGCGTCGTGTCCTCCGAGCTAAAGAGGAGAAAGACCGCCCCCCCTGTTATCAGCGTTCAGTTCAAAAGCCAGCATCTCTGATGGTATGGGGATGCATTGGGGCATATGGTGTGGGACACTTGCATGTTTTAAAAAGCACCATGAATGCTGAAAGGTATATAAAGGTTTTAGAGCAACATATGCTCCCCTCCAGACGACATCTATTCCAGGGAAGGCCTTTTGTATTTCCACAGGACAATGCAAAACCACATACTGCAGCTATTACAATAGCATGGCTTCATAGTAGAAGAGTCCGTGTGCTGAACTGGCCTGCCTGCAGTCCTAATCTTTCACCGATTGAGAGCATTTGGCGCATAATTAAACGAAAAGTCCGTCAAAGGAGACCCAAAACTCTCCACCAGCTAGAAGCCTGTATTAAACAAGAGTGGGTTCAAATTCCAATGGCTAAACTCAAGAAACTTGTCTCCTCAATGCCCAGACGCCTCCACTCTGTTAAAAAGAAGAGGGGATGCCACAACATGGTAAACAGGCCCCTGTCCCTACTTTTTTGAGACCTGTAGCAGCCATCAAATTTGAAATGAGCTCATTTTGTGGATAAAATTGTAAAATTCCTCAGTTTCAACATTTGCTATGTTATCTCTGTTCTATTGTGAATAAAATACTGGCTGGTGTGATTTGAAAGTCATTGCGTTTTGATTTTATTCACAATTTACACTTTGTCCAAACTATTTCGGAATTTGGGTTGTATTAAAGTGCATGTTGAGGGTTCTTGAATCCATGGCAGGTAATCCTGGCTTGTAGCTGCAGCCTTTTTAATATTGTTTTTCTCTATACATAATTAAAGGCATGAAAAAGCAGATATATGCATACGCTGCTGGTGTACATGTACATATGCATGTGAGTGCACTCGTGCGCTTGTAAGATTGATAGAAGCTTTCTGCGCAGATAGCTGGTTATTTATGTTGCCTACAAGTGTTTTAAAGATCAAAGACTCCATCAATCAAAAAGACTGAATAGTTGATAGCTTTCTTTCCCCATATACCCCTCAATATTGCTTGTAGATACTGCAAACAAATAAACAGCTTGATGGCTATATAGTCTATTGGATATACTGTGCGCATATTGCACACTCTATATGATCTCAAAAATACTGTCATGGGTGCGGTATATATCTAACTGATTTTTTAAATTATTTTTTATATATAACTACATGGCAGCCAGTTAGTCTTCTTGAATTAGGAATCGAGCCTCGCCATTGATTTTTTTTTTGGTTGATGTATAAAGGCTGCTTCTGAGTGCAGCCGCTGGACTATAGGTTATTTTTGGGAAAAGATTATAATTGTCATTTCCTTCCGGCTCTTTTACCATATTAAAAGGAATTATTTTGTTAACAGTTTCCATTAATTCGGGTAGAAAAAGGTAAAATTCTAGTCCCTGGTACCTTGTAACGGATCTTGATCTGGTGTCTTTGTCGCTGGGTATCACAGCTTTAAAACCCCCCTTTGGTTGCTAAGTAGCGAGTGCCCTGTGTTCTAATGGGTTGATTTGGTATTCAGCTCGTCGCCGGGTCTTATTTTTGTATGCGAGACAAAGTGTTTTGATGGAGGGTGATTGCAGCAGCGTCTGGAGGCTGTTTTGGACTTTTATGGGCTGTACAGTACACTGTGTGCTTTCGAAAACAGAACACAGACGATTGAATTTTGGATCCACTTTGTCATTTTTTCCCCCTCTGAGCTGTTGCTGTCGAGAAGAGACCGAGCGAAGGGAGAGAGGGGGGGAAAACAGAGAGGGAGAGATGACTGGAAGGGTGTGGATTAATCCCTCCCGCCGGAAATGGAGTCGCGGCACCAAAACAGATTCGATATAAAGGCAGCGACACCAGTGCGCTGGACGGAGACTGCGGAGCTGCTTTGCTTTATGTCTGGGTGCTGTGTTCAAGGGATGCGCTCGTCCCCCCCATATATAAAACAATGTGCCTGTGCATCATAGGCTTTTGTGTGGCTTATACAGCCTCTGCTGAATAAATGGATGGATGACTGATGCAATAGAAGCAGATTTGAAGTATGATGCTTTTAACTAGCGTTGAGTACTGCTGTTGGCTATTGTCAGAGCTGTTAGGTCCACGAGTCCTTGTCCTTGCGACGAGTTACACGATTTTCACATTGTGCACAGCTGCTCCTATCCTGGTGTTTTCACACTTGGTTTGGGCAGCTTGACCTTCTTCCTGGACTATGCACATAGGTTCTGCCCAATAGCAGTGCAGAGGGAAGACTGGTGACCGACGCGGTGTTTGGCTTGCCGCTGTTGACCCTATGTTGAGGCTGCTTTGATTTCATTTTTTTTTTTTTGGCAGAGGCTGAAGGAAAAAAGTGCACAGCTAGCCTAGCCAGTGATGATGGGCCTCCAAAGAATGCCTTTACTCGAAGACAGCAAGGCAGGGACCGTCTGCCCGCGCTGTTTACATTGAGCCGGTAAATAAGAGAAAATGAGCTTTGCTAGAAGTGTTCACCCTGCATTTGCCCTTAATCAGTCTGGAGGCTGTAGCCCATCACGTGTTTGAAAGGGCTCTCCAAGCGCTGTGATTAAGCCATCGTAATTGATCACTGACAGTCGAAAGAGACGGGCGTTAATTCCCCGCATGCATTCAGCCTTTGGTTCATTGAAGGAGGTGCCACAGCATATCAAAAACGAGCGACAAACCCATGGCGTCAAAGGCTGGTATAATTGGGTTGACAATCCGTCACCTCGAGTCGCTGAAGGTGACAGCTTTCATGGTGTCGACTGCTCGGGTTTTATATATTTACACAATCAAGCGCACACAACCGCATGCCTCTGTAAAACTAATTAACCCCTTTGCGCAGATATAGACGCCAGCGTCTGTAAATTCCGAAAGTTAATTCCTAAATAATTCTGTCACTGAATTTCCAAATGTTTTGCTTCACTGGAATAATTTTCCACAGTCTCTGTGACACAAATGCTGAGTTATAAAGCCTAAATAAGCTGATGCATAACAGGAAAAATTGGCATTATTTGTATTCTGCGCAAAGGGGTTAAGCTTCGTTTTGCAGATTTGTTGCGTACTCGCGAATAATGCCTCTCGTCTATTTATATTCTTCAGCGTTACCTGTCTGAGCACATCTCACAGTTCCCAGACTGTTGTGTCAACGGGCTACTCCCTTACCCTGAAAAACCTCGCCTGAAAGGGATTGCATGGTGTTGCTTCATTCCTGTTTTTTTCCTCTATCTTTACTTTTTCTTCACTTTCTTTATCCACTTTTTTTTCTTCTTTTCCTCCAACTTTGGAGCAGCCAACCGTATTAGCAAGCCTGTCCCATCTCGGCGGCCTCCTCCATCGATTCGGAAACAGCCCGGTGTGTTACCTCAAGCCCGACGCCGGCTACTCTCCCTTCACAGTCCAGCGGTCTGGTGGCGTGCTGTTCTTTCCAAAGGACCACGCTGTATGTGCATGCTCCAGAAGGTCCACGGTCATACAAACCTGCTGGAGGACTGCACTCAGTGTGTGGTGCCTAAAGGGATTGTGGTCACGCAAACTCGCTTGATGACTGCACTCAATGTGTGGTGCGTAAAGGGATTGCGGTCGCACAAACCCTCCTGGAAGACCAGACTGTATGTGTCGAGTCCACGCGGATCGCAATCTCTCAAAGACGCTTGGGACAATGTGCCAGTCTTAACCCTCCTTCACATCGAGAAAGGAGTGAGCCAATCGTGTGTCACCACACATTACTTCTGTCCACAATGGGCACCGGAAGACTCATGATTGGATGGCTGTCTGCAGGGTGCTTTTCTACTCCGAGGAATAGCACTTGAGTCCCAGGAGGGCCTGCTTTGCATTTTAACTTCATTAGGAGAGACTGAGGTTGGATGTTCGCTAGAGTTAGTCCCTAGGAGAGCAATTGTTTGTGCCTCACGGAGTCATTACGAGTCAGAGCTGTTGAGCCTTTTTCATTTGGCTAAACACTTAGCATGGGGTTCTTCCTTCCACACTTAAAAGTTTTTATCGGAAAAATGTTTATCTTAACTTAAATTTGGATAGAAGCAGTAACTAATGTTTCTCTGGGTAAAACACTGGTATACTTAATGGCATATTTCTCTCCATGCTCCGTTTCTTTCAAAATTCTTTCTGTCTCACTCTATCTGTCTGTCTTTGGTGACAGCTTAGTCAAATTATTTTCATTTACCCTTTTAAAAGTGGGATTCGTGCTGAAAGCATGTCACGTTGTGCTGTCAGATTGAGCATCACATTAGCATGTGTCAACCTGGATCACATCGAGGAATCAAATGCTTGAGATATATTTTTTTTCTCTCCCCGTAATGTCACAGGCTTCGCGGTTCACATCGAGCGAGATCTTGACGTCTGAAGATGTTCTGGTCAGAATGTTGACTTGGGGTGCGAGCGCGTCCTCGTCTGGAAAATGAGAGGCTTATGTAACATCATCTGAGTCTGGGGTCAGCTGAGGAGATTTGTGTGCCTGGCTGCTGTTTGTTCTGGTGGAAAAGAGGAAATAGAGAGGGATGAAAGAAAAATAATGTTGCAGTGGGCTATTCATGTCACAGTATGTGAAGCAAGATCATATGGGAATATTGTCTTGAACATCTTCCTGCACATGTAAATAAATGGCTTTTTTATTTCTAATTTTATCTCATCTTTTGGGAATTATGACTGCATTTCCTTCCATGGAATTTCTGTTTCGCATATTTGTAATTGCCTTTATTGAGCAGAATATTGTGCAGTTTTCTTTGAATTCTTTATTTTTGCTGCGTTTGTGTGATTATAACCTGTGATTAATATTACAGAAATATGTGTTATATCGCTGTTATTAATACGCTGTTCATCTGGATACTTGGTCATTCCATGCCAAGTGGAAACGCTTAAGGTACCTTTTGGGCCATCATGGTCTCAGATTTTTCTCTAACTTTGTATATTTGTTCATTTGAACTCAAATGATGGGTATCTCCAATTTTTTTCAGAAACGGCCCACCAGTATGGATTTTATGGGCCTCTGAAAAAAATGGCCTGTAGGGGGCGCTTTTCAAAACTTACTGTAGAAAAAGTCTTCTATCTTTGATTCTATAACATATACAGATCTGGAAGGTGGCTTGATCCTTGACATGAACCTTGCTCTAGGCTGACAGTCTTAAAGGTTGCTTGTATCAATGGTGAATGCCATGGAAATTAAGGTCAAAGTTGGGGTTCACAAAAATATTTTCCACTTTTTCAATCCTAATTACTCGCTAATAGTTGGAGGGAGTGATCAACTGATGGCAGGAACCTTTTATTTCAGGTATATTCTTGCCATTTCTATAAAAAAAAAAATCGAAAGAAAACTTCGTAGTTGTTCAGATTAACCCTTTCAAAGTTGGTTGCTGCTGAAAAGAGCCCAAGTTTAAGGGCCTGGCTCGCTCCTGGGGGAAAGTTGCACTGACGCCACTGTGCACCTGAGCAGTGTCTAATGACCTGAATTACACTGCTATGGCCCAAAAATCCAGTATATAGGCCTGTTTCCCACCAAAAAGCTGGCCTAAAAAGTTGTAAAAATGATTGTTTTTCTTTGCATTAAAATGTACATGGCAATGTACTATTATGTGCTGGAAATAAATAAACCCACTTGAACATCATGTAGGTTACTTTATTTGAGCTGAAAACCTGATATTGATATTCTTTGAGATTGTAGTGACCTTATTAGGGTCATTCCATGCCAAGTGGAAACACACCTCGGCCATCATGGTCTTGGATTTTACTTTAACTTTGTCTATTTGTTCATTTAGCCCAAATAATGGATATCTCTGATTTCTTTGCAAAGTGCCCTCTGGTATTGGTTTTATGGACCTCTGAAGAAATGGCCTGTCGGGGGCACTTTTCAAAACATGCTGTAGAAAAACCCTGGTATCTCTGGCCCGATTACTGATACAGGTTTGGGGTTTGGATGGATTTGTAATATGAGGTTTTCTCTCGCACCACCATCATATACAATGGTTGTATCTGTTCTGGTTTCCATGGAAACTGTTTGAATTTGGGCAAATTTGAGATTTTTCACTTTTTGTGTCCTCCTTTTGTGGTGAAAAAAGCCTATATACTGGACCGATGGTGCTTTCCAGTATAATTCTTGTCATCTGACATGCAACAGGTGCAAATTCATAATGATGCAACTTTTCCCCAGGGATGGACAGACCCCTTGAACTTGTGACTTTTTCTGTTATAAGCAACTTTGAAAGGGTTAATCTGATAAACTATTTTATTCTGCTTTAATTTTTTGATAAAAGTATCAACGATCTATCTGAAATAAAAAGTTTCTTTTTTCACTTCTTCAGCATCACCAGTAATTGGTGAGTAATAAGGGTCCAAAAAGTGGAAAAAATCTCAAATTTGCCCAACTTCAAATAGTTTCCATGGAAACAAGAAGAGATACAATCATTGTAAATGATGGTGGTGCTAGAGGAAGCCTCATATTACAAATCCATCCAAACCCCAGACCTGTATCAGTAATAGGGCCAGAGATATAAGGGTTTTTCTACAGCATGTTTTGAAAAGCGCCTCCTACAGGTCATTTCTTCAGAGGTCCAAAAAACCAATACTAGAGGGCAGTTTGCAAAAAAAAATCTGAGATATCCATTATTTGGGCCAAAATGAACAAATATACAAAGGTGAAGTAAAATCCAAGACCATGATGGCCCAGGTGTGTTTCCACTTGGCATGGAATGACCCTACTGCAAAAAAAAAAAAAATACATTTGAAAAATTCATCAACAATGCACCAAATGGATTTCATAGTGATCACTGTGTATTCATCCTAACACATAGTTATACGCAGATTGTAATTAACATTCTTCAGTATTTTGGAAAGACCAGTGAATTTCTGTTTGTGCGTAACTTGGATTTATTTTGGCTAAGAGGAGCATTTACATTTTATTCTGACCTCTCAGAAAGGCACTTATTCATGGATTACCTCAAGTTTCATAACTACACTACAGGCCAAAATCTTATGAACCCCCTGCATTTTCCTGAATTTGGCTGGTTTTTGTCAGAATCTTTAAGTTAATTTTGAGCAACAAAGGCACACAAAATGCCAAAGGGATGCTTGTATTAACTAAAAATGTTGCTCGTTATTAATTGTACACCTTGAAATTCAACTTGAGTCGCTGTAGGATGAAATTGATCTGGCAGTCAGAGAAGTGCGCCTAGCAAGTTTCAAAGAGCTCATGGAGGAACTCTTAAAAGCCTGGAATGAGTAACCAGGAAGTTCTCTCCTTTTTTTTTAAGATTTTTTTTTTTTTTGGAAACGTTTTCCTTTTATTTGGCAGTTGTACAGTGTAGAGAGACAGGAAAGTTGGGGAGAAGAATGGGGGAAGACATGCAGCAAATGACCTGAGCTGGAATCGAACCCAGGTCGCTGCGGGAAGGACACAGCCTTTATGGTACGCGCACTTAGACCGATGAGCCACCGGGGCGCCCCGGAAGTTCTCTCCTTAAACTGCTGGAAAGAATGCCTCAGATGTGTCAGGCTGTAATCAAGACTAAGGAAGGGTACTATGTAGAAAGTCAAATTTGAATATTATCTGGCAAATAATTTTGCACATTTCTAGTTAAAATATGTGCCTCTGTTGTTCTGTTTTTTGTTGTTGCTGAAAGTATACTTTGAGAGAACCCAGCCAAACTCTGAAAAATGCAAGGTGTTCATAATATTTTGGGCCTTGTAGTGTATAGGCCCAAAATGATTTGGGGGAATCCTCACGTGAGCTTATGAACTGAGTTTGTTAGCTTCTATTGAAGAGGCTTGATGGGAAGCCCCGGTAACACAAGATTTAAACCAACTGTTTTTTTTTTTTTTTTTTTTTTTTTTAATGAATTGTCGACGAAGAACCGCTTCAGGAAAGTTTTCTCCTTTCAAAAAAATTGCTCTTAATGTGTGAAGGAGAAGGCGAGCAGTGATTGCTTTTTGTTTTCACATATGGCATTGACAGCAGCTGTAAGTTGCGAGTTAAATGGCTGTGGTGCGACGGCGGTGGTACCACAGAAAAAAAGGGGGTTGCGGTGAAAAGAGCGAGTGTGTGTGTGTGTGTGTGTGTGTGTGTGTGTGTGGGGGGGGGGTTGTGTGCAAGAGTGGCTAAATTTAAATTGTAATTGGCCGACTTCCACAAGCTTGCGGGCGTTTTAATGAGTCATAATAACTTCATTTAAAAGCAGCTGAGCAGAAAATAGATTGGAGAGAGGCCTGTGGCCAGCATGGATTCTTCTTGTCCCACTCTTTTTCAGTGCCTATGAACATAGTTTCACCACTTTTCTGGGTTTGGTGGGCTTCCACCACATTTTTAGCTGTGTGTGTGTGTGTGTGTGTGTGTTTGTGTATATATAGAGTCGCTTCAGGGGGACCCGTTTCGCATGTAGTTCTGCGTGCATGAGACAAGCATCTGATCCCAGGGCAGCCTGAAGTGCCCTTTAACATGTTGCTAGGCCTGCTAACGTGCTAAGCCCAAGGCTACTCCGGGCCTACAGGACAGGCAGATGGCTTATTCGGTGTTTACTCACCTGGAGCAGGGGGGAGAATGAGCATTGACCACAGGAGATGGAGGTTATTACTGTACAATGCTTGTAGCTGCAGTGCAGTAACCTTTGAGAAAGCGTTTTAATACACTGACTGCAGTTAACAGGATGCAGAAGAATCAGTGTTTTGTAGAAACATCAGTTGGCAGGGTTGAGCCTTAATGGGGTCGGTGGTTTCGGACTCTTCAGCCGCCTGAGGAGAGTGCTGTCCTGTACGTGACAGCACATATTGGCCCATTTTTACTTGAATGCGTTTGCCACTAAGGTGTACTAACTTCTTTGTAGTTCCTTTGCTCCATCTAGTTCTAGGAAGTGCAGTTCAGTGGAGTTCAGCAGTGCTGCAATGATTGGTCAAGCAAGACTGCGGCAGTACGGGGCATTTTGGGCTTTACTTCTGTCTTCGCTGACTCATCTGTGTCAAATAGGGTGTTTTTGATTGAAGACGGTAGGACAATGACATCAACCCACATGTCCTTGGCAGCGGACCCACACGTAGCTGTTCGGAAATGTGAGGAAATGTGTTTCCAATGGACTGCAGTGGAGGATATCTGGTGTGACTTACTGCATTTTAAGTGGCCACGTGTCTGAACACACATGTCCTGCGCTGGCACTGCAAACACTGGCAGAAACGTACAGCCAGGCCTTTTTGATTAATATCAATAACTCATAGTTCTGTTCATGCGCTCAGTTTCCTTATAAATCATCCCTGTTCCAGGCCTATAAACCATCCCTGTTCCTGGTGATTTACTGTCCTGTGGATTTTAACTCCAGCTTTAACAAAGCACACCTCATTCAACATTTAGAGCTCTCATTGAGCGACAGATTAGGAGAATCGGGTGTGCCAAATTAGGGCGAATTGAAAACCGCCTTGACGGTAGATCTCCAGGAACAGGGTTTGAGTGGCCCTGCTCTAAATAGTTGGAGCAGTGAATTGACAAGCACAGATCACGCAAGCTTTCCAGGTGCCAGGCCACAAAGGCGAACACAGGATATATTAAAATAGGAAGCATAAAAGGACTCGGTTCTAATATGAGGGAACCTTATATTAGAACCGAGTCCTTTTATGCTTCCTATTTTAACAGAATACCTAAACTGTGGAATAATGTGCCAAATGAATTTTGTGCAGTTACAAATCCTCTAATGTTTAAAAGATGTTTATCTGAATTTTATGCATCCAAATTAGAGGATTTTAATGCAGATATTTCTTGTTCCTGGGTAAGCTTTTGTAGATGACGCTCTTGCAGGCCGTTGTAAGTCTTTTTTCATCATTTCTGTGTGATTTGTTTTTTAAACTGACTTTGATTATATGGTGCTACACGCATATTTTGCTCTTTTTGGGGTGCAAGTCAAGAGGTTTTTTTGCCTACTGGTATTCCCTTTCCCCTCTACTTTTATGTTGTTTGAAAGGTTTTATTTTGTAATGCTGTACTTTGTATTTCTCTGTAGAGTGGATAACGTTTTTAAATAAATAAAATAAATAAATAATTATTTTAATACCATCAAATTACCCTCATTTCTGATAGACCGAATAACCGAACAGGTTCATTAATTATTCAATTGCTCCTTTTGGAGTCGTTGGCAGTTGATTGTCCTTGGGTTGATGTCACTCAATAGCCTGGGAAGCACTAGGTCTGGGTTCATTGGACATCGTTCTCCCAACGGTGGCTCCCCAGACCAATCGCAGTTGAGCGTGTGCGGTACTGCAAGAACCCACAGGCACTCCACCATCTCTCCCCTGTCATGCCAATAAAAGTAAATATTCTCCAAAGACTCCTCTTTTATTGCATTATGTGAGCTGGATGATAGCTTAGGGAAACTTTTAGATCAATTTCTCGCTCTAGAGCAGATTAAAAAGCCATGAATCCCATTTAAGGGAAGAACTCCCAAATGAAACACCCTTTTGAAACTTTTGTATTTCAGAGAGAATAACAGCGTTGCGCGAAAAAGATGCGCGGACGGCGCTTTCATGTTGGGGAAAAAAAAGGGGAAATGGGGGGGAGAGAAAGATTAAAGCGATCCCGAAGCCATCTGGAAGTAGCCAAGACACACGAGGGCTGCTTTTATGCCACCGATTCCTGGGGGAGGAGTGACCGAGGGGGCACTGGATATTGTGCTATTATCATCCAGGAAAAACAAACTGCCGGCTCAGAATATTAATCCTACTGAAGCGACGCGACAAATTTGACGGCGACAAACATGTATTTTAGCTATTTGTTGCAGTTTGAGAGGAGCCTAGCTACTCCCATTCACTCTGCCTTTCTCCAGGGCCTGCCTGGGGCACTCGAGTTCCCCCTCTTCGAGCCAGGGTCTGTCAGAGGTTTCTTCCTACAAGAGTTTTTATTTGCCTCTGTCAACATTGGCTTGCTCCTAGGGGGTTCAGGTCCTGTTCTATGTACAGTGCTTTGAGATTGTTTCAATTGTTAAAAGCCCTAAACAGATTATACTAAATTTAACTGAACAGCTTTTCTCTGTAAATCAGGTGAAAAACAGCAAATGTCTTTGCCTGAGAGCTTGTAACTCCAGTTTTAAAAGGCGCTTCCTCTTGCGTGTAACACTTCTCTCTCTTTAGACATGTTTTCAAAATGGCGGGAAACCTCTCCCGTAGGTTATGTGCTTGAGTGACGCTGTACGCAGTTTGCTTGTCCAGTCCATCGGTCATCCCACACTGTGTGCCACGGCATTCTTCCTCTTTTAAATCTGTTCATCACAGCCTGATTCACCCCCCCCAGACGGGTGGGCACGCCGGCCAAGGAGAGAGAGTCTGACGGACAGATACTGACAGAGACCCACAGACAGATTGACTCTGACAGAGGCGTAGGTGACAAACGCAGCTACAGACAGGCAGACTGAAACTGACCGACACCAACTGACAGACAGACTGAGGCTGACACGCACTGACAGATAAATTGAGGCTAACCTTCACAGACAGACAGACTGACAGACAGAGGCTGACAGACGCGAGTGGACAGATGAGATGCAGCTTGACGCGCAGGCTGACAAACGAAATGTGCCTGTCTTGCAGAACCGCAGAAATATAGTCCTAGGACTGAAGTGTCTGAGGTTATTGTCCTCACATACTGTACACGTGCACATTAATTACGAGGTTAAGGACTTTGTGAGGACCACCTCAGGAAGAGATGTAGTTGAGCTGAGATCTCAGGGAGTATTTAAGCGTACAGACCCCCCTGCAGCTGTGAGTTGGGGGTTGTTGAGGGTATAGGGGGTTGTTTTTTTGGGGGGCGGGTGGTATTTTGGCTTTCCTGTGCAGTGCGGCTGGTCAGTCCTCAGGAAGGTGAGCTGCAGGGAGCAGGTCGCAGTTAAGCGGGCTGCAGCTCAGGGCCTCGAGAGCCGGCTCGCCCGGGCCATTGTAAAAAGTTTTAGTGAGGAAGTTAATGGCCCGTCACGCCGTCCACTTTTGTAAGGAAAGGAAGTTTATGGAAGCGACTTTCTTTTTTCCCCCTCTCACCATCTCACTCTCTTTCACACTCTCTCCCCTCTCTTATTCTCCTGTTTTTCTTTCTTTCTTTTTTTTTTTTTTTAATAAGGAAATGGTAAGCCATGCTTAGCTCCCGTAGAGCAGTTCATGACATAATGGAAACGGCGAGCATGTCCAGATTGTGTCATCTGGCAGATAACGCTAACCGATTTGGCCTTTTTTTTTTTTTTTTTTTTTTTTTTTTAGCTCTCCTGGCTTTTTGGAGTGCGCTAGATTAACAGCATCTAAAGCTTAGATCATTTGTAATGGGTATGCTGGAGGCTTGTTTTTGGTGTTTCAAAGCAATAGGTGGTATCTTTTACGGCTCTTTCACCCCCCGTGGGGAGGTAAGGGGTAGCAACGAAAATAAATCCAACAAAAACACCGAGTGAGAGGATGCACCTGAGAGCAGCAAATTTTGCCCTTTCCAGCATTTCCTGTTGTTTTCCGCGTATGGACTCCCTCTCCTCCTTGCTCTGCCGGCCCGCGTTCGGTCGTTTCTTCCGCCACAGGCGGCTTATCAGCTGCGCGGGGCCAGTTGACATTAGCCGATCGATTTGTGTTTATGGCAGTCGCATCGCAAGATAGGATACAGCAGCGTGAGCATGTGTGTATCCGCGCACATAATGTACGGAATATGTAATTATACAAACATTGGTGGATTAGTGATTACTGTATATTTTACAATACTATAAAAGTCGTTTGTTATTGATAAATGTTTCTCTCGGGCGCGCTGCGCAAATTGATGTGTCTCTCTCCCTCCGTCTCTCTCTTTCTGTTTCCTTCACTCGGCCTCCTAGAGGTCATTGTGTTGACGGATCAGCCCAGCCCCCACCCACAGACACGGGGCTTAATAACCCGAGGAGGGCCTTTGACAGTGTGTGACTTGAAAGCAGGAAATAATGGGCCCTAAATGCTAAATCTTTACAGGTTATTGACCTGTGGGGAAAAGCGTACACGCCACCCTCAGTGTAATTTGTATAGTTCTCCCCTGACCGGAGAGAGAGTGGGGTCTGTACCATTTCTATTGCCTGCCTTTAATAAAACATGCCATCGCTTCTCCGATAAGCTCTGTAAAGATTTTCTGCTCGCGCAGAGACGCGCTCGCAAGAGCATGTATACACGCACATAACTCTCGTGCTCACACTCACTGGCATTCAACTCAGACTAGCGCGTGCACACACACACACACACACACAGATATATGCACAAATGCACACACACCTAGCAAATACATATGCACAGTCGCAAATTTATTTTTCTATGCCCCTTGGAGCCAAAACATTATTTTCGGCTGTAAAATCCAATTTCCTTACCACTAAACCCTAGAATCAGCCCAAATCTTCGCTCCTTCCTTAACCCTTACCTTAATCTTAACCTTAACCTACAATCCTATTACCTCGTCCCCCCCCAAAAAAAACGGTTTTTAACATGAACTCATCGTCTTAACCTCAAACTAATATGTCACCTTAAAACTAGACCTAGTCCTAACCAGAAGCCCAATGGATACCTGAGATCTAAGAACAAGCTCTAGGCCCAGAATAAAGCCTTTTCCTGACAGGGACCAAAAAAAATGTGCCTAAGGTAGGGCTACTGCTTATTCAGGCATTACTGCACTCCTGGGGTTTGTAAGTCTCTACAAGGCATATTTCAGTCTTCACAAGTATAGGTAAACATGTACACGCGCAAGCTGTGTGCTGAATGGTGAATGTTTTTGACTCATCTGCGTTGAGATTTTGGTTGCTTTTCTTGGTACCAGACAGATGACAGTGTGGACTTGTATCGTAACACTGGTGTACAGTTGCTCCCCTTTTTTCCCTCTCTTACAAAAACGCTGCATCCCCACCCCCTCTCTCTGTCTCATTAGCCATAAAGCCATTTACGGCACTGTAAAGACCTGTCCATTGATGTGTCTGGTGGTGTGTTGTGAAGATGTGTGAACAGTTTTTTTTTTTTTTTTTTTTAACAGTGGGGGATAGAAGAGCTGGGGGTTGGTTGGTTGCTACTCTACCTTTCGAGGTTTATCTTCCTTCTTTATTTTTTTGCGAGTACAGAAAAGCGGCTGTAGCAGTCAGTATGTGGCCAGCCACTCACCAGTCGCTCTTATTTCGTTTCTCGACCGTCAGCCAAGGAGTTCCGACACATTCTTTTGCCCACCTCGTGGCAGGTGAGGGAGCCCGGGGTATGTGACGAGCCTGTGCGCCACGCTTGGCTCTTCCGTTCAGTGCTGTCCTCCCGCCAGCTCTCGCTGTAGAGAGAGCCGCATACTGGAACACTTCTGGAACATTCCTTACAATCGTTCTGCGCAAATTCGCTCTCTTTGTGTGCGTCTGTAACTTTATTCGTCTTTGCAAGTGTTTGTGTGTGTGCATTTGTGTGGTGTGATTGAATGTGTGTGCGCGTGTTTGTGCTTGCATGTGTGCGTGTGTATGTATGTGTGTGAACTCTTAATTTAGCACCTGTTCAGTGTCAGGACGAAGTTAGAAGAGGAATTGCACACAAAGTGTTTCCTCAGCGCAATTCTTTGTCTTTCCAACTGACTTGGGTGTCACTGGAGTCTTGCTGTGTCTCGCTCAGTATTTTGAGCATGTGTTGCTTTTTTCCCGTTTAAAACACATCATTAGTTCAGCAGTCATTTAACGGAGGGGGAAAACACTTGGCCCAAAATTGAAAAACGTGACACCCTCTTAAATGGTGTTAAAATGACAGGTGTGGCGCACTTTATGCGCCGAGTGAACTGCTTGTTTAGAGTATTAAAGTAGCCCTTCAGGCTGGCATGCAGGTTCTGGGACTGGTGGTGGTGAAGCGCTAATGTTCAGGAACAAGGTCTCGTCCGCGTTGTGTGCTGTTGAAAGGGTTTGTGACACACGGTACAGCTCTACTTCCCGTCTCACTCCTCCATACCAACAAACCCTTCCCTCTCGTGCACACGCACATTGCATTCTGTTTCCTACGGCATCTGAGGTTCTCACGGGTAGGGATGGAGATGGTTTAAAAGTTTTGTGTGCGTGTGTGCTTGGTTGTGTGCGGATGCTTTTGTGTTTGTCTGTCCTGAGTTTGTCTGTGCGGGGCCCTGTGCATGTTTGTGTTTGCGTATTTGTGTGTTATGTGTGTACATTTTTGCGCATGGATGTGTTTGCATGTTACTTTTAGGGACCAAAAATTTATTTTCTGTTAAAATTGATTTTCATTCCCCCAAACGCTAAAATCAACCCTAATCTTAGCCCCTAACTGCCCCAAAACAACACCGTTTTTAGCATGTGCATGCTAAAACATGTTTGTGTGTGTGTGCGTGTGGGTCTTTGCATGCGTGTGTCTGTGCGCGCGCGTGTGTGTGTTGATACAGTACATGCTACGCTGCGGTGTACCAGCGCTAATGCTAAGTCAGGGCTGTAGTGAGTGCAAGAGGCCCCTGGCGCGGCGTGCACACCGGCCCGGTTACACTCCCGACCGCGGGGCCCCCTCCTGTCGGCGAGTCACAGGCCTGAGCGTGGACTCGGATGCCCCCGCACCGCCCCGGGCCTGAGCTGTGGAGCGGGGGGAGGGGGAAGGGGGCGAGAGAGGAAAAATAAACTCGCGTCCGTCCGACCTGCCAGAGAGACAAATTACTCAGCAAGCGAAATGGATCGAGACCGTAAAACCATGAGAAAACAGGAACTAGTGGTGGAGCTCCTGTCTGTTCATGTCAAAAATCTAGCTGAAAAAAAGCCCTTTGTTTTAGCTTGAAATGGTTTTGCTATGCTAACGTTGTGCGCGAGTGTCTGTGTGCACATGCATGGGACCATGTACACGTCTGCTTTTTTTTCTCTCTCTGAAATCTCTCTGTCCCACAATAATCAGAAAGGAAGTCTAATTATATCTCTTCCATTCCTGAGGGCGATTGTCTGCATTTCTTGCGCACTGATAATGGCCTCGGTGCAAATTTGTTTTTCCTGGTGTCAGTCGGCTGATTGTCTGGAATGGGTGACGGCGGAGGGAGAAATTTGACCTCATGATCTACTGTACGGCACACACTGTATTTGCATATGCAATCAATGCCGTTCAATGTTCAACAAGCGTGCTGGAGAGGGGAGAGTCCTGGCGGAGGCCCAGGTTTTTTTGACTTGGTAACTAAAAAAAAAAATGGATAAACAAACAAGCTGCCAGCAACACACATCAATGGGTGATAGAGAGAGAGAGAGGGAGAGAACAGCCAGTTCTGTGCTGTCAGTAACGCGGTGTGACTGATAAGAGCGCACTGTAAATATACCCGCGGAGCACAGCTCGTTACCGCTGGCGGAGAGGGGACGAGTGCGTCTGGTCTGCTCTTATTGTTCTCACCACAGCGCAGCTCCTTTATGGATTTATTTTTGCCGTTTTCAGGTACCGCGTGTACTTTCCTTCTGTAACGGCACGTTCGCTTCGTCTCCGGGACATCAGACAGACCGAGCACGTGCGGCCGCCCCTGTACTCGCTCCTCCGAGAGCAGAACCCAACCGCAAGCCGCTGGCGGAGATTTACGAGGAGGCGCGATCGCATGCGAGCACTGGTAGTTCTGTATGTTCAGCGGCTGCCCTGATTATTACAGAAGGGCTCCATACACAAGAGCGAAATCTGGCCTTTCCTCTGGGGCGTGATGTGACCCCATAAATTACCCTTGTAACCCCCGCCCCCTTCCAAACACACACATCGCACTCCTCTCCAGCTCCATGTCTTTGCAGGCTCAAATTTCTCCGCGTATATGTATTTTTTTTGCAGAAACAGTCGTTCCTCGTGACAGGGCAGTGATAAACAAGATGTTCTTTTGGAGAAGCTGATGCAGCTGTAATTGTGCAATCGTGTGAGGAGGAAGTGAAAGGAGGTCTCCTCTGCTGGGGCACGTGGCGCCTCTCCTCTCGTGCGCTTTATTCCACGCTCCTGCAAGTCCCGCGTCGTCACCGACGGGCGCTCCCGGTTTGCGAGGCTTCTGCAGCACATGTCTGTGTTTGCAAGTGCCCGGTTGCCCAGGCGTGCAGCGCGGGCCGTGAGAAGTTCGGCAGTGGCACAGTGCCGAAAGGCTGCAATTCCCACTCTTTAATCTCACGTCAAAGTGCAGATTGTCGGCTTTGTTTTTTGGGGTATTTTTTTTTTTTTTTTTTACATATTGCGTGAATCGCGTAGTAATCGCAACCCCTTTGATATTGTCGCTGTCCTAATATTTGCGGCTCGGCCGTGTGTTTGTGGACGTGGGTCCTGATGCGCCTATGATTGTAAATTGTTTTAGAAGCATCATTTTGTCTCTATAATTCCCAGCTCGTTTTCTCCTTGTTAAAAATATCCCCAGGAGCTGTTTTTGGTTTGGGAGAGGGGAGTGATT
The DNA here is from genome assembly GCA_029692085.1 of Gymnothorax javanicus. Classification (NCBI taxonomy): domain Eukaryota; kingdom Metazoa; phylum Chordata; class Actinopteri; order Anguilliformes; family Muraenidae; genus Gymnothorax; species Gymnothorax javanicus. The sequence goes on along the minus strand of CM056199.1, from coordinate 114,601,670 downwards.
TTTGTCACCAGAATCTGAAAAAAAGTGTTTTGGTTTTTTTTTTTTTTTTTTTTTTGTTTTTGTTTTTGTTTTTTTTTTGTTGACTTTTCTCCCTCCTCGGCTAACAAGACAACAGCCATTGATCAAAGCGTGGGCGTTGAAATTTATCGCTTTAATTTTGCGACTTTTCGCCGGGGCACCCCGGCCGCCGCCACAGATGCTAGATAATGACCCAGGAGCGAGGCCGGTTTTATGTTCTGTGTGGCTAAAAATAAAGGGCGACCCGCCACTTAATTCGCTAATTTACTGACCCGCTATGTCCCGCCGTGGGCTGCTTTCCTGAGGCAGGGTCAGGGGTCATACGTGTGGCCTCTTACATGGGACAGCAGAGCTCAGGGGCTCCTGACACACATACACACATACACACGCACACACACACACACACACGCACACACATGTATTCGTGCACATTTTGTTCATCCAGGTAAACAGAATGAAAATCCCTTTCCTATATTTTGTTCTGAGAGCTTATCGGCACAACTCTTCAGCCAAGAGTTTGAACTAATTAGCGAAATTAGCTCGCTGAGTTCATGTCTGGATGAAATACATGGCAGTCTTTTTTTTATTTTCTCACCCCAGGAGTTTCCACCTCTGAAGTGCTCACATACATGCTGTCATGTACCCACACTCACTCATGCGGACACACACACACACACGCACATTCTGATTTCTCCTATGACCCCATCAAACCCATGAATTGTGATGAGCAGTACAGATATCATTTGCGACTTGCTTCCAAGTTTACATACTTGAAGCCACTAAAAATGCACGGGTGAGGTATGTACTGTATTTGCTGCAAATTGAAGATTAAATCACTTTTTATTGCTTTTCCAGTGAGATACGAGTAGAAATAAAGAAAAGCGCATGGTATGGTAATCTCGACATGCGCCACATGTATGCGCGTAGCACTTCAGTAATAACGAACACTGAATTGTTTTTGATGTGTACAGTGATGCTTGACTTGTTCTTTTGGATGTGGTCAATAGCTTGCATAAAGGCGACAAAAAAAAAAACATGCGAGAGCAACAAGAAAATGGAACGGCTTGTGATACAGGAAAGAGAAAAAGAGCCATTAGCATGTTACGGGCAGGTCTCAGCCGCCGAGAGGAGGCGCATCATCTGCACTGTCACCGGTCCACAATCAGTTGGCTATCTGTCTGAGAACGGAAAACAGGCCCTGTTGCTGACCGTTCCCACTTATCGCAGCCACAAATGAAGACCGTACCTCAAGGGCGCCACATCTGGTTGCAGCATGCATGTGACAGATTCCAGACAGCAACCCAAACTGGTTGTGAGATGAGGGGTCTTGCTTTTTTCATTGGTTTAAATTTATGTTTAATTTATATGTAATTTGTTTATGTTCAAATAACATATCTTTATATTTTGGAAATGCATTATCTGGCTTTTAATGAGAGCAAAAAGTTTGCAAGGGCTTTTGTGTGTTTTCCCCATTAACATAATAAAAGTAAAAATATGAACCAGAATACTTTTATAATGAATGCAAAAAGACACTTTCATTGTGTTCTTTGGCTTTGAATTTCGTAATTCGACAGCTGCTACTCACTGTGATGATCTCAGTGTTCTCTCAAAACAGCAGCTTCCCGTTTTGGCTGCTATAACCTTTGGCGACAACACTGCTCTTCATAGAACACAATGTCAGTTTTTATCTCACGTGGATCAACGGTCCAGTGGGCTAATGTTGTGGCCTGGTTGTCCATTGTCCATCTTCGTTGTTTCTTCATTGTCCGTAAACATCATTGTCTCTGAAACTGTCACGCTAATAAAGCTGAAACATTGCAGACATCTTCCAGCCAATGAAGATACCAAAGTCTGCATAGATCATTGCGATCCAGTTTCCAACATGGCCGTCATAGCAGCCACATTGAAAATGCTGTTTTGACCCATTTGTCAATGTGGTCTCCCACTAGTTAGCTGAAACTTGGTATGTAGGTACTAAGCAGCAAGATTAATCACAATACGGTTTTTTTCTTTATGTTACATTGTGACCTTAATTTGGACTCCAACATCAGACCACACCTCTAATACCTTGAAAAATCTTATTCTATGAAAATATGTGAAAGTTGAAGCTGAGTTGTTGTGGATGTCTTCCAACCAATGAGGACGCCTAAGGATGTATAAATCGTTGCAATCCATTGCCAAATATGGCTGACATGGCAGCCATCTTGAAAATTCCATTTTGACCCATTGCCAATCATTTCCGCAGCGATTCAGCTGAAATTTGGTATGTTGGTACTAAGCAGTATGACTCTAAACTTTTACTCTTGGTTTTTCTTTACGGCATATTTTGACCATGATTTGACCTCTGATATCGGCCTATGCCCTAACATTTTTTTTTAAGTTGCTTTAAAATCTTCTCTGAAGCTACTTGTTCAAGGAAGTTGAAACTGTGTTGGCATCATCCTACCAGTGAGGACTCAAAATGTGTCAACAGACAATCATTATTTCTAGAAGTTTTTGACTAAAAGAAAAATATTCTTCAACTCCTTGTTTACAAATGGTACTTTTAAGGTCACCTGCAACTAATGATATATCTATACACCAGAGGATACATGCATAATAAATCATTTCCAAAATGTCACACAGTTCTTGATGGGTCCTGCAAGTAGTCATGTACGCAGGTCAAAAAAGCTGAATGTACAGTTAAGCTACATTGCTCACGGCACTATTTTTAGTAAGTGTGCTGTGATAGCCTATATCGAAGGGTTTTTCTTTCATAATTCTACCAGTAATTCGTTTTCATTGTAAGATTATACAACCCCAATTCCGAAATAGTTGGGACAAAGGGTAAATTGTGAATAAAATCAAAATGCAATTACTTTCAAATCACACCAGCCAGTATTTTATTCACTATAGAACAGAAATAACATAGCAAATGTTGAAACTGAGAAATTTTACAATTTTATCCACAAAATGAGCTCATTTCAAATTTGATGGCTGCCACAGGTCTCAAAAAAGTAGGGACAGAGGCCTGTTTACCATGGTGTAGCATCCCCTCTTCTTTTTAACACAGAGTGGAGGCATCTGGGCATTGAGGAGACAAGTTTCTTGAGTTTAGCCATTGGAATTTGTTCCCACTCTTGTTTAATACAGGCTTCCAGCTGCTGGAGAGTTTTGGGTCTCCTTTGACGGACTTTTCGTTTAATTATGCGCCAAATGTTCTCAATCGGTGAAAGATCAGGACTGCAGGCAGGCCAGTTCAGCACACGGACTCTTCTACTACGAAGCAATGCTGTTGTAATAGCTGCAGTATGTGGTTTTGCGTTGTCTTGCTGAAATACACAAGGCCTTCCCTGGAATAGATGTCGTCTGGAGGGGATCATATGTTTCTCTAAAACCTTTATATACCTTTCAGCATTCATGGTGCTTTTTAAAACATGCAAGTGTCCCACACCATATGCACTAATGCATCCCCATGCCATCAGAGATGCTGGCTTTTGAACTGAACGCTGATAACAGGAGGGGTGGTCTTTCTCCTCTTTAGCCCGGAGGACCCAACGCCCATGATTTCCAACAAGAATGTCAAATTTGGACTCGTCTGACCACAGGACACTTTGCCACTTTGCTACAGTCCATTATAAATGAGCCTTGGCCCACAGAACGCGGTGGCGCTTCTGGATCATTCTCAACAATAGCTTCCTTTTCGCATGATAGAGTTTTAGGTGGCATCCCTGGATGGCATGGCGGACTGTGTTTACAGACAGTGGTTTCTTCCTGGGCCCATTTAGTAATGTCAATGGCCGAATCTTGCTGATGAGTCATGCAGTGGCGTCTGAGGGCCCGAAGATCACGGGCATCCAGTAAAGGTCTTTGGCCTTGTCCCTTACACACAGAGATTTTTCCAGTTTCTCTGAATCTTTTGATGATGTTATGCACTGTCGATGATGAGACCTTCAAAGCCTTTGCAATTTTACGTTGAGGAACATTGTTTTTAAAGTATTCCACAATTTTTTTGTGCAAGCCTTCACAGGTTGGAGAACCTCTGACCATCTTTACTTCTGAGAGACTCAGCCTCTCTAAGACATCCCTTTTATAGCCAATCATGGTACACACCTGATGCCAGTTAACTTAATTACTTGATAAATGTTCTTTCAGCTGATTGTCTTATATATTAATTTCTTTTTCAGCCCTTTTTTGCCTGTGTCCCAACTTTTTTGAGACCTGTTGCAGCCAGAAAATTTGAAATAAGCTCATTTTGTGGATAAAAATGTATATTGTCTCAGTTTCAAAATTTGAAAGGTTATCTATGTTCTATTGTAAACAACATATTGGCTCGTGACCTGAAAGTCATTGCATTTTGATTTTATTCACAATTTACACTTCGTCCCAACTATTTCAGAATTGGGGTTGTACTTCTGCATGGTAATAAATTAACTTCTTTTACTGTAGGTACATGTTTGGGAATGATAGATGCCTGCTGTTCTATGGCTTATTGACTAATTATATCCATCAACCAGAACGAGAACAAACCAAAAGCAACATGTAGCGCACTCAAGCGTTGCGCTCCAGGAGGCAGGCTTTTGACACCCCGCCATTAAGGCGTCGTCGGGGCCGACAGCCGCGGAGGTCTCGCGACTTTCGTTTACCTGGTACACGTCCCGCACCCTGCTGCTTCCACTGCTCTCCGGCACACAGACATTTTGTAGCTGTCAGTGAACAATGTTTGGTCCCCCCGTCACAAATGGAAACATTGAACATAATTACCCCAGCTGTTCTGTCTGGTCTTTTTCTTTACCCCTGCAAAAAGTCACATTTTATTTATTTATATCTCCATTGTCGTTGTCTTCGGCTCTCGTCCCTTCTTTTTTTGGTTTGTTTTTCTTTAATCGCGTCCTCCCGTTTTGCGGCGGATCATTCCGTCCGGGCCTGCCCGTGACGACGGCTGCTAATTATATCCGCTTGCCAGTCGCGGCCTTGTCTCCCCCACGAATTTTGGAACCGGCTCCGTGCTGGTGTGTCATCGTAGAGAAACAGTGAGGGAGAAAAAAAATCTCATTTCGCTGATCACGGTTTTTCTCGCTCAGGTGGTGAAGCCCTCGTGATATTACAACAATCTCTTTCCTGTGAATACAAGCCTTGATGTGGAATGCTATGTCTGTCAGCTGTCGTTTTTTCATTCACTGTTTTTTTTTATATTTGGATTAGTCAAAGCTGATATCTTCTTTCAATACCTATGTATTGATATTTTTCGCAACTGGTGTCAGACAGAAGTCTTTGCTTATAATAACGAGGCAACACAAGAAATGAGTGCTGGGGTTTATTTTAGCAAAAGTTACTGTGCACACAACAAGTGACTGTGTGCGTGTGTGTGTGTGTGTGTGTGTGTAGGGGGGGTTAGTAATAATTTCATTTACTGTACTCACAGCAAGGTAGGCTAGCCCCATCTGAAGAGCAAGAGCAGTGCTCACTTCTTTTTGATTGGTTTCTCCAATAAAATGCACAATTTTAGATCTGATTTACATATGATAAATTAGCGTGGTGTGAACTTTAATTAGTAAGTGATTGGCTATGTCTTGCTTTTGCTGTGAGAATTGAATTGGCCCACATCTACCACTAGCTGTCAGCAATGCAAAAACAGGCTAAATTAGTATTATTTATTTAGTATTTAACATGATATCCTGTTCGTCTTTGCAGCAACAGAGAGGATAAAAGGTGGGGCAACTTATTCCCTCAGTGCTGTAAGAAATATGTATGAAAAGGAGAAACCTGTGTGTTTGTGTGTGTATTTTCTGAGTCCTCGTGGTCTTTGGGAATTAACATGCCTGGGGCCCGGTGCCTCCATCGAAGACTTCTGAGTTTCATGGAGTGTGAACTTCCTGCCATGTGGAAGATGCACGCTACCATTCTGCTCGAACAGAACATTTATAGTGTCAAAGGAATGCTCAATGCTGATATTATTTGGCCATTGAATGAAAGAAGAGTCATAAAGTATGGGGAAAATGAATCCGTATTACTAGCATTTGTCATTATCTGCTCATAGCGTGAATAAGGACGGTCCTTGAACATGGCAGAGGTTCACAGCTGAGGATTTTTCTTGCCATCTTTTTATGGTGTAGTCTGTTGCTCACTATGACACCGAAGACTCTTTCACTAGATTATAATATGATTCTTTCACTTCCGTCCCAGATGTAGGTATACATGCAGGAAAATCATTTATCACCACATCATGCTGAAGACTTGTATGTTTGGGGTCAGTGCATTTAGCATTCAAATATTGGCGCAGATACCGCTGGAGAACATTGCTATCTGATGTGGCAAAGTACAAGCGTAGATAATGGCTGGCATTCAGTCGTGAGATACTGTGTGACACAAATGAATTTTGAGCCTTGTAGGTTTTAATCAAGTGAGTCCTTTGCCTTGGTTTTGATCGCAGTTACTCCAACAGTTGCACGTAGCATAAAGCACAATTGGTAACGGTATTGCACTTCTCAGTCACTTGGTTCTCCAAGGTTCATGTGATGTCGAATGCCCCTCAGTCCGAGTGGAGTTTTTAAAATAACCCTCTGCCTTTGTTTATGTTGCAGCTGACTCCAAGTCCATCGTATGTGACCAGTGCGGTGCCCAGTTTGCCAAGGAAGATGCCCTGGAGGCGCACCGACAGATCCACACAGGTACGGCCTCGAGTTACCCTTCTACCGCTGCTCGTTATCAACATTCCAAAACTAAGCCACAGCTCCTCTTTAACCGTCATTGCTCTCCCGCCACAGTCTCCAGTTTGTTTCCTTTTGGTGTGAGCTTTCTGGTTGGTCTCAGAACATTCTTGTCTTTTCTGGCATTGACGTGACCATTCCTTTCACCAAAGCTAAAGATATTTCAAAGCTACTGCCATGATTTATTGTTATTTATGCATTTGCAATCACTGTGCCTCAGCACAGACTGACGTAGCAGCTCACCTGATTGCTTAAATTCGCACAGGAAGGTTAATATATTGGCACGAGAGCTTAATTAGCCTCGTTTCAGACGTATTGCCCACACAAGACACTGCACAAACACAATGACTATAAGACTGTACTTCATAGTAATACAGTAACCGTTTATTAGCGCGCAGAATGGTGTTGGTGGTGAATTGTGACAGGATATAATTTTGTTTAATGCGGCACTGGGAAGCGTGGTGTGCTCCTAATGCGGGAGAGGCTTCTGGAACCTCATAAAGGCTGGAGCTGTCAGAGAACATCAGCATTACACACTTAGAAACGGCTCTTATGGTGCGTCTCACTAAGTGCGCATGATGGCGAGAGTTTTACTGACCTCATGATCAAGAGGTAGTGCAGCACTGGAGTCAGTAGTTTATACACATAACTGCAGTCTACAGATTATAAGTGATTTTGAGAGCTGTTTGAATTTTATTGTCCGTACTGCCATGACTGCCTAAATCAGGATGCAGTCGTGATTTATAGTGCGCTCTGTGTATAGGCCCCGGATGGCGTGTCAAGCAACACAAACACAATGACGAACAATTGACTAGACATACTTTTTAAGTAACCTCAAACCAACATGAGACAAGCACTTCACACTTGACGCACAGTCGCCGGCACGTGTAAGAATTGGTGTCGTACATGAGACAGTCCAATGTTGTGATGTTTGTGTTATTGTGAATGTTATGTTCAACAGGCCCTGACAGATAGGCTATACAAAATGTTTTGGAATGTGAAAGGCTGGCTGTCTTCCAGTAAAAAATTGGATCATTCCATATGAAGTCAACCAGAGGTCCCCGGGTCACCAACTCAGATTTGGCTCAGATTTATTTTGGGAGTATCTCTATATTCATAATGAACACTTGCAAAATTATAGGCTCCTACTCCAAGGGGTTTCTGAGATTTTGTCCCCAAAAATCAGAGGCCATGCCCCAAGCTAATCGCAAAAGTTAATTTATAGGGATTTTGGAGGCCAATATCTTTGGAACCAATCATAGGTATGGGCTGAAAATTGCTAAGCAGGGTATCTTGGGTGCAGGCTCTCAGAATCTCTTGTCAAAATTTATCTATCCCTATTCATTTTCAAGATATTGGCCTCTCAAATATGAAAATTTTAATCAATGCAAATCAAAAATTCAGTTTTCAAGGGTCCCCATGAGGCCAGGATCCCTTACAGAGGCTAAATTATGCTGGATTCCTTCTATTTGAGGACAGGTCTGTATGTACAAGGAAGATTGACTGCACCCAAGGCATGATAGTGGAGTTAGGAGACCCTGAAATGGGTCCTAGCTGGAAAAAGTCACTTTTTTGCCAATTTTGGATTGGCAAGTTTACCATGTGGGCAGTTACCCATGGTAATGAAACTTGTTCTACATGAATGTATATATCTTGGCTTTATTTGATCAAAATTGCAAGTTGTTTTCTCATCTCCTTCATTATTTGATCATGCTGTGAAATATAGGGGTTTTTTTTTTTTTTTTTGCAAAAACATCCCCCCCCCCCAATTATGGCTTTTGTTTCGATAAAATGCCATAAGGTGAAGCTAATATAAGTTGTATGCTATTGTTTTAGTACCATCTTAAGATTCTCCTTATTGATTAATTGAGATGCTTAGTATATGGCCATCTGCCCACAACTGACCATAAGTGATCACAAATGCAAGAAAGTTAGACTCCCAAGAACTGTCAGCCAAGATCACCGATCACAACAAAAGAGCTTATTATACAAATGATGGTAACTTCTTTTGAATTAGGGCAGTTTCTGTCCTGGTTTCAATTTGAACTTTGTAGCCATTTCCTATTCAACAGTTTTTAGGGATTCTGAAAATAAAGTGTATCACAGTGAGAGAGATGAACTTCCTTACAGTAAATTAATAACATCTGTTCTCTGTTATGCTAAAAGGAATGGAGGATGATGCCACCATGAACTTACTTGTGATGTGCTTCTTATGATGGTTAAATGGATTGGCACAGGACCGCTGTAGACTTTCAAAGTGTGACAAATACACTTCTTCATGATGGAAACAGATTCTGTCGTCTTCATTGAATATGACATTGCACTGCCAAGCCAAAAGTTGTCTGTCAGCTGGTTTAAGGTCACCGAGTGAAATTCGTCCTGTCTTTCTGCAGTATGTATGTTTGTCGCATTCCTCATCCAAGGAAATCTCAATTCTGCACCTGTCAGAAGCCATGCTGAAGCTTCAATGAATTCACTAATTAGCTACCCTATTGTTTTAACCAGAGGTGATACAATACCCATGGAAGATGATGCAATACACGGACAATCTGATGCAATACGCATGGAAGATGATGCAATACCTGGAGGATCCTGTGGAGGGAATGCAACATCATGTCAGATGTCAGATTATCTTAGGAAATGGTGTAACATTTTTATGACTAGGCACTGTCTATTTGAAACTTCTAGTTGCAGAACAAAGGGGATAATAATAGGCATTTTTAACCCAAAACGGCTATATTTGATAACATGATTAAATAGTGAAGGAGATGATAAAACAAGTTGTAATTTTGAACAAATAAAGTCAAGATATATACATTTATGTGGAATAAGTTTCATTACCATGGGTAACTGCCCACATGCTGAACTTGCCAATCCAAAATTGGCAAAAAAGTGACTTTTTCAGCTGGTACCCTCTTCAGGGTCTCCTGACTATACTATTATGCCTTGGGTGCAGTCAATCTTCCTTGCACAGACAGACCTGTCCTCAAATAGAAGGAATACAGCACAATTTAGCCTCTGTAAAGGATCCTTGCCTCATAGGGGGCCCTTGAAAACTGAATTTTTTATTTCCACCAATAAAAATGTTCATATTTGAGAGGCCAATATCTGGAAAATGAAAAGAGATACATTTTGACAAGAGATACTGAAAGCCTGCACCCATGTTACCCTGGATAGCAATTTTCAGCCCATACCTATGATTTTTTCCAAAGATATTGGCCTCCAAAATTCCTATGAATTAACGTTCGCTATTCGCTTGGGGCATGGCCCCCGATTTTGTGGGGGGCCATATCTCGGAAACCCATTGGAGTAGCAGCCTAAAATTTTGCATGTGTTCATTTTGAATGTAGAGGTACTCCTAAAATAAATTTGAGCTAAATCTGAGTTGGTGACCATGGAAGATTCTTGTACTTTGGTGGAGTTCATATGGAATGACCCAATTCTGTCAGATTGGTGGACGTTACCAGATTACACTAAATGGTATTTATGCATAGTTGCCATTTTTTACAGTCCACATGTATTAGATGGGTAATTGGAATCATGTAGTGCGGTACACCGTGCGGCTTTGTGCCTTTGTTTGTTTGGCTGGTTCGGACGGCCCCGTCTCCACACTGATCCATCTCCCTCGCCCCACTCTCCCTTCTGCTGAACGCTACATTTTATTCTGCTGACGAGGGTCTCCGGAAATGCTGGACGCTAAACCACAGTCACTCCCGTCCAGTGTGCGTTTTTACAGTGTATCAACTCTCCCTCTCCCATATCATCACTGTCCCCATTGTTTTAAAAATCTATATTTTAGGACTTTTTTATCTTGATTTGGTGGGACGTGTACAGAGAGCAACAGGACGAGTAAGGGATTCGAGAGAGGGAGAGAGAGAGAGAGAGAGAGAGAGAGAGAGAGAGAGAGAGGGAAGGAGACATGCGATGCAGGCCAGTGGCAAGATTCAGACGCCTGGCTGGTCATAACAAGCATTCGGGTTGAGCTCTACAGTCCGGGCCGCAGAGACCCCTAAATTATCCAAGTTGAATCACCTGACGCAACTTCAGAAAAAAACACTGGAAAATATTTGTATAAAGTTACGGTTGGTTCAGACTAGGAGATGTTCTGATGGAGGGGGTGTTGGTGTTGGGAAGTGTGTTGGGGGGGTCTGTCTCTTCTCCTCTGAAGAGGAGACAGGTAGGGGGACGTGAGCCTGTTACTGGCAGCACCGCAGTACCGTCTGTCATGGCGAACATAATGAGCTGCGCTCTGAATGGCTGGAATCTCATGATTGAGCCCAGCGGCTCTCAATCCCCCCGCAAAAATGGAGAGATAAATAAAAAAATTTGACGGTAATGAAGGCCGTAGAATCCACTTGGCCGAGCTCGCTTGTTTATCAGCGTTTCCAGGAAGATAATGATGACCAAATGAAACCTCTGGCAGGCATTTTAGAAAGGGGACGTGCGCTAAATCTCGCCTCTTAATTTAGGACGGGAACAAGAAGGCCCTGCTCTCATTTCACGCCCCAGCATTCTCCTGTTTCCCAGCTGGGGAGTTTGGCAGCGCTAATATGCATCTGTGTTTGCGTATGTGTTTATGCGTGTGCATGTGTTTGCGCATGTGTCATATTGAGCACTCAGGTCTTGGACTCTGAGTATGCACACACACATGTACCTTAGTTTGCGACGACTCCTCGTGACCTTCTCTGAAGTGCAAATATACATGAAAGTGAACTGCCCTAAGAATAACTCCAGAAATTAGCAGGTTTCTTGGCCAAATCTAAAACTTCTTAGGGGAAGAAATGTTTTCATCCTTACAGCCAAATCATGTAGAATAACTGCAGTTAATGATGTCCCAAGTCGCATAAGGGCAAATCAGGCAAAGTTGTTCCACTGTCTATACATTTACACCGAGACGTGCTTGTTAAGGAAGGCTGTGATCATTAAAAGCCCTGGAGTAGTGCCCTGTGCCCTTTTCCGCCGCGTTAGTCATAAAAGTAGACCTTCTGCCTTTGATTTTAACCTCGCGCAAGATTTTCAGCTGTGTTGCGTCTTAGCGACAGAGAATCCAGGATAATACAAAGGTAATACTTCGTTATCCGCGCTTTGCGCTGTATCCGGAGATTTCGGTCTTGGCGCGGCTGAGGTTGAAGGTACTTGGCAGGAACTCCGTCAGTGAAACAATTTAAGTGGCGATCAGAAGTCCTTAGTGAGATGATAAAGGCAAACGGAGCTTGTCAGCCCTCTGGTGATGAACTGTCTGGAGTTCGGAGCAGTTTGATTATCATTACCGATAAGTGTGTAATTTCCTCTGTTTTAGAATTTTATCGCCTCAGTGAAACACACATTTAAGCCGATTAAAGATCGTTTTTTCGGAAACCCAGAATTCATATGGATGGCCAGCAAAAACATGACTGCACCAAAAGAATCTTACAGCCTCACACAACTGAAAAAATTGTCAACCTGTTTTTTTGTAACGTCATTATCCGGCACGTGGAGCGTAGGTGTTGAGTGCTTTTGTGTCGGACGGGCGCTGCACCGTGTCAGCAGCCAAGGGGTTAACCGGGGCTAACGACCGAGTGACTCACGCCAGCCGTAGAGAGGGGGCTCTAATTTTAGAAGCAGATTCCTGAGCAGAAATGGGAAGCAGAACTTGTCCCGCCGCCAGGCGTTTAGGCTGCAGCAAGCCAGGGCCTCCCCCTGCGGCCATCGCTCTTGTATTTTAAAAATGTGCCGTTACACGCGGCTACTTCCTCAATATGCTCACCCATATGGTTCGCTTTTTCAGCCGGCACGCGCCACAAGCAGGGTGTCGCCCATGTTTTTTTTGCGTACGCGCACTTCTGCATGTTCGCTCGCTCACACGCACACGTGTGACGTGAGGATGGCGTTTGCACGGCGTGTTCTGCTCTGCGGTGGAGGGTGTTTGCGGAGATGCTTTTGATGGCGCTGATCAGATCTCTATCCGGTGGTCTGAGGAGGCTTTGTTTGCTCCAGTTGCGCCTCTGCCAAGTTTTAGCGGGGCTCACTCTAGCTAGAGCTTCCATGAGGCCACGCGCCCGTCAATAATGTACTGCTGAGATAATATTGTGATGCTCGTCATTCAACTGCTTTCCGTGCTAGAGATGTCACGGTGCGATAATTTTAGTTGTCGGTGCCAATACCAGTGAAAATCCATTATTTGCCATACTGGTTTCGATACTAAAGGATGAACAAAAATTCTATTAAAAACACAACTTAATGGAAACCTCGGGGCACTTATAAAATACATAAATAATGCTATATTTCAATTGAACAGTTTTAAGATTTAATAAAATGTAGCCCATTTACATTAAAATTAACATTAAAAGCAATAATGAAAAGGATTTAGCATTTTAAGATATGAAAATGCTATTTTGCATTTGGAGCAGCTTTTAACATTTGTAATGGGGGAAAAAGTATTAAAAAAAAAAAAATTCTTTAAAGCACTGTTTTCACTTGTTGAGCTGCGAGGCCTGGTGGATTGGTCAAAGTAAGGGCTTCATGCTGTCTGTCCCATGTCCAGTAACCTGCCGCGGCTCAGGCTGAAAGGATGATCCATTTCTATCGCGAGGTATTTAAACCAGGCAGGTCTGGTCAAGTACGTCACCCAGGGGTGCTGCAGAATAGGCCCCTCATCTGGCAGATACTCTCAAGCACTTACTCCTGTGGAGGGGTCAGGGGTAATTTCCCCCTCTGTCATACTAATAATTGGCTCAGGATTTAATGTTTCTTTTCTCCCCAGTCCCCTCTGGCAGCCTATGCTCTGAAGAGAGTTTTGTAACAACATAATTGTAAAATAATTGCGCCTCTGGAGAGCATTGTTTGATTGATAGTCTAATTGAGCCTTCCCATTCTCCAATTATGTCCCCTAGCCCCCTCGAACAGTGCACTAGCCTCCTGCGCTGCTTGTATTACAGTGCGCGACTGTGTGTGTGGCCACCAGGGCAACTGCCACTAATGTTCTCCTGGTTCCTTTTCTTAAGCCCTGTCTCAAGGGCTTTTACTGACTCCTTCGACTTATTTATCATGTCCTTTTCTGACTTAATTATTTTACGTGCTTAAGCGAAGAGGAGAGGAAGCAGTTGGAAGTTTGTGTGGAAGAGTGTGACGACTGCCCCACCACGGCGCGGGTAGGAAAGGTGATACATCCCTTTAGAAAAAAGAAAAAGGCAGCCTGGCAGTACCCTGTTGCTCGTACGCCACTCGCGCCTCATTAATAGCTGATGCTTGTTGACGAGGAGGAGGGCACTCTTTGGAATGGGCAGAAATTTGCAACCTGGGTAAACACACAAGTCTCTGTTACAAACTGGCAGCGAGCGGCGTGGGGGTGTACAGGAGACCGGTCACATGCTCTTTGCTGACCAGTTGTGGAGTCTCTGTTATCGCTGTTTGAGAATTATACATGCTCTGTGTTCCTTGGCCTATGGAAATGCGAAAAACTGAACTATCAGTGCATTAGCAAATGCAATGACGTAACATAAGAGGGGAAAGAACAGGGCATTCAGACCCCAAAAAAAAGTTACTGTCCTTCCAGTTAAATGAATATAATATTTAGGATGCATTCCTACTAGATATTATCTAGTTCTGTATTAAGCCTGGGACTGAGAAACCTCAGATTATTTGCCCCTGGTGCATGACACAGCAAGTTATATTATTCTCAGAGTGAAAAAGCACGGTCTAGTATGCTTCCTAATACGCTGAACAAATGCTGATGTTATGTTAAATGGATGTAATCCAAGATCTGGTTCTTCTTGTTCTTTCCGTTGCTACTGTAATTGCTGTTAGTGCAGTTAATCGAGCAGCAGTTGCTCTTTTTAAAATTGATTTATGCTGAGCTAAAGGTGAGCCACTCATTTACTCCCTGCCGAGGATGGAGGGACGGCGTGGGAGAGGGATGCGGAGGAGGGAGGATTAGGATTTCGCCATTTTTTCGGGGTTAGTGGGTGGCGTTGGGTGCCAGGACTCGGCGGAAAACAACATCACGCGCTGCTGTGTACACAATGCCAGCCATCCCAGTGTGCTGGGCTCTGACCTACTTTCCCCCGCCGGCCCCAACGTCAAAATAATATAAACGCTCCCCGGATTAATCAACCAATGAACACGCAGCCTATAGGCTACCCTCACCGACGAGATAGCGGCAGCTCGCTCGATAAATATTATTGCAGCTCCCACGTACATCGTTTTTTCGTGTCCGCAAAGTATGACAAAGCTTTAGATTGATAGCCTCTACATCCTCAACCATAAAACTCCTGAATTTATCTTGCCGTCTATGTGGGTGTGTGTGTGTGTTTGTGCACGCATGCTATCTGTTATCAAGCCAGGTTTCAAAGAACAGACAGCACTTTCTCATCTTTGGCACTGGAGAGGAATCAGGCTTGGGGGGGGGGGGGGGGTGTTGTGACAGAACATTTGGAACCTTCCGGGCTCTCTGCTAGGTGGCGGTGACCCTGTTTCACCATTTCAGGCCTGCTATGAATTGTGTGGGAAATCATTGTTGACAATGCTGTAATGACATGGGGGACACGGGGCTAACTAGCAGCGGCTGGAGGAAATGGACCTTCATCAGAGGTGTGAAGGCCTCCAGAGACTCCTTCTAGAAATATCTAATATTAGTCGTCGTGTCAGATCTATATTTGACTCAGGTAAGATGTATATCCACACTCGTCCTACTCAGATCACGAACGCAAGTGTGGATGACCTCAATTTAGAGCTGGCAGTCAGCACGTTTCTCCATTTCTAATCCAATATGCTAGAGCCAGAGCCTCAGAAATTCCCATGTTCAAATACTTAACTGCACATGTACGGGACTTCTAGAAGTAGTTCATAAGAGGCACAATTTAGAAGGGTTGTTATTCACAGTTCAGTCGATTTTTGATGTAAATATGCTTGTATTAAAGATGACAGTTCGCACTGCTTTGAGTACTCGCGAGTACAATGTAGGAATTACGGCCCTTTGAAATTGCCTAACTTTGCAAATGCTTGCATACGTACTGTGGGCACCATAATTTATTGGACAGTGACATTTTGGTTGTTGAGTTTGAAAGTATACAATGATGATGAGGTTGAATTGCAGACTGTCAGCTTTAGTTTGAGCTATATCAGATGAGCCGTTTAAAAACAATAGCCCCTTTTGAACACAGTCCCCCCATTTTTGGGCACAGCTGTAAACATTGGATTGTTCTCCGGAGTATAAAATAATTATTATTAGCATTTAGTCGCATATCCTTTGCATGCAATGATTGTTTTTAAGTCTGTGATGCTCAGACATCACCAGATGCTGGGTATCTTCCCTGGTGATGCTCTGTCTGGTCTGTACTGCAGCCATCTTCAGTTCCAGCTTGTTTCTGGGACTTCTTGACTGTAATCTCATTTTCGGTTTGTAAAATGTCTGTTCAGCTGTTTATTCAGATCTGGTTATTTCAGATTTGGGCCGACAGAACCAAAATCACAAAAAATGTCTCACTGTCCAATGAATTATGATTTTCATTGTATATTACAGACCTACAATACAACTTATTTGACTTTTTATTCAAATTAAGAAAATAATCCATCAATGTGTTGGCAGAGAGCGTGATGAGGCATCTGCGTTCGAGAGGTTGACGGTTGAAGAGAGGGTAAAATAAAGTAGTTTAGTTTCTATTGATGGATACAGCAAAATAGGAATGGTGGAAATGATTGGATAAGGATACACTCTTTCTCTACCTCCCTGCTTCTTTTACCCCCTCCCTTTACCTCCCTCTCTCCTTCTGTCCTTTCTTCCTCTCTCCCTCCTGTTTTAAGGCTGGAGTTAGCAGGGAAAATATGCGGACGGTTTTGAGACGGAACAGTGGCTTTTTTGCCCAGTGGGAACATGGAGTGACTGTGGCGAACTGGGCCACAGAGTAAACAGCTCTTTTCTGGGGCCAGAAATAGTTTTGACAGAGAGAGCGAGGGAGCGAGCAGGGAGCACAACGCCACACTGTTGTGCCGGAAAGCCTGGGTGTGCCCCCCCTCCACACACACACATCTGAAAATATTCTCTACATCCCCCCCCAACATTCTCCATGTTTCTCAAATTACGCCTAGGCCACTGGTAAACAGGGGTCATGTCAAATGTGTCGATTATCTCAATCACATTATCTAAAATGAGGGCGTCTGTTTTGCATTTAGTTAATCGCAACAATATTAAGTTGTCAGAGAGCATTTTGGGCGGCTGTTGACAGCAAGCACTGTGAATAGCACAGAGCGCTCCATTCATTTATTTATTTTTTTCTCTTTTTTTTTCCTACAGAATGGAATTTTTATTTTATCGTATTTATGTTGTCTTGCGCTGATGTCTGGCAGTCATGAGTTTTTTCTGGCAGAGTGCGGCACATTTACCTCATCTACAAGCCAGAAATGCAGAGACAAAGGTTGAGGAAGGGCCGACGGTATCGCTTCCCCTGGGACAAAACAAGGAAACAATATCCTCCCACGTGCTGTTGAATAATGTAGATTTCACAAAAAAATAAAAAATAAAAACAGAAAAAGAAAAACAGGGAAAAAAAATGAAGTAATCTTTACCGCCTTTGCAGGTGGAAACATTTGACACATTGGAATAATAACTATTGTATTTATTCCATTTGTTTGAATGGGGGGGCTGAATGGTGGGGAAGCTCCCCATCCTCTATACATGGTGGCGGTTCAGTGACTGTCCTCAGTAGAGTCTGTGAGTTCAGAATGGCAGATGCGGCCCTAGCTGAAGTGTTTAAGCAATGATTATTTAGCGCGGTCAAGCCAAACGGCCCGAGTCTCGCCGCATTAATAATTGAGCAGTCTGTCCTTCACTGCGCTGGATTAGCTAACCGCTCGTGCACTTTTATCCCGGTTTTTAAAATAAATTTGCTGAACGGCCGTGTGAACGGTACGCTGAGGGTTTCAGGTCACCTGAGGTCCTGTGCAGGTGTGTCCCTGACTGCAGTTTTATGTGATGTAGGGGAAATGTGATCACTGTTGGGGGGGAGGGGGGAGGGGACGTCATCTCAGGTAATGTATGGGCTTGGCTCTTCCCATAGGTTAATGTAACCTGGCGGAACGTTCTGGGTGGGGGTGATGGGTGGAGGTCATCTGAGGTGCTGTACTAGCGCCTCTGCCTCTGGGGCCTTCGAGGCGGTGCGGCGGCCCCTCCTGGAGCTGCGTGTCCTCGGGCCACCTGACCCGCTTTTGCTTTGAAACTGAGCAGCCTCTGAGCTGGTTAGACAGCCGAAACATATGTGAAGATTTTGTCTCCCTTCATACACGGAAATGAGCAGGGGTGTGGGGGTGGGGAGAGTCGAGGCTCGGACTCCTGTGGTCACCACCTGCCCTTGCTGGGTTCTCAGATTCAAAATGATCGACCAACCCTAGTTCTGGGCCGCAATGATGGTGGTTAGCTGTTGTTGCTCAATTAAATCCTTTCTGCAGATGAGCTTTAACCTTAGATGCTGGCTCTAAATGATGCCATAATTGTAATTGTACTGGGAATACGCAACTGTATAGGAGATGCTGCTCTAGAGCTTTTCAAAGGTTGGGAGTTCTTGAATTTGAAATGGCGGTGTAGACATTTCATGAATCATATCTCCTCCCCATTAAACTCGATCTGCTACCAGCCTGGCATATCTGGCTACAAAAGCCATCGCAGAATATTTCATGATGTATATTGATCATGAAAAATTTTTCAACCTCATAGGAAAAACAAAGACCTACATACTCAAATGAATGTGAACACAGTAGTGAATTCCTGTGTTATCAGTCATTTGTCAAAATCTCCAATTTCATATTAATATAAATACAGTGTTACCATTAGTAATGCGTAGGGATGTCCCTTTCAAAATTCAGCATTCATTTTTCCATCATTCATCAGCCCTTCTGAAAATAGACATAAAATGAAAGGTGGAGCCTAGTCTTGCAAATTTTGTCCTAATAAATCTCTCTCATTACTCTGGTTAGAGTTATGACTATTTAACTCAATAGGGGACAACATTTGCTGTGAAATGGCCTATCGCTTCCATTAGAAACTCATTCTTGAGGGGTCTTAATGTAACATGTACGGAGACCTTATTTTATGCATTCTTTTTCAAAGTATTACTACACGCAGATAATTCAGGCGTGCGAGTTTTGGCAAGGTACCCTTACCATTTTGTCATTTAGCCAAGTACACTGTCTTTAAATTTCTTGTTTTTGATGAGTTTTGTTTCGTACTGCGCAAGCCATTTTGAAGCCTGGTTAAGATGCGTACGACTGAAGCAAATGGTATGTTTTACAGCTAGCTAGATTTATGGTTCGCATTGTGTTCTATTTTCCACATCGAAAATAGTGGCACTTGCAAAATATCATGCCATTATAATGGTATTATTCATATGTACTTTGGAGTATTGTATAATGTACAACATGATCTAATGAAAGATTTAATTGGCATGCAGTCTGTGAGGATGATTTTGCATTATTCTTCATCCTGGGGACTATACTACAGCATAAGGGAGGATATTATAAGTTACAAGATATTATAAGATATTATAAGTTTTTACGGCCAAAAAACATTCAGATAGTAAGTTCTTTGTTTAGTTTTGAGACCTAATGTATTGGTACTACGGTACATGAGCCCCCCTCATTTTAACTGTCAAAAAGTTAATACTATGTGTCAAAACAGTTGCTTGATAATAAGGCATTGTATTATTTATAATTCGCACCAAAGCAAAAATCTCTCCGTTTTCAGCTGTTTGGGGCGGGAAGGGGGCAGCTTATATTTGGCTTCAGAGATGATCAGTAGTTCTGAGTACCACCCTCAGATGTGGCACACTTCTGTTTAATGAGTTTATGATCTAGGAGATGCATTGTTTTACCTCCTAGCCATTTTTGTTTCTCAGTGTTGCATTGTGAAACAACTTCATTGTTGAATTTTCATGAAGTTTATTTGTGTGTGCCGCACTTCCTTGGCCCAAAATTATGGAGAAAAAAAATGGAATATATTTTAGTTCCAAATGATAGGAATGTCTTGCTTCAATAAAATCATTTTTCCAGTCTTTTTAATGCTCAAATTCTGAGTTATAAAGACATAAATAGGGGTCATTCATTCACATGTAGGCAAGGATGTGCTTGATTTTCGTATCTGTCTAAAGGAGTTTAAGCAGGTAAGTAAGCGGACCTGGTCTCTGGGGTTTGAAGGAGATGGTGAAGAGAGGAACCCCATACTGTTGCCCTATAGGATCAGGGCTGACCGATCCCAGCATAAACTTTACTGTGGTCAATACAGAGAGAAAGCCGAACTGTAGAGAGGCCCTAAAGGTTGCATTGTGAAGCACTATTACTGCCTGTTTTATGATGCTGTGCCTGTGTGAAATTTACAGTTCTCCCTGGCTAAAATGTGCAGTAGGATATGCTACATTTACTCTGGGACTGTATAGAGCTGTAAATTGCCTACAAATGCCGTACTGTAGTAAACTGGATTTAATTAATGTCCTGAAGGAGGTTTCTTTAAGAGCTGCAAATAGCGATGCTTCATTGTAAATGTTTAATCTAATTTTAGGCCTAGTTCTGCATTCTTTAAAAAAAAAATTGCTTTTAATCGGACAACCTGCAGTGCTGCGGCACAAATTTATGAAATTGTGGTATATTTAAGAGGTGTAAGGCTGTGGCTGTTTCAGTAGAGACTGTGTATTTTACGTTTAAATCCACCTTAGCTGTTTGTCTTGCTCCTTCTCTGCCCTCCCCTGCCCTATTAAAAAAACTGAGCCTAGCACTGTCTCTTTCATTGCCAGAAATTCTCCGTCCACACAGTTTTTTCTGTTTTCTTTTTGTTTGTTTTTGCATTGCTCTTATTAGGCTTGGGGTTACTTCATGTAGCCCACCTGACCGATATTTCTGTTCCCCCTCCGCTATTTTTCCCCTTATTTGCCTCTTTTCTTCCTTCTCCGTTTCAGTAATCAAAAAGACAAGTCTAAGTGACCAAAGTCAGTATCGGTGACCAAATTAAATAAAAGGCAGGCTCTACTCCTCTTCTTTCCTTCCCGGGGATTATTTTCTTACAGATAGGATCTAAATGAGTTTCTCCGACGCGGAGTCGCTCGGCCGCCTGATAAATACCACGCGCCAGCACGCAGCCGACACCCAGAAGTAATCTCTCGCTCTCCGGGAATGTTCGGCTATCAGACAAAGTGTAAATTCCCACAAAGGAGTTGTCCTCTATTGACTCGCCGCCGCATTATTTGTGGACGCTCCACGTGTGTTCTTTGATTCGGGCAACCCTGTTTGGAATGCCTACGGCCGCTCGGTCAATAAGAAGACTAATTAGGTGGCCAGGCGTTTCATGTGCTTTACGATGGCGGCTTAGCAGGCGCCGCCAGGGCAACGCGGATCTTTCGCATCACCACGGCTCAGACGCGATCACTGGCGATTTTTTTTGGGGGGGGGAGTCCCTCCCTCCCTCCCTCCCCTCCCCTCCCCTCCCCTCCTTCCCGCTTGAACCACCACCAGCACAGATTAGGAAATCTGGAAATCTAGAATCCAAGGAGCCAAAATGGCGGCAGTAGAATCTGCATAGGCCGAGGCCTTTGAACAGCCATTGTGCGTAGTACAGCTCTGCCTGCCCAGGAAGTGGAAGTGGTATGAAGTTCTGTGAGGAGATTACAGACTCCTGTAGGCAATCGCAATTCACTGAAGTGTAAAGAAGCCAGCAGGAAGCCTGCAATCTCCTTCCCTTCCAAACGGGAGACTCTGGGCCACACAAGCCCTTGCTCAGTTAGCGTTAGCCCACAGACCGGCTTAGTACATTGAGGACGGATGGGAGCGGTCAGTATGTCGGGTGTGTGCCGGCGTGGTCAGGGTAAGGTGGGTTTGGGTGCTTTGTATGAAGCCTACGAGTGCCCTTCCTCAGGTGGAGGGCTGGTCGTAGCGCCTGCGCTTTTGCTCTCTTGCCTTGACATCTTTCTTATTAGCCTTGTGGAGTGAGAGGGGTGTTTAGGGAGCCCTCTACCCCTGACGGGGGGGGGTTGCAAGAGAGCACCACAATGGGGAGAGAAGCCCCCTTTTGTCCAGGAGTGGCCAAAGTAAATCACTCGCGGTAATTAGATTTGAGCCTGTTTGCCTACATCTTAGGCAGGAATCTGTACAAACCACAGATTGCGGGAAACCCTTTTGTTAATTTTGCAGCGCTAACACTCTCAGATTTGCAGCAAGAGTGATCTCTTTTTTGCCTCTTTTTTGGAGGGGAAAATGAAAAATGAAGTATATTAAGGTTATTTAATAGTGAATGCTGAAGATCATCTGCAGCACTTAAAACCCTTTATCCCCCCCCCCTCACTCAAACAAAAGACGTGACCCGGTCTTGTTGCCTAGCGATACGACTCTCACACTGGCCAATTTAGCAGAATCGCTCACCGGCTCTCGCTAAGCGTGGTCGATTAATGGATGACTCGCATAATCTCACAGGCCATGAGGTTTTATTAATGTGTGAACATAAATAAGCCAGCCAGTGTATTGTCTTCCCACCATTGAATATGACAGGAAAGACACTGTGACATTATTGCTTGGCGAGCCGTTCTCCCAGATGACTTGCACGCTATCCATTTACAAAGCTGGGTATTTACTCAGGCGATGGTTCAGGATCTCAGTACAGAGTCCCATGGCAATCTCTGGATCAGACCCGTAGTGCTCTACAATCTTAGCGACCAATCATCATGTTTGAGGCACTGGATAGAAATAGGTTAAATTCCAAGCAACGTTGAGAACCATCTGTCAGCTGAGATTGTAAAGATTGCCGTTGCCGTAACAGAAGGGAGAATTTAACCCCCCAACCTATCAACAGGAATGCAAAAATCAGTGACGCATCATTGATCAGAGAAGTTCGGTGTGAAGTGCGGGACGTCTTCTCCTGCTAGTGCCATTGACTCTGTACGTTTAATGAACAGAACTAATCATCACCATGGATGTCTGTTTGATCTTGATGTAAAGCAAAGTTTCAGAAGTTGTAAGTCTGTAGTAAACGCAGGATATTCTGGATGATCGTAGCCTGATGCTGCGAAGCCAGTTTTGACGAGGAATCTGCATGTGCTCTTCAAACATGCTCCCTGAGTTGCCAGTGCTCTTCAGCTTCTCTCAGAAGGGTAATTTTGAGCTAATTATTTTCAAGTGCCTTACAAATAAATGTGAAAATAATTACACAATAATACAATGGCTGGAATTGAAATGGATAATTACTGCAGACTGTTGTTCTGCTGCTGTTATTAGTAGTTGGGGGGTGTGATGTATTTTCTGCTACCCACTGGGGTGCCCATCAGTTTGTTGAATGTCAGTTTGGGTGGCTCATTTGTCCACTTATACGCTGTGTGTCCTTTCAAATATGAGTGCTTTCCCCTCCGCTCAGTCACAGAGAAAAAAAAAGCCCAGTAGTATACCGAGAATTCACAGTCACGCTCACCCATGTACAGGGTATGCTGTCATGACACAGAACACGTTTCCATTCCACTCAAGGACATTTGCTTCATCCTCACATTAAGAACGGGCAGAAAAGTTTTGGGTTTCTGGAAAGTGATGAATGTTTTATACTTTCCAGGTCCTGTATTAGTATTTCCACTTATTTCACTTGGCAAATTCTTGATTTTTGACATTTTTTTAATCAAGAATTATTAGTCTGGCAGGGTCTCGTTTTCTATGCTGAATTTAAATGGCAGTTTACGGTGTGTCTCCATTGATTTTTACTGTAGATATTGGACGACGTTGGTGCAATTTGTACAAAACTCCATTTTAGGTGCAGCGAAGGGGGAGCTGTTTGAGGCCACGCCCGCCCCTGTTGAAGAGCTGGCTTCTCTCTGCGCTCCCTATTGGCTGAAAGAGACCTGAGCTGAGATGGGACCGCTTACCTGGAGGAGTCCTTCCCTTATCTGTTAATAGCGGGTTTCCAAGGTCCTGCATTGTTTTGATAGATGGCACCTGCTGACTCATGAGTCATAAAGGAAAGAAATAAGCGGGGATCATCAGCACAGATAAGCTATCTTGTAGGCACACATTTATAGATAATGTAGGCCTTAAAACTAGGAGCTGGGGAATTGGGGAGGTTAATTTTTTTTCGAGGTGGTCACCGTCTCTCCACTGAAGCGTGCCTGAGTGTCGCCTGTTGTTTGACCACCTGAAGTTCTCCGATAGCGCTTCGTGTGTTTGTACAGGTGTTTCTGCCTGTCCTGCATACCAGGAAGATAATCGGAGGCTTAAGTCTCTTAACAACCACTTGTTAGCATTAACTGTCTTTAATAGCATTGTCACGATTCGTCAGTACAGTCTAATTTATTGTCAGTCTGTCTCTTTAGCTAAAAATGATTTCTGATGTTTGTTGGTTTTCCTACGTAGTACTTTCTAGCCAAAACTAGTGTTTTGTGACCTTTTTTTGATCTTAAATCCTCATGATGGATCACCATCCAAAATTGCAGGTGAGAGAATGGTTTTTTAATTTGTTTTTTGCGGATATTGTGTTATTGAGGGTCTCTCAGGAAGAGGATTGAAAAATGAAAATTTGAGTGGACGTCCAGTTTTGCCCCAAAGTTTAAAGGCTTTCCCCAACCCCCCACTGGAATGCTGCAGGGACAGACTGACCCCCCTCCCCCCCACCCCGGTTTAAGAGGTGTCAGCTTACAGAGCCTCCATCTGAGAGCCAGCCGTACAGCCCCACTGACCAGCGCCACAGGAATGTGATTGATTATGTGGTATTTATGCCACCAATGACCTTTCACCGGCTGAGGGGTCGCGGGGTCACCTGAGCTGCAAATCCGCTTCCTTTTGTACAGTGTGGGCCCAGAGCGCACACAAAAACCAGCTTTTACTCTCTGGCCTGGGAACAATGGGGGAGGGGCGCTTCCATTAAAACAACCGCTTTCTTCTTACTATCTGGGGCGAAAACGTTTTTCAGCGGATGCGTTTAATGTAATATTGAGAAGCCATATTTCAGAGAACGGGAAACACTTGTGGCAGATAGAGGGAGGGGGATGTGAGGGAATGATTTCAGTAGCCATAACTTCAAAGGACAGGAACATGCTGAAGTTAGGGAACGAATGGGGTCAGCTGAGGTAAAGCAAGAAATCATTGTACAGACAAATAATTACGTATCATAGTTTTATGAGTTCTCTGTGCTTACAAATGGGACTAGTGTGCGCTTTTCATTGTTTACTAGATTAGTTTTTTTTTTTGGGGGGGGTGTATATCTCTATGCAGTTTAAGTGTAATGATTACACATAAATACGTGATTGAATGTATAAGTCTTACTGGCATGGCACTAATGTTTTTCAATAGATGAACAGAGAAGCGTTCTGACTGCAGAGACTCTACATTATCTTGCCATACACCATCTTAAGTTTTTAGTTCTTCATTAAATATCTGTTACTTTACAAAGCAAGTAGTATTCAATCCTGGAGGAGAATATCATTTGTTATCCATCAAAAGCTATGTTCCTGGCGCTTGTTTAGTTTTTACAAGGAAATTGGGAATGGTTAATTAGTGTGAACGATGCGTTTGCACCGTGGGTTTGACCAGGTTGCCCAAGCGAAGTGAATCCACGGCTGGACACGCTGTTCTTTGATGTGCAGCCGGTCAGGACTCAAGGTGACAGTGCAATGCAGACTATGTGCCCCTGGCCCCGGGGGCGGGCTGTTTTCAGTCATAGGCCTGGGATTAGTCTTTAACCCCGGGGTGCTTCTTAGGACGGGGTGAATGGCCATTTGTCTTACTTTCCAAAAAAAAAAAATGTTGGGTATTTTTGCCGATCCCGTCCTCAGATTTTAATTCATGGCTTTGCTTTGCTCGCTGCTTTTTAAGGCAAGCCTACCAGCTCTGAGTTCAGTCTACATTTTATATTCTAATTTATCTGCATAATCTGGATTTTATTAATTGAGTTATCAGTCCTGTATTTCTTATGCCAACACTTCATGTTTCATTCATTTCCATAGTTGCTGAAATTTCAAAATGGATAAAAAAAGCCAAAAAAGCATTTTTAATTCTATCCAGGGCTGAGATCCTGTTAGTGATGGGAAATGATCTGTTACTGCTTTAATCTCTCTTCCTTTTCCATTTTTTTCTCTGGCGTTGGAGTTGTTCTTTGGCCTCGTAAAAGGATTTTCATAATCTGAAGTACATTCCGTCATGCAGTGAGGAATGCAACCAAACCAACTGATGTGAAAGTGTATGTATGTGTATGTGTGTGTGTGCGCATGCGTGCGTGTGTTCGTGCGTGCGTGTCTGTGTGCGCGCGTGTGCCGATAGTGACCTGGAGAAAAGGAAACAAGCCGCCACCGGAGTGTAAAAATTTATAGCACTCTCGGTGCTGCGATAGCGGGCTCCCTCTTGGCGCTGTGATTTCCTGGGTTCTGTCGGGGGGGGGTGATGTATGGCTGAGGGAGAGAAAGAGTGCGAGTGAAAGAGGGAGTCTGGGGTGGGAGAGAGAGAGGCGCAGGAAACAGACAGCGCAGATAACGCAGGACAGGACAGGAGCGCACTCCGGGCTCGGAGCGGCGGGATCGGCCCACGAGTCGGGACGCGCGTCTCACGCGCCCCTGACACGCTTTCGGGAGCGCGTCAGGACTGGACCGGAGGCCAGCAGCGCACTGTGAAGAATATCAGCGCAGTTTTGTCTTCAATCCTCACTCACGTCCCGTCATTCATTTTTCATTCACAGTTTATTACTCAGTGTCTGGGTGTTTACCTTCTCCGAGCATCAGTCACTGGTGCAACATTGAAGGCACGAACACTGGAGTTAAATGAGGTCATTATTGTAGCCATCTAAGCTGAAACACAGTAAAATAATGTCAAATGAAGGATATTGTAATTAACAATTATCCTCGCGTAGTTGTATGCACTTTTGCTGAAAGCAACATGGGTCATTATGCTAATTGTGCGAGCGCATGTGTGTGCTTTTGTGGGTATACATGCATGTTTGTTTTCGCCCATGCTCATGTGTGTATGTGAATGTGTGTGTGTGTGTATGTGTATGCAGGAGAGCTTGCAGTGCGACAGAAATTTGCATGGAGGCAAGCGCTGACCTAAAATGCGAGGATGAACTCTTTTCACCCTGCGCAGTGACTCGCCCTGAAAAAGCGTTATTGTGTAACAGAATTATAGACTCTAATAAGTGAAGGCTGACAGGACGCAGTGCATAATATCCTCAGTGCAGAGCATCAATTTTCAAAATACACCATTTGACTGAAAGACCACTTCCAGCACAGCCATAAAGAGTCTGCAGTCATTTGGCAGCACAATTACCTCCCCGTTTGCTTGCATTTGGTCAAAGTCAACGTTCACATTAATTTGCGGGTCATTTTGACAGGCGGAGCGTTTCCCATGCAGACCTAAAAGGTAAACTAATGGGACCTATTATGGCTGGAGGTGCTCTGAGGTCTGCTCCCTTCTCTCTGACTCCAGGCTTGCAGTTCAGAATCAGCGGTACATGACGAAGGCAGGTTTTACAAACCCGAGGAGCTCCCCCTGCTGTCTGTTGCAGAAAGCGCGGCGCTGCTGCGAGTGGGGAGCGCACGAGTCAGAGTTTGGGCAATCCATGGGCTGCCGTTACCGTACTTTGAGGCATAGAACAGATCAAATCGGCGAAAGACACCGAACCCCTGGTTATTGTGTGAACTCCATGCGTTTTACCTTCTGAGCAGATTCAAATAAGCTACAGGAACATTCGTCGGACATGTGATTTTCCTTTCCTTGACTATTTTTCTGTAACAATTCTGGAGTAATCTTTCTTATTGCCAATATCAAATGCACACGAAAATATGTATATGCGTGCTCGTGTGTGCAGACACGCACACATTCACAGTGTATGCGAGCAGTTTTATTGCGGTGTGAGGTATTTAAATAGGAAAGCGTTAGCTTTGGTCTTAAGCTTTGGGGAGGACTTGCCCAGTGTTGGCAGTTACATGCACTGTTTCACCCCGCGATGGTGCTGACTGTAAGGTAGCTGTTCTGCGAAACCTTCGTTCTTTTCGCAGTCTAGTGAAGTGGTGATGTACACTTTCTGCAAGAAAGCATCTGTGTTTCCCTCTCGCTCTCTGTAGCGTGAAGCCACTTGACTGAGGTCGGCGGTTTCGGTGTTTCCCCTGCTTTCATTTCCCTCTGGTCTACGTGTCTGTTCTCTCCTGCATCTCATTCACCCACTTAATGCGACTAATTAGACCGTACAGTACTGGAAGCAGTACACTGTCACAGATTGTTGTGGGAACACCTTCATCTTGTAGAGTAAACACATCAATGCGTAGCAGCATCTAGCACACACCGTAGGCTCTAAGTTACAGGTTCTGCTTCAGAAATGTAATTTGTGATGACCGTGTGCTTAACTCCTGTATGGAGGCACCAAAACCTGCTGAACCCCACAATGGGTGGTGCTTCTCCTGTCAATCATCGTCCCCTCCAGTGAGCTGGTCAAAGGAAACGTTCTTAACGCAGGAATTTCACGGTGGCCGCCGATCAGCTAGTCGCGCATAACACTCGGTGCTCCCGCCCACATGTTGTAGTGTTTAATGTGCGTGCTGTAATCCAGGAGGGATTTCCTTGAACGATGGTCCTCGTTTAGGAAATGGCCGAGCTCGTGGTTTTCTTTTGTGACGCTTTCCACTCGCAAACGGCGACTCCCTCACCCCTCCCTGTGTCAGTAAGGCCTGTGTTGAAAGATGGCCTCCCACATCATCCATCCACATACAGCTGGGATGAGCTTAAGCAAACTGTGGCTAACATCCATTGTTCCCAACTGTACATGATGTGCCTCACATTGTGGAAAGGAATCCGGAAGGTGGAATTGGGAATGGAGCACAGAGCGAAAGCACACAAGCTCAGACATATACTCAGGGGAGGTGATGCCTTGTTGTTTTGGGAAAAAAGCGAATGAGGCCTTTCAACTTAAAATCCGCTGACTTAGAAACAGACGCGTTATGACGGCTCGAAAGCAGTTGCAGTCCTAACTATGCTACTGCCCTAGTGCCCAAGTTAATGACATCCAAGCTCTTAAATCGCATCTGCATTCAGCATGACGAGTCATTCACAACATTGATTTAGGGCTTACATGAATTATACATCACAGCTCATAGGAATCATCGCTAGCCTCTTTGATGAAATATTTTGTGATACAAGCCCTTAGAAAAACAGAAATGAAATAATGAGCACTTACAAAAAAATGCAAAACAAAAAGCAGCTCTGGAGGCAGAGAGAAAGTGTGGATTTTTTATCTTCTAAAAAAATGAAGATTAAGCGCTTTGCAGTTTCGTCGAAATTTTTCAATACCAAGAAATGTCAAACTGTTTCTTGCAGGTCTTTTTTTTCTGTGATGTACTGATTATTTTAGAAAATAAACACCCACCTGCTGAATCAGATGCAAAGGTTGGAGCCAGCTTCAAGTCGATTGCCCCAAACAAACATTAAAAGAGGATCTCTGTGAGTCAGGGCGAGCTGGATTGAATTAATTCTGACTGTATGTGCACTTAATGTGAATCAAGGTGAAGGCTCCCTTCTCTAACCTTCCTGTCACGTACCGGCTGATCACCAGAGACATGAAAGACTGAAGTAGATGCGAAACAAATGAATGCATGTGCAAATACCCCTCTTTTTAAAGAGCACCTTTCTTTGAACATTTCCGAGTCAGAGCTATGCTTCTTCTCTTTTCTACTTGTTCACTAAATGAGTTGTTTTTAGCTCTGCTGTGATGATAGTCAGCAGTCAGCGGAGCTTTTCTAATGCCAAGTTGTCCGCCGTCCCTCTGTCTGTCTGTCCGTCCGTCTGGCGTCAACTTTTCACTTCAAATTTTAGTATCTCAAAAACTGTCTGATAACTTTTTTTTCTAATTTGGTGTGAGCCTTCCTTAAGATATTCTGAATATTCGCAGCGAAAATTAGAAAATTCTGCGTCCCAGTTTTTGAGAAAATTCAGCGTTTTGGACTTAGAAAATCAGTGTTTGTGCTCATTTTTTCAGTCTCTCATTAATGTCTTGACAAGAGGCCTGTCGGCCTAGAGAGCTCCGCTGAGGATGAGTGAAATGTCCATGTCATAACCTAATTTCAGAAATCCTTGAAAAGTATTGCAATATGAACACATATGACACATTTCGTAACCAGAATATACTGTGAACCAGTTTGGTGTCTCAATTTATGTAGTATAACACTAGAACCACACTACACATTGCAATAGTTTATTTTAATCATCTTACCACCAAACAATACCAACAACCAACAAATACCCCCCACCCCACCCTCGTACAGATATTCAAATTTGAAGTGAAAAGTTGACGATCATATTGTTCTGGATCTTGTTGTTCTGGATCATATTGTTCCGGATCATGTTATTCTGCATCATGTTGTTCCTCATCGTTGTTCTGGATCATGTTGTTCCGGATCATTGTTCTGGATCATGTCGTTCAGGATCATTGTTCTGGATTAATTGTTTTGGATCATAGTGTTTCGCATCATATTGTCCTATGACAGTGTTAGAAAGATTGTTACTGCTATATTTGTGATGTACTGGGGGAAGGGTATTTGTTGGTTGTTGGTATTGTTTGGTGGTAAGATGATTGAAATAAACTATTGCAATATATATATATATTGTGGTTCTATTGTTGTACTACGTAAATTGAGACACCAAACTGGTTTACAGCATATTCTGGTCACCAAATGTGTCATATGTGTTAATATTGCAATAGTTTTTAAGGATTTCTGAAATTAAATTATGACATGGACATTTCATTCATCCTCAG
Organism: Gymnothorax javanicus; assembly: GCA_029692085.1. Lineage (NCBI taxonomy): Eukaryota > Metazoa > Chordata > Actinopteri > Anguilliformes > Muraenidae > Gymnothorax > Gymnothorax javanicus. The sequence continues at coordinate 114,571,250 of CM056199.1, read as the reverse complement.
CGGAGCTCTCTAGGCCGACAGGCCTCTCGTTTTTTTTCTCTCTGCGTTGTCATTGTGACACGTAAAAGAAGTACAACCCCAAATCAGAAAATGTAGGGAAGCTAAGTTGTTTCAGAATTAAAACTGAAAGAACTGATTTTTAAATAGTTTTTGACCTGTATTACATGGAAAACAATACAACAGCACATTATTACATGAATTTTATTGGTTTTTCAAAATATGCACTTCAACTAGCATTTGCAAATCTAACTGACTTACAGTACCTGACAAAGGTTTGCCAAAGTAGTCCTGAGCCTGTAATTGTATCACATGTATAAATGATGGTTCTTGATGAAGTACTGTCTGAGTGATCAGAGATCACCAGTCCACAGAATCACACCCTCACCCTTTATGCACAGAAATTTCTTCATATTCCTTGAATCATTTAATTATGATATGTGTAGGGGGTGAAATAGCTAAATTCCCGGCTGTCTTACTTCAAGGAACATTGTTTTCAAACCTTTCAGTGATTTTGTCACACATTCATGGGTAAATAGCCCATCTTGCTCCTGTTTGATGAGCTCTTTCCTGGATTTTGCTTTTGCACCAACTCATGATTACAATCACCTACTGACATCAGCTGCAGCAAATCACATTATTGTTCAATTTCTTTTTTTTCCTCATTAATGGTCCTGAATTGCCCTGTCCCAACTTTATTGGTAAGCCCTGCAGGCTAAATGCCAGTAATGCATGTATTTTACAAATAAATAGTTCACTATACAAAACATTAAATATTTTGTCTTCATGCTGTCGGCAATCAAATACAAGTCAAAGAATTCAGAGAACACTGCTTTCTGTTCTTATGTGCGTTTTCCTTCCCGTCCCAACTTTTTTGAACGTTATGGTTGTACTTTGTTGAAACTAATAGACAAAGAAAATTCACCAAATGGAGGGAAAGGAGTCGGCTACAGGTGGTTACTGTGAATAAATCTGGAGTTGCCGAAGATTTAAGAAAGAATTGATGCAACTGAATAAATTATGTGGAACACCCTCCTACTTCATATTTACATGAAACTTTTTCGCAACGTCCCCTCTGTAAGTTTTTAAAATCGTGACAGTTTGACATTCGGTAAAAGACTTTTAAAAGGACAGGTACTTGTTTTATTTCCAGTAAATCACTTTTAGAAATTAATGCGGCACAACAGCATTTAATTGCCTATGACATTTTATTTTTTCTTCTTCGATTACATTCAGCCATTTTGAATATCTGCCCACCCCTCTTCATGTGCACAACTGAAGCAGTGTCACTGCTGAGCGAAATCAATTCCCTCTTTCTAATGAAATTAAAATGGGGCCAAGTGAGTAACTGACGAGCGGCGGAGTGGTTGCTGCCTCTTGAACGTCCCCTCGGGCCGGTGTTCTGACCGACATCGTGATTGACAGCCAGCGGCTCTAAAAATAGTCGTCTTTTCTTTCCCTTTTTATCCCTAATAATGACTTTGCGGTTTGCCTGTTTGCCTTCAAGGTCACCGGTTGACCCTCTTTCAAAATATATTCACATTAACGATCCTTAGCAAAACGACAGTTAAATTGAGACGGTCAACTTCTGTCAACTGTTAGCGGAGGCTGTCTTGGCTCTCTGCTCTTCCTCTTTGAGTCTTTTTCTCCTTTCCATCTTCCCATCCCTCTCCGTTGGAAAAACTTAAAACTGTGAGGCGATGCTTGGGGCTTCGACATCTGTTGGTGTTTGTAGTTTCCAATAAAATGTTATTGTTGAGCGGTTTTAACAAAGGTGAAATTATGTAGTGGTGTTCAATCCCCCCCACCCGTATTTTAAAAAATTTGTAAGCATGTTGTGTTGTGCACAGTTTACTGCTATCTTTTGTGCTTGTCTGCATACACACGCACTTATGCTTGCGCACAGGAGCACGGAGATGCATTTCTTATGCTCCTAATGACCAACTTTACATGAAAAAACCTCTTGTGTTCTGTTAACCCGCAAAAATGCCCGGGACACATAATGACTAAATTGTTCTTCTCTCCTGACCCTCTCCGCCAATTATTTTTGACATTTTATCATTCTGTTTACTTCCGAAAACATGTGGTGAAAGGACAGACTGTAAACTTCCCCACTCATAATTTGATGGCGTGTGTTGGTTTCCGTTTATCTTACCTTTAAAAAAATAAGAAGGCTAACTTCCTTATAGCTTATACGGCTCCCAGGCTGTTGCTTAGTTGTCCTGGAGAGCGACCTTTCCCTATTTCAGAATCCTAAGCATGCATCTCTCTGGCCCGGCGTAACAAAAGCAGAGTTATTTTGGTGTATAGAAGTGATTGTGCTGGCTGCTGGCTGTTCCCCGAACCCCCCCCCTTATTTCCTCTAATACTCCACAAGAGCTTACATTAAGCTGGAAAAAAGCATAGCGTCCCCATTATAAGTAATACCGTCATATCTCCCTCATTTGGCCATGCTTTTATTTAATGCATTCAGAGATGATTAGCTGTACTTCTGCTAATGCTACTTTTTTCTAACTCCGGGGGGCTCAAGCCCTTGTTTTTTTTTTTTTTTTTTTTGTAGGTGAAGTTGGCTTTTGGATTTGTTCTCCCCCCCCCCCCCCACCCCACCCCCTTGGTTATAGAGACAAAACAAGGCCCAAGCACCCCCACTACTGCACCCCCCCCCCGGCACTCAACTCCTTTACACCCCATGTCCTGTCCAATGGGACTGGGGGGGTTGGGATGGCAGCAGAAAGAGTGGGACGAAGAAAGCCTTTTGTCCAACAGGGAAAGAGCGTGTCAGTGGCGAGGGAGAGAGGACGCAGTAAAAGAGCAGGAGGGTAAAGATTAGGGGACGCGAGGGACCCGGGGTGAGACCCTATGACTAATGCGGCCGGCCATTCAACGGCCCGGCCCACATTGTGTCCCCACTGCCCAGATGGCCACAGGAATAAATCATTGCAAAGGAGCACAATGAACTCCACAGCAAAGGGGGGGGCAGATTATCATGTACCCGCCGTACAAAAAAAGGCCCCGAACCACTACTGCATTCTATCGGAGGGCTTTAACCACTGGAATTTTTTTGGGAGAGAAGGCCCCCCCCTCCACTTTTGTGCTAATGGGCAGAGATACAGCACCAAGTACACTTTATCAAATGATCCTCCGCTGTGACTTTTGAGGGCATTCTAGAAATTTCCACAGCCGTGCTGCTCAGGTAGCCGTAGGAGTTGGTACCCCTCAGACGTTTAAAGGGCTTTTTAATTCATGGACTCGAACGGGGAGATTTTATGAACTGTTTGAAAACACGAACCGCCGGATGTTTTACTTTGGCTTTATAATCGTTCAAATCAAATTTGTTTTTATTGCGGCCTGTAAAAAAAAAAAAAAAAAAAAAAAATTTGCATTTATTACGGAGGAACTATCCAAGCGTCTGAGACGCTCTGAAGAAATAAAGAATGTGTGGGGAATGAAGTTGGTGCGTGTGGCCGATGATAAATCGGATAAACTACATGCAAATAACAGCGATGATTTTCAAGCATGGAATTTTCAGCTGTACTTGACTGTTTAAAGTGAGACAGATACAGCATCATGCTATCATCTGATTCTTGCTCTTGGGTTTGAAACAATGGGGCATACATTTATATGAGGGATAAGGTGGGGGAAAATGTCCTCTTGGTCCATTGTCAGTCACAGTATCACAGTGAAGCTTTGCAGGAGCGCAACAGTGGTTAGTCCTCTCAAAAATTGGCAGGAATGGCCGCCTTTTCGCTGTTTTTTTGCGGAGATGACTGCTCTGAACTGGGCTGTCAGTATAGACGATATCAGTTCAAAGCGGGTCAGGTTTGTACATTTTCTGCCAGAGAGCTGAAGGAGATCTGTACAGGTGGAGTGAAAGGATTTTCTGTTGGGGGGGGTGATGTTAGTTGTCTGTTAGTGCTGTGATCTGTCTCACACACACGCACACACACACACACACACACACACACACACACACACACACACACCAGGGCGATCTCAGCGGAGCTGGATAGCGCAGCGGTAAATATGTCACCTGCCATTAGGAACGCGAGTTCTCCCTCCCTTGTATTCCAGGGGTACAATGGGAAGCCGGGGTGTCGCTGTCCCTTAGCGTGACCCCTGTACCCCTTCCCCTGTCCGTCAACCTGCCATTATCAGCACCCCCGAATACCTTAAAGTCCTAAAACCACAGGGGACTGGATCAGAGAGAGCAGTGGCCATTCAGCTGCCGCTTGGGGAAAAAAAGCACAGCTATCGAGCTACTTGAAGAACTCGTTTTTGAACCCCTTTATGCGACGTGTCGTTAACAACTGCCCGTTTTCCATCTCTGCCTCTCTAAATAGCTTGCAATTTCACCATTTTTTCTTGGCATTTGAAGGTGAGGTGTCATTGTATTTTTTTTTTTTTTTTTTTTAAATAAAGATGGGTCATGAATGCAAATATGCATTCTGTGTGCTGTGCACCAAGATTCTAGGCATTTTCAGGCTGGTAAGATCAAATTTGTAGCTATTCGCGTTCATTAGCCGGGCTCGGCGAGAAAGGCTGCGTGCGCGAAGATTAACTGTGCGCCGTAAATAATATTTATAGACAAGATCAAATTCAAAGGAACGCTGTCTGTAAACAAACAATGCTGCCTTTCAAGGGGGAATTTACAGCTTGGCAAATGACTATCCGACGCAGATCTGTTTTGCCGCGCGGATATGGGGGAATGATCATTTTCAATACTGTGAGTCATCCCATTTCTCTAGTTATTTCTAACCTAGAATGAAAACCCACCGGAGCAACTCGAGCACCCCGCGAACACCCGCGCGCCACTTTGAGTAAATTTATGTTCTCCTTACCCTTTTGCTAAGCAGAGGCTTTGTTGGGTTATATTTTCCTTAAGAAAGTGTGGCATGAATGTATTTTAAGCAAGAATATGTGTCAGAATATGCACAATGTAGAGAATGCGTTAAGTTTGTTTGCGAGTGTGATGTGGTGGAAATTTGAAGTTATTTATTAGATTGCCTGCATGTGTGACAACCAGTACAGTGCTTAAGTTACCTTAAGATAAATATTCCTCCATTTTATTTGATGTTTTTATGAGACGCATATTCTTGCCCCGCGAGAATATGCTGAAATTATGAAATTACACAGCAGTTTAGCTCCCTGTCATGTTGTGGACTGTTTTGTCGATGTAGACCCATCGACCATCTCACTTCTGCGGCATAAAGTAAAATGGGTTTGGTATCCTGACCCTTTATGTATGTTTACACACGTGCACGCGGACTCATACATGCTCACACACAGGTCCTGTCCCGAGGTGTTTCTTGACACTATATAAACCCATGCATAGACACACACACAGAATTTGCACCGAATATGCCTCTAATGTTGTGTGACATTTCAAATCACCGCACCTCCTACTGGACTGTATCCCACCCCTCGTTGTGATGGAGGTGTGGGATTTGATGCTGCATATAGAGATCCTTTGTTTAAAAACAAAACATTCAGACATCATTAGCTACCTTCCATCTCAGGTTGTCGAGGCCAGGTGACGTGGACGGTGGTTGGGCGGTTGTACTGTGGGAGGGAGGTAAAGCTGTTCCCATAGATTTGCGCTTCATTCATCTTCCCTCTCATCCTACACCCCACTGTCATGTGTGTAGAACCCCCCCCACCTTTTATACACTGCAGGTCAAAGGTTTTAGGACACCCCAATTTTTCCAGTTTTTTATTGAAAATTATGCAGTTCCAGCCGAACGAATAGCTTGAAATGGTACAAAGGTAAGTGGTGAACTGTCAGAAGTTTTAAACTAAAGCTAAGGTTACCAAAGTTTTTTGTATGCCGTCGAGTAGGTGAAAGGATGGTTCCTCAGTGTGTGACATCAACCGTCAAACATGGAGGAGGAAGCGTGATGGTCTTGGGCTGTTTTGCTGGATCCAGCGTCAGTGACTTATAGAGTGAAAGGCACCCTGAGCCAAAACGGCTACCACAGCATTCTGCAGCGCTATGCAGTACCCTCTGGTTTGCGCCTAGTTAGTCAGGGGTTCATCCTACAGCAAGATAATGACCCAAAACATAAGTCCAAGCTCTGCCAGAACTACCTTAGGAAAAAAGAACAAGATGGTAAGCTTGAAAACATGGAGTGGCCAGCACAGTCTCCAGACTTAAACCCCATCGAGATGGTTTGCGATGAACTGGACTGAAGAGTGAAAGCAAAGCAACCTACAAGTGCCACACATTTATGGGAACTTCTGCAACAGAGTTGGGAAGAACTTTCTGAAGAATATTTGATTTCCATTGTAGAAAGAATGCCACCAGTGTGTTCAGCCGTTATATCTGCCAAAGGTGGCTACTTTGAGTCAAAAGTCAAAACCCAAAACACATTTTGGTTTATAAATTGATTCCATGATTTCTTTTTTAACTTCGATTCTTAATTTGTTCTATCATGTTTATGCTTTCATTCCAGAGTACAATGAGACATTAAACTGCATAATTTTCTATTAAAAAACTGGAAAAATTGGGGTGTCCTAAAACCTTTGACCGGTAGTGTATCTATCGCTCATGTTGCTCCATCATGTATGGAAACCCAACAAACCATCTAATCGGCAGGGTAGCCTAACAATAGCTTTCTTAGCTGGTGACTGTAGAGTTTCTGGTTCAAGCCCATGTCGAGGCTGTGGATTCAGACTTGTATCTGGACAGATGTTGTTGGGAAAAGCTCAGCGCTAAGCATTCCTCGCTCAGCACAGCTGCACTCCGAGCTGTGAGGCCGGGTTATGTGTGGGTGATGTCAGTGGGAGTCCACTCTTACGTGCTCATTGGGACCCAATGGACAGAATGATTTGTGCCGTCGCCCTGAGCACACGTGTGTGCGGTAGTTTCTGTGAATGGTTCTCACTTTGAGGGAATTATTTTTCCCAGGAAAATGATTAGGCTGAGAGAGGGACAGCAGAAGAGGGAGAGAGGGAGGGGCCTTCATATAGATTTACAGGACACTTCGGTGTGCTGTATGACTCATTTTTAGCTTACTGGCCCTATGCGCTGATAAGCTATTGTCGTGGTGTGGCGTCCGTCGTCCGGAACATTTTTTATCTTTTTTTTGGCACAATGAATTTTTGTGTAAATTTGCAATAACGTACTACTAGACCATATCTCCAGTCGTTTTTCTCGGATTTTTGATTGAATCATTTTTGTCCGTTTTATGGGCCCTTGAAATTTTGACTCCAATGTTAAAGATAGGACTGAGAAATTTTAAAAAATGATTTCTCAAAAACTGTGTGATAATTTTTTTCTAAATCAAGCAATCAACTTACCTTGGTACCGTCAATGTACAGTGTGAGCGCCATTTTGATTGAATCGACGGAAGTGGGTCTATTGGGGGTGCTGTACTTTATGAATATGCAAGATGGCCTGTGGAGGCCAAATGGTTGCAGATAGAGATTAAGTTTGTATTATCGACATATAGGAAGTCACATATGACCTATATTTTGGCAATATTAAATTTGACCACAGATGACTTTGAAAGGTCAAACTCAAGGTCAGGGAGTATATTCACATTGTTAGAAGATATGACTTGAAATTTCAAAAAATTATTTCTCAAAAACTGTTTGATAACTTTTTTTCTAAATCTGCCATTCAACTCACCTTGATATACTTTATGTACAGTGCGAGTGCCATTTTGATTGAATCCACAGAAGTGGGTCTAGCGGGGGCGCTGTTCTTTAAAATTGGGTCTTATGGAGAATGGGCCAAATCGCCTGTGGAAGCTAAATGGTTGCAGATAGAGATTAAGTTTGTGTTACTGACATATAGGAAGTCATATATGACCTATATTTTGGCTGTGTTAAAGTTGACCTCAGATGACCTTGAAAGGTCAAACTTGAGGTCAAGCAAAATGTTACAATTTTCAAAGGTTTCTAGGCTTGAAAATATTGAAGATTGGGAACATATGTGCATTGAACACTTTTAGGAAGTCATGTGTGAGCTTTCATTTGGTGGCCTTGAACTTGACCTTCAGCGACCTTTGAAGGGCAAACTTCACATAGTGAAATTTCAATGACTTCTATCACCAAACCTATTACAGATAGAGCTTAGGTTTGTATTGCGGGCATCTAAGAAGTCATGTATGAAGTTTCATTGGGTGACCTTGAACCTGACCTTCAGTGACCTTGAATGCCCAAACTTCACAGTGAAATTTCAATGACTTATATCAGCAAAATGGTTACAGATCGTTTCGGTTTGTATTGGAGATGTATAGGAAGTCATACATGAACTTTCATTTGGTGGCCTTGAACTTGACCTTCAGCTACCTTCGAAGGTCAAACTTCACATAGTGAAATTTCAATGACTTCTTTCACCAAAACTATTACAGATAGAGCTTAGGTGTGTATTGTGGCCATATAGGAAGTCATGTATGAAGTTTCAATGCGTGACCTTGAACTTGACCTTCAGTGATCAACGGCCAAACTATACAGTGTAATGTCAATGACTTATATCAGCAAAATTGTTACAGATTGAGTGTAGGTTTGCGTTACTGACAGGGTTTTTCCTGGCTCAGAATGAGCTGGTGGTGGTACTCGGTCGTAGGCTCCTGCGCACACTCAGAATGTTGTTAAGCGGGGCAGATGGGGTTGTCAATGCTTTTCATTTTGTTGAGCGGGGGGCTTAGATGATGCCGACTGTTTTGTTGAGCGAGGTTTACATGCTTCTCATTTTGTTCAGCGGGGGGGTTACATGGTTCCTATTTTGTTCAGCGGGGGGGGGGAATTTCATAATTATTAGTTATTAGTTAGTTTAGCAGGAGGGAGGGCTGCACGTGCTGCTTTTTGTTTCTTTTTTTTTGTTGACCGCAGGAGCATGGCGCTAATATTGCGCAAATTACGCGTCTTCCACTACTCTGGGCTTTACCGGTGTTTTTTTTCTTTTTTTTTTTTTCGCGCATGCAAATGAGAATGCGATACAGAAAATCACGTTTGGAGCTGGTGGCGGTAAGAAATTAGGCCAAATTCTCTATGCAGGAAAAACCCTGACTGACATCTCGGAAGTCACATATGAACTTTCATTTGGTGACATTCCACTTGACTGTCAGTGACCTTTGAGGGTCAAACTCGACAGTGAAATTACAATGACTTGTATCATCAAAATGGTCACAGATTGAGCCAAGGTTTCTATAGAGACATTTAGAAAGTCATATATGAAGTCCATTTGCTGACTGCAACTTGACATTCTGTGACCTTTAAAGTTCACAATTGACATATTGAATACATAGTGACATTATAATGACTTGTATCACCAAAACTGCTTCAGAGCTTAGGATTATATTACTGATGGTCTTTCAATGTATGTGAACTTTTATTTAGTGACCTTGACATTGGTTTTCATTGATTCAAATGACAAACTTCACGTGAAATTTTCACCACTTGTATCATCGCTGTAAGACTGCTTGCCAGTAAGCTACAGGACCCTTGGTCCTGTTTTTGATATATTTTGACAATTCGGTAGGGGGGGGGTAATTAAAATGGTTATAAAAAAGCAATAGATATAAAAAAAATTATTTATGTTATGTGACAGACTGACATATAGAAGCAGTTAGTGATGTTTACTTGGCTACCTATTCAAGAAAGTGCAGGAGTCTGTGGATGCCTGCACGCCCTACACCTGCAGGTCCTGCATGCATTGGCACGCTCTATACACACTCCCACACCCTACACACACTCCCACACCCAACACACACTCGCACACCCTACACACACTCCCACACCCACACACACTCGCACACCCCACACACACACACCCCACACCCACACACACACTGGCACACACACACACTCCCACACCCTACACACACTCCCTCACCACACACACACTCCCACACCCTACACACACTCCCACGGCCTACACACACTCCCACGCCCTACACACACTGGCCACACCCTACACACACTCCCACACCCTACACACACTCCCTCACCACACACACACTGGCACACCCTACACACACTGGCACACCCACCACCCACACACACTCCCACACCCTACACACACTGGCACGGCCTACACACACTCCCACGCCCTACACACACTCCCCCCCCACACACACACACACACCCACACCCTACACACACTGGCCCACACACACACACTTACACACACCCCACCCCACACCCCCACACCACACACACACTCCCACACCCCCCTACACACACTGGCACGCCCTACACACACTCCCACACCCTACACACACTCCCCACACCACACACACTCGCACACCCTACACACACTCCCTCACCACACACACACTCCCCACACACACACACTCCCTCGCCACACACACACTCCCCACACCCTACACACACTCCCTCGCCACACACACACTCCCACACCCTACACACACTCGCACGGCCTACACGCACTCGCACATCCTGCACACACTCGCGTCACACCTGAAGCGTACATGCACACGAGCACACGTTAGGGTAATTCACGGGCGCACACACTCTCACTCGAGCGGCGCACAGACACAAACATACATATGCATGCGCTCAAACACAAACACACTTACTCGCACAGACACACGCACGTACAGACACCCTGAGTGAGGGGAGAGAGAATAATTTCAAATCTGAAACACTGGAGAGCATGAAACCTGCCCGACTGTCAGACAGGGCCAGACAGTCCCCTCTTTGGTATGAATCGGCCGTACCTCATTCCCCGCACTAATTCCAATTTAATTGCCTGAGGCCCTGAAGCCTCTTCAATAGGAGTAACAAATGGTTTGATTTTGTAGACTTCATCAGACCCGCATTTTAAATGCGACACAGTAACCCCCTCGCTCGAATGCCAATGAAGCCCAGGAGTAGCTCCCTGTTTACTAATTATCCTCTTTCTTACTTGGAGCCACACCGCTAGAGTTGTCTGATTAAATCGGATTTGTGGGACAGCGAGCAGAAAGCCGAGGTTCTCTCCCTTTGTAAACGATCCTCAGCCCAGCGAGAGGCGAGGCTGCCTGCGTGCTGCGAGTGGCGTTCTCTTATAGCCGCGGCCGCCTCGTCTGCCATTTCCTTTCGCTGTTAACATATGGAGGGGAGCGTAAGTATTCGGACAGGGACACACTCAGTATGGATGCGCATTCATTCAAATTTAAGCTGACAGACCACACGTTTGTTTATGCACACAAAGAATGAGTTTCTGTCAGTTGCAGTGTGTTAAAACAGGGTCACAATCTAGTTACATGTGGACCTTACGATGTGTGAAGTTGTGTGTTTGCATACAGTTAGCATACAGCATGTACTGTATATGCCACTCATATTTGTTGTATTACTCCATTAGTCCATGTACCATAGTTGAGTCCAAAATTTACAGAAGATTTTGATGTTTTGAATGGCCTCATTCTTCACATTCAGTAACGGAAATGGGCCTATTTACACCTCATCAGTGTCACTGTACAGAAGAATGGCCAATTTTAAAACACCTGTTTGATTATCTAACTCTTTGGCGTGAAAGTTTACATTTTGTGAGAAAATTTTCAAATTATGCGATTAATTAACATCTGTAGTTGTTAGTAGTTAAGTTTTACGTCGGCCTTAAGTGTGAACCCAACAGAAGAGAACCATATGGCTGTGTTACCTCATCCAAGAATAATTGATATGACACCTACAGTAGCATCTGGAAATGGTTACCTAACAGAGTTTCACAGCCAGCTTTATTCAGATTACAGTGAAAAAGTGAGGTTTAACTTTGAGTTTGGGCTCACCTGGAGTTAACTTTTTTTTTAGTCCTGGACAGTATTACGAAAACAAGTGGTTATTTCATCGATGTTGCATTTGTCTTGTTCCAGACAGGCTCGGCCTCTAGGTACAAGTTTTTAGACCTGGGTGTATTATTGATTAGTCTGCTTTTTGAAGTGTAATTTGTACATTTATTGACTTATTTTTCCGAATGTTTTGCATAATCAATATGAGATGACAGACTCCTCTTGGCAGCCCTTGTCAGACGAGAAAAAGGAATAATGGTAATCAGGCAGTGTCAGGTGAGGAGAAGGCAGAGTTTGCACAGGTTTTAAAAATCTTTGTGTATTATATGTCTGTCCATTGGTCTGCACTATGTTCAACATGATTTGTATTGAAATATCATGCTGGAGATGGCATCCTTTAATACCAAGTGGTGGAGCTTTCTGAATTTGACTTGTTTAAAACATAATGATGGTTAAGAACTATTATTTCTTTCCAGCACCTCCAAAAATATTCTTTCATATGTTTGGGTGGAAGATCTGTACTTAGAAAGTACAAGTCTTCCCCTGAATATTTTTCCTGCCACTTGGATGTTCTTATGCAGAGCAGTGCTTCAAACAGGTGGTAGGACCAGTGAATGAAGTCAGCAGGCTGTGCTCATGGCTGGAGGACAAACATAGCTGGGGTTGTACTTTCTGACCTCAGGAGTTTACACTTATATGGTCACCTCTTCCTGTACTCCTGCTGTTTATTACCCCACCCGAAGGGGGTGGGCTATCATTTTTGGTTAAATTTGTTTCTCCGTTTATGTCCTTCAGCAGTTCAGAGCCAAAACAGTTTGATAAAATTGCACTAAATTTTCAGGAAAGGGGTGCAGTGTGGTTGAAGAATCTCCTATTTATATTTTGGACTTAATTGGGCCAAGGTCAAGGTGGCTAAAAGACCAAAAATAGTTTAAAACGTCTCCCACAGCCAGAGTATGTTGTGCCCGGCACCTCTTATTCTTTCGTTTGGTCTCTCCTTGCTTCTTCTATTCTCTCGTGTTTCTGTCTTTCCCTCTCTCACTCTCCCTTTATCCCTCTCCCCTCACTCATCTCCTCACACCCCATCACTTCCACTCCATCTGGACTGTCTCCTTTTCTCTGGTGTCTCCCTCTATCTCTCTCTCTCTCCATCCTCATGAGCCTCTTTCCTTCTCCTTTTTAGGCTGATTAACAATTCTTCCCTGCAAGATTTTATGCTACCATCTCGGCTTTTAAGCCGCGAGCCGGGGGCGCAGTTTTGACCGAATAAACGCCAAGGCGCCCGTGCTCTGTTTCGGGCCAGAGCCCGTCTAGATGTTGTCCAAGAGACGGCCCAGCACACACTGAGATGAGATAGGCCTGCCATTTTGCTAGCGATCTTCGGCCCCAAACAGCGCCGCATCAATACAGAGTACAGCTTGAGAGCGAGAGGCCGTGCGCGTACGCTTATGAAGTTTAACCGCAGGTTTGCGCACCACGTCCATCGGTGGGTTTAAGGCTAATGACCACCACGCTTTTTTTGCTTTGACTGGTTTTCTGTCAGCAATAGGAGGCTAACACTTAGCTGTGTTACGAAGCCGAGCTCTCGGTTCATTTGATGGCCGGCTGCTGGAAAGATAAAACGGGAAACTTCCTGCCGTA